>WFMF01000014.1:0-653080 GCA_011033025.1 Beroe forskalii
AGACGGAGTCAGATTTTTTATTTAAGCCTCCAAAACTTTTTTGGCTCCATTTGTTCCTGAGTGTTGAGGAATTTAGTTTTCCGAGTCAGAAAACTAAATTCCTCTGGAACAAATGGAGCCAAATTTTTTATTTAGACCTCCAAACATTGCCCTAACCAGGGCCCTGGTTACGCGCACGAAGTGCGCGGCGCGTATCGCGCACAGTGGCTGCATAGGAACAAATTATCGCGCGATCGCGAATTTCGCGCGCTCCGAAAAAGAATTTGCAAACATTCAGCGTACTACAAATGTGACACTGCGCGGCGCCTGTGCCGCGCGGTGTCACAATTTGGCAATTTTTGATTTTTTGAATTTGTGTGAATTCCGCCGCGTAATTCAGACTTCGGATTCTTAATTTGATAATTACGTTGCAATGCTGAATGCAACCATTGAATATTGTGATTGAATATTGTGATTAGTAAATTGCTGTTTGCCTAGTGAAATCCTCGGATCCGTTCAAATCATTAAAACCCGGAATGTTAACCTTTATATTCGCAAAGGTTTATAACGTCGAGTCTATTTATAAGGACCCGGAATGTTAACCTTAACCTTTTAAGCTTTTTATATTCGTTTTGGAAAAGGCAAAACTCTCGGTTAGAATTTAAAATTAGGACCTGTAAGGAATTTCCTTTTTCAATTTATACCTTAAAAGTCACGAAGGCCAAATCCTGAGCGAGTCCATTTATAAGGACCTCGAATATGATCTTGAAGTTTGAAATTGCTAAGTCAAGATCCTCGAGACCGTTTACAAGGACCTGGAATGTTTTTAGGTACGCTTAACCTTTAAAATATCAGGGGTGAAGTCCTCGCTGCCGGGATTTTCAATTTTTGACAATTGTGCCGTGATTGATAAATGAATATCTTCATTGTTTTCGGACTTATTGCTCTTAACCACGGCCACAGTATAGTTAGGATCTGGATTAAGGTTTTCATGAGGACCAGGGTCTGTATAACTATTATAAAACTATAGATTCGCATTCACAAGAAATATCTTATTTGTACAATTCACAATTATCATAATCAGTGCATTTATAGGTATACCTTTATCAGTTTAATAGTTAACGAGCATGATTTAGATTATGAATGAGCCGAGCAATAGCATTAAGCGGCATCAATCATAATCATATCCATCAGCATTATGATCTTGAGCGATGAATTCAAATTCAAAAGTGTCAGTGCCGCCTTTTCCATATTTCTATTTCACTTGAAAATACAAAACACGTCCCGCTACAAAACTCCCGCATTTTATAATCGTACGAAACCTTGGGCTACATTAAGTACCGCCGTATACGATGTACGTAATATTTTAACAATATTCACTGAATGTTTGGAATCTGCCACTTTGATACACCCTTTCCCTCGAAAGAAATCAGACAATTCCTTATACTCCTTAATTTCATAAATATTTTGTGGTTCCCGTAGTCTGGCGTAAGGAAACACCCAGTCTGCCTCCAGCCATCATGACTTCAAAGCCATGAGTTGCAGTGTGACTGTTAGTGTTAGATCATCATCTAATTCTGCCGTTCTAATGTTATTGTTTATATTTCCTGCAGTACAAAAAAGTAGGAACAGCTATTTTATGATATGCTCATTATATGCTTTGAGTGACGAGTGAGAAAGAGATACTCAATGCTTTCTTATTGCTCCATCGGTATCCTTTAAACTTTTAAAGCTTAAATCCTGAGACGTACGATCGCGCGGAAAATCATCGCGCAAATAATTCTTCGCGCGATCATTTCGCATTTTAGTACCAAACCTACCTTCCTAAAAACTGATCCATTAACTATAATTATTTTTCGCTCTGTTGGCCGTGTCTGTCACGTGGTAGCCACCTAGCGGCCACGTGGTGACCACATGACGGACCTTGTGGCAGGCAGTTACCACGTGACTGGGTCACCTGACCGTGTCACGTGACTTTGACTTGACCTGCCCCATCAGAATGATCCGATTTCAAACTTACTATAGCAAATCTACAAATATCCACGCACGAAAAATTGGCGGTTGTATGTCATTGACTTGCTACTTTGATACCTAATAATGAGCCTGAATATATCAAGGCAAAAGTTACTGCACCCATGTACGTGACACATGATGGTATTCCATTACCTATGGAGTAAAAACTTGGATACGGGCCAATATGAATATTCTGGATGTCACACGAGAGGGGAAGAGCATAGTTGCGTCATAGGTAGTTAGAATTTTTTCGTCGTCAGGTTATGAAAACGTATTGAAATTAAGAATAAGTATAATCACGTAATGATTGCTTTAAAAAAGAATCCACCCTTATCCTATGCCGTAATAATTGGAACTTCATTCATTCATGGATACGATCATAGGCGTTGCGAATGGTGTAGATTACAGAAATGCTACAATAAACATTAGACAAATGGATTGTGCCGTGACGCGGGTACCTACTACCTTTTAAGTAATTAGCATGTTTTTTCTCTCCATCATACGGTTTATGTACTTGAGCGCACATGATTGATACTATCTGTGAACCTGGAGCATAAAATGATTAAAACATTGGTAGTCAACAGCAAATGCGAAGAGCAAGCGCACAATCCGTAAAAATTTCTGAAGTGACTGCATTTACTTCCTATCAATTACAAGTACCGCAGCTGATCCTCCTGAGCTTGCCGTTCCATAAATCTCGTATTTTCTCCTCCATTCAACCTGACCGGGTCACGTGTTCTAGAGTGAATTATGCGTAGCACGCGGAACTGACGTGGCAGACATATCAGCCAGTAATGTAGCTGCATTGAAGTCACTAGTAGAAGCTCAAATGCCACGAGACAGGGTCAGGGAGGCCCGTAGCGGGCTGCTATTGGTGCACAAAGTCACGTGAATGAAAATGCATGATTGCATGCATTTAGGTCAACTTTTTGACGGCAATCGATCCCTCTTATCTCCATATTTCCAAGCAAAGAGTTGTCGTAATATCGTGTCGCCTTCGGCACTCCACTCTGTTACACGACCAATAACTACTCTTGAAATTCATCAAGATTTCTCTCAAAGGCAACACCTACCTGTGATATGTCTAATTGTGTGGTAAATAGAAATTACCAGCCGACAGAAATTTGTAAATGGGATGCCATTGCCAGGAAAAACATAGTACAGACTTGTTCTGAGAATAGCAGAAAATCGTGATCCATCATCGCCGCCATTACACGTGAGGAAGGGAAACGTTTGCCATTTCCTCTTCATCCCGAGTGCAAGGATGCTGCACACAAGAATACGGGGTGAGACATCATTAATTCTTCAAATTTACCAGTACAATCAATTGAGTGACGCAATTTGAACAGCCTATCATTCGTGACGTGTATGATCAGCTTCTATCTCATCCTACTGACTAATTAGACAATAAAGGTGAAACTTTAGTAATCAGATCACCCCATCAGGCCTGGAATTTCTCTTTGACGTGTTAGCTACACTCAATCTGATTGTTTACCTTACTCGATCGTCCCATCCACTCAGCATCAAGACGGCCCCACCTGATAGCTTTGGGATGCTGTGAGTGGCTAGCCGGTGCAGAAGAAGCCCCATGCAAACATCCAATCAGCATCAAGACTTTCCCCACCTGATAGCTTTTGGGCAGCTGTGAGTGGCTAGCCTCTTGGAGGAGCTTTGGAGGAGCGTGATTTTTCATCGCTCTTCTCTGTTCATGTTAGGGGGTCAGAAGCGTCTGCAGCTATATTTTCATAGAATTGATATGTTGTTTTTCAGTCGCATATCCCGTTTCAGCTATACGTTTCAGACAACAATTTTTGACCAGCCATTTCATAACCAGCATTCCTAACACTTATAATAGTTAACGACCGGCTTCTAATTTTAATGTGGCAACAGCTGTTCCCAACGAGTAAATTTGTAATTGTAGGTATTATAATCAGGATTTTTAAACAAGATCATGCTGTATACATGATATAATTATAAAGGCCGTTTTGACCATGACTGGATGTTTTAATTCAGTAATACCTACTACCTATATCAGTCGTTCTATAAATGGGGTAGGTACTGGTTCTGATATAGTGATAAGACCAAATTTTTTAAACCATTTTAACTTTTAAACCGACCTAACTTTCCGCAGGAAATGACAATACCTATAGGTACCTAAGTCCTAAAATATGGAAGTGGAACACGCAATCTCAATATCGATCTGGAGCTTCAAAGTGATCTGTTTGGGTTTTATTTTATCTGAGGTTATTTTTTTTACGATCTAACTTTCAACATTTTATTTCGTACACAAGCACGATCATGCATTTGACCATGCACATTTGAGGCCAATCGTCGGAGGCTGTACGTACGTTTTGGTACGACTAATGGATTACCATAACCATTGGACAAGATTCACAACTCTAATGACCATTCTAGTTTTTAATACAATCTTCAATAAATGAATTTAGATTATACTTATATCATATTTATAATTATAATGCAGGTGTTAGAATTTTGACGATCTTCGGACAAGCATCACGAAATGGCACGCTACAGCCTGAGCCAGTATAACAGGAGCAGCGTATCTAAACTTTGGATCAGTAGGTATTTTTAACGTTTTTTTTTCAATTCCATTTCTATTGTAATTGAATGCGACGAGATAGGATTGTACGGAATCAGAATTTTTGCATGTGTGATCCAGGGCTTCATGGACTATAGAGTCAATAATTTATAATTATAACGTCGAGCGTTTCTACACAATGATTTTAAGCTTTTGAAATTAATGTTCAGATTATTCTAATTTATCATTTTATCCATTATCACACAATCACAGCATATTTGCTATTGTGAAATTGACTCGACTGTCGGATCATTATACTCAATTATACCTATACTCTAACGTTTTCTGCCGTTATGCTCAGTTATTTTCAGTCCGTTATGCTCCTGAACTTCTTGAACTTGATGTTGGAAAGTTACTGGTCGATGTTGGGATTCCAGAACTTCCTTGACAGAAAATCTCGGACGGAAGCTGGAGATCATGAGATTGGGCAGCAGCAGTCTTTCCACTCTCGAACATGGAATCCTCAACGACGACAGAAACTGCATGGTACAGCGTTTTAAAAAGTACGGCGTTTAATGAGACTGAGAGTGAGTTCGAGGAAATGTTGACAGTTGCAACGGGTGCAAGTTGACGTTGGGTCGTTGGGAATAGGAATACGACGGGTTTGAATATTCAGCGCTGAGGTAATAAAATACGCCAATTATTTAGCTATTAATTGAGGAGTGAATAGTGATCAATAAGTTATTAACCAATCGAAAGCCGAACGCATAACTTTTAACGCAGGACGGTGGTGCTTATCAGTGTCAAATAGAATATCTGAATATAGAATATAACCTACCCGATCAGGCCAGTGCTGATTTTAATTGCCAAATGCCACGTCATCTGTTTATCAAGCTATAATAAAGTATAAGAGTATAATGATTTGAACTTTTCGTTGTGATGTCTGTACGGTGAATATGTTTATTTAATTTCCTGTTTCGTTATTATAATGTGACAAAGTTTGTTTCCATTATCCAGCTGAGCTATCCATATGAATATGATTTAACGATCGTAGTGATGAATCAGGAAAGAGAAAATGCGCAAAATTATACTGTGCGCGTTCTCTCTTCTGCAAACGCGAAATGGCGAAAAATCTTTCGGTGTTCATTTTGACGGCCAATTTGAATATGATCGCCTAGTTTCGCCTTTGTCAAACCAAAAATAAAATTAAAGATAAAGCCTTGAATTCTAATATGCCGAAGGTTTCAAGATGGACATTTGAATACTTTTTGAGTTATGGCCCCATGAAAAAGCCTTATTTTCGCGCATTTTCATCGAGAGATAACTCGGCTTTGGAATGGACTTAGAGACGAGAGAAAACATCGAATAGGGCTATCTTTCCTCTAAACAATGCAAAAAAACCCCATTGCTGTGAGTTTTTAGGAATTTCTTCGAGGTGCCTTCAAACACGGTACACTGTACGTACGTCGTAAAATTGTCTTGTCAGACGTTGTCTGACCCCTTCGCCTTCGGCGGGCGCGCGCGCGAAGCGCGCGCGTCCGCCGAAGACAAAAATTGTCCGCGCGCCGCGGAAATAATTTGTTCGCTTTGTCGTAAAATGCAGCCACTTTTTTATTTAAGTCAGATTTTTTATTTAAGCCTCCAAAACTTTTTTGGCTCCATTTGTTCCTGAGTGTTG
Organism: Beroe forskalii; assembly: GCA_011033025.1. Lineage (NCBI taxonomy): Eukaryota > Metazoa > Ctenophora > Nuda > Beroida > Beroidae > Beroe > Beroe forskalii. The sequence continues at coordinate 6,210 of WFMF01000014.1, forward strand.
AGGAATTTAGTTTTCCGAGTCAGAAAACTAAATTCCTCTGGAACAAATGGAGCCAAATTTTTTATTTAGACCTCCAAACATTGCCCTAACCAGGGCCCTGGTTACGCGCACGAAGTGCGCGGCGCGTATCGACACCCCTGGTTAGGGGAATCGATGCAGATGTCTCAGTGTCTCACGAAACATGGTTCACAATTTGCTTTATCAATCTAACAAGGCATTTTTGTTGCGCGCGGCTCGTAGGATGTTACATCGACGGACGTTGCCCCGTCTATTTCTTTTGACTGTATGGCGAGGTTGCAAAGTGCAGTGACGTCCAAATGTGGGTCAGTCTCCCATATAAACGGGAGCCTTCATTATCTATGACAATGACGTCACTCAGAAAAATATAATTAAGCGCATCTAGCGCTTTAAGCAGTTAGGTTAGGGTTCTGTTTAGGTCAAGATTAGTTAGGTTTAGGATAAGGATTAAGGTTAGGGTTTTGGTTAGGGCAATGGTTAGGTTTAGGATATAGAAAAATTGACGTTTTGATCTGTGACGTCGCTCAGAGCCGTTTATATGGGAGACATACCCAAATGTGGAACGTTGCGCCGCGCGTGAGGGTAGGCCGGTAGGGTAACATCCTACGAGATGTTACCCTACCCGGCCCCGTGCGCGCGCAATGTTCCACGGCCACAGTTCTAGTTGTACATGAGTCACATTTGAGCTTTCGCCGCCCATGCCAGTTCCGCCCGCATAGGTGTGTGTACGCTTGCTAAACACGTATATCCCTGTCTGCGTTGTGCGGCGCGCTTCCCCGTAGGGAAGCGCCGCGCGCGTACACACACCTATGCGGGCTTAGGAATGTGTACGCGCGCAACGCAGACAGGGATATACGTGTTTAGCAAGCCACCCAGTCAGAGGAAATAGACGGCCGGCAACGTCCGACGACGCGCGGCGCTTGCCGTCGTTTCATTCGTGATGACGTGATCGTCGTTAGCACTTGGTTAACTGAAGAAAAAGGTGGTTTCATTTTCTAGAGGAGGGTACATCAACATGACCAAATGATTTAACTTAAGGCGATGAAAACGCACTATATTAATGAACGGTTGAAAAACGAAGTGCATATATAGAAGAGCACTCATATTATCAATTACAAAATACCAATCAAGCACGCCCTAGTACGCAGGGGGCTTTGTCAGGTTTAACGCAACAACAGGGATGGTGCTAGTTTTCTGGCAAGATCTCTATTTCCTTGACACCACCCCATATCATATTCATAGTCACAACCTTATCGGATATGATTATAACGGACCAAGGTTTCACGGTCCATCAAATTTTGAAAAAAATCGAAATTCTCGGGTATATTTTTCCTATTTTCTTTCACGATCTTTTTGAAATTATTATTAAAATTTTCATATCGCAGTTTGACTTTGAGTAATCTGTGCGTGAGATCAAGTGAAATATTTGCGTACGTCTCCTTAAAAATAAAATTTCAAGAGGAAATTCAAATCCCTGACAAATCCCTGACACATATAATGTCCGTGATAATGATGTCCGATAAGGTATCTTTTTTTCATTTTTACACATTGCTCGCATGGAACTCAAACTAAATGCTTTAAAAGGGTTGAATAATTAATTAAAACAATTATAAATATTCAAGTAAAATTAACATTTACCCAGAGATGATCTTGGGGAGCACGTTAAAACGTTCAATGATACGATAAAGTTTAAAATCAGTGGATGATCATTGATTTTGATCGTTGATAATTCTGAAATTCTCATTTCATCTTCCGAGCTTTCTATTTGAAATTGATTATCGAAGGAAATTATGAAAATATTCAAAAAAATCCACACAGTAATTGTAAGTTACAACTTACAATTACACAATTCTTAAAATGCTTCAATATTGAATGCCTCGTCGAGTGACACTATGGTGTCCTGAACTTTTGAGCTGTAAGTGTTAATCTTATTCAAGAAATAACAATAATAACAGCAGAGGGTTGCTGTCCAGGGTCGTATCACCGGTCAAGTTTGTGACAATTTAATAAATCATGTACACCAAACTTTATCAATGCCGTTTTGTGTCACAAAAGGCGATTGGAAAAATTATAATAACTTAAATAGAAAATAATTGTTTTTGATGATAAAAAGTGAAAGAGTAATGACACCATCTACTAGTCGAAAATATAGCACTAGCAGATGATGGAACATCAATACAGAAAAGGGATAAACGTTTTGCCATAATATGATCCGCAAAGGTCATCAGCATAAATAATAATTACTTCTCGTTATTCATCAATACATCTTGGCATTCAGTATGACTTCTGATAAGATGTTTTCTTGAAGGGCCAAGTCCAGTCTTCGTCTTTCCGTCTCCAGAGATGAGCCTTTCTGCCGTTGGAAACGTTCTCCACCCATTCCTGGGTGGCGTGACGGCTCTTCCAACTGTCACTCCACGACTTGTTCCACAACTCAGACGCCACTCCTGCAACATAGTGAAAATAAGGAGGGCCAGCAACTTACATTAGAAATCATCAATTTGTTAACCTAGAACAGCGATTCATAGCATTTATAGATGGGCTAAACCATTCATGTCATAATCACGATTCATGCGCATTTCACCGTATGAAACTCTTCCCTAAGATACTCCCAAGCAGAACTGGGTAAGGGTTGGTATAAATATTATACCAATCCTCAATGCTCACCTAGGTCCTTGCAGCAGCGGGAGAGAGCGTTAGTCTTGATCTTCTCAGTAGCCTCAGAGTAGTACTGCTTGCCAGGGAAGAAGGGGGTCTCCCCGAAGGCTTGAGACACGAACCTCCCGTGGCAGTACAGGGAATACTCTCTGATCATGGTGAGGAACTGCTCTGAGGGGGTTAGAGGGTGAGGAACTGCTCTGAGGGGGTTAGAGGGTGAGGAACTGCTCTGAGGGGGTTAGAGGGTGAGGAACTGCTCTGAGGGGGTTAGAGGGTGAGGAACTGCTCTGAGGGGGTTAGAGGGTGAGGAACTGCTCTGAGGGGGGGTAGGAGGTTATGGAACTGCTCTGAGGGGGGTAGGAGGGTGAGGAACTGCTCTGAGGGGGGTTAGAGGGTGAGGAACTGCTCTGAGGGGGTAAGAGGGTGAGGGACTGCTCTGAGGGGGTTAGAGGGTGAGGGACTGCTCTGAGGGGGTTAGAGGGTGAGGAACTGCTCTGAGGGGGTTAGAGGGTATGGAACTGCTCTGAGGGGGGTTAGAGGGTGAGGAACTGCTCTGAGGGGGTTAGAGGGTGAGGAACTGCTCTGAGGGGGTTAGAGGGTGAGGAACTGCTCTGAGGGGGGTTAGAGGGTGAGGAACTGCTCTGAGGGGGTTAGAGCGTGAGGAACTGCTCTGAGGGGGTTAGAGGGTGAGGAACTGAGGAAGAGGACTTACTGATTACCAGGCGTCATGAACTCATGAAGACCTTACATTCTATATTATTAGCACACACTTTCAAACAAACCAATTACTTGTGAAGGAAAAGGAGACAGAAAGCAGAGAAGTGTAGGATTAAGGAATCATTAATCAAGAAGGTGTGGGGAAAGAGGAACTAGGGAAAGGGAGTTGGGGAAGAGTTAGAGGAAAGAGTGAGGGGGTTTTAAGAGGGAGAAAATAAGGTTTTCAGAGAGCCTGGAAAAGGGGAACTTGGGGTGAAGAGTGACTCATTGTATGGACTATAGATAGGGTAGAAGCAGGGTGATAAATGAAATAAAAGGGATAATAGTGTCATGGGTATCATTAACAATGAGAGGACGTTGGAGATTGGAGGTGGGCAATAGAGGAATGTAACTTGATGATTACGAGTTCTGTAAGTCCTTATATCAAGTTGTATTTTAATCTACGAACTACAGTACAGAAGTGCTGTAGTCCGAACAGTCCATATCTCAGGGTTACAAATGGCAATTATCGCCACTCACTGTCTCCCTTGTCTGAGAGGTCTAGTTCCTTCATTTCAGAGCAGGGCACGAGGGCCCAGCCGCCCACATCAAACGCAGAGTTCAGGATTTCCTTGTAGTGTTCAGCAGACACCCGCAGCGTCCCGTCTCTTGAGAGCATCACCTGGGAGACAGGGACTTTATTTCCTAAACTATCAGGGGGACAGGGCCTTTATTACCTGGGGAGACAGGGCCTTTATTACCTGGGGAGACAGGGCCTTTATTTCCTGGGGAGACAGGACCTTTATTTCCTGGGGAGACAGGACCTTTATTTCCTAAACTATCTGGGGAGACAGGGCCTTTATTTCCTGAATTAACTGGGGAGACAGGGCCTTTATTACCTGGGGAGACAGGGCCTTTATTACCTGGGGAGACAGGGCCTTTATTTCCTGGGGAGACAGGGCCTTTATTACCTGGGGAGACAGGGCCTTTATTACCTGGGGAGACAGGGCCTTTATTACCTGGGGAGACAGGGCCTTTATTACCTGGGGAGACAGGGCCTTTATTACCTGGGGAGACAGGGCCTTTATTACCTGGGGAGACAGGGCCTTTATTACCTGGGAGACAGGGCCTTTATTTCCTAAACTATCTGGGGAGACAGGGCTTTTATTTCCTGATTTAACTGGGGAGACAGGGCCTTTATTTCCTGGGGAGACAGGGCCTTTATTACCTGGGGAGACAGGGCCTTTATTTCCTGGGGAGACAGGGCCTTTATTTCCTGATTTAACTGGGGAGACAAGGCCTTTATTACCTGGGGAGACAGGGCCTTTATTTCCTGGGGAGACAGGGCCTTCATTACCTGGGGAGACAGGACCTTTATTTCCTAAACTATCTGGGGAGACAGGGCTTTTATTTCCTGATTTAACTGGGGAGACAGGGCCTTTATTTCCTGGGGAGACAGGGCCTTTATTACCTGGGGAGACAGGGCCTTTATTACCTGGGGAGACAGGGCCTTTATTTCCTGATTTAACTGGGGAGACAGGGCCTTTATTACCTGGGGAGACAGGGCCTTTATTTCCTGGGGAGACAGGGCCTTCATTACCTGGGGAGACAGGACCTTTATTTCCTAAACTATCTGGGGAGACAGGGCTTTTATTTCCTGATTTAACTGGGGAGACAGGGCCTTTATTACCTGGGGAGACAGGGCCTTTATTACCTGGGGAGACAGGGCCTTTATTTCCTGGGGAGACAGGGCCTTTATTTCCTGATTTAACTGGGGAGACAAGGCCTTTATTTCCTAAACTAACGGGGGAGACAGGGACTTTATTACCTGGGGAGACAGGGCCTTTATTACCTGAGGAGAAAGGGCCTTTATTTCCTGGGGAGACAGGGCCTTCATTACCTGGAGAGACAGGGCCTTCATTACCTGGGGAGACAGGACCTTTATTTCCTAAACTATCTGGGGAGACAGGGCTTTTATTTCCTAAACTAACGGGGGAGACAGGGCCTTTATTTCCTGGGGAGACAGAGCCTTTATTACCTGGGGAGACAGGGCCTTTATTTCCTAAACTACCCGGGGAGACAAGGCCTTTATTTCCTGAATTAACTGGGGAGACAGGGCCTTTATTTCCTATATTAACTGGGGAGACAGGACCTTCATTTCCTGAATTAATTTGGGAGACAGGGCCTTTATTTCCTGGGGAGACAGGGCCTTTATTTCCAAAACTACATTGAGAGACAGGGCCTTTATTATTATCATTATTATCCTAAACCACACCAACAATGGGTTATTTAAAAACCTCCCAACTTTCTTAGGAGTGCTCGAATACGTGCAGATAAGGGATCGTTCACATATTACGTAATCACCTAGAGGGGGGAGGGGGTTTCCAAATGATTACGTTACATGTTATTTTAACAAATACAACTACTGTATACTTGATTACGGGGGGGAGGGGGGGTTGAAATCGGCCAAAAATTGATTACGTAATATGTGAACGATCCCTAAGAGAGTTATTTAAATCAACCTCCTCCCTTCTAGATCCTTACCTCAGTATCTTTAAGGGGTCTGGACAGGACATCAGCTATTCTCTTGTCGAATGGCTGCCCCACCCCCTCGAATCTATTATCTGGAATACTGTGGTCCTCGTAACTATCAGTGTCTTCTGAGCTGAAGGTTCTGAGAGGTGCTTGTGATGCAGGAGTTAAACAGGGCACCTTCGACAGAAGACGGTACCTCCGGGAGGACCTGCACACCAAGCGGAACATTCCTTCCTCAGTTAGTTAGGTTGGGGTAGTCATGATAACGTAATAATCTCCTCAAGAGGGAGGGGGGGGCAAGGGAGGGAGGGGGTTGGAAATGGCCAAAAAGTGACTACGTAAAATGTGAACGATCCCTTAGCGTAAAACGGTAAAACGCCAATTCGTCGACAATGCTGTCCAATTTGACCCAACAAACTTCGCATTTGAGTACTAGAGACGTGACCATTAAATTGAGCATATTTCAAGTTAATGAACTATTTTGAAGAATTTGAAGGAATTAGAATTTTTAGGCTGAGTTCCTAAAAGAAAATAGTATGCACTGAAAGGAAATTTAAGTGGTGATCCTAGAAGGGATACACTCAACGTCAATAAAACCAGATGAAAATCTGGCCCAAATTTAGGTATTGAATGTATAGATGGCTTTCAGTTTCTGGAATGAAGAATGGGCTTCCAGAAGGCTTTTGATCGGGTCCCACTATCATCAAAGCTAAATGTCAAGGTCTTACAACCTCAAGGCAAGGTATCAAAGTAAAACCTCGTCCGATGAAAATTCCAGGAGTAATAGATGTAAAAACAGTGAAAAGTGCCGTTCTATAGAATGGCTACTACTACTTAGTAGTAGTAGCCATTTTCCCATATAGCCTGATGCACGATTCCACTTTAATACAACATATCTTGACCAGTCTCATCTTAAAAGATCAGTCCGATTTTTTCCCAAAAATTGAACATCGATTGTTCACTTCGCATATTTCACAATCCAGTGATACAAGAAAACACATGTATCTAAGTAGCAATGAAGCTGGCTGCTTCGGACATCAAACTTAGAAAAAAAATCGTTCAAGACAGTTCTGAAGTCTCTGTTTCTGTGAGGGTTATACTGTCCTGGCATGAGCAGGGCAGGAATGGGCAGCAAAGCATGGGTCTCCTCTTTCATTTATCTTCATTCATCACAATCAATTCAATTTGGTTTGGCCACGTGAAGGATGAACTGTTTGCATGCTTTCTGACTTTCTTTGGGATTTCTTGATTCTGTTTTCCAACTTGCTTCTGTTTACCAATTACTGATAAAAGCACGAATTAGTGTAAGTTTATGGCCATCATAGTACTGGGGTTTCAGGAAAAATCTCTGCAAAACAACAATATAATTTGATTTTAGTGGACCCTCGGCAATGTTGCTGAATGGAAAAGAGCAAATTAAGCCATGTTTTCGAGTCTTTTTGGTCATTTATGGTTCAAAAAGTCCATTATTACCCTAGAAATCTCAAATCGGGGGTTTTAAGAAGCTTTATATCCCGAAATTGGCCACGATTCAATAATCTGAAAGCAGCATTTTCTTGTTTGATCAAACTGTACTGGCCTGCAAACTTTCATGGTCACCCTGGAAAGAATCTGAAATTCATACTGGGGCTTGGGGAAATATCTCTGCTTAATTTCATGATAATTTGATTTTTGGACTCTCTCCAATGGTGCTGAATGTGAAAAAGCAGGTTTTAGTAATATTTTTGGGTCATTTATTGTTCAAAAAGTCCATTTTAGCCCGAAAATTAAGGTTTTTTAATTTAATGAAAGCAGCATTTTCTAAGTTTGATCAAACTGTACTGGCATGCAAACTTTCAAGAGTTAACTAGTAAAAAATTCCACAGGGGACCACATGGTCGCCCTGGATAGAATCAGAAATATTCTGATTCTATCCAGGGAAATATGTGCAAAGCTGCATGATAATTCATTGCAGTTATTGGACAGTTGGAATCTCAGCAATGCTGGCAGGGGGCAAACACCGGAAATAACCGGGTGGATAAAAATATCCGCAAATGGGGGGTTAGATTTTTCGGATTATACGGGGGTTTGAGGAGGTTTAACTTAATTCTTTGAAAAAAGTACCATTTTTGTTCGGTATTTTTGGCTCCTTTTTTTTAATAATGGTGCCATTTTGCTGGTCAATTTTCGATAGCAAGTTTGCTCCCCCCCCCCCAAAAATGTATCAATAAGAGACCTTCTAACCTGGTGGTCTTTTGAAGTTCACTGAAATGTTCTGTTTCTCAATCTCACAATTCTGCAACCTTTTCACAGCCTCGAAAGCCTCTTCATATGTTGACATGTGAACGTACGCTATTCCTTTCTTGAACGTGGCCCCGTCCTCCTCCAGCGGCAAATAAACGCGATTAACAGTCCCACAAGTCGCGAAGAGGTTCCTGATGGTCTTGTGGGTGCTTTTCCAGTCGTCCAGGGGCACGTTTTGGAGGTACAGACACCAACCGTTACGAGGCTGATACGAACATCGGTGCTTTTCCGGAACATTCGACATTCCAGGGTCTGAGGTGTTGGCAGTGGGGGCATTCGGTATATCAGTATCTGAAGGATGGGCAGTAGAAATACTAGACACATAAGCAGGGACATCAGTTACTGACGAATTAAGAGGTGAGACATTGGACACGTTAGTATCGGCAGTGAAGCTTTCAGACATCTTACTTTCAGAGGAATCCTGAGTTGAAATTACCTGAAATATTGTGATTGATATGACGTAATATTTAAGGGGGGGGGGGGCGGGGGGGTGGGGTTCACCCCTCACATTTTGGAAAACACGAATTTGAGATATGAGTTGGCCAGGATGGCCAGGGCGTGTACAAACATTTTGACGGTGGTCTTGAGTCCATAGGTCCAACATTGCCCATGTGAGGCCTCGGAGCAAAAATGGCGTCCAAAAATCGAAATTTTTTCTGATGGAGATAGAGCTTAGCTTTTGGTTGCATTCGATTCGTCTCGACGAGCTGATCATTTTAGTGCATTTGTTTGTCAAAATCGGATGAAAAATGGCCAAGTTATGCCTATGCAGCGCGCGCCAAAGTGGCAGTTGGCCTATTTTGGGCCTTAAGATGGCCATTTGGCCACATTTTGGAGATATGAGCTTCAAACTTATTTTGCCCATCATTTAGGTCAAAATTGATGGGCAAACCAATTTCAAGTGAATTGGACCTTATTTGGCCATTTAGCCCATAAAACCTTCAAAATCCACTTAATCGCTTATATCTCAGTTAGCGCTTTTGCCCAAATGGACTTTACTCTTTTTGCTACTCCTCCGCCATTTTTCAATGTTTCTGCATGAAATTTTCAGAATCGCTTTGAAACTTAATTTCGCACTTATGTTATTGACCAAAATTTTGAGTTAGGCCTCCAAAAAATTTGTATGCCCATGAGAGCCAAAATCCCCGGGGAAAAAAGTGCGAAATTAAGTTTCAAAGCGATTCTGAAAATTTCATGCAGAAACATTGAAAAATGGCGGAGGAGTAGCGAAATGAGTAAAGTCCATTTGGGCAAAAGCGCTAACTGAGATATAAGCGATTGAGTGGATTTTTGAAGGTTTTTATGGGCTAAAATGGCCAAATAAGGTCCAATTCACTTGAAAATTGGTTTGCCCATCAATTTTGACCTAAATGATGGGCAAAACAAGTTTGAAGCTCATATCTCCAAAAATGTGGCCAAAATGGCCATCTTAAGGCCCAAAATAGGCCAACTGCCACTTTGGCGCGCGCGCTTCGCATAGGCATAACTTGGCCATTTTTCATCCGATTTTGACAAACAAATGCACTAAAATGATCAGCTCGTCGAGACGAATCGAATGCAACCAAAAGCTAAGCTTTATCTCCATCAGGAAAAAATTTCGATTTTTGGATGCCATTTTTGCTCCGAGGCCTCACATGGGCAATGTTGGACCTATGGACTCAAGACCACCGTCAAAATGTTTGTACACGCCCTGGCCATCCTGGCCAACTCATATCTCAAATTCGTGTTTTCCAAAATGTGAAGGGTGAACCCCCCTTAATAGTTCTTGGTATAAGAAGTATTAGAGTGATGATTTGAAAATCTAAATTTTTCGATTTTTCTTTTGTCATTGCATTAGTTCACCTAGCACTGTGACTGCGTGACAGTTGCTATTAAATCTCAAAAACGTAAAAATATATAAAACCCTTGAGATATGGTCAATTAGTCACTATTTCAATCAATTAATTAAGGGTGATTTAAATACTATAACAGGTACGCATTAATTGCGATCCCAAATGAGGTGTACCTGCTTCATCTCTCCAAGCTCTGGATCTGGTAGCCTCCCCTCATCTATATTCCCAAGCTCTGGCACCCTCCCATCAGATATGTGCAAAGCTGCATGATAATTCATTGCAGTTATTGGAAAGTTGGAATCTCAGCAATGCTGGCAGGGGGCAAACACCGATAATAACCGGGTGGATATAAATATCCGCAAATGGGGGGTTAAATTTTTCGGATTATACGGGGGTTTGAGGAGTTTTAACTTAATTCTTTGAAAAAAGTACCATCTTTGTCTGGTATTTTTGGCCCCTCTTTTCAATAATGGTGCCATTTTGCTGGTCAATTTTCGATAACAAGTTTGCTCCCCCCAAAGAATGTATCAATAAGAGACCTTCTAACCTGGGGGTCTTTTGAAGTCCACTGTAATTTTCTGTTTCTCAATCTCACAATTCTGCATCTTTTTCACAGCCTCAGAAGCCTCTTCATATGTTGACATGTGAACGTACGCTATTCCTCTTTGGAACGTGGCCCCATCCTCCTCCAGCGGCAAATAAACCCGATTAACAGTCCCACAAGTCGCGAAGAGGTTCCTGATGGTCTTGTGGGTGCTATTCCAGTCGTCCAGGGGCACGTTTTGGAGGTACAGACACCAACCTTGCGGAGGCTGATACGAACATCGGTGCTTTTCCGGAACATTCGACATTCCAGGGTCTGAGGTGTTGGCAGTGGGGGCGTTCGGTATATCAGTATCTGGAGGATGGGCAGTAGAAATACTAGACACATCAGCAGGGACATCAGTTACTGACGAATTAAGAGGTGAGACATTGGACACGTTAGTATCGGCAGTGAAGCTTTCAGACATCTTACTTTCAGAGGAAGCCTGAGTTGAAATTACCTGAAATAATGTGGTTGATATGTAATATCTAATAGTTCTTGGTCTTTGAAGTATGAGAGTGATGATTTGAAAATCTAAACTTTTCGATTTTTCTTTTGTCATTGCAATAGTTCACCTAGCACTGTGACTGCGTGACAGTTGCAATTAAATCTCAAAAACGGAAAAATATATAAAACCCTTGAGATATGGTCAATTAGTCACTATTTCAATCAATTTATTAAGGGTGATTTAAATACTATAATAGGTACGCAATAATAGCGATCCCAAATGAGTTGAAATTACCTGCTTCATCTCTCCAAGCTCTGGATCTGGTAGCCTCCCCTCATCTATATTCCCAAGCTCTGGTACCCTCCCATCAGAGCTAAACACCCGCCTACATTCAGCGAATCTCTGCCCACTTTGGATAGCCGCAATGTGGGAGGGTTGGAGTGTCCTTAGCACAGGGCTGCAGCCATGGTGGCGCTTTAACAGACAGATTCTTCTAGAATCCCGAACAAACTGCCGTAACATTTGCTAATGTCCCATGCACTCAAACCACCATAACCTAGATAGTATTGAGTGATTTAAGTCTAATGAAATTGGTCTCAAAATAGTAACTACACTTAACTATAAACTCATAAAGCTATAAAGTGTCCCAACAACGAATTATCAGTTAAATCAGTTGTTTATAGAAATTATTATGTGGATCAACTGAAGAAGCATTAGGTACTTCTCGGGACGCAGTGACGTGGGGTAATCTATTATGGATATTTTTGGAAAAATTGCTGGAGAAAACAGTGGTTGATTTCCACGATAATCTTCGGCAGGATTCCACGATCCACGCCGTGAATATGTTTACCGAGTATTTCAATTCGGATTCCCGTCAGCAGTCAAATTAAAGGCTGAAACTTAAAACGAATCATTTTAAGAATATTCAAAACATTCAACGTCGGGCATTATCGGGGTCGCACCATGTAAGGTTCATTCTACGCTTGCAAGTCTCCGATAGTGAGATTAAAACATTTTACACTTTTAGTCAAGCGGAATATTCAAAGGCATTCCAGTGAGATAACTACAAGATAAATTCTTGCTCGACTACCTCATTCCATTTCATTAAATAAATCAAATAGCACAACATGCGTCTGGGAATCAGTTCTCCATGTAAGGAATTCAGCAGACTATAGATTAGTGAACAGACCAACACACGTCACTTTACTTCTTTGCGTTCTTGAACCTGACCTGCAGGGTTTTGCCCTTGTAAGGAGTGCCGTCCAGCACTTCAATAGACCTGAAAGCGTCCTCGTAGTTGAGCATGTGCACGAAGCCGAATCCCTTGCAGGAGTTGTCCTGGAAAGTGACTGGTTTCACAGAGTTGATGGCCCCGAACTTGCAGAACAGGGTGTAGAGGGTCTCGTTGTTAGCAGTCGGGGGCAGGTTGTACACGAACACACACCAACCCTTCTCTGGGTCGTATGAGGACTTGTGGTTCTCCTGTACGAAGCTCATGTCCACTTCCCCATACTCCTTCCCCCACGCCTCCTCCTTCACTGCTTTGTGCTGTGGTGCCATGCCTGGCACCTGTCCTGGCACCTGGCCTGGTGCCACTCTACCCCTGGCTGGGCGGGCTGCACCCCTAGTGCTCGGCACGGCGTGATGTTCTGGAGGTCTGGAGCCAGCAGGCCGCATGGCGTATGCAGGGTAAGGTCTGCCAGCAGAGCGCGATGTCTTCTTGCTCATGAGTTCAGGTGTTGCCCTGACTACTGGAGGATCTGCGAACCTGACTACTAGCTCCTGCCCATCCAACTCCACACCATGGAGAGCCAGGATGGCGTCCTCGGCCTCACTCTTCAAGTCATACCTCACATACCCCTTGCCCTTGCTCTGTCCCTCCGGGCCCCGACACACTCTGTACGTGATTATCTGCCCGTACACGCTGAAGTGGTCGTGTAGGTCGCTGTCCTGGAAGTGTGTGGGCAGGTTCTCTATCAGCAAGTTAGTCTCCCGCGTCTCCTCCCCTGCTGGCCGTGACAGGGAAACCCGCAGTGTCTTGTTCCCCATCTTGTACCCTGTGAACTGCCTCATTGCCTTGTCTGCTGCGGTACGGTCCACGTACTTTATGAAAGCAAAGCCTCGGCTAATCTGAGACTTCCCGTCCCTAATTATCTTCACAGATTCGAGCATACCGCATTGGGAGAACATGGAACTCAGTTCGTCTTCGTCAACAGTTTGGGGCAAGTAGTTGATGATGAGGTTTGTGCCATCGTTGTTTGACCGATTGAGCGCCATTGTGCTGCCTTCGAAAAGTGAAAAACTGTTAAAGTGAAAAATAACTTGGGGAAAAATTTTGCGGTAAAATGAAAACGTTAATAAAACAAAAAAAGGTTGGAAACTGCTTTAAAATGGCTCAGGAGTCTTAGAATTATCAGCAAATTTTCATCAAACTGATTGATATGTACTCTTGTTTTGTAATAAAGCCCAAATACAAAGGTTTGAGACTTCTCAATACCTGTCGCAATGGGAATATGGAGGCAATGAAACGTACAAACTTTCATAATCATCAAAAAATTAACGATTTAAAGATATGTTCGAAAATTGTCAAAAATCTATTCTAGCTGTTATGTGCTGTGTCCTCTACTTTCCTCAAAGATGTGGCATGACTAACACTAAAAACGAAAAACCGCCAGAAAACTCCATCCCACTTAACTTCAGGGGGTCGCCTATCCACCAAATAGCACACATTTCCTCAACTGGTGCAGAATCTTTGGATTCTATATTTGCAGAAGAAAATAACAATCGCTTTCGTAAACGATTATTATTGATACGATCATATGATGATTAAAAAGTATGAGCGATGAAATAAGTCTCTCCTAAAATCTACGCGCATTTCATAGTGACAGTACGTGAAAAAAAAGCAAAGTGGGATGACAAATAGCACGGATGACGTTCGGCGTTCGCGCCTTCCTGTAATCTGAAACATTCTGTGACAATTGGCAATTTCTTACATCCATTCGATCTGATTCGCTATTGACAACAGTTAGTTCATATATGTGCGTAGATGAGCTCATTAAAACAGCAAAAGTCCGTGCTCTGCAGGCATAGTATGGAGATTGTCAAGGAAATCACTTGAATACAATGAAGTGTTAGAAACACCCAAACACTTACTGAAACAGTCACCTCTCTGCTTACTCTAAGGTGATATGTCTTTGTACTGTGGACTCTCTGGCTCCTGCTTGACTCTGACATCTTCTCGTTCTGAATAGCGCTCATCCCTCCCTTTCTTACGTGACCTAGACCAGCTACGAGACCTGAAGAAATGCGACATAATGAGGGAAAAGCAACTCTTCTTTTCAAATTACTGCCGCGCATCGTTAAGTACTAAGTATTGCATTGCGTGAGGGATTGTTACAGCATTTGAACACGCGGGCTAAAGAGTTGCAGGCGGGATTTTGCAACCCTCCCCGGGTTTTTCTCGCAGAACTACTAAGTTCTGATTTCTCTCGGAGCTAGGATAACTAGATCCCTCAACTTCTGTTTACCTAGATCTCTAAGGTGAGGTAACTAACTTAGATCAGCATTTCCCCACTAACCTAGATCTCAAGGGCGTTGCCAGGAGGGCGGCTGTCTCCCCCTTTTTGGGCAGAAAACGTGAAAATTTTATTAAAATGAGTGCTTTGACCCAAGCAAAATAAGAAATCAACAGGTTTTAATGCAACTCGCCGCCCCCATTTCGAAAATGTGGCTGAGCCCCTGCTAGATCTATATCCACAACTAACCTAGATCTCCCCACTAACCTAGATCTCCCCACTAACTCACTAACCTAGATCTCCCCACTAACCTAGATCTCCCCACTAACTCACTAACCTAGATCTAGATCTGGAGCTCTCAGAGGAGCTGCTAGAAGACGATCTGCGGGAGCTTCTCCCGCGGGCTGCAGCTTCCTGCGCCTCCCTCTCCGCGTCCCGCCGACTGTACCCGAACCCGGGGCGCTCCTGACGTGCGGGCCTCTTGTCGGAAAACCCGCGCGAGGGACCGGAACTGTCAGAGTAGTTGTAAGGTTTGCTGTAACCCCCGCGCTTCTTGTAGTCCCCTCCTCCTCCTCCTCCCCCGCTTCGCTGCTCCTTAAACCCTCGCTCACTCTAGGGAGAAGTAGGGTCAGTGTCAAGTGAGTCTCATTGCTTAAACCCTCGCTCACTCTAGCGAGAAAAATGTTTAAGGATTGATAATAGATAGTGATTTCGGTGAACTAAAATTACAATTACAGGTTGGCAAAAGTTATCTTATTCCATTATCTTAGAATTCCAATTTAACAGTCTTAAAAAGTATCTGGATCTACAAAGGCCCAGCAGAGGCTCTACAGACAAGATCTCATGATAACATATTAACAAGTGACATATTATAATCAACATTATTAAAAACATCCAATTCACCCACCCCATCTGGAGGCTTGTAGTCCCTGACGTGGTCCACCTTCAGGAATCTGTTACACAGTCTGATGCCGTTCAGATTGTCAACAGACAGCACGGTACTGCGCTGATCCTCGAAGTTAATGAAGCTGAAGCCTTTCGGCTTCCCAGTCTCTCTGAAGGATGGGAAATGAGAGGTGGGAATGTTTCAATCCTAAGCCACATCAGATCTAAATCACAGCATGTGGCGTTGTTTTAAACTTGATACAATTGAAAGCTGTTAGTCTCATGCTCATTCTAAGGTAAGTTCTAAGGTTAGTTCTAAGGTAAGTTCTAAGGTTAGTTCTAAGGTAAGTTCTAAGGTAAGTTCTAAGGTAAGTTCGTAAGGTAAGTTCTAAGGTAAGTTATAAGGTAAGTTCTAAGGTAAGTTCTAAGGTAAGTTCTAAGGTAAGTTCTAAGGTAAGTCCTAAGGTAAGTTCTAAGGTGAGTTCTAAGGTAAGTTCTAAGGTAAGTTCTAAGGTAAGTTCTAAGGTAAGTTCTAAGGTAAGTCCTAAGGTAAGTTCTAAGGTAAGTTCTAAGGTGAGTTCTAAGGTAAGTTCTAAGGTAAGTTCTAAGGTAAGTTCTAAGGTAAGTTCTAAGGTAAGTTTAAGGTAAGTTCTAAGGTAAGTTCTAAGGTAAGTTCTAAGGTAAGTTCTAAGGTAAGTTCTAAGGTAAGTTCTAAGGTAAGTTGTAAGTTACCTGTCTTTGACGTAGTTGAGTTGCACTATCTTGCCGTACTGTGAGAAGACAGCCTCAATGTCCCCCTCTGTGAGTCCGTAATCCAGTCCTCCCACGTAGATCCAGGAGCTGGACTTGTAGAGGTCGTGCCAGCTCTGTCTGGAACCGGCCGCTTCTAGCTCAGGGTTCTGGGAGTCTAGCATGTCCCGCATAGACATCTTCTTATAACTTAGCTATAACATGGATACCTCTCAATTAAAATGGAATCTTATTAGAACATTTGGAAGTGCAAACACTATTCTTTGTGTTCTCTGAGGTCCAACAGGAGGCAAAAACAATGCTCAAACATCCGATTAGCTTTGTTTAACTTCAGGAAGACTACCTGCTCAGTAGTTTTAGTAACGTCATCAGTATAACCCTGAACACTAATGACTGAACCCTGTTCAGTGTTCCTTTTGACATTGTTATGGGGGTGCCGGGGAAGGGTTCAAATACTTACTTCATGGAACATATTATGATAAAAAGTACCCTAAGAGACAAATTTCTTTATAAAGTATCCATGGAATTTTTTGATCCAAAATTTGGTGTCTGGAGCAAATTTCGGAAAGTATTCGGGTAGCAAAATTGGTAAAATAATAGCGAAATTTTTCAGAAAAGATCAGACTTTTTTCAATTTTTAAAAAAATAGATACGACAACACAGTATTTAAGTCATGGTGGGTAGTTATTATCGAAAAGTACCCTGGGAGCTTTTTTTTACAAAAAGGGGGGGGGGTTGGTAGGGTGATTTTGGTATTTAATTTTGAAAAGTACCATGGTAATTTTTGACCTCTTGCATGCGCTGAAAAGGGTGGGTTTGCTAAACTTCGAAAAATCATCAAATCTTTTGACCTCCCTTCCGGCATGAAACTGTTTATAGTTTACTGGATTATAGAACTGCAAAAGTCATATATAGAATGCCTCGCCCTACGGGCTCGGGCCAAACCGGATACCACCCTCGGGCAGTATCCCAAAATAGTGTACTAGTTTATTGAGAGCAAGACTTAGAGTCAAGGATAGATCGGTGGCTAATACTCAAGAACAACCTGGTTTGTGAGTATGGCTTATAAACCATTTTGTACAGAAACACTTCCTACTGATGACTAATGATAGTTCTTAAATATAAAGTTTGGAATGACACTGAAAGAAAGCGTCTGATAAAACTTCCAATCTGGAAGAAGAAGTGAGCAGCGAAACTCAAATGGATGATAGTCCGTTTACAGCATTGCAATGATGATACAGGAATGAAAGAATGTAGCGGAAAACAAAATTTAAATTTGACAATTCAACATAAATAACATACATATTGGATAGTATTTATCAAGATAAAATCGTTTCAGAATATCATACAACTAGCAATAGCCCGTAACACTGGGGGTTAATAACACAGGTCTGTAAATTCCAGGCTATTGTCGCAAAGGACAGGAAACGAACCACAGAGGGTCCAGAAACGCCGGAAGACAAAAAACTCCTTAAAATAATAGATAATGATAGATACCTACTCATCAAAACTTTCTACATTCAGTCAGAGTTTAATAAAGACAAACTAGATCCCTTTAACTAGAATAAGAAGTGAGGATAAATCAGACACTGACGAAGTGATCCATGAATACTAGATTTATAACACGATGTTATTTGTACATGCTGATAAAAAGAGTCCAGTTCTAAGGGTATTTATCTCTTCAATCTTACAATAGAACATGACTTTTTGAACTGATATTCTGATATTTCACACTGTTATTTACAACACTTTGCATCGTAGAATGAATGAAGCACTTTAAAACAAACAGAGACTCTTAACTTAACTATTTTCAAGACTGCCCGGTTGAGTTCCAATAATCTCGTATGTTCACCTCTAATCCCCCTACATTTCAGCTCTCTACTTCTCCCCACAATAGCTTCTTCAGCTCTACATTTCAGCCTCGCTTTCCTCCTGACTAGACTCGTCATCAGAGTGCTGCTCCAGGACAAAGAACGTGGTGGAGCTGTGAATACCGGACTCCTGACACGTCTTCAGATGCGCATCTCCCTCCCAGGGCAGAACTCGCTTTGGGAAGTTGGTGGAAAGGGTGAAGAAATTAGGCGACTCATCGCAGGTCAACACAAAGTCGTAGATATCTTTGACGGTGGAATCGGGGGAGAACTTGCGAGCTAACCTAGCTCCATTCGGCAATCTGAATAGTAGGGACAGGGTATCTTCTTTACTTTGAGTAGGGAGAGATGCTTTCAACTTTTCCCGAGTGCAACTCTGGCAGCAATACGTTCCTCTTTTTCTCGAATCTTCTGATCCTCGAGTTCTTGTATCGCCCTGATAGCATCTTCTTCTTCCTTCTTCTTACGGGCCCTCTCCTGATCCCTGATAAGGGACTGCTGATAAGCAGCGTCTTGTTCCTGCATGATCAGCTGAGAGGACGAGCTTTCACTGACCCTATCTCTGTTCCTCCGTTGCCGCGTCAGGTGGGGCTCATTCTCAACTATTGAAGTCGTTAGTGCACCAATAATAGCTTCCACTGTGGCCTGGCCATGGTTCTTATAGACCATCCTCATCTGTCCCTCCTTGAAGCAGAGTAAGGCAACGAAGGGAGCCCTGGCTTTGTTGAGACTCTCTGCAACACAGGTGCCCTCCCTCTTCTGGACAGAGCAACTCCAGAAAAGCAGGTTGTCTTCCACCACACTCTTAAGAAGGTTGGTGCACACCACATTCCGAGCAAAGTCCACAGACACGGGGTCCTCCTCGCTGTGCAGATACACCAGGAGGAACCTGAGGTGCCTCTTGGCATGGTTCACAGCCTCCCGATAAGTGCCGTGGTAAAACCGGGGGTGCAGGAGGTGACCGTACCTTGAGTCAAACTCTGCGATGTACTGCTCAACTTCCAGGGAGGCTTGTCTTTGCGTCGGAGGACCGGGGGTGAAGAGAAACGAAAGAGCAAAATGAGCAATGGTAGAAACGATTTTGTAAACTATTGTGATAGGTAAAACAAGAACATTCCAAATCTGACCAAAAAGAAGCTGTGTCAAAGAAGGATTATTTCTGTTTATGACTGGTCCTGATGAATTGCTAAATCTGGGTCCTATGAAGTTAGGGTTGCCTGGATTCAAACCAGGAGTTTCATAACTCTCCAGGACTCGTTGCCGCAGATTATTGGAGTTGGAATTGTTCACAATTTGTTCAACATTATTTGCACGCACAACATGATTAGAGAGGTCATCATGCATCTCATGACTTTGTTCAGGAGGGTTGTTTTCTTCCTGATCAGGGGCTGAGAAAGGGTTGAATGATAGCTGCACAGCTCTTTCTAGGTCCCAGTTACACTCATCAAGTAGCTGGAGGCATTCTTCTACTTCAATCTTGCCTGATGAGAGATGGGGTTAATCACAAGTACAATGAGACACTGCTCTGCAGAGCTTAACATAACATTACCGATCAATGCTCAGGGAAAATAAAATAAGGCATGAAAAGTAAAGAAATCAAGACAAAAATGACATAAAAGTGTCTAGTTAAAGTGTTATGTTGGATTCCAGATTTCCCAACAAGAGGCTTCATTTTGAGAATAGCTTAATCATCTTAGTTGGATGGCTAATGTTTGATGAAAATAAATTTAATGGAAGCAGTCTAATAGACTTGAGAGCTGAGGCGAGCTGCTTCAAGACGATTTGAGTGATTAAATTGAGTTAAGCGACTGAATTGTTTTGGATGGCCAAGTTGAGTTGATAGGTCGAGTTATGGCTTTTGACCTTTTGGAACAAAATTGGAACAAAATGTCGACATATACTCAGAGCTTTTGTTAGACATTCTATCATGCTGTCTTGGCATTCCTAACATGTTGTTTGGGCATCCCTTTTGATAATTTATCGTGAGACATAATTGGAACAAAACAGGACAAAGCGTTGACATATTTTTCGAAATGGGGCCAAAATTTTCACATATACTTACTTAGAGTTTTAAACAGCTTGTGAATGATGTTTTGAGCATTCTAACATATAGTTTTGATATATGATATATTATACGTCGTGGCTATGTGATGACTAGCCACTCACAGCCAAGAAGGTGTCGACATTTTGTCCCCAAATTTGTCCCCAAAACATCATATAGATTGGTCAATTAGAGACTTTTTTAAATCAGAAAAATTAAGAAATTTTGGTTTCAAGTTCTCCATTTTGTTCAGTTATTTGGCTAAATCAGAAGGCACTCTATGACAAAGATGGGACCTAATATAAACCCTTGTGACAAACCACAAGAGTGGTTAGGAAAAGCATCAAATGCACATTGCTTCCCAGAAAACAATACAGTAGATAATCCAATTGATGGGTTTCCTAGTTTGCAATTTATCAAAATTCACCCTTTTGAGTTGTTCCAATTGCAGGACATAATAATATCTCCCCCATTCACCCCCACAATAATCCAAACTGTAGCTCAAACTGTTCAAACCATTATGACATATCATGCAATAAAGCAATTGAGCAAAGTTAAGTAAGTCAATCAAATTTTTATTGCATTGGCATCATTTTATCAATTTTCTGACATGGAATAACAAAAAATGGCGACATTTTCCAGGCATGAAAACTGATGTCTTAGACAGCATGAATATCAAATGATTGCAGGATAAAGCAAAATCAATTGATGGGTAATCTTGCCTGTTACTTCTTGAAAGTGGCTCAAAATTTCATCTTGTGTTTGCCCATTTGTTGCACTGTTGGGCTCAGCATCAGTGTGATCAGCTTCATTCAGGATATCATCTTCTACCATGCTCAAATTTGATTGTAATAATAAGATACATTTATTGTGATCTTAGAAGATTCATTCTTTATTTTGAGTATGTGTGTATATATGTCAAATAGTGAAATACATAGCAAGAAAGGTCCAACTTGAAGCGACCATTGTTTTAAAGTGTTGAACTGAAATAGTTGCCAGAACTAAAGGTTTGAGAAATACAGTCATGCTATGAACCATTTAAGAACTAGAGTCATGTTTGCTAAACTCAGAAGAGCTTATATTTACAAAGAAATGACTCTGGGAACATCTGCCATCAACCTCATTCCCTAACATCCTAACTATGATATTTAATTGGATTATCCTGGATACAGTCTTGAACTTTTGGCTGCCACCATCATACTAAACTTGTTTCTTATATCAAATGTTGCATAGTCACCCTGCGCACGTGGGGTGGACACCTTTGCTAGTACTTTGTGCGCAGGTAGCGACGAGTCGCCAATTAGAACAACGTTCCTGTTCGAAAAACGACAAAAGAGTTAAAATTTCTCTTAAAACTTGCATGGAATCAATAGAGGAAAGTCTCAGCTATACAGAGATATAAGGATCATTTGGGAACTCCAATCACAACGTTCGCAATGTCTCATTATGTACAAATGTTGAAAAACGTCGAGTTCCAATTGCGCGTGAACATTGATTGATTGACGAGCTTGTGAGGCCTAATTCAAAAAAAGAAGATGGACTTTCAGTGTAGAATAGATTTATCTAGGCATTACAAAAAACCCCATGTCGATAGCTCAAAAAATGTAGGAGCCTTAGGGATTGCCAGTCAATTGTTGGAAAAAAGCACACAGTTGTGCTATTTCGTGGGGTGGACAAGCGTGGGGTGGACATGTGTACGCGCAATTTAAAACGCCAGACTCTTGTTTGCCAAAATAGCGAGAGACCCTTGTCCACCCCACCGTCGTTAACAGTGATACCATTTCAGATTTCCTGCAAGTGTGGCAACCGGCAGTGATTCGATAAGGAGCAACAAACTTATTCTTGCTTCAACAGTAGTACCGGTGACATTGACAATGAGTATAAAATCGAAGTAGATGCTTTTTGTCAATTTCATTTTTAAGTTATGTTATCAATGACTACTAACAAGTTATCATATAATATGCGCATATACAGCACACGTCATCACTGGATGGTGATGCAGTGTACCTACTTAGATTTAGAATGTAATGTACATTGTACACCTTTAGTACATTAAACAGTGTGGCGGTACTTCAGTACAACATTCATGTTTTTCACAAAACTCAATAGCAGGGTGTTAATCTCGTGATTGTACACAACTAATTATGCGATGTAATTATTAAAAGTAACATTTTCAGGCAGGGGTGCCGATGAGCCAATGGGACTTCAACAGCAACGCGGTGATGAAGGTACATTCAAGGCATTTCACACATGAATAAGATTACGTACAGAGCAGGCTATAGGTACAATACATTCTATATAAGGTGAGCAAATGTATATCTATATACAAGCATGCTGATCACATGGTTTTGTCCCGCATATCATAGGTATATACATCCATAGCAACCACACGAGTTCCCATAGCAACCGACCTAAAATTGAAGATTTTTGGTATTTTTGACATTCAGATCTAGGCCACATTTTCTGTTTCATACAGGATAGTATGATATATTGATATAATTTCGATTTTGTGAAAAGTTTCAGTGATCATGACCATTCAATTTCGAGATTTTCAGGTTGCTATTCACTTTCTTAGCAACCACACGAGTTTCCATAGCAACCGGATTTAAAATTCAAGGATTTGCACTTGAATAAGTCCCAAATTCCACCCAAGAAGACTACATCGAACATGCTTTGAACCCCTATTGAGCTAGATTAACTGTATTTCAACATTTTGTATTGTCTACTACCCTTTATATCAACAATAGCATTGAAATGAATGGCAATTAGCGAGTTTTTCCCAAATTTTTCCATTTTGAGTTCGGTTGCTATGGAAACTTGTGTGGTTGCTATGAAAGTCACAGCAACCTGAAAATCTCACTATTCAGCGTTGACTGGTCATGATTACTGAAACTTTTCACAAAATCGAAATATCTATCCTGTGTGATGAATTATCAAAACAGAAAATGTGGCTTTAATCTAAATGTCAATAATGCCAAAAATCTTCAATTTTTAGGTCGGTTGCTATGGGAACCCCTGTGGTTGCTATGGATGTCATAGCAACCTAGAAATCTCAGAATTCGCCATTCTTTGGTTATACAATTTAAAGAATATTTTTACAGAATCGAAATATCGGCTGTATTTTTCGAATGATCAAAAAAGTAAAAGGGGTCAAAACTTTTGGCGCACCCTGTGATATATCTATTATTATAATCGAGAGAGGTAGTTATAAGTAGGAGCCTCCGCTCTCCCAGAAAATCTGACACACTAGGAGTTGAAAACCCGCGATTTTTTGCAGGGTGGTAGAAAAAAGGTGTCCTCGTATTGCTACATTCTTCTTTTTTGAGTAAAGGCTTTAGATTTTTTGTGGTTAACGCTCAAAGTTGGAAAAAGGGTCACGAAAAATAAGGACGAGTTATAGATTTGATTCACCAGTTGAGCGCGTTGCTATGGATACATGGGCTAGCGCGCGCAAAACTGCACGTGCATTTTCACGAAGAATCTGCCATTTCGTTATTTTGTATTTTGGAAACGTTTCCACTGTTGAAATTCATGATTTACGCTCCCAATGGAATTTTCGAGTCCGGTAAAAAGTTTTCGACAGAAGAATACCAACTCTTTTCACTTTCAATATATAGGAAAAAAAAGTAAGAGTTGAATATTTTGTTCCATTGTGAAAATCAGCGATAATTCATTAATGTAACTTAGAAATTAATTGTAGTTTCGATGGTTTGCTTACGGAATTCGACGGAAGGAGGAATTCCTTTTACTTAAGTTAGAAGTTGGTTATAAACGGATAAAAATGCGAACAATTTTTATTTCAATGAGCTTGGATTCAAATTTCTTGCCCATCTATTGTCCGAATCTGAACTTTTGATTGGAAAACCACTGTTCTTGTTTTCTTCTTAATTACCAACTGTTTGGCTCGAGTTAAATATGCAAACGTAATTTTTTAAAATTTATTTTCAAAGCCTACGTGATTATTTCGCAATTTCGTTACGTTGCACCCCACCCCCAGTAACAAAAATTGCATCAATGACGTACTTTAGTGTTAGATATCACATTTGACACTTCCAAACTTTACAAAACGCAATTGATCATGTTTCAATTTCATACGTTTTACAAACATTTGTTTTTGTCATTAATTTCTATAATTCAATATTTATGAAATCTGCGTTGTGATCCATGAATTTGGTACTCTGTAGCCAGCATTGATTGGGTCCGGTGTCCTGTGACCTAGAAGGCCCAACGGGCCTTCTAGTATCACATAATACATGGTGTAAATATATGGACCAATTCTATATTGGTAAACTGGTAGGCGATGGCAGAATGTCTGCATGTACAATTATACAGTATACACACAGTGCTGGTCACATGGTACAATCGTGGTACTGACTTCAAAAGTGTGTACGTCATCAATGGATGGCGATGCAATGAACATGATGTACATTTTACAGTGACAATTTAAGAAAATGTTTCAGTACTTCAGAACAACATTCACGCTGTACACAAACCACAACATTATATTGCATTTTGATCTCACATTGATTTCGAACACTTTTGTTCATTTCGAACCCTTAAATTTTCTTTAAGTGTTAAAGTTGGTTAAAGTCCGTCGTTAATCCGTTAATTTTCACCTTTCAGCAATAGTAATTATTTATTTAATCAATAAATGGACAGCATTAGTTTGTTTATTGCCATTTTCGCTTTTAATTCGTAGAACTTCCAGCCATTCTTTGTAAAATGTTAATGGTTGTATCTAGTCCATGCCAATTAAGTCATTTTGATCGTTATTAAATGCATTTCATGAAGTGTTGATTCCGGGCATGTGATAGATGTAATAATCTGCCGTTAAATTTCGCACGTCAATCGCATTTATATTTTATATACCTATCTAACTACAAACTACAGGACAGATCAAGTGCTTTTTAATAATACCGAGTTGACGGGGTTTAAGGGTAACATTTAAAAAGCACGATGAACCCAGAAGAATTTAACTCAATTTGAATATCTGCGTTAAACTCTGCGACTGCAACTTATCAAAAATGTGCCGAATTTCATTGATAAAATTGGTAGCATTTCGTTAGAAATGGCACAAATGGGGGTCAGTAGGGGTTCACCATGGGGTCAGTGGGGGTTCACCAGGGGTCAGTAGGGGGTCGATATTGATTCATTTCAAGATAGATTTTGAAGTTCAAATCGACAAAAATTGGGTTCAAGAGGTTTTTACGATCAAATTGTGATGTGATCCATGTATACAATCAGAAAGGAAAATAACATATTATTGTGATTTGTGTGCAGCGTGAATGTTGTATTGAAGTACGAGGCAGATATTTCAAATTTTAGTTCTTTCTGAGTAGACTCAATTAGAAGCAGTTTTCAAATTACTCGAGCTTCATTAAACTGCTTGTAATTGAGTCAACTCAGAAAGAATTAACAATTTTGAAATATACCTAAGTTATCATGAGACTCAGAAACAGCGCACTGCTACTAAAGTACTAAGCGTTGAATGGTGATGATTACCTAATGAAACTTTTCACAAAATCGAAATTATATCTATCCTGTATGATGAGTAATCAAAACAGAAAATGTGGCCTAGATCTAAATGTCAAAAATCTTCAATTTTTAGGTCGGTTGCTATGGGAACTCGTGTGGTTGCTATGGATGTATAATGTATATACCTATGATATGCGGGACAAAACCATGTGATCAGCATGCTTGTATATAGATATACATTTGCTCACCTTATATAGAGTGTATTGTACCTATAGCCTGCTCTGTACGTAATCTTATTCATGTGAAATGCCTTGAATGTACCTTCATCACCGCGTTGCTGTTGAAGTCCCATTGGCTCATCGGCACCCCTGCCTGAAAATGTTACTTTTAATAATTACATCGCATAATTAGTTGTGTACAATCACGAGATTAACACCCTGCTATTGAGTTTTGTGAAAAACATGAATGTTGTACTGAAGTACCGCCACACTGTTTAATGTACTAAAAGGTGTATATTACATTCTAAATTTAAGAAGGTACACTGCATCACCATCCAGTGATGACGTGTGCTGTATATGTGCATATTATATGATAACTTGTTAGTAGTTATTGATAGCATAACTTAAAAATGAAATTGACAAAAAGCATCTACTTCGATTTTATACTCATTGTCAATGTCACCAGTACTACTATTGAAACGAGAATAAGTTTGTCGCTCCTTATCGAATCACTGCCGGTTACCACAGTTGCAGGAAATCTGAAATGGTATCACTGTTAACGACGGTGGGGTGGACAAGGGTCTCTCGCTATTTTGGCAAACAAGAGTCTGGCGTTTTAAAACTTTAAAACAATAACCAATACAATAGAATGGGACATTCCTAGTCAAGCACACGTAAGTGCATAAATTATAATAAATAAATTAAGTTAAATAAATAAATAAATTAAAGTTAAGTACTGCTGGTGTCATCGAAAACCTTTGACTGTAATTAAGTAATTAACTATCCAATTCAATTCAATTCAGTTCATTTCAATTTAGTTCAAATTAGTTCAATTCTATTCAATTAAGTTCAATTCAATTAAATTCAATTCACTTAAACATAAATTTCAGCATGCCAAGCAATTATGGAGTGGCCCAACTACAAGGATTCATAGAAAACTAACAGATCCTGTTTTCCGCATGTCCCATAGTACTAAAATTACTTAGTTTTCAGGACGCATTTGTTTTGGAGGTGCCCGACTCCAGCCACATTTTCAAGCATTATAAAACCTGCAGGTCCTACAGGAGAGTCAAATATACATAAAATTCAGAATATACAAAAATTCAAATATACATAAAGTCCAGAATATAATCTGACTACAGTAAAAACATTTGAGTCCATGGAATCATTCAAAACTTGGAGAAGATGCTTTTTATTTCTGATTAGTCCACAAAACATGCTGACCTGGATAATGAGAAAGCTGCATATTTCCAATTCGTCCACAAATATAGGAATGCATAAACACATGACTTTTATGGCTCTTCATTTTCCAATTTATCCTGCCAGAGGTCTTGATGATGTGAGGTCTTTCCTTGAAGTTGGAGCATTCTTTAAGTCTTTGCAACATTAAGGGGTCAGATCAGTCATAATTTGCCAAAATTATCTGATCATTGGTCTGATATTTTCAACTTATTAAGGAGTTGCTGCATGGCAGTATTGCTGAGATGGTTGCTGCGATTCCAGGAATTGATGTTGTGACATTAAGAATTTGACTCTTTTGATGAACTGCAGATGTATGTCTGGATTTTGAGGAGCAACTATGTCCCTAATGAGACTGAATGGTGTGATGTCTTTAGTGCCACTGCTATTTAGTGCTATTATGAAGGATTCAAAGGTTTCATCCTTCAACTCTTCACAAGCTACTAACTGATGATATGCATTGTCTTGACTCAACTTACAAAATGGGCATGTGTTCAGTTCAGGGTCATTTGTGATTGCTGCCTTGGAATGTCCAAAAATGAGGGAGTTGTTATGTATGTAGTCTAATAAAAAGCTGTCTTCTTCTTTAGTTGTGCTGTAATCAAACAAGTGGTGTCTATTCATAGCCATATTCTCTTGAAGAATGTATGATGCTACTTCACTGCAAATATAGGAAGATTCTGAATATGATCCATTGTTTGTGGATTTCCTCACAATGTCTTGCAGCCACATTTTCTGTTGATAGGCTTTTATTTCTGTCAGAGTGTATGTTGTACTGATATTATTTTGAGACATCATATCAAAAAGATTCAATGATCTGAACTTGGTAAAAATTTGACTGTTTTGCTTCTGAATGAGAAACTTTTTGATAGCAAGAAGTTGGGGGAAGAATTCTTTGTAAAGTGTTCCTTCAACCTGTGCAAGAGTAGATGTGATGAAATCTTTGTCAGAAAGTGCTTTGCAGAAGAATTTTACAGTGAGTATTTCTAGCTGTAAATAGAGTGGAGGTAGTTCAACAGACATTTCAACTAGATCTCTGTAAGGATTTAAGGTGGCTCCTGAGACTTTCATTATAACTTTGTTCCAGAATGTTTTGTATAAGTCCAGATTGGCCCCAAGCCATAGGGGGGAGGCATAATGTAACTTTGTCAGGATAACTGTCTTAAGCAGTAGACACAGGCTTTTCACATTTAATCCATTATTTCTGTTTGTTGATTTAGTGATAAGTCCCCACTTTCTGTTGCATTCTTTTAGCTTTTGTTCAGCATGCTGCTTAAAGCTGAGATCTTCATCTATGATTATCCCAAGAACTCTTGTAGCTTTCACATATCGTATTTCATTGGGATCAACTGTGAGTCTTGGCATGTGATTCTGACCATGTGCATTTTTCAGTACCATAGCTTCTGTTTTATAGCACAACTGTGTGCTTTTTTCCAACAATTGACTGGCAATCCCTAAGGCTCCTACATTTTTTGAGCTATCGACATGGGGTTTTTTGTAATGCCTAGATAAATCTATTCTACACTGAAAGTCCATCTTCTTTTTTGAATTAGGCCTCACAAGCTCGTCAATCAATCAATGTTCACTAGCGAATTGGAACTCGACGTTTTCAACATTTGTACATAATGAGACATTGCGAAAGTTGTGATTGGAGTTCCCGGATGATCCTTATATCTCTGGATAGCTGAGACTTTCCTCTATTGATTCCATGCAAGTTTTAAGAGAAATTTTGACTCTTTCGTCGTTTTTCGAACAGGAACGTTGTTCTAATTGGCGACTCGTCGCTACCTGCGCACAAAGTACTAGCAAAGGTGTCCACCCCACGTGCGCAGGGTGATAGTGACAGATCTTCCCAGATCTTCCAGGGAATCTTTTTTGTGCGCGCAGTGCGGCAATGGGCTGGCGCGCGCGGCTGGACGGATGGCATGGGTTGCACTTAAAGTTAGATAATAAACAGTACAATACGGCTAATTTAATAATTGCAATCGTGCAACCATAGATTATCTTAAGCTGCTATCGGGTCGACATGCAAAAAGCGCAAAAAAATGAAGTAGTGTACTGTTTAAAGCATGTTTGGGTTATTTATTTAAAGGGTCAAGGTGAGGAATTTTTTGTGTAGCTTATTTTTATTGTATTCCAAATTGATGATTAAAAATAAATTTCTTTTCCAAAAAAAATTTCTTTTCCAAATGCAATCTTATCTAATCTTTCATCATTACTTGGGCAAGTCATGCAGCCTGACCTCGGCACGTCATAAAAATGCAACCTTATTTTTGTAAATATGTTTTTTATTTAAATTTTCATATATCTTAATTTAAATGGTATGTACTAGTTTTAAAGAGTACACTTTTAGTTACATTTATTAAAATTTATTTCCAATATAATTAACCTATAACTATTATTAGTCCTTGGGTGACTCTATTAACAGTTTTCATAATTGACTTGATGTCTGCCCTCAGCACAAGAATTCGCCTCTTTTTATATGGGAAGAAAGGATATTTTTAGAATGAGTGCTGTAAAAAATTGATATTATTATTATTATTTCATTTCCATTAGCAAGGGCCCAACTTAAGGTATTATCACAATTTTGGGTATATCTCACCAAATTTAAGGGAATTTTAGGTGTTTTTGGTAAAATGGGGTATGAAAAAATTGAAATATTTGTTGATTTTCTTGGTCGTTAATCCATTGACTTACCATCCGAACTTTTTATGTCAATGACCTCAATGGAGGGTATAATGAACCTATCAGAACACTTTCTCGTGACTAAAATTTATGTTTTTTAAGAACGACCTAAAATATACCCAAAGTTTGTATCATCATTATCAAATATTTTGGCCTGTAGTTGATGGTTTGGGTATCCTAGCTTGCCCCTAATATGATTTTTGAGTTATAAACTATGGTATAACAGCAAAAAAACATAGCTTTTACAGATCATTGTGGCCGAAAATCATCGAAATATGTCTGTGACGAAATACCATTCCTTCTGTGACGAAATCAATTTTATGATTCATTTGCACTAAACTCTACTGTATGTCGCTTTTACAATGTCATGACATGTTGTTTACACACAAATAATTGTGATTTGGCTTGTTATTGCTTGTTTTATACAACAGTTAGCACACAGTTAACTATTTACTGTATATTAGGATATGTACATAGGATTAACTACCCTATCCTATTGATGAGATTGTCAGGGCTATAGATGAACCAAGTGTTAATAAGGCTCTATCCACTGCTAGAAATATTGTTTCTGATGTAAATGAACTAGAAAACTAAATAGACATTCATTTCAAATGTAATTTTTAAAGTTTTAATACAATTTTTTAAACATTCTATATAGTGTATATGTGGCTAATTGAATTATAATTAGATTTATAATCATGTTTTTAAACTTACTTGTTATTATAATATCAGGATAAACAATTATATAGCACATGAATATCATTTCTAAACATTTCATGGATTATTTTAATCGATCTTTATCTCATTTAATACATACATTAAAACTTAATTAAATTAGTCAAAAATGACTTAAATTTATATAATTTAAATTTATTTTACACTTTAATCAAGTTTACAATAAGTACTAACATATTTCTGGATGATTTGACTTCATATAATCATTGTATTTTGATGTTCCTTCTGTGACGAAATCAAGACTCCTTCTGTGACGAAATTCTTGTTTTCAATTTTGTCGAATAATTTTCCAACTGTTGCCTTAATAATACTCAAACTTCAAGTCTAAGGTCATGGTCTGATGCTTGATCTAACATAAAAACCTCACTTGAAGGTATGTAGTGCATTATTTTAGATAGAATCAACAAGAAACTACATGTACCTGGAAGTGGTCAAATCTATCCCTCCTTCTGTGACGAAAAAATAAATGCCACCTCATAGCTAGTACAATAGGCAAAACTGTTTGAAGTGATATTATATTATTAGTACGGCACAGTACCTAGTGACTTAGTAAAGTGAATTTTAATGCTCTTACTTCACTATACAATAATCTATGGGCCTTTGAATGTATCAATTCCTTCTGTGACGAAATTTAGGGTTTTGAAATATCAACCACTGGCGCCGCCGTGGCGCCATGCCCAAATATGGGCATAAAATGGGCATATTTTTTCAAAAGCGACTCGGACGCGATCTGAGGTGTGCAATCGATAGATAATGGTCCCCTGAGTTACCATAAAACATTTGAAGTCGATATCTCAAAATAATGAGTTATGGTTTGTTGGCGTATGCCCATATATGGGCATACGCGCGTCAACATAGCCTATTTTGGCCCATAACTTTTGGTCAAATATCAATATTTTGAATGAGACCAACTTTTATTCGATAAATAGCATAAAATTATGTATTCTCTGCAAGTTTGGGGTTGATTGCTGCTAAAATGGCGATTTGAGGTCCATGTAAAAACCACAAAATCGCCATTTTCTCAGTTTGCGTTTTTTCGAAAGTGCACTGTAAACGCTTATAACTTCGGCTTGATTGATATTTTGCATAATTCTTTTTACGTGAAACTAGACTAAATTCCTCAGATACCAAATGGACTCGGATTTTGAGTTAGGCCTTCAAAAATTTTGGCGCTAAAAGCGCCAATTTTTTGCCAAAATTTTGGCGCTTTAGCGCCAAAAATTTTGAAGGCCTAACTCAAAAACTGAGTCCATTTGTATCTGAGGAATTTAGTCTAGTTTCACGTAAAAAAAGAATTATGCAAAAATATCAACCGTAGCAGAAGTTATAAGCGTTTGAGTAAAGTGCACTTTCGAAAAAAGCGAACTGAGAAAATGGCGATTTTGTGGTTTTTTAGAGGTTTCTTGGACCTCAAATCGCCATTTTAGCAGCAATCAACCCCAAACTTGCAGAGAATGCATAATTCTATGCTATTTATCGAATAAAGGTGGTCTCATTCAAAAATATTGATATTTGACCAAGTTATGGGCCAAAATAGGCTTGCGCGACGCGCGTATGCCCATATATGGGCATACGTTTTTCGGCCATAACTCGGCCATTTTTTGAGATATCGACTTCAAATTTTTTATGGTAACTCAGGGGACCATTATCTATCGATTGCACACCTCAGATCGCGTCCAAGTCGCTTTTGAAAAAATATGCCCATTTTATGCCCATATTTGGGCATGGCGCCACGGCGGCGCCAGTGGGTCTGGGGGCACCAAACCCGGCCAAAAAGTTGGCCCACGGGGTATACTTTTTGGGTCAACTGTTATCTCAGAAATGTGTTTTTCAAAAAATTTGGGTTGAACCCCCCCCTTAACCCATTAGTGCCCAACGTAGCCTAAAAGCAACAGTTACGTTTTGAGTAATTGTGGCTTCTCTGAATGAGATATTAATTTCGTTTTTTCAACAACACCAGCTCTATTAAATTTCACACACTTCCTGATCTCGAAATATATCTTTTGGCATCAGGCAACCAGTTAATTGACCAATTAATTTGACCATTTATTTTTTGATAGATTTTCTACCACCTTCAGTAATTGGGTTAATTGAGGTAGCTAAACCAGATTTTTGATTTTATTGCTGCATACACCTAAATGGTCATTGGACGTGGCATTCAGATGGTCAAAGAATGAACTCATTAGTCCAAACCAGTCAGGAGATATAAGCATTCAAAGTTCCGATTGCCTTTAGGCAACACTGGGGCTGTTGCCCAAAAGCAACAGTTCTAAATGGGCTAGAAACCTCAGAATCATGTTTTATCTGACCGTTTTGCATCGTCTGATTGCTTTATAATTGAGCCAAATTGCAAATTCACTAAGCAGAAGAACGTTATATGCAACATTTGCTAAGTGTTGCTCTTGGGCAACACTGGGAGAAGCTGAAAATTTGCCCAAAATAGCGAAATTAACGGCTTTTAACAAAAAGGCTGATACTATGTAATAGAAATCTGTATGCTGCACGTTCAGAAAGGCTAAAATATATGTATTGTTGCTTTGTTGCCTCTGGGCAACACCAGGACACCCCATTATATTGTGAGGCATGGCCTACCACACGCACGCCAATTTAAATAAACATATTGTTCTTTCTGATATAAATGTTTAAATTGTTCGTTCAGCAATGTTAAAATAAACTATATCTGTTGCCTCTGGGCAACACTGGGATACACTTGTATTTTGGGTCGTTCAGAACTTGACCAGAGTCCTTAATTTTTCAACGGAACCAACATTAATTAAAACATTATAAAAATATATTTAATTATGATTGGCATGTACTGTAATGGTATTTGCTATTGGTGTTAAAAAAAGTCTGTGCACAATAGGCAAGTAAAAATTAAAGCTCCCTATAGATGGTGCAATACTCTTCATAGCCCTGAACGTACAGATTATGAGTAGTAACAGTGTGGAGTTTTTCGACTGGATCAGTGAGAGATCTAGCAATAAAGCAGAAAACTGACAAAAATACCATCAAGTGGGTTCCACCTGCATTGTGTCCTGCTGAGTCTATAAACAACCTTCACTCATTTCTACACATTACGTCTATTCAGCTTTCACTTTTCAGACTTCAGGGACATTGCATACCTAATCACAGATTACTGAAATGACGAAAGTCTCCCTTATAAAATGCCTAACTGTGGCCATGTTGAGCCTATCTGTGTCTGTAAACATCCAGTTGCAACTTTCAAGGGGCAATCCATAACCCAAGCACACAACGGAAACTTAACGAATATTCATTATTCACCTGTGTATAATTACTATTGGCTATACAGTATACCTACGAGGTGCCTATAAATCCACGATCCTTTTCACAATCATCTAACCATTCTTTTAAGGAAAATGTAAACTCTGAAGGTCAGTCAGAGCCATTTTGCAAGCTCGAGTTATGTAAATAGAGTGCGCTTCAATGCTTCAATGGGGGTAACGGTCATGTCAAGGCAGAAATCAGAAATGTGGCGTATCCAGTAACTCATGCAGTAAGGGACATAATTCTATGTTAACTAAAGTCCATTTTGAATAATAATAATTATTACGATCCAGTTTTCTAATAGACCCCAATGGCCTTATCTATGAAGATTATCTGTCTTTCAATCTACAGCCAGGGGTCAGTGCAAAGAAGGTCCTGCCAATGCATAAAATTCCAACATGCAGTTTTATAGAAATGTATTTTGGAGCAAAATTTATCATGTTGAATCCTGGTGTTGCCTAGAAGCAACAATAATCTTTGAAATTTTTATGCCAGACTTCACATCTATAGAAGTATAGACATCTAGCACACCAAATAAGGCAAGAAAATAACCATTCTCGTAGTTGGTAGTTGAAAAATATTGTCGCATGATGCTATGTAAAATCCAGGCATAGTGTTGCCTAAAAGCAACAGCATTTATGGAAATCATCCCATATTTAATGATTATATATGTTTAAAGGCATATTGTTTCCGTCCACACGTGATATGAATGTCCAAGAACGTGAAATAAATAGTTAAATGTCATTCTTCCCCAGTGTTGCCTGTAAGGCAGTACGTTTTTGAGGCTTTGGGTTCCCGTGAGTATTGCATATGATTTCCATTTCCATCTGTGGCTACTTGCTCAGTAGAATAAACCATAAATTCACTTTTTAGATACCTAATATTGAGAGATAAAGTAATGTTTCCCCAAGGCAACAGCCCAGTGTTGCCCGAAAGCAACAGGTTCATAACTCGAAAACTACTGAAGTACCAGTATTGGGATTTTAAACTTAGTCATTGTGGCCCAGTGTGGTTCGGAAAATAAACATGTTATATAAAATACTCTGCCAGTTTTTCCTTGGGCACTAATGGGTTAAGCGCTGCTTCAAATGTCAGAAATTTGGCCATATTAGTGAAAAGTGTGAAGGCTCATAGTCCAAGACGAAATGTCCAAAAAATGCTATCCGTTAGCAACCCGTGTTAAAAGCGATTTCTCGACGGTTATTAGGCATTTAGACCATGTAGAATCGAATTAGCTCGGTCACGACATCTGATCTCGACGGCGACAAGTCGATATTGACCACACCCTTTTTTGAGGTTACGCACAGGCTTGATTTTTCATAACTTGGCTCAGGAAGGTCGTAGAGACTTCGTTTTGGGCGCAAACGAAGCACAATGGCCGTGTTTATATACGACTTGTTAATAAACATATGCCCTAAAATGATCAGAGAAAAAGTTATAACCGAAAAACAGTTTTAAGCCATACACGAAGCAAATTTTCGGTGATTTTCGAAAATCCGTTAGTAACCTGTGTTTGAAGCGATTTATCGACGGTTGCTAGGCCTTTTAGACCATGTAGAATCGAATTAGCTCGGTTACGACATCTGATCTAGATGGCGACAAGTCGATATTGACCACGCCCTTTTTCTTGGGTTATGCGCAGGCTTGATATTTCATAACTTGGCTCGGGAAGGTCGTAGAGACTTCGTTTTGGGCGCAAACGAAGCGCAATAGTCATGTTTCTAGACAATTGTCAATACAGATATGCCCTATAATGCTCAGGAAGAGAGTTGTGGGCGAAGAACTGATTTTTGGGCAACCGCTGGATATAGCAGAGGCGATTTTCGTATTTTGGCCCAATGGCCCAATAAAGTCGTACAGATCTCCTTTTGGGCGCTAATAAGTCGTATCATGTTTACATACATGTTAATAAACATATGCCCTGGAATGGCCAGGAAGAGAGTTATGGGCGAAATATTGATTTTTTGGGTACCCTTAAGGTGTATAGCAGAGGCGATTTTTTGTATCTTGGCCAAAGAGGATCGTAGATGGCTTCGTTGTGGGTGCAAACAAATCGCAATGTCCACCTTTATATTATAATCCTTGTTAATAAATTTATGCTCATGCATAGCAGTAGCACCTACCTCTTGTACCTCTTTTCCGTTTCGAAAGATCCAATGGGGACCCTATTAGAACACCTGTAGGCTGTTCGTTGTCCAATCCAGTAATTAGTTTTAGTTTGGCTTAGTGTTACCCGGCACTGGAGGTAGATCGGGAATTTTCCTGAAGAGGTGGGATATCCAGTCCGGATTTGAATGCATCAAAGGATGGAGCACTCTTATAACTCTTGTAACGACATATCGTCATTTCAGGAGAGGATGATCAAAGAACGAAATTCCTATAGGTCGTTTGGTACGGCACATAGCCAGATCTCACACATTTGCATTATTGCATATCGCTTTCTGTGCCTCTGGAGAGACATAAGACAAAGTCTTTTCAACTTTTCCTGGTAGGAAACTAATGATGTAGCAACGTAGCGTGTAAAAAGTACGTTGGGTGATTTCCAGTTTCTTGATGTCTTGGATTCCCAATCGGACATCGAAATCCAATGAACAGCGTGTAAACGTTTGTTTGTATATAAATTGTTCCAAAATCCGTATATTTAAGGATAAGCATGGCTATTGGGCTTCTTTCTGACCAATACCTAACTTATAAGACCAATAATAAGAAGTGGCCACGACCTTCCTGGGCTCAGATAGAAGTCAATAACGCCTTTGCGGAAAAAAAGTCCGTTTTCCCTTAATTTTGTTTATGATATTTTTAGAGCATATTATGCGTGTCAACAATTATTTTTGATAAGCATATTATATGAGTATATTATGTATTTAAACGATCAAGAGCGGGGTGCTAGCTTATAGCTACAGTGAGAACTGGGAGTGAACACCCGATTGTAAAACCATTTTTAAATTGAAAATCAAGTTAGGTTGTGTATAAAACGAGGCTTCATTTGATCTATTGATGAACTTGCGAAATAACCCCCTAGCTCCATAGAGTGGTAGAATTCACCGGCCCCCACTAAAACTATCAAAAGATTCTTAATCTTTAGCCATGCAGTTCCCACGAAGCTCTCATTAGTTCCCACACAGCTTCCTCAATGAGCTCCCACGCAGATTAGATGCAACACAGCTCCCAATTGTTTGCTCCCATAAATGAGATCTTTCAGATTATCCTTTACAGGAGTATTGAGTAACCACGATGGTACTTTGACAAAGCTGAGGCATTCGACAATATGGACCAAGAGCTGGGTCAATGTGGGGTTTAGGGTAAACGTCTTCTTTGGATCCTTAAATACAGGAATTGATTTGTGACCATGAAAGGCTTCCATTCTCCCTCTCACTCGTCCTCAGTGAAGTACCTCAAGGGTCGGCTCTTGGTTTCATACTCTTCCTCGCACACATAAACGATCATCAATGCCATATCAGCATATCACAGGCTTTCTGGAAGTTTTGCCGACGGTGCCAGAATCACTATCAGCAAAGTGTGTTGATGTCCCTGTTCTCCAGGAAGACCTTAATTCCGTGGTGAATTGGGCAACTCTGATTAGCATGGTGTTACATAAAACAAATTTAATACCTCGCCTACATGACTTCATACAGGAAGATTCTCTTACTGTTCGTGTTGATAATATCTGAGATCTTTCTTTCACTGCTGAGTTGTTCCAGTGCAGCACCCCATCAAGACATAATCGTGTCAAATACCTTGGTTTCCACATCCTTCTAGATTCCAGACATGACGTGGTCTCTTCTGGCTTTCTGGAAACGGTTGCTGCCCAAAAATGGAAGTAAAATGGCTAAAAGTGGGTGCTCAGTATTCTCATACCGATCAAAATAAGTCCTTCTTGAATCCAAGTTTCCAGTTTGGAACCCTCAACATACTGGAATCCAATCAACTTACTTTACAAACTACATTATTGGAAGTACTACTGGGAAAGGTTGACGAGATTTGGTAGATAATGTCCCTCTCGAGGCACAGAGAGTTATATTTGGTAATGTACATTTAGAAGTTCTGGCATTATATTTTGTGAAACGACCTAGGAATACCCTTCCCACTGAATTGGATCACGGGCGGCCTACTTAACAGTTGATCCAATTAGGTTTCTATTAGATGCAGACAAGAGGCAGGTGCTATGCATCACAGGTACGCAGAAATTGACAGTTTTTCGCTCATACCTATGCTTCTGAGTCATATATTATAAACTCAAAATGAAGTCTCTGGGACCTTCCTGGGCCAAAATTACAAAATTGTCTACACTAGTCCACTACGCCCCTCATGTGTCCAAATTATCAGTTTCGTCCAAAGGGAATATGTTTATCAGTAAGTTTCTTATAGTCATTGCTATTCGTTTGTAATCACGACGAATTCTCTTTGACGTTGCTGGGCCAAGATAATAATAATTGCCTCCGCTATGTCCAATGGGCGCCCAAAAATCAGTTTTTTTCGCCCACATCTCTTCCTGAGCATTTTAGGGCATATCTTTATCAACAATTGTCTAAAGCAACCGTCGATAAATCGCTTAAAACACAGGTTGCTAATGGATTTTCGAAAATCGCCGAAAATTTGCTTTGCGTATGGCTTAACAGTTTGTGGACTAGACATGGTAGAGAGTCGACGAGCGTGTGGTGAAAAAGTCCTACAATTTCTGAACGTTTGTTTTCTAAAAAAGTTGTATGACTGTGATGCTGTGAGCTTGCACATTGAAATCCGCTATTTTGTTTTTTTTCAGCTTTCAACAGGTGCAAAATTTTACCAATTAAATAATTAAGGAATTGCTTCGTAGTGGATGCGTAATTAGGTTTTGAGACACTTCTCCAAAGGTGGGAGTGGGCTTGCCTCAAGTTAATTAGATTCGCGGCTTGCCTAGGTAATGTTGCCCGTAATGGTGTGATAATGTTTAGATTACATTACAAACATGATCATCTCTTAATAAGAGTGTAAGATTAATGTAGAGTTGCTATGAACCTACAGCGCAAACAAAATTCTGTGTACAGAGCCTGGCCTTGTAAACCTACAGAGATTACCGGCCCAAGAAAGCTGCAGTTTTGAAGTGTAAAAAATAAAATTCGCAGTAGGTACAGCATTGTAAATTGTTAAAACCATTAAAAAGGTACGATTACCACCACAAAATGCCACACAATATTCATACAGTTAGCTATGACACAGTGACACAGTCGCCTCACAGCTAACACAGTGACATAGATATTTTCTT
The DNA here is from genome assembly GCA_011033025.1 of Beroe forskalii. Taxonomy (NCBI): domain Eukaryota; kingdom Metazoa; phylum Ctenophora; class Nuda; order Beroida; family Beroidae; genus Beroe; species Beroe forskalii. The sequence goes on from WFMF01000014.1 coordinate 45,207, forward strand.
TCAATTGTAGAGCTAGATGTTAGTTAGAATTTAGACACTAGATTTTATGAATCGCTCAATAAAAGTGAACATTATTTTGTAGACAGGTCTTGATTATTTCATTTCATCGTAAAGTTAGAATTCTAGTTAGTTAGAACCTAGATCTATGAATACCTTATGATTAGGTATAAGTCTGACGTTACTGCTCTGTGACTTGGCTTTGTATGTATATTTCTATTTCATACAGTTTAATATGAAATAGTTGCCTCACGGCTAACACAGATGTCACATAACATTCATACAGTTTGCTATGACACAGTCGCCTCACAGCTAACACCGTATTCATACAGTTAACTATGACACAGTGACACAGTTCCCTCACGGCTAACACAGATGTCACTCAGTATTCATACAGTTTACTATGAAATAGTCGCAACGGTGGAGCAATGTTGATTTTTGAGCCGGGGAATTTTTCCCTAGAAAATTAACGCTAATTGAATTATGGTAATTTAATTATAGCAGTCCAACAACATTTTGATCCCAAAAGACGAACAGTAACGTAGTTGTATGAAACATTAGCTTCCCACCCCAGTCCCAAGGTTGTTTTGTTTTCCTAAAGCAATCAGGTCGGACAATATCTACATGTTCTCATGTTGCAGCATATCAAAAATGATAGGCATATGGAAGTGACATCATAATATTGTGTTATTGCATGGAATTACCGATTGGTAAACCGCCTATCAAATGAAAAGTCGTACACTTACAGTAACCACACTGAATCTAGTTTGTATCGGTTAATGATGGTCATAATCTTATAATTTGGTCAAGGTAAAAGTAGCCTTGAAATAACAAAAGCGAATTTTTACACAATTATAATTTATAGATTGGCCAGAAAGTGTAACGTGAAAAGTAAGGATCAAAGCTGGACACGATTTGCAATTTTATATAAGAAGGTTGAAAATTTTTGTCAAATTTGAGCCGGGGAAAACGGATACTTTTCCCCGGCTCCATGAATAAAGCCGGGGAAAAAACCCCCTGTCCCCGGCTCCTGCTCCACCCATGAATAGTCGCCTCTCGGCTAACACAGATGTCGCACATTTCCATCAAAACCAAATAGGTTACTTAGATGCATCTATAATTGTAGGTAGCAATAAAACAATGCTCTTGTTGTTTGGAAATTTTCAAATGTTTCATCGGCATTGATCATTTTAGAGTTTTGCTAAAACAGTGATTTGAGTCTTATATTCAATCATTTAACAACCCCAATCGATTTTTAGTTTTCACTGTTAGGTACTCTTGTAATATACGTTCAAAATTCGTACATTTAAGTAAAAACGCGTTTTTGCAACAGATAATACGCTTTGTTTCACCAAATTTGTATTGTAGAAAAAAGCGTATTGTCTGGCGCAAAAACATCGTTTTAGGTACGAATTTTGTACATTTATTACTTATTTGACCGAAGCCAACGTCCAACGTCCAGGTTCACAGAATGATAAGTTACTCAAAATTCTAGTGGCACATTTTCCTTTTAGAAATGCTACAACTATCATGGGTAAACTCTGCCGAATTCCAGCGAAGAGTCTTTCCATATGACCTATGCTTTTATTTTGATTGCATCATTCTCTAGACTCACAACTCCGTTATCGACCAAAAACAAGTCCGAATCGTACGGCTGAGTTCCTTTCTGAAATACTTAAATACGTTTTACGTTCTACCCCGTATGAAGTGTTATAACATTACCTATTATTAGTTATCATTTAGTCATAATTACGATTTGGCAGTAGGTGTACTGCAGGAAAGAACTTATCATGAGGTCATAACGGCATAGGTAGCTCATTATCTCATTTTTTTCGTGTTTTGACAGGAAATAAGGCATTTTGCTCTATTGAAGTGGCATGGTGCAAAACCTGATACATCATACAATATATACAGTACACTTAAATTGTTTAAGTGTACTAATAAACAGTAAGGGCATTTCAGTTTCTGGTGTAATATCATCTGATGGATATGCTGTACGAAGCAAAATTGTTGACTCACGGGCGATATCTATTCCACACTCTGGATAATGATCGTTACGTCACTCTTGAAGATCTACTTAATCAATGGCACGCATGATCTCATTGTTTTTCTTGCCGCGAAATCGTTTTTCAGACCTTCTAAGTAATTTCCGTACGTATTTATGAAGTCTCCCACATGATTCAATTTCCTACACTATACCATTCCTCGCACTAATTATTATCGAATTACGAGTTCTAAAGATGGGTGCAGGTAGGGACTGCATCTAATTGCCTGACCCCAATTAGATTCCTTTGATGTCATGCGCCTCTGTAGGGTGAAAATACCACTAGTTTTCAGGTACTTTTTGGAACCATCTGCAATCAAATTAGCCCTAATTAACGAACCAATTAAGATTGAAAAATTATTTTATTCAGTCATGCTCGAAAAAGGCAAAATCGAAGATAGAGTAAAAATAAGCTTTCTAGCACCTATGGTTTGTCTGTAATAAAATTGTCAAGGTCTGTGCGGGCATATTCACCACACACTCGTCTTAATACTGTTAAAAACTGTTTTTCGGTCATAACTTTTTCTCTGATCATTTTAGGGCATATGTTTATTAACAAGTCGTATATAAACATGGCCATTGCGCTTCGTTTGCGCCCAAAACGAATTCTCTACGACCTTCCTGAGCCAAATTATGAAATATCAAGCCTGCGCATAACCGCAAAAAGGGCGTGGCCAATATCGACTTGTCGCCATCGAGATCAGATGTCGTGACCGAGCTAGTTCGATTCTGCATGGTTTAAAGGCCTAATAACCGTCGAGAAATCGCTTTTAACACGGGTTGCTAACGGATGGACATTTCGTCTCGGACTATCAGTAACTTGTGGTTTCTGCTCTGAATCCCATGAAACTCGGAATTGCCCCACAAAAAGTTCATCAGATCAGAGTGGAGCATGTTGTTCCAACTGTAAAAACTCATCCACCAATGACAATGGGAGTAACTGCAGTCATCCAGCATATTCTCTTGACTGTCCTGTTTTCAAAACTGAACAGAATAAATTGAAAAGAGCATTCCTTTTATCTAAAGAAATAGTCAGTAATATTGGGGGAATCCAACAATGGGTTTAATATTATGATACATAATGCGAGATCTCTGAATAATAAAATTTATGATATCTTACACTGTCTTCAAGATAAAGACATTGACATCAGCTGTTTTACACTTTTACAGAAACTTGGTTATATTCACAAAATTGCCCCATCACATCAACTTTTAAATCCATGGGTTATTCCATCATTCACAATCATAGGAATAATCAAAGAGGGGGAGGTACTGCTGTTTTATATAAATCATGTTATAAAGCAAGAGAGATAAAGCATTTCACTTTTTCAGAATTTACCTCTTTTGAGAGTACTTGTGTTTCCTTCAAAAGCACAAGTTCAAACAGTGTTGTATTTATAGTATTATATAGACCTGGAACACTTACCAAAATCTTCTTCAAGGAGCTTGATGACCTCCTATCCCATATTTGTTCCCAGTCAGATAATGTGGTTGTGGCAGGTGATCTCAATATTCACTTCGAAAATAAAACAGACAAAAAAGTAAAAAAGTAAAAGAATGCTATGATTTATTTTTGTCATATGGATTCAAAAAGCATGTTAATCAGCCAACTCATATCAATGGTGGATCTATTGATCAAGTATTTACCTTTTCATTGGACAGAAAAATGTCATGCTCAGTGCCAGATATCGAATCCACTAATTCTTTTGGATCAGACCATTTCCCGATTTATTGCAATATCAAAGTGGCCCTTGAAACAAAGTATTTCAAGCAACTGACATACAGAAAGCTCTCAAGCATTGACAAGAGTGCATTTTTGAATGATCTTAATACAGTGTTGTCAGAATTTGAGATGTTTGGTAGCTTTGGGTATTGTTATAAAAAGTTGAAATCCAAACTTGGTGAACTGCTCGACAACCATGCACCTGTTCAAACGAAGACAATTTCTGTTATGGATGAGGCACCTTGGTTTGACAAAGAGTATCGGGCTCTAAGATCAAAAAGAAGATATGCTGAGAAGTTATGGAAAAAGCATGATAGGCTTTCTGACTATATTAACTATAAAGATCTATGTTTTGAAGCTTCTTCTCTTGCAAACAAAAAGAAAAAGAAATACTTCCAAAATGTTGTTTCTCTTTCTGGAAATAATCATAAATCACTCTTTAAATTGGTTAACAATGCTCTTGATCGTAATCAGCAACAAAAGATCCCTGACTCCAATGAAGACATGGCTAAATTAGCAGATGATTTCAATGAGTTTTTCTCTGATAAAGTTGCTAAGCTTCGCTCTAAGATGGATTTTGAATTTTCTCCAGAGTATAATTACTTCTCAGGCAGCAGGTTAACTGATTTCAAGCCAACTAATGCTGAAGAAATTCATGACATCATTAAAGAGGCTGGAATAAAAACAAGCCCCCTTGACATCCTCCCTCGTAAAGTTTTAGTTGAAAACCTCGACATCATGATCCCAGTCATAGTCAGTTTGGTTAATCTGTCCCTAAAGGAAGGCTCCATGGAAGGACTTAAATCTGCCGTAATTGCTCCATTGCTTAAAGGCAACACTTTGGATCACAATGACCTCAAAAACTTCCGTCCAGTATCAAACCTTGAATATATTGGAAAAGTTGTGGAGAGAGTTGTTCTGAAAAGGTTAAATGATCATCTTCAGGCTAATAATCTAGAAATACCTGTTCAGTCAGCATATAAGAAGAATTTTAGTACTGAAACGCTACTTGTCAGACTAACAAATGACATAGGTACTGGTTGCCTCTGATTCTAAGAGTGCTACAGTAGTCTTATTGCTAGACCTAAGTGCTGCCTTCGATACTGTAGAACATAGTGTATTGTTGAAAATACTTGAGAAGGAGATAGGTCTTTCAGGTACAGCTTTGAAGTGGTTTCGAAGCTTTCTCGCTTCCAGAACACAGAAAACTAAAATGGGTTCATCTGTTTCAGATGAGATTGTGATTATGTTTGGTGTTCCACAAGGATCAGTTCTAGGACCTGTTCTTTTCAACATCTACATAAGATCAATTTACTCTACAATTAGAAATATAGGTTTTACTATCTATGGTTATGCAGATGATCACCAAATTCTGAAAGTCTTTACCCCTAAAGATCAGCACTTATGTCTCACAGAAGATCTATCATTCTGCTTTCGCCAAGTAAAACAATGGATGGCTAAGTATTTCCTCCACCTCAATGGTAGTAAAACTCAAATAATAGTCTTTGGCCCTCAGGATGTCCTCAATAATATTCCTATAGGTGGTGCCTTTATCAGTCCAGACATCACAATTCGTTTTGTGTCAACAGTAAGAAATCTTGGAATTTTGATGGATGAATCACTGTCTATGTCCAGTCAAGTTGTGTCATTGAAGCAATCTTGTTTCAATACACTTCGAAAGATTACAAAGATACGTTTCCTCCTATCTAAAGACAATCTCAAAACTATTGTCAACAGTATTGTTGTATCATGTCTAGACTATTGTAATGCACTATTTTATGGCATCAGACAAAAGCTATTACTGCAACTTCAACAAATCCAGAATGCTGCTTCAAAACTAGTGATGGGAAAATATAAATATAGCCACATGAATGATGATTTGAAAACACTCCATTGGCTCACAATTAAGAAGAGAATTATATTCAAAATTGCCTTACTTGTGTACAAATCAGTCAATGGTATGGCTCCATCTTACCTTCAGGAACTGTTTGCCTATGTAGCACATGGAAGTTCAATACGCCTTGATGTACCTAGGACCAATACTAAACATGGTGCACGTGCATTCAGTGTTATTGGACCCCGAATCTTCAACTCTTTGCCTGCTGATATCAGGAATTCAAGTTCTGTAACCTCTTTCAAGAACAAACTTAAAACATATTTATTCTCCAAGTGTGATCTTGAACTAAATTTTGACCCCAAAAAATCTATTGTGGTTAATAAATGAAATTACTTGACTCAATTCAATTGCATGGTTTAGTCAAATTGTAAATATCTTACCTCATGACATAGTTTATTTTGTTTTGAATGTATATGCTGTTCTTTTTCACGTACATCTATTACATCTATTAAATTATTAGTAATTTTAAACTTGGTATTTGATAATCATAGGCAATGATATTTATATGTATCAAATATCATACATTGCAGTATATTACTTTGCATTAATTATATCATTTTTTACAGTTATCAGTTAAATTGATTCTTATTTATTATTTATTATTTAAAGGTGGAACTTAACAACACTACTTAACAACACTACTTATTACAATCAAATTTGAGGAACCCAAAATCCATAACCCGAGTCCCCACCAACTTATACATTTGCAATGTCTGCAATGAATGAGGAGGGAGGGCAAAAGGATATGATGGAGGAGTCCTCAGTTCCATTACAGGATGTCAAGGCTAATGGCGATGTATACAGTAGTGCTGCAAAGTCAAAGCTCAGTGTTGTTGTGCCAAGATCTGAAATCATGTTAGATTCCTCATCATCTAACACAACATCCTCCTCAGCTAACTCTTCCCCAGCTTCCTCACCCGTGAGTATCAAAACTGTGAGTATCAAACGTAAGAAGGCAAGTAAGACTAAATCTTCTACAAAGTTGAATTCTGATGTTTCTCCCAGATTGAAGAATAATGGAAGCTGTACACGCTGTAAAAATGACAATGCAATAGAAGAATCAATTACTTGTAATGTCTGTGAAAACCTTTTTCATGCTTGCTGTAGAGGATCAAAAGGCTCACTTGCTACCAATGCTGTGTGTACAAAAACATTTCTTGATTCATACAGATCTGTTGTAACTAAATATGGGAGTTATGGTGAAAGATGGGGTAGCTTTGGTTTTGTTTGTGGTGACTGCAAAGGGAGCCTAAAGTCCATTAAGAAGAAGAAGAAGGTTACCAAACTCAATAAACAGAGTCAGTGTGATGCACCAACTGATAAAAATGTTAACAGCAATATGCCCCAAGAAAGTGAGTCAAACAATACAACTTTTGATACTATAAAATCATTCATGCTATCAATGAAAGATGACATTCTTGGCCAAGTATCCTCTCTAATTGATAATAAGCTAGCTGACTGTGGGAATAAAGAATCTGTTAATGAATATCAAGAGAAGTTGGTTATTGATGAGGTAACAGTCCAATGCTCTCCATCCTATTCAGACATAGTGAGCTCACAAAAGATCAAAAGCAATCAGGAAAGTCCTATACAAGATGTAAGGTCACAAGACAGTAATCATGTTATAGTTCTGAATACAGATTCCCAAGGTGTTAACTTTAATAAAGTAGTGAAGAGTATTGAGGATAAGTTAACCTCCATTCCAGTTGACTTTCTGAAAGAAAAGGAATCCCAAAAGAAGATCATCATTGGATTTCCCTCAAGTGATATGAAAGAAAAGGGAAAAGAACTTGTTGCATCAAGCTCTGAAGTTGTTTCTAGTTGTTTTGAAATAAATGATGCCAAGAAAATGCTTCCCAAAATAACTGTAACAAATATCCCTAGTAGTATTGCTGCTGACATCATGAATCAGAAGCAAAGCTCCAGCCCAGCAGAATGTCGCCAAAATCTGAAAAAATATTTTCTGCAGAAAATCAAAGAAAAAAACCACCTTGTCTCTAAGATGATGGCTGAAGAGAAAATGATATTTGATATAGTTTATGTCAATGTAGGGAAAGAACTAACAACACTTGGCATTAAAGTTTCTACTGACATATACAAAATCTGCAAGCATGATGGCTTCCTCTATATAGGCAATGCAAAATGCAAAGTTATTGACAGATTTGATATAAAGCAATGTTTCAGATGTCAAAGAATTGGGCACATATCAACTAACTGCAAAGAAGAAGTGGTCTGTATGTACTGTAGTGCATCTCATAGGAGCAGTTTATGTAATAACAAAAGAAACAAAGACTCTCACAGATGCAGAAATTGTGCACAGTCAAAGAATCCACAGCATAATGCCTCCTGTCATAGCCATCACTCAGGTTCAGAAAACTGTCCAATCATAGTCAAGGAAATAAGACGTCTCCAGCAGTGTACCCAGTATCCAAAAAACTGATAAAGATATTCTGTCCCAAAATCAATGTAGCATTGTTCAATCCAAGGTCATTGTGTAACAAAACACCCTGTGTAATTGAATATCTAAATGATCTTGAAACTGATGTATGTTTGATGACAGAAACATGGCTCAGGAAAGGAGATACATCTAAATTAGGAGAAATTAAAGAACTTGGCTATGACACAATACACAATTCAAGGCCTGGTAGAGGTGGGGGAGTTGCTATCATATACAAGAAGAATCTCTCAGTAAAACGTCAACACACAGTCAAATATAACAGTTTTGAAGTTATTGAGGCAATTTTGGAATCAAATCTCTGCAGCCTGCTTAGGCTCTGCTGTATTTATAGACCTGGTACAGGGACTCATGGTTCAGTCACTGAGTTTTGCTCAGAGTTTGAGGATTACTTGTCTAATATGACACATCTCCCAGGGCGTCCACTCATCGCTGGGGACTTCAACATACATGTTGAAGACTTAAATGATCCTGACAATAAGAGATTCCTGAATGTTTTGTCAAACTTTGGTCTTGTGCAACATATAGTTGAACCTACTCATATCTGTGGAGGAACTCTTGACCTTGTCATCACATGCTCGAATGCATGTGATAAGATCCAATGTGATGATATACAAGTTATTCCAACAGTGACATTCTCAGACCACTATTTGGTGTCATTCTCATGCCTCTTCCCTCACAATGATGTGGATAAAATATCACATGTGTCCCTCAGAAACACCAAGAATATTGATCTCAATGAGTTCAAGCATGATATAATCAATTGTGATATCAATCAAAGTGAACAGTTCTCAGATATAGACCAAGTAGTCAAAAAAACTTGGCCCATGGCCAGTCAGTTTCCCGAGCAGTCCATTCCAAAAAAACTAAAAAGAAGGCTTGCCCCCAAGAAAAGCATACTGTAAACGAATGAAAGACAAAGGGTCTTCACTTTTATACTCTAGTGATGAGGGTCTTGTTGAAAAAATGGATACAAAGTGCATCTTAAAAATGCTCAAAATTTTGCGATTGTATCTTTAAAATAATATTCAACTTCAGGTCGCGATTTTGGACACTGCCCATCCACAAAACCTCATTTAATTAGCTGTGATCAGTAATGTGCCAGTTGAAGCATTACCCTTTTTCACAGACATATTCTACTTAAATAATTTAAATAAAAATAAAAATAATAGAGCCAAAAATATTCATCAGACTGCCGAGGCTTTGAAAACGAACTAATGTCGAACTGCTTGGGCCCCCCGACCAACCATGAACAATTCTGGCAACTCCAAATTTCCTAAATGTAAATAAGATTCAATAAATTTTGATTTTGGTCTTTGAATTAACGTTTATTGCTCTTAGAGAAATTTATGTTGAAGGTTAAATTCATATTTGTTCTGAATTTTGTTAATATTAGTGCAACAAACAATAAAGCAATAAACATATTAAATAATGAAATGGCATATAAAAATAATAAGAGTTGCCACAGGTCAGGTACATTCCTACCAGAGATGGTAGGAACTGATCAAGTCCTGCCCTGATGAAAAGTGATTAACATAAAACAAAGTAATCATAAAAGAATAACTTGAGTAAAGTACATTTGAACTTTTGAATAATAAAAATAGTAGAAAAAATAGTAAATTAATAAATAATTAAAAATGGTTAAAAATAATAAGGTGCTGGTGAATTAATAGCAAACTACCTTAATTCATGAGTAAGTTAGTAGATTAAAATAGAAGTAAAAATGATAATTGGCTTATCCTAGATGTTGTTATAAACTGGGTTTATTTAACACAAATAAAGAATTAAGTTACCATAATTACGAACAGCTGTAAAAAAGTTAAAAAGCATATCATCTGATCAGATTATCTGATTTACTGCATTATTTTTATCTATATTCTATATTCCAGGGTTTCCCCTTTAGATTCAATAGCTTTTGGTTAAGGTCAGGAAAATAACTGATCTGAATTCCAAAATATACAAAAACAGAAGTAAAAAATGATAAAATACGAAATGATATTCGTCCATAAAATTTAATTCAGTAAAAAGTTCAGTAAAAGTTCAGTTAAATATGTGGGGTTATTATTTAAAAAAATACAGTGGTGGAATAAAGGTTAATAATAAAAACATAAACAATAGCTATAAATTAGCTTGTCAGTGATGATAATGCGGGTTTTAATTTTATATTTTTTAGTATATGACAAATTTTTGAATTTAATTTACATATTGTAAACTAATTTAGCAATAGACTGATTAAGTTTCATTAAGTTGGACCATTACAAGCCAACATCAATTTCAAGTTGAGGGTTATAAATTTATAATTTGAATTCTTTATGCAGGGCACTGGTACTACATGATGAATAGGGAAGAGTCTTAGTACTTATTGGTAACTTATTCCATAATTTTACACAGTTTTGCTTAAAGCTAGTGTCTGTGGAACTAAGTTTGTTTTGGTAATCATACATTTGGTCTAAAGATATTCGTGTAATTCTTCTCTGCAATTGATCGACATTAAACTGTGGCATTAAGGTATTACAAAAGCTTTCTGGTAATAGGCCAGCATGGTGTTTAAAGCAGAGCTTTTTTATCACAACACAATAGATATGTTCAATGGAAACTATCTTTGAATCATTGTGCCTTAATGCATCCTCAGTTCGTTTGCAATCATAAAGTATCCTTAGAATTTTGTGCTGCAGTTTTATAAGGACATCCTGCTGAGACTGAATACTGTGTCCCCAGACCTCAATTGCATATAAAAAGTATGGTTGAATGAAGGCTTTGTACATGTTGATTAGGTAGTGAGTATCCATAAAATCTCTACACTTATATAAGAGACCAACTGTTTTACATACTTTAGAATGTACTTCTTGTTTATGATTGTCCCATGTGAGCCTGTCATTAATCATTACACCTAGGAATTTTATAACATGGACTTGTTCTAGTTCTGTCCTGTCCATACATATTCTGGTATTTGTTGAATCAAACAGCATCTTGTTTTTATTTCTTCTACCATTTGGTTTGTAGATCATATACTTTGATTTAGATGGATTTACAGATAATTTGTTTACTGTGAAATAATGATAAAACCGGGTTAGAATGTCATTACAGTGTTGTTTCACTTCTGTCAAATTCTTACCAGTTATAAGTACAGTTGTGTCATCTGCATATACTATCATTTTGTTTTCTTTGGTAATCCTAGTCATATCATGTATATACATAATAAAGAGAAGTGGTCCTAAGATTGATCCTTGTGGTACTCCATGAGTCAGACTGTATTCTCTACCACCCTGCGCACGTGGGGTGGACACCTTTGCTAGTACTTTGTGCGCAGGTAGCGACGAGTCGCCAATTAGAACAACGTTCCTGTTCGAAAAACGACAAAAGAGTCGAAATTTCTCTTAAAACTTGCATGGAATCAATAGAGGAAAGTCTCAGCTATCCAGAGATATAAGGATCATCTGGGAACTCCAATCACAACGTTCGCAATGTCTCATTATGTACAAATGTTGAAAAACGTCGAGTTCCAATTGCGCGTGAACATTGATTGATTGACGAGCTTGTGAGGCCTAATTCAAAAAAGAAGATGGACTTTCAGTGTAGAATAGATTTATCTAGGCATTACAAAAACCCCATGTCGATAGCTCAAAAATGTAGGAGCCTTAGGGATTGCCAGTCAATTGTTGGAAAAAAGCACACAGTTGTGCTATTTCGTGGGGTGGACAAGCGTGGGGTGGACAACGCGCGCGCAATTTAAAACGCCAGACTCTTGTTTGCCAAAATAGCGAGAGACCCTTGTCCACCCCACCGTCGTTAACAGTGATACCATTTCAGATTTCCTGCAAGTGTGGCAACCGGCAGTGATTCGATAAGGAGCAACAAACTTATTCTTGTTTCAACAGTAGTACCGGTGACATTGACAATGAGTATAAAATCGAAGTAGATGCTTTTTGTCAATTTCATTTTTAAGTTATGTTATCAATGACTACTAACAAGTTATCATATAATATGCGCATATACAGCACACGTCATCACTGGATGGTGATGCAGTGTACCTACTTAGATTTAGAATGTAATGTACATTGTACACCCTTTAGTACATTAAACAGTGTGGCGGTACTTCAGTACAACATTCATGTTTTTCACAAAACTCAATAGCAGGGTGTTAATCTCGTGATTGTACACAACTAATTATGCGATGTAATTATGAAAAGTAACATTTTCAGGCAGGGGTGCCGATGAGCCAATGGGACTTCAACAGCAATGCGTTGATGAAGGTACATTCAAGGCATTTCACATGAATAAGATTACGTACAGAGCAGGCTATAGGTACAATACACTCTATATAAGGTGAGCAAATGTATATCTATATACAAGCATGCTGATCACATGGTTTTGTCCCGCATATCATAGGTATATACATCCATAGCAACCACACGAGTTCCCATAGCAACCGACCTCAAAATTGAAGATTTTTGGTATTCTTGACATTTAGATCTAGGCCACATTTTCTGTTTTGATTACTCATCATACAGGATAGATATAATTTCGATTTTGTGAAAAGTTTCAGTAATCATGACCATTCAATTTCGAGATTTTCAGGTTGCTATTCACTTTCTTAGCAACCACACGAGTTTCCATAGCAACCGGATTTAAAATTCAAGGATTTACACTTTAATAAGTCCCAAATTCCACCCAAGAAGACGGGGAACGGACATTTCATCTCACGACACTTCATCTCAGGACACTTTATCTCGCAATATGTCAGCTTTACGCAAAGGTTAGGGTCTGGGTTAGGGTTAGGGCTAGGTTTTGGGTTAGGGTCAGGGGTAGGGTTTGGGTAAGGTTTATGGTTAGGGTCAGGACAGGGAGATGAAGTGTCCTGAGATGAAATGTCGTGAGATGAGATGTCGCCCACCCAAGAAGACTACATCGAACATGCATTGAACCCCTATTGAGCTAGATTAACTGTATTTCAACATTTTGTATTGTCTACTACCCTTTATATCAACAATAGCATTGAAATGAATGGCAATTAGCGAGTTTTTCCCAAATTTTTCCATTTTGAGTTCGGTTGCTATGGAAACTTGTGTGGTTGCTATGAAAGTCATAGCAACCTGAAAATCTCAATATTCAGCGTTGACTGGTCATGATTACTGAAACTTTTCACAAAATCGAAATATATATCCTGTATGATGAATTATCAAAACAGAAAATGTGGCTTAAATCTAAATGTCAATAATGCCAAAAATCTTCAATTTTTAGGTCGGTTGCTATGGGAACCCCTGTGGTTGCTATGGATGTCATGGCAACCTAGAAATCTCAGAATTCGCCATTCTTTGGTTATACAATTTAAAGAATATTTTTACAGAATCGAAATATCGGCTGTATTTTTCGAATGATCAAAAAAGTAAAAGGGGTCAAGACTTTTGGCGCACCCTGTGATATATATCACATAATACATGGTGTAAATATATGGAACAATTCTATATTGGTAAACTGGTAGGCGATGGCAGAATGTCTGCATGTACAATTATACAGTATACACACAGTGCTGGTCACATGGTACAATCGTGGTACTGACTTCAAAAGTGTGTAGTGTGTACGTCATCAATGGATGGCGATGCAATGAACATGATGTATCTTTTACAGTGACAATTTAAAAAATGTTTCAGTACTTCAGAACAACATTCACGCTGTACACAAACCACAACATTATATTGCATTTTGATCTCACATTGATTTCGAACACTTTTGTTCATTTCGTACCCTTAAATTTTCTTTAAGTGATAAAGTTGGTCCGTCGTTAATCCGTTAATTTTCACCTTTCAGCAATAGTAATTATTTATTTAATCAATAAATGGACAGCATTAGTTTGTTTATTGCCATTTTCGCTTTTAATTCGTAGAACTTCCAGCCATTCTTTGTAAAATGTTAATGGTTGTATCAAGTCCATGCCAATTAAGTCATTTTGATCGTTATCAAATGCATTTCATGAAGTGTTGGGCATGTGATAGATGTAATAATCTGCCGTTAAATTTCGCACGTTAGTCACATGAAGTGTTGGGCATGTGATAGATGTAATAATCTGCCGTTAAATTTCGCACGTTAGTCACATTTATGTTTTATATACCTATCTAACTACAAACTACAGGACAGATCAAGTGTTTTTTAATAATACCGAGTTGACGGGGTTTAAGGGTAACATTTAAAAAGCACGATGAACCCAGAAGAATTTAACTCAATTTGAATATCTGCGTTAAAATCTGCGAGTGCAACTTATCAAAAATGTGCCGAATTTCATTGATAAAATTGGTAGCATTTCGTTAGAAATGGCACAAATGGGGGTCAGTAGGGGTTCACCATGGGGTCAGTGGGGTTCACCAGGGGTCAGTAGGGGGTCGATATTGATTCATTTCAAGATAGATTTTGAAGTTCAAATCGACAAAATTGGGTTCAAGAGGTTTTTACGATCAACTTGTGATGTGATCCATGTATACAATCACGAGGAAAATAACAAATTATTGTGATTTGTGTGCAGCGTGAATGTTGTATTGAAGTACCGAAACAGATATTTCAAAATTTTTAGTTCTTTCTGAGTAGACTCAATTAGAAGCAGTTTTCAAATTACTCGAGCTTCATTAAACTGCTTATAATTGAGTCAACTCAGAAAGAATAAAAATTTTGAAATATACCTAAGTTATCATGAGACTCAGAAACAGCGCACTGCTACTAAAGTACTAAGCGTTGAATGGTCATGATTACCTACTGAAACTTTTCACAAAATCGAAATTATATCTATCCTGTATGATGAGTAATAAAAACAGAAAATGTTGCCTAGATCTAAATGTCAAAAATACCAAAAATCTTCAATTTTGAGGTCGGTTGCTATGGGAACTCGTGTGGTTGCTATGGATGTATATACTATTCCCGCCCTGGCCAGGGCGGTAACCCCCCGCGGTAAAAGAAAAGACTGGCCAGGGTATATATTAGAGGAACGAGTGTCACAGGGTGATATCTATATTAATAATTTCAAAGTGTTCGTGCGTCTGTGTATGTATGTATGTGTGTGTGTGTGTGTGATGCGTTTATAAGAAGTGCATTCAATATTTTTGATCGTTTTTTTCGGGAAAATCTTCGCCCAATTAAGAGGATTATTCATATCTATGATAAATTTGAATTGAACTTTCCGTTAATTAGTTATTAGCATAATAAATATCATGCGTTTACTAATGCTAATATATGCTGTGTGTATATATAGGTGATCTCAAATTACAAAGTATGTTGTACGGTGCATTTCCGCGAATATCTGTAATCCTCGGTAAGCGGTAGCATGTTGAAGTGATACCTAGGTGATCAAATCACTTTACACATTCCAAGATGACGTCATGAAGCAAGTTGCTGTTGGCTGCTGGATACAAAACGAACCGCAGGTTGATTGTTTCCGCGAATCTTCGCGGGCAAACGCTAGTATTATAATAATAATAATACCATGATAATTGGGGCCCAATTTAAAACGATGAGATCTCAAGAACGGGAAATGGTAGAGCCATGATCGAGGTCACGTTTTGTTCATCTAAGATGGGAGTGTGGCTTAGGCTATAAAAAGAAGTTCTGGTGACGTCATTTTCATGTCACTATGACGTCATCAACTTCGCGAAATTTTATTGCTTTTTTAGTGAAAATAGGCCATTTTGGAGCGCATTTTTCACCTAGAAGGAAAGGAGATAGCTTTCTGATTTTTCAGAATGATTTTTAGCAAATTTAAAGAGCTTTCAGAAAATCATATGGATTATTGGGCTATCTCGATTTTTCATCGAGATATACGCGATTTTCTAAGGTACGGTGAAAAATCGATTTCCAAATTATTGGACAAAAACTTAAACGAGTGAGATGTCAAGAACTACGACTTATCTTGAGATGAGACCGGCCAAAGTATGTTGTGCTAAGGCGGAATTGTGGTTTAGGCTATATGGGAAGTTGGTTTGAGCCTATTTGGGTGCTGTGATGACGTCATAAAAATCGCGTAAAACCACTAAAATAGCGTATTTTGCGATAGAACGCTATTTAGCGCTACTTTTGGACATCTCTAACTCAAAGTGTTTTCTAATGGTTTATGTTTTACTTTGATCTGCTGCTTTTAGACCTTGAGATTTAGCTATGAAATGAGTTTCAGGGCGATCGGTTGTAGATTGTTGTCCTGCGAGGCTTCTAAAAATTGAACTGCAAATTGATTGAAATTATGTTTATGACAAAAATTTGTACTGTAGCCCTATTCTGTGATACGATGGTGAACTGATTATAGTTTCTCCATGTCTCGCAGTGAATAGGGGTGGGAAATATACGATGGACTAGTGGAGCACGTGAGTTCACGCGGACGTTTTGTAGAAATTAGGGATTTAAAGAAATTGATATTTACACGGGATTTTCGACTTGATTACGTTGAAATGAGTTCAAATACGGCTAATGCACATGAAATATGATGCATGTGCTATACTTCAGCACGTGAGTACACGGACGTTTTGTAGAAATTAGGGATTTTAAGAAATTGATATTTACACGGGATTTTCGACTTAGTTACGTTGAAATGAGTTCAAATACGACTAATGCCCGTGAAATTAGATCTTGTTGCTATATTTAAGCACGTGAGTTCACGTGGACGATTTGTAGAAATTAAGAAATATATCAATTCTAGTAATTCCAAGTTAGAATAACATAGTTTTGGACTTCGTGAGGGTGAGTTACGTGGGTTCGGCTTGCGTGTGGGCTAGTTACGAGGGTTCAGACTACGTGAGGGCAAGTAACGTGGATCCAAACTGCCTTAGGGCAATTAACGTGGGTTCAAACTACATACCTACATCTGTCAAGATATCACCACCAAAACCGTTGGACGGTTGGTCTAGTAACCCCCCGCGGGTTTGGATGTGACAACGGAACCTGAAAAGAGACAAAATGGGATGATCACATCCAAACCAGCGGGGGGTTACTAGACCAACCGTCCAACGGTTTTGGTGGTGTATACCTATGATATGCGGGACAAAACCATGTGATCAGCATGCTTGTATATAGATATACATTTGCTCACCTTATATAGAGTGTATTGTACCTATAGCCTGCTCTGTTCGTAATCTTATTCATGTGAAATGCCTTGAATGTACCTTCAACCGCGTTGCTGTTGAAGTCCCATTGGCTCATCGGCATTCGGCACCCCTGCCTGAAAATGTTACTTTTCATAATTACATCGCATAATTAGTTGTGTACAATCACGAGATTAACACCCTGCTATTAAGTTTTGTGAAAAACATGAATGTTGTACAGAAGTACCGCCACACTGTTTATTGTACTAAAGGGTGTACAATGTACATTACATTCTAAATCTAAGTAGGTACACTGCATCGCCATCCAGTGATGACGTGTGCTGTATATGCGCATATTATATGATAACTTGTTAGTAGTCATTGATAACATAACTTAAAAATGAAATTGACAAAAAGCATCTACTTCGATTTTATACTCATTGTCAATGTCACCGTTACTGTTGAAACAAGAATAAGTTTGTTGCTCCTTATCAAATCACTGCCGGTTGCCACACTTGCAGGAAATCTGAAATGGTATCACTGTTAACGACGGTGGGGTGGACAAGGGTCTCGCTATTTTGGCAAACAAGAGTCTGGCGTTTTAAATTGCCATGTCCACACCCCACGCTTGTCCACCCCACGAAATAGCACAACTGTGTGCTTTTTTCCAACAATTGACTGGCAATCCCTAAGGCTCCTACATTTTTGAGCTATCGACATGGGGGTTTTTTTGTAATGCCTAGATAAATCTATTCTACACTGAAAGTCCATCTTCTTTTTTTGAATTAGGCCTCACAAGCTCGTCAATCAATCAATGTTCACGCGCGAATTGGAACTCGACGTTTTTCAACATTTGTACATAATGAGACATTGCGAACGTTGTGATTGGAGTTCCCAGATGATCCTTATATCTCTGGATAGCTGAGACTTTCCTCTATTGATTCCATGCAAGTTTTAAGAGAAATTTCGACTCTTTTGTCGTTTTTCGAACAGGAACGTTGTTCTAATTGGCGACTCGTCGCTACCTGCGCACAAAGTACTAGCAAAGGTGTCCACCCCACGTGCGCAGGGTGTCTACTATCATTGCCCATAAGGAATTTTCTGCTGGACATGTAACTATCTATAAGATTTAAACTTGTGTTTGATAATCCTAATGACTTAAGCTTATGGTTGAGTATGTTTCTGTCTACAGTGTCAAATGCTTTCGACAAATCCATAAATATAGCAATGGTAACCATTTTATCCTTGAGTGCCCTCTGAATGTAATCAGTAAAATCTAATATAGCTTGACTGGTACTATGTTTCTTTCTGCAGCCATATTGGAATTGTGGAAGTAATTTGTGCTTCTCAAGTTGTGTTCTGTAAGTTGTCTATGGAGAAGCTTTCAAATACTTATGACGCTCGGCAAGAGTTGTCAGCTGCAGATGCCCAAGCCTCTCTGAGTAAGGTAGGTGGCCCATCCCATCAATAAGTCGTGTGAAGCGCCTCTGGACACTTTCGATTCCAAGAATCAGAGACCAGTTTCCATGCTCAGGAGACGGGGACCACAACTGCACTCCATATTCAAGGTGTGGCCTTATCAAAGCTTTATAAATTTTAAGCATAACGTTTTTCTCCCTTAGAGAGTAATTCTAATAATCCAATTCATCATTTGATTAGCTTTACTTATACATTTATTGATCTGATCATTCCAAAGGAGGAATCTGAGATGAGAATCCCAAATCTTTTTCCTGATCAGATACTTCTAAACTACTGCCATTTAAAGAGTAACAATTCATTGATTTTTATTATATTTCAAGTGCATGACTTTACATTTAGTTTTATTAAAGTTTAATAACCATAAGTTTTCCCACTTCTCTAGTTCCTTAAGATCATCGTTAATTGTCTTTGCACTATTTGCTCTTGCAATCAATTTCAAATCATCAGCAAACAGTTTAACTGTATTGATCACATTGTCAGGCAAATCATTAATAAATAAAATGAACAAGAGGGCCCAAAACTGAGCCTTGTGGGACACCAGACAAAACTTTCTTGATTGTTGAGTACTTTCCATTGACATAAACTCTCATACTTCTGTCATTTAAGAAATTCTTCAACAGATCTAAGAGCTTGCCTTTAATGCCTAGATGTTCAAGTTTGCTCAATAGCCTATAATGAGGTACTTTATCAAATGCTTTTTGGAAATCGAAGTACAATAGATCAACAGCTTCTCCTCCTTCCAATAAACTTATTATAGTATCAAATGTTTCCAAAAGATTTGTTAAACAAGACTTGCTTTGTAAAAAGCCATGCTGGTGACTAGAGATTCTACTTTCTAAAAATGTAACCATTTGTTTACGTACTATTTGCTCAAATACTTTACAAATAATGCAAGTCAGGGAAACAGGCCTATAATTTAAAGCCTCAGACTTTGATCCTGATTTAAAGAGTCCCACAACAGTGGCAGTTTTCCATACACCTGGTAAACATCCTGAATCAACACATTTCTGAAAAAGTTTACAAACTGCATTAACAAAACTACAATCACCAGATAAGGCATTTAAAAGCTTGGGATGAACATTATCTGGGCCTACACTTTTATAAATATTTAGTTTACTAAGTTCAGAAGCAACTTCATCAGCAGAAATTATGATATCAGATAACTGTAGTCCCTCAGATTCAATATCATTCATATTATGGTCTTCAGGGTTACTTTGTCCGGAAACATCTGGTAAGGGTCCATATGGTTCCTGTGTGAACACAGAACTAAATGCTTTAGCTAATTCTTCAGCTGCTTCAGCAGAATCAGTGGTACGAGAACCATCTTCACGTTCCAGTTCAGGAACACCTGATTTGAGCAAACGTTTATTCCTTAGATAGCTGTAGAAAGCTTTTGAATTATCTTTAACATGAGATGCTAGTTTTCTTTCATAGTTCAGTTTCAATCTGAAATTTTCATCTTCAAATATTTGCTGTCGTGACATTGCATGGCTAAAATTTTCAGAAGATGGGTTGCAGTCAAAATTTTTCCAAGCATCATTCTTGAGTTTCTGTTTGCGCTTCAAGGCTGAACTTGACCATGGTGATTTTAATGGTACATTATTTTCATAGAAAGGATCAGTTGGGACGATATCACTGATTTTGATGAGTTTGACATTAAGTTCTTTTAGCATGCCTTCAACATCAAGATCATCATTAGTGTATCCCCAGTCAATATTGGTGACACTATATTCTAAAATATCCTCAAGTGAAATCTTGCTCCATAACTGTTTTTGAACAATTTCATTCTTCAGTGCACTGCTATTTGAAACTCCCAAATTGACCACTAAGCATGTGTGATCTGATTTTCCAAGTGGCGAAGACATGTTATGTCCAGTGACCAGACCATCATTATTCATCAAAACCTGATCAAGCAAGCTTTCCTGGAGTTGACCTCCAACCCACCTTCTACGAGTGGTTTCAGTGGTTAAAACCCATGAAAGTCCAAGATCATTGAAACATTGGGAAAATCTAGCTTGCTGGTGCAGATGCTTATTATCTATATTGAAACTGCCTGGTAGACTAATGCCATTGCTCCAGACAACATCTGGCAGATTGAAATCTCCAACAATGATAGTTTCACAAGGGTTTGATTCATGACATACATCATTAATACATTTAATCAGTTGATTATTTTGTTTCTCAGACAGTGCCTGGGATCTATATATACATCATAAAGATTTAGATATAGATCATAAAGATTTCTTCTTCAGGAGCTCCATATAGTGTAACACAACATTCTGTGGTCTGGAGGAATGCCAGCATTCCTTCGGCAGACCCTAGGAGGACTTGCTTTAACAGACCTACGGAGAACCTAATCAGGGAAGGATAAAGATTTGCATGATAATAAGGGTTAGATGAAGACTTGCTAAACACGTATACCCCTGTTTGCGCTGCGCGGCGCGCTTCCTCACACGTGTGCGGGCGTAGGAAGATGAAAACAAGTTTTTAAGCCCGCATAGGTGTGTGTGTACGCTTCCTAAGCCCGCATAGGTGTGTGTACGCGCCGCGCGCTTCCCTACGGGAAGCGCGCCGCGCGACGATAACAGGGGTATACGTGTTTAGCAAAAAAACCGGTATTGAACCCTGGCCCTGACACGCTTGTAAATCATATTTATAAGTAGGATTTTACCCTACCCTCCGCCGCGCGCCATTTTTTTCCTAGTCTGCAACACGACCCTCCAAACCTCCGAGTGTTGCGCGCTAGGGATGGGTGAAATCCATCTATGCTTCCCTATGGGGAAGCGCGCCGCGCAATGCGAACAGGGATATACGTGTTCAGCAAATTAAAACACGATTTAACCAAAAATCATTCATTAACAGTAACAGTCAATAAGCAAAAGTAACATATGAAATATGAAATATCTTTAATCTATTGTTTGAAGATATTATTTGAGTATTTGAAATATGATATATGTGCTATAATGGGAATTGTTTCTTTAGTCCACATAGGTGTGTGTACGCACCTACGATATTTCAGGAGGATTTTTTAAAATAACATATAAACGGCTCTGAGTGACGTCACAGATCTAAACGTCAATTTTTCTGTATCCTAAACCTAATTTCGGTACTATAGATTTCGGTACTAATTTCGGTACTAATTTCGGTACTATAGATGAATTATGGTATGAAATACATGGCAAGTTGATAACAATTACTGAACAGGTCCCTGAGGTTGAACCTGATAAGACAGGTAGCACTGATAATGCCAACATGCCATGGATTAATTCCTCCTTAAAGAGGGCTCTCAAATCAAAATACAGAGCTTGGAGTTGTTTTGATGAAGTTCCTAGTAGGGTTAATTTAAATCTTGCATTGTATGAAAGCCAAGAGTTTGATAGATTAGAGACTAAGGCAAAATTAAGGTATGAAAAGATCATAACAAATGATTTAAAGCGTAATTCTAAGGCATTCTATTCCTATCTTCGTAATCGACGTAAAGTAAAGTCAATTGTGACTACGTTGAGGAAGGATAAACAACTTGGTTCAATGACCTCAAATGACTTTGAGACTGCTGAGTGTTTTGCAGAGGCTTTTTCTTCCGTGTTTGTTCAAGAACCTTTTGGCCCCCTTCCTCAATGTTGTTACACCAATGATGATCTTCAAGAAAATGGAGATCATGAAATTATAATTGATAAACAGGATGTTTATGATGAATTGAAGAACATAAATATCTATAAGAGTTTTGGTCCAGATAATATTCACCCAAAATTGTTGGTGTCGTTAGCTGAAAATCCCAATTTTGTTGACTGTGTAACACATCTGTTTGCTATGTGTATTGAGCAGAAAAAGATACCTAAGCTATGGAAAACTGCAAATGTGGTTGCTCTGCATAAAAAAGATTCCAAATTAGATCCCTTGAATTATAGGCCAGTGTCACTAACCTGCATTTTATGTAAAATATATGAAAAGTTCCTCAGAAGAGATATTCTTAAGATTGTAGAAAATAATAACAATAGTAATCAGCATGGTTTTTTAGAGAGAAAATCTTGTTTGTCCAATTTACTAGAAAGCATTGGCTCTATTATAGACATGCTTGAATGTGGTTATCCTGTGGATGTCTTTTACTTTGATTTTTGGAAGGCTTTTGACTCTGTCCCACATTATCGTCTTCTTATCAAGCTTGAAAATTATGGAGTCAGTGGTAAATTATTGGAAATAATTAAAGATTTTCTTTCTGGCAGAACTATGAGGACCAGTGTTCGTGGCTGTTATTCTAACAGTAGACCTGTTCTTTCAGGGGTGCCCCAAGGTTCAGTCCTGGGACCCCTGCTTTTTGTGTTATTCATCAATGATCTGCCAGATGGAATTAAAAACATTGTTAAGTTATTTGCAGATGATTTGAAGCTAATTGCTAATGCCAGGGATAAAAACACAGTGAATCAAGACTTGAATCTATTAGAGAAATGGGAATCGAACTGGCTTCTTCAATTTAATCCTGAAAAATGCCATGTAATGCATTTATGTCATAATAATAATCCCGTAAATCAATATTTTTTCCCTCCCCATTGGCATTTTTGTGTATACAAAAAGGCAAATGAGAGGGTTGGCAGAGATCGTGGTTTGGGAAGGTGAGAAATAGGATATGTGTATATCAGGTCGAGGTTTGCAATACAACTACTGTAATTTCTGGAAAGTGCCCAGATTGCTCCTTTATAATATCAGTCGCGAAAATGTCCCTCCGTCCCTCCGTCCCTCCATCCGTCCCCCTTTCACACAAATCTTCAAAATCACGAATTTCCTAATTCATGAAGATTTCGGTTGTCAAAAATTTTAATCTCATACGTTGACCAGGCCCATCCGTGCCACATTCCCAGTCACTAAAGTTTTCATATCGACCAAATCTAATGTCCTGGAAATTTATTTTCATTTCGACTATTTCAAACACAAAAAACACGATGTTTTTTGCCAAAAAAGATATTGACCGAGTAAATGTGAAGAAGGCTTGCCAAATTTGACTATTCTCTGAGAAATGATGTGGAAAATTGAATCAGTATCACAATAAAAAACTGAAATTTTACACGTATTGTTACACATAATTAACATGCCATTTCATGATTTCGTAGCTCAATCGGTTAGCGCGTCAGACCTTGTGGTGCTGGCACGCTAGAGGTCACGGGTTCAAGCCCCACTATAGTCAAATTTCAAATTTTTATTTTCTTAGCTTATCTTCAGTTTTCTGATAGCAAAAAATGATCCTGTACAGCCCAATCAGTTCATCAGAAAGGTTTTAAATCAGGTCACAGAAAATTTTCAGTAATAAGTTTAATTCAGCAGTTAGATTTCGAGATACACAATGGCACGATACTCAAATAAGCATGTTGCCCAGGTCGTTAAGACTAGAATTTCCAAAATGTTGAGTTACAAGACATCAAGCATCGCGGGGGAGGGAAATTAAGCGCCTGCATACGGGAACAATGGACAAACAAGAATTGTGTCGGCAGGCGCA
This sequence comes from Beroe forskalii, assembly GCA_011033025.1. Taxonomy (NCBI): domain Eukaryota; kingdom Metazoa; phylum Ctenophora; class Nuda; order Beroida; family Beroidae; genus Beroe; species Beroe forskalii. The sequence continues at coordinate 69,343 of WFMF01000014.1, forward strand.
ATTCTTGTTTAGATGGTATATTGTTGGATGAAGTTAAAATAGAGAAAGATTTAGGTCTAAAAGTGAGTGAAGAGTTAAGTTGTGACTCAAATATTAAGTCTTGTATAAAGGATGCTAATAAATGTATTGGCTGGATTTCAAGGAACATTATTAGTAGGGACTATAAGATTCTTGCACGTATTTTTAAAACATTGATTAGACCAAAGTTAGAGTATTGTGTCCAAATTTGGAACCCAGCAGCTAGTCATGGAAATTGGGGAACTATTTTAGAACTTGAAGCCATTCAAAGGAGATTCACAAGGTTAGCTGATGATATTGGTCTCTTGCCTTATAGTAAGAGATTGGAAATGATGGAACTGACTACCCTATGTGAAAGGAGACTTCGGGGTGACCTAATAGAAACCTTTAGAATTGTTACAGGAAAGGTTGATTATGCAAAGAATTTATTTACAATGGGTCGTTCAGGGGCTAATATTTTAAGTAGGATTAAACCTAATGTTGAAAACAGTATCTGCAAACTTAGACAATCACTTTTGCCTGAAAGAGTAAAAATGTATTGGAACAAGTTGCCACCATATTATGTTAAGTTATCAGAAAATGTTGTACAATTCAAATCTAACTTAGAAAAATTTAAAATATGAGTCTTTACCAAGAAGTTCTGTTGATAATTTTTGGAATGTTTCTTCTTTGATCATTGACAAAATTGAAGGCAACCCAAACTACATGAGCCATAAAGAGGAGTTTAATACTTTTTTGCGTGATAACCCTTTCATAGCAAAACGAAAGGGGATAAATACTTACTCTCATTGAGGTTTTTAAACTTTTTAATACTATACCGATAACCTTGCTTTAAATTTTACTTATGTTTTTTATTTATTATAATATGTTTGCTAATTACCTAGCATTTAATCATAATCATACACCTCCGTTTTCGTCTATGATAGTATTAAACATCATGGATTTTTTGATTATTTTCAATATCAGTACCTTAGATAGGTGCATAATCGAATGATTAAGTGTGCTGATTATTGTTTTCACCTAGTCATGTTGCCCAGATGGCAAAACATTTTATCTTATCTTATCTTAACCATAACCCTAACCAAAACCAAAACCTTAATCCTAACCCTAACCCTAACAAATCTTGGTCCTTATCCTGACCCTAACCCTAGTCCTTAAAGCGCTAAGTGCGCTTAAGTAAATTTTTCTGAGTGATGTCATTGTCATAGATAATGAAGGCTCTCGTTTATATGGGAGACCTACCCAAATATATAGTATAGTGTGTCCCGTTTAAGTTCGTAAATTTGAAATACACTCTGCATCTACTGCAATAGATATAAAACCCTAAATGGTTCTGTAGATTGGAGTCAATAGATGAACATTTAGGCTTATCTTGGCCTGATTTGGTTTTCAGAAAATTGAATACATATTTCTTCACGTTGACTGGAAGTGTGAAAAATGCATGTTATTGAAACGTAAATTTGAGGTCATCACTTTGAATTATTCAATGATCGTCCAGGAAGCAACCTGGAAATCACACCAAAATTTTAGCAACCCTTGGTACTCTCCAGTGTATCAACGAAATATTCTGTGACCATGGAACTGCTCATGACAGCGGAAACGACGGGAATCATCGATCAAAGAAGCTGAGGTGAAAAGTATGCAAACCTCGTTTCAAATAATCCAGCTCCCGTAACTTCAAAAAACATCAACCAAACATCATTTAATGAAGCTGAAAATTTCTACGATTGTTCGTCTGAGAATACTGGTAGAAGCCCATGAGGCAAAATTTCAAATCTGATTGAAAGACAAGCAGAGGAAGGCCTAGTTCGCAGTCGTGTAGGGACGTGCTTAGTGAATAGCGCATATTACCTTAAGTTTGTTTCCCGGCAAATCATGGTTCTACAGTCATGGGATATCCCAGAATTGGCATCAATATTTTTGGACGTTTAACAGGGACACTGTTCAGCCTCTTGGAAATCGGTTAGCACTTATTGAAGTCATGGTTTGAGGCGCTTTTAGCCCCAAAATCTTCCTTTTCCTTAATTATTCCACGAAAATGGCTCCCACAACAAGGTTAACAGGCACATTCACTATGATTATCTGTCGTGGTTTTTGCGTCAGCTGATGTAGAAACACATGCTGAAGTCTTCATGGTTCATGCAAGTTAGTAGAACACCTCAAATGGCTCTCAAAAATCGAGCAATTATTGACATGCATTTTCGAAGGTGAGCAGTAAGGAAACACATCTTCGTGTCATGGCCTCCCTGCTCCCAAGATTTGACTCCCGTTGATTTCTGGCTAAGGCTTACACTCACAAGAAACATCTTCAATGGAAAACAATAGCCGTTTACCATTATGACTCTCCTGGAACGAGCTGTAATGTGGGGATTCAAGAAACTATTAAGGGGTAATTTTGCTCATTTGAGGCCTTAAGTTGAGAGGCGATGGACAAGTTGTGTCGATAACAACGGTTATAGAAGTTAATTTGCCATAAATGTTCATCATTTTGCTCTGAAATGATGTGTGAAATTTGTCCATAAGTCAATTTTTGAGAATGAAAATGTAACCTTGAAATTTACGAACTTAAACGGGACATAGTATATATACCTAGATGTAAGCAAATAAATGAATACTTGCTTGCTAAACATTGTCACCCTGCGCACGTGGGGTGGACACCTTTGCTAGTACTTTGTGCGCAGGTAGCGACGAGTCGCCAATTAGAACAACGTTCCTGTTCGAAAAACGACAAAAGAGTCGAAATTCTCTTAAAACTTGCATGGAATCAATAGAGGAAAGTCTCAGCTATCCAGAGATATAAGGATCATCTGGGAACTCCAATCACAACGTTCGCAATGTCTCATTATGTACAAATGTTGAAAACGTCGAGTTCCAATTGCGCCGTGAACATTGATTGATTGACGAGCTTGTGAGGCCTAATTCAAAAAAAAAGAAGATGGACTTTTCAGTGTAGAATAGATTTATCTAGGCATTACAAAAACCCCATGTCGATAGCTCAAAATGTAGGAGCCTTAGGATTGCCAGTCAATTGTTGGAAAAAGCACAGTTGTGCTATTTCGTGGGGTGGACAAGCGTACGGGTTGCCAATTTAAAACGCCAGACTCTTGTTTGCCAAAATAGCGAGACCCTTATCCACCCCAACGTCGTTAACAGTGATACCATTTCAGATTTCAAAGTGTGGCAACCGGCAGTGATTCGATAAGGAGCAACAAACTTATTCTTGTTTCAACAGTAGTACCGGTGACATTGACAATGAGTATAAAATCGAAGTAGATGCTTTTTGTCAATTTCATTTTTAAGTTATGTTATCAATGACTACTAACAAGTTATCATATAATATGCGCATATACGGCACACGTCATCACTGGATGTCGATGCAGTGTACCTACTTAGATTTAGAATGTAATGTACATTGTACACCCTTTCGTACATTAAACAGTGTGGCGGTACTTGTACAACATTCATGTTTTTCGCTAAAAACTCAATAGCAGGTGTTAATCTCGTGATTGTACACAACTTATTATGCGATGTAATTATGAAAAGTAACATTTTGTAGGGGTGCCGATGAGCCAATGGGACTTCAACAGCAATGCGTTGATGAAGGTACATTCAAGGCATTTCACATGAATAAGATTACGTACAGAGCAGGCTATAGGTACAATACACTCTATATAAGGTGAGCAAATGTATATCTATATACAAGCATGCTGATCACATGGTTTTGTCCCGCATATCATAGGTATATAGTATATACATCCATAGCAACCACACGAGTTCCCATAGCAACCGACCTCAAAATTGAAGATTTTTGGTATTTTTGACATTTAGATCTAGGCCACATTTTCTGTTTTGATTACTCATCATACAGGATAGATATAATTTCGATTTTGTGAAAAGTTTCAGTAATCATGACCATTCAATTTCGAGATTTTCAGGTTGCTATTCACTTTCTTAGCAACCACACGAGTTTCCATAGCAACCGGATTTTAAAATTCAAGGATTTACACTTTAATAAGTCCCAAATTCCACCCAAGAAGACGGGGAACGGACATTTCATCTCACGACACTTCATCTCAGGACACTTTATCTTTAATATGTCAGCTTTACGCAAAGGTTAGGGTCTGGGTTAGGTTAGGGGTTTTGGGTTAGGCCAGGGTAGGGTTTGGGTAAGGTTTATGGTAAGGGTCAGACAGGGAGCGAAGTGTCCTGAGATGAAATGTCGAGATGAGATGTCGCCCACCCAAGAAGACTACATCGAACATGCATTGAACCCTATTGAGCTAGATTAACTGTATTTCAACATTTTGTATTGTCTACTACCCTTTATATCAACAATAGCATTGAAATGAATGGCAATTAGCGAGTTTTTCCCAAATTTTTTTCCATTTTGAGTTCGGTTGTTATAGAACTTGTGTGGTTGCTATGAAAGTCATAGCAACCTGAAAATCTCAATATTCAGCGTTGACTGGTCATGATAACTGAAACTTTTCACAAAATCGAAATATATATCCTGTATGATGAATTATCAAACAGAAAATGTGGCTTAAATCTAAATGTCAATAATGCCAAAATCTTCAATTTTTAGGTCGGTTGCTATGGGAACCCCTGTGGTTGCTATGGATGTCATGGCAACCTAGAAATCTCAGAATTCGCCATTCTTGGTTATACAATTCAAAGAATATTTTTACAGAATCGAAATATCGGCTGTATTTTTCGAATGATCAAAAAAGTAGAAGGGGTCAAGACTTTTGGCGCACCCTGTGATATATATCACATAATACATGGTGTAAATATATGGACCAATTCTATATTGGTAAACTGGTAGGCGATGGCAGAATGTCTGCATGTACAATTATACAGTATACACACAGTGCTGGTCACATGGTACAATCGTGGTACTGACTTCAAAAGTGTTTAGTGTGTACGTCATCAATGGATGGCGATGCAATGAACATGATGTACATTTACAGTGACAATTTAAGAAAGTGTTTCAGTACTTCAGAACAACATTCACGCTGTACACAAACCACAACATTATATTGCATTTTGATCTCACATTGATTTCGAACACTTTTGTTCATTTCGTACCCTTAAGTGTCAAGTTGGTCCGTCGTTAATCCGTTGATTTGCACCTTTCAGAAATAGTAATTATTTATTTAATTAATAAACGGACAGCATTAGTTTGTTTATTGCCATTTTCGCTTTTTAATTCGTAGAACTTCCAGCCATTCTTTGTAAAATGTTAATGATTGTATCAAGTCCATGCCAATTAAGTCATTTTGATCGTTATCAAATGCATTTCATGAAGTGTTGGGCATGTGATAGATGTAATAATCTGCCGTTAAATTTCGCACGTTAGTCACATGAAGTGTTGGGCATGTGATAGATGTAATAATCTGCCGTTAAATTTCGCACGTTAGTCACATTTATGTTTTACATACCTATCTAATTACAAACTACAGGACAGATCAAGTGTTTTTTAATAATACCGAGTTGACGGGGTTTAAGGGTAACATTTAAAAAGCACGATGAACCCAGAAGAATTTAACTCAATTTGAATATCTGCGTTAAAATCTGCGAGTGCAACTTATCAAAAATGTGCCAAATTGCATTGATACAAATGGTAGCATTTCGTTAGAAATGGCACAAATGGGGGTCAGTAGGGGTTCACCATGGAGTCAGTGGGGGTTCACCAGGGGTCAGTAGGGGGTCGATATTGATTCATTTCAAGATAGATTTTGAAGTTCAAATCGACAAAAATTGGGTTCAAGAGGTTTTTACGATCAAATTGTGATGTGATCCATGTATACAATCAGAAAGGAAAATAACATATTATTGTGATTTCTGTGCAGCGTGAATGTTGTATTGAAGTACCGAAACAGATATTTCAAAATTTTTAGTTCTTTCTGAGTAGACTCAATTAGAAGCAGTTTTCAAATTACTCGAGCTTCATTAAACTGCTTGTAATTGAGTCAACTCAGAAAGAATTAAAAATTTTGAAATATACCTAAGTTATCATGAGACTCAGAAACAGCGCACTGCTACTAAAGTACTAAGCGTTGAATGGTCATGATTACCTAATGAAAATTTTCACAAAATCGAAATTATATCTATCCTGTATGATGAGTAATCAAAACAGAAAATGTTGCCTAGATCTAAATGTCAAAAATACCAAAAATCTTCAATTTTGAGGTCGGTTGCTGTGGGAACTCGTGTGGTTGCTATGGATGTATATGTCCAATTCCACGTTACGTAATTCACAAAAACGTCTAATATTTGACAAAAATTGCTCAACAGTTACAACAATTATCATCAAGGAACCCCATTTTTGGCTCATCCAATACTTCAGGAAGTTATCTACATCCTATAGAAATATTATTTCTAGAGATCAAAAGGGTTTCTTGTGAGAGTGTTTTAAAAAGCGTTACGTAATTCACAGGGCTAAAATCATACTTTCACACTAAGAAAATCTGATAGGGTATTTCAGCTCAAACAGAAATGCAGTGCTCTTTTGATTGTGCCAGTCATAGCTCTTAGGGGGTAAATGTTCAGAAAAATAACCACTTATTTACTAGTTCCTATTTTGGATCTGTACCAAGCACTTTTCTCCTGTTACGTAATTCACAATTTTGTGTTACGTAATTCACGAGACACATTCATTACGTCACAATTGTAATTTTGCTTCACTTTATTGTGTCATTTTGGTTTTCAGATTGTCATCAAATGAAGATAAGTCATAGGCATTGCTTGAATCACAGATTTATTTATTTAAAATTGAATTATCATGCTTCAAAAATGTGAATTACCAGAAATCATCAATCACAACCTATAAGGGGCGAATTCTTCATACTTTCATTAAATATCGACTGTGATTAGTGAAAGGCCACTGATTTTCATTATTTAGAGTGCTAAGTATTGAAAAATCATGAATTTGAAACATTTCGTTACGTAATTCACATTATTTTGTTACGTAATTCACAACTGATTTTGGTCATTTTTGTTCATAATAACCTCATAACGCTGCCAAACTCTTTTTTATTGTTTGAAATACATTCAAGTCTCAAATGACATGTTATTGATATGGATAACTGTAAAAACGATCGTTTTGTTGACTTTCTTGTCCCTGATGCATCTTTGAAAACCGCTAAATTGGACAGCCTTAGACAACGAATGACAGTATGTATACAAAATTGATAGTTTTGGTTACTTGAAGCGTATCCCAATCAATTTTATATTAATAGCTGCAGAATAGAGGCATTTTGAAATTAAATGGCATATTTTAAATTTGTGAATTACGTAACGTTACGTAATTCACATCAGCTTTATCTCATTCAGGGGTAAAAATAGAGCAAAACGAATTGTCTCAGTGTCAAGATATACCCACTAAACTCCTGAAATGAAAATTTCAAGACAAAGGACTTGATAGTCCAGGAGTAATAAAACTTTTTAGTACTATACCGTTACGTAATTCACAACGTTTGAGCTACAGACTAAAAAATGAAATATCTCCTTCATTTGAAGTACTTAAGAGCCAATACACCACGACAATGCTGTTAGGGTTCCAAACAATATGCGCAAATGTTTTGCAGCACATCAAGTTGCACATTTGTCAAGATATTATATGGTCGAAAAGTCTCAAAATTGACTGTTATTAATGCACATTTGTAGCAAAGTTTGACTGAATCTCACGTAAAACTGATGAGGACTATTCACAAACGGTTTTTTGTTCCTGAAAGTTACAGATCTCTTCTAACTAAACACAAAATTTCATCACCTTAGGTCCATCTTGAATTTTTGACCTGTGGTAAACATCGTCGTGGAATTGGACATATACTATATACCTATGATATGCGGGACAAAACCATGTGATCAGCATGCTTGTATATAGATATACATTTGCTCACCTTATATAGAGTGTATTGTACCTATAGCCTGCTCTGTACGTAATCTTATTCATGTGAAATGCCTTGAATGTACCTTCATCACCGCGTTGCTGTTGAAGTCCCATTGGCTCATCGGCACCTCTGCCTGAAAATGTTACTTTTCATAATTACATCGCATAATTAGTTGTGTACAATCACGAGATTAACACCCTGCTATAAAGTTTTGTGAAAAACATGAATGTTGTACAGAAGTACCGCCACACTGTTTAATGTACTAAAGGGTGTACAATGTAGGTACATTACATTCTAAATCTTAGTAGGTACACTGCATCGCCATCCAGTGATGACGTGTGCCGTATATAATGCGCATATTATATGATAACTTGTTAGTAGTCATTGATAACATAACTTAAAAATGAAATTGACAAAAAGCATCTACTTCGATTTTATACTCATTGTCAATGTCACCGGTACTACTGTTGAAACAAGAATAAGTTTGTTGCTCCTTATCGAATCACTGCCGGTTGCCACACTTGCAGGAAATCTGAAATGGTATCACGGTGGGGTGGGGTGGGGTGGGGTGGGGTGGACAAGGGTCTCTCGCTATTTTGGCAAACAAGAGTCTGGCGTTTTAAATTGCGCGCGCGCGTTGTCCACCCCACGCTTGTCCACCCCACGAAATAGCACAACTGTGTGCTTTTTTCCAACAATTGACTGGCAATCCCTAAGGCTCCTACATTTTTTGAGCTATCGACATGGGGTTTTTTGTAATGCCTAGATAAATCTATTCTACACTGAAAGTCCATCTTCTTTTTTTGAATTAGGCCTCACAAGCTCGTCAATCAATCAATGTTCACGCGCAATTGGAACTCGACGTTTTTCAACATTTGTACATAATGAGACATTGCGAACGTTGTGATTGGAGTTCCCAGATGATCCTTATATCTCTGGATAGCTGAGACTTTCCTCTATTGATTCCATGCAAGTTTTAAGAGAAATTTCGACTCTTTTGTCGTTTTTCGAACAGGAACGTTGTTCTAATTGGCGACTCGTCGCTACCTGCGCACAAAGTACTAGCAAAGGTGTCCACCCCACGTGCGCAGGGTGATTGTTATACATCAATAAAAGTTAAAAAGTAAAAAAACCTGAATTTGATAAATTTTACCTGTGTGAATAATAATTTATATTAGAAACAGTACAAAATAAGTACTGCCTGCCTAGATAAACAACTAAAAATTCAAAACATCAAATAATACAAAATAAAAACAGTTAAGTTATATAAAGAAACCCAATGTCAATTGACATCTAAAAAACTTATGACGAAAGACTGAAAATTATGGTTTATTTGGAACAAAAGAAATATATGTGAGGCCTTTTGGTACCAAGTTAAATGATAAACATGATAATGTTTGCCCCTAGAGCCCCTGACTGATACCAGAACACTCTTAAGCAATGCAAAAGACAGTTAAGTCCTCATCATACTCATCACATCTTTATACTCCTCACTTCTTTTCTCTGCCACAAGTTCTGCAACCCTCCTATGGAATGCTTTAGCCATTGGAGCCATTCCTCCAGAAGTGGTGTACACCAATGGAGTGAAACTACTTTTCTCTACCTGTATCACTCTTTGCTCATATTCCTTCTTCTTGAGGTTCCAGAAGGATAAGTTAATTTTGAAAAGAAAAAATAACTTATCCTCCTTTGACACGTGTGTGTCCCAGAAGGATACCTAAGTTATTTTTATTTTTGAAAAAGAAAAATAACTATATTATATTGTACTGAGTTTGTCCCTGAAGGATTAGTTACTTTTAATTTTGAAAGAGAGAAATAACTTATCCTTCTGGGACACCTGTGTGTCCCAGAAGGATAAGTTATTTTTATTTTACAATGTAGGTGTGTGTACACACAGCATTCTCTGGGGGTATGCTGCTGCACTGCGCAGGCAAGCTTGGCAGAAGTGTCATACCTGGTGGCACATTAATCACCAATGGTGCCACTAGATGGCACCAATGGTGATGGCACAAATGTTGCTTTAACCAAAGCCCTCTTTATGCGCAAAGCAGGTAAGCATCTAGTGAGAATTGAGATGAAGCAGCACAACCAATAGTGCACCCTATTGCCATTGGTACCACTACCATTTGCAGCTTGTGTCAGTGGGTAAGACAACTTCTGACAAATGACAGGCAATATATTGATTTGAATTGCTTACAAATTTCAGGTTTTATCTGAATAAAACTATGCAAATGCATGGTCAATGACTGCTGTAAAACATGAAATTATTATTATTTTTTATTAAAAACCCATGGTTAAAACTCTTATTTGCAGAAGGATGTCATTTTCACATTTCTTTATTCCTCCTCAATGCTCAATTGAGGATAAGATGTCAAGAGATGAGGGAGTGTGTATAGTTGGAATAATTGGTCGAAGCAGATCTGATCCATCTACCTTGTGTTCATTGATAAATTGTTCCTTACCTGGTGCTCATTTTGTACAATATCAACTATCTAATGATATCCAGGTATGTCTACAGTTTAATTAGTCAGTTAAGGGGTGCAGCCTGCACCAGCTTTAAAACCCTTAATAACCAGTGGCATACAGAGCCTTGTTAAAACTCAGGATAAACTGAATTCAATTTAGCTGATGATTTTATGAATTAATCAAAAATTCCCAAAAAGTATAAGACTATCTCACTTGGTACCTTGAACATGAAATGGCTATTTGTCTACTATTCCTATCAAATTATCAAAAGTTACTGATTTCACGGATCGGGTCATTGAATAAGAGTTGCATAATTACAATTGATGAATAATTTATTTGTTCTCTTTTGACTTGATGGTACAAGTACTAAACGATGTGGTTCTAATTCTTTAATGACAATCAATTTGGTCTTTCTAAGACATCTTCAGGTCTGTAAATACAATAACATTAATGAATAGAATCATAAAACTCTAAAACCCTAAAAACTACAGAGTATGTAACGTCCTAAGAACTTTAAGAGTTTTATGATTCTATTCATTAATGTGTCATCCTTCAGGAATCTTGGTCTTTACTATGATACAAAGTTGACGCTAAGTAAGCAAATCACTGAACTAAAGAAGTGATGTTTTAGGACAATCAGAAATGTCAACAAAATTAGATTCCTCCTAACCAAATGTCAGTTAAAAACTATTATATTAATGCCCTTGTAGTATCATGCCTTGATTACTGCAACAGCCTATATTTTGGAATATCAGAAAAACTTCTTAATCAGCTTCAGTTGATTCAGAATGCATGTGCTAAGACTGTAACAGGAAAATATAAACATGATCATATGGAAAATGACTTGAATGAACTTCATTGGCTTAATGTGAGAAAACAAGTTATATTTAAGTTGGCATTGCTATCATACAAATCTATTATTGGTAATTCACCTGAGTATCTGAAGGAACTCTTTGTTTATTCACATCATGGCCATTCTCTTCAACTTATTGTTCCAAATTTCAGCACGCTTTATGGTAATAAGAGCTTTAGTGTAGTGGGTCCTAAACTAATGAACAGACTCCCTAAACATATAGTTTCTGCTGATGATGTTGATTCGTTTAAAGCATTGCTCAAAACTTATTTATTTAGTGCATCTGAAGTTACAATAAGAAACCTGATTGAATAATGTTTGTGTTGTGAAACAGGATATATCAGCAACTTTGCCTATTACATGTCATTTAGTTCATAAGCATTTTGCTCTATGAATTTGGTCTCTTGCTTTAGGATATTTTATTCTTGAATTCATTGTTACTTTGTTAATTAAAGGGGTTCTCTGCTCCAGAAAAAGTGCTATTTTTCATGATCCAATTTATTAATTATTTCTGTAACAATAATTATGGTGAAATTCCCATGTTTCTAGGTGCCTCCTATCGCGAGATATCGCACCTTTATGTTACGGCGCAATGACGTCACTACTGCACCAGACCGCAACTGACTGCTATGCGCGCTATTAAAATACGTGATAAAATTGGTATTTCCCACATTACTTTTATTGTTTGCTTCACTTTTAGTTTTCTTATTTTCTTTTTAAATGATTGTGTGCTGATTTGATATGTTAGATAATTGACACACTCAACTATTTATGCATTCATTTTGGGACAATAGGATGGGAAATGAGCCCATCTTGCCTGCAGTAAATTCTGACAGTTTTCATTGTGAAATCAGTACTTTAATGCATCAGCTAACTCCGAGATACCTTCACTCACCCCCTTATTTGATCTGACTTCAGTTCATTCTGAAAGTGAAACTCGTCACTCTTCAGTAGCAATTTACCGGTCGACCAGTTCAATTATATTTTGACAACTGTTCAGTCCGACTAAAATTCACTTTTTAACAAGTTTTGACAAGTTTCAGTTCTGAAAAGAGTGCAATGTAGGACCTGTCCTCTCTAACACCAAACACTCTGGCTCATGAACTCATGAAAATAGTCCCGGTTTAAACAAGTTTTATACTCTGACACAAGTCCACTCCAGTCTAATCTTACCGACTATAGAACATGTTCACTCTGAATCTATATTAATTCCCATTCTAGCCGATTCCGAAGTAGGTTCACTGTTTCTTCTAACACCAGTTCACTCTAACAACAGTAAACGACCGAGTTCAAGTTCTTAGCCGAGGCCGAGTTTGCGTTGTTTTCTGACTGACGCCAGTCTACTCTAACATCAATTCAACTAGTCCGGATTCAAACAACAGCTCAGTGATCACTCGGACACCAATTTACTGATCACTCTGACACCATTCCCGATTCCAACATCAGTTCAGTGTTGGACTTCCGACTGGTGCCAGAGTGAATAAGTGCGAGAGTGACACTGACACTAATTCACCCTGACACCAGTCTGGATTCCAACAACCTTCAGTGTTCACTCAGTTGCTCTGACAACAGTTCACTCTGACTCAAGTCCGGATTCCAACAAGCGATCAGTGTTCACTCAAATGACAAAAGTTCATTTTGACACCAGTCTGGATTCCGACAACCATTCAAACAAGAGTGTAAACTCTGACAACAGTTCCCTCTAACATCAGTCCGGAATCTGGATTCCAGCAACAGTTCATAAAACTATTTGGTTTTCTCTGATATCTTTTCACTGATCATTGTCCATGTAAAAGTGCGTTACTATTATACCTATGTTAATATTACTGTCAATATGCATTATGATTTGTACGTAGTAATAGTATCAATTATCATATTTAGTCAATCATGACGAATAAAACCGCTTCAAAATGTATAATTTGGAAAATCATCTGAAACCTAAGGTGAATGTAGTAAATTCCGTCCATGAACTAGGATGAAATACTATATAAGCATGCTAAAAGCTTAACAATTTCACCAGATTTCACACCTATTTCCCACTACAATAGTACAATAAGCTGTTTCACCTGTAATATAACACTGCGCGACAACATTTTGGTGCTGGAGTGACGTCATCGCTAAATTTTAAACCGCAATAACTCGCGAAATAATAAAGATAGAGGGATGGGGATTTCAACATTTTATTACATGTAAGGTGAGATATGATAAAATCATAATGATTTCAATTTCATGTAAAGTCAATTCTATACCAGAGAACCCCTTTAATAATTTAGGATTGTTTATTTATTAGTTATTAGGAATTTACCTTTACTGCTATGACATCTTAGATTCTAAACTAATTCAAGATTTCTTTGAAGTTAATCATTTATTTATTTTATCAACATGTAGGATTGATATGTTGCAAGCACTTCTGTGTGAAAGCTTGCTTAAAAGAAGTGCTTTATAATTGTCAATATTTATTTATTTATTATCTAATGTTATTGTATTTACAGACCTGAAGATGTCGTAGAACGATGAAATTGATTGTCATTAAAGAACCACATCGTTTAGTACTTGTACCATGGAGTCAAAAGAGAATAAACAAATTGCTCATCAATTATCAAAAGTTAATAGAGGAATAACCCACAATGTAATTGTCTTATATTACTCTGTGACAATACACAGGGGGGGGGGTTACCGCCCTGGCCAGGGTGGGAATAATATGAAGAGGCTCCTCAGGACCCAACAATATTGCTGTTAGTTTCAAGTAGACACAAAAGGCAGGTTTAGTGTCAAATAATCAAATGTTTGAGTGGATCTGTTAAACTTGAACTATGCAATGTTAAATGTCAGCCTTTTCAGTGCTCATACGATAGGAACACCAACACCCTCTACATCTTCATAGAGAGGAGCACTGGCAGAGGCAGTGCTCCCACTGATGAGGAGTCTCACTTACAGAACTACCAGGATCTAGCTAAAGTTAAACTGGAGGTCAGGCATGTCAAATTCATGTTATTTACATTGCAGGTATATCTGGCTAGTGGCTAGTTTTAAAACTATGTAGTCATTCAGGGGTCATTCATAAACCCATGCTCAAATTGTGAGATTTTACGATTCTAAGTACTAGTAGACGTTTGTTATTCATAATACTAAGTAATTACTAGCCTGAGTATTTTGTTGCAAGTAAATCCTCAAAATTTAAACTCATGCTCAAATCGGTATTCATAAACATAGTAAATGCTCAAAACAAGTACTCTAAGAGTTAGTAATGGTTTCATTTTCTCAGAATAAATACTCGTGTGTATTTTGAGAGGGTTAGTCATACGAAAACAGTCGTTTTTTAATGACTTTGACAAATAAAAGTGGGATAACGATTTGCTTCCACCCTTGTTATCACAATGACTGTTGAATAACTTTTGATCTTCTACGGCTTATTACTGACCATGGGTCAGCTTTCGTATATAAACTCCTCATCTCTACTCCGTTATATAACATTCGATCATAGATTTGTGTGCCTCAATGATTGGTCATTGTAGGTCATGTGCGTGCGTCACGTGACTGCGCTGAACCAATAGCAGAGAAGGAGATAATTGAAATAACTGTAGTTTATCTTTGTTTCTATCAAGTTCGGTTCAATCACGGCATAGCTGCCGAACTGCCCTCCTTTTGGGAGGGCGCCCTCCCATGCCCTCCATTTGCCCTCCTTTCGGACCTTGCCCACCTTTTTGGAGGGCAAATCTGAAAATTTACCTATAATTCTGATAATTTACTCACAATTTTGAAAATTTGCCTGATATTCACTATCTCGGATCACATTTTTAGTCGTTCCCTAAAAAAAAGGTCGCCATTTTTTGAAAATTTACCTACCAAGCACTATCTCGGATCGATTTTGAAAATTTACCTATCAAGCACTATCTCGAATCAATTTTGAAAATTTACCTGCTTAACATGCTTGAAATTTATGCATAAGTCACCGAAAAATCTAAAAATTTACCTAAAATTCTGAAAATTTACCTACAAATGAGAAAATTTACCTAATAGGCACTATCTCGGAATCAATTTTTAGGCGACGTCCAAAAAAAAAAAAAAAAAAAAAAAAAAAAAAAGGTCGCCATATATTTTCTCGAATACACCCACGGAAATTGCCCTCCCTTCAATGCTATTTGCCCTCCCAAATGGGGCAAAAAAGTGCCCTCCCAAAGGATTTTCAAGAGTCGGCAGCTATGAATCACGGTATATAAGTGGCGCCACTTAGATGCGGTTGATTGATCCATCCATGTTTCAATGTTTATTTTGTGTCAGCGTTGATTTCTGAAGTTCTGATTGGAGGATCGAAGTAAAGATAATACAGACTTGAAGCGCTAATGAATACGGTGTATTGCTCTTTTCATTCTTACTTATTTGATTTCCTTGTGGTCGTACTTTTGTGTGTCAGAGTTTATTTCTGATTGAGCCATTAAGATAAATAACGTAATTCAAGATCGTGATGAATTAAATGTATACAAAAAACCGTAGACAAGTGTCTGGTAAATGTCAGTTGTGTGATCTGAAATGGTTTTTGTTCTCAATACAGTAACAAACCAGAAATTTCAATGATATTTGAGTCCCGCATGCCAACCAACCAATCGTTGAAGGGATGTATGTTTGCTCCATCAGTGCTATTCGGACCGTTAAGACTTTCAATACATATTTTGATCATTTGCTATTGACTTCATTCGTTGGATTGACCTTGACACGATGATGATGTCACATTTTAGCTTTTACGACTTTGCAATTGGTGATTGACAAGTAAATTTACCCATTTCAGTCATGGAACATTGAAACATTTCAGTTTCTAACTGATTTCGCTTGGTGAAATAGTCAACAGGAAACTCTAGCCAGTTAGAAAGCTGCTTCGAAGCTCGGTTTTGAGTATTTTCACACGCTCGAGTATTTTTCAATTTCACTAACCTTTTACTTAGATTTAAGAAATACTTGAGCTGAGTTTAGTACGAGTCTGAGTCCAAACATGGCAATAATTATGCAAATTTTATGAATAGCAAATGTGAGTATCAGAAAAACTTAAGTAATTATTCGCTAGTAATTACTCGAGAAATAGTTATTATGAATGACCCCTTTTGTATTGCTAGCATTACTTAGTCCAACCTATCCTGTAAAATTACATTCAATTCAATTACATGTGTTTGTGTATTGTTACTCTGATAAATCATTAAATGCAGGAAACGAAGAGATGGCTCTGGTTGTTCAGTGTGTGTCACTTTGTGGTGGTGATCCACCCTTCCCAGTCCTTCGAGGTGGAGTACATCAGACTTTTCAGGGCTACTCACCTCCTGCTCCAGCACTTTGTTCCTAAAATCAAAGACTCTGAGATTCCGAACCTAGGGAGGGTCCTTGCAGGGGGCCGGATATGTGTGCCACGTCTCTTGTTTGTTTTCCAGAGCAATACTGCCAGCATGCACCTGCCTCCTAAGAAAGGTACGTGTTTTCAAACTGACAGCTAATGCGTCGAGGTGGTGGCGGTTCAGGTATTTTTTCCCTCCCCATTGGCCTTTTTGTGAATACAAAAAGGCAAATGAGAGGGTTAGCAGAGATCGTGTTTGGGAAGGTGAGAAATAGGATATGTGCATAGCAGGTCCAGATTTGCAATACAACTACTGTAATTTCTGGAAAGTGCCCGGAAAGTCCGAGGGAGATATGTCCACAAAATTTGAGGGAGATGTCCACAAATTTGAGGAGATGTCCACATATTTGAGGGAGATTTCGTCAACAATGGTACCATCAGGTGGAGTCGCGTAGCAACCTTAATTGCGCGCGCAGTTGCGCGCAATTCACTCCGCAAGATCAGGATGGATGTACATATCGAACAGTTTTGTGCGCGGCGCTGCGGCTCATCATCATGCGTTGCGCGCTCATGTTTTCCTAAGCCCGCATAGGTGTGCGTACGCGCGCGGCGCTACGCAGACAGGGATATACGGCGCAACGCAGACAGGGATATACGTGTTTAGCAAGCTCATGTTAAGCTTTAGTTAGCCTATCAAATTTTAGCGAAAATTCAAGCGCCGAGTCAACACTTTACCAATGTTTGAAATTCTAGCAATTTTGAACAATTTATGGTGGAAAAACAAATTACTGTATCATGAAATTGTATATCATGAAATTCGTAGGATGTTACCCTACCCACGCGCGCGGCGCAACGTTCCACATTTGGACGTCACTTTTGATAGCCATCCAGTCAGAAGAAATAGACGTAGACGGGCAACGTCCGTCGACATGAAATTGAATCATCAATGCTATAGTAATAGTTGCTTGCGTGAAAACCATGGCAAACTACGGAGTTTATGAAAAAAATAACTTCGTGAAATAATGCAATTGCGTTGTTAAAAAGCTCATCAACGTGGATCGTCGGATTGAAGCTGCCCATGTCCCACATGCATTTAGAATTGCGCGTTTCTATTAATATTTTCTTCAAGCTCGGGGGAGGGAAATTAAGCGCCCGCAAATGGGTAACGGGCGCAATTCTTGTTCTCATGGAATATGATGTTAAGTACCCTTAAAAGGTAGGGGACTCAGGCGCACATTTTGAAAAAAAATCGGGTGTTGGGTGTTATAAAATTTGTTTATAATAGCAAATTTATGAAAGTATCTGGGTACTATTTTCAACAAAGATTCAGAGAAATTAGGAAAATTGATCCAATTTTCGCAAAATATCGAGTTTTTAAAAATGGTTAAAATTACATTATACAGGGGTCCTTAGATACAGCATTTGACAAGAAAACATCTAAGACTGAAATAAACATTGATAGATAGTATGATTTTATTACTTGTTTTGATATATCATTAGCTCAGTGGGAATAGAACTCGGGATCTTTCGATCATGAGCCAGACTTGGAAGCATCACACCAACTCATTCCACGCAGGTAGGCAAGGGTTCGATCACCAGTGCAAGAGACTGGGCATTGAAATGGAGACGCAGATATTCCACATTTTCAGAAAGTGTCGCCTGCTTCCCAAGCAGAGCAGTAGAAACGCAGCCCCCTCACTAGCCCCTTCCCTCCTGGACTTCGCTCACCTCTCACCACCCAATGAAGCTAAAGACCCATTCGTTCTCTTTCTCGATGGCAGAGGGAGGCCTTCAGCAGAAAGTCCTAATTTCAAACACGTAGACTCAGGTGCTGCAACGCTCATTATTCTGCTTTATTCACTACTTTAGTATGGAAGCCAAAGTTACAACCTCTACCAAGTATTATTCGTTATGTTCCCTATCTCTAACGGTTGTAATGACTGTGAGTACTCCCATTCTCCTTAATAACAATGCCTCGCAGCACTCTACTACATTTCACGTCTCTCGGCTACCGCCCCACTTTACAGTGGTGAGGCTAAGGAAGTGACCTTCAGCGCTTTTTTGAAAAGGAACATATCAACTCTGAGAATGCAGGATACTATCTTACTATAGTAGTCTCACGACAAGTTTTGACCGATTTAAAGGGTAGTACTATATGCGTAGAGTCGTGTTCTACACGCGTGTTATATCTTGTGTCTGTTATGACACAATTTTAAATACACATCTACGCGACCTTTGCTTTTGCGTTACAAAAATGTGCATATCTCCGAGGTTTTTTGAGCAAACTTGATGAAACTTTCAGGATATTTAGAGCTAGATAAAAGCAGCATCTCAGTGAAGTTTAGATTCATTTTGAGCTCCAGAAGCGGAGTTATGACCGAAAAGCCAGTTGTTAAGCGGTAACTTTAAAACAAAACACCGGTTTATTTGTCATATCTCAATTTCTGAGGTCAGAAATGTTAGCTACTCCAGGAATGTATTGGTCATATCTTGCCCGTAATATCCTGAAAGTTTGATCAAATTGCTCAAAAAACGGCTGAGTTATGCGCTTTTGTTTTGTGTTAACAAGCATTTTTATTATTACCATATAAGGTAAAGGGTTGGGGGGGGCCAAGGAAAAAAAAATTTGGGGGGTTTTTACCCAAAAGGTTTTTTTTAAGGGGAAAAAACCCAAAATTAAAAAGGGTTTAAAATTTCCACCAATTTTGATGAAACTTTCCAGTTAGCTCAAGTATGACCAAAGAACATAAAACCGAAATCCAAAAATTAGGGGTCTATATGCTAACTTACGAGCTATATTCAAACACAGAAAATATAATTTTAACGATTTTTCTCAGTATTTTGGTACAACGATTGCTTGAAAACTGGTCGTCACATTTTAATAAAACTTTCCAGTTAGGTCGAGCATGACTAGAAGAACATAAAACTGTCAAAAATAGAGGGGTCTATATGCTAAATTTCGAGATATCCCCGAACACAGGAAATACCATTTTTCTTTTGTTTGTTATAGCTCGGAAGTTAGCTCATACGACACCAATTTTTTGACGTTTTTATGGATTGGGCCATAGTCGACCTAGTGGAATTTCTCATAAAATGTGGGCGACCAGTTTTCAGTGATGTGCAAAATACCGTAAAATCGCTAAAATAACATTTCCATGTGTTGGTTATATCTCGAAAGTTAGCACATAGACCTACCAATTTTTTGACGTTTCTATATTCTTTGGGTCAAGCTTGACTTAACTGAAAAGTTTCTTTAAAATCTGACTAGTAGTTTTCGCAAAATTGGGTCTTGTAGCACAGAAAACTAATGAGGAATACCGGGATGTGATCAGCACAATGAGAACAAAACTGTCATTCGCACTCCCGAAGAGTGCACTGATGTCAGTAAGAGGATCCCGGGGCAAGTCCTCTCGTGAGCGCGAATCGCCGACCTCCGACATTTCGTTCAATCCCATCCCTGATGGGCTGAGAGGAGATGTTTCCTTTTCATAATCAGCTGATTTGCCTGAAAGCTTCAGCATCCATTTCTGCTTTTGGCTTTTGATTAATATCGAATGTTTATGTCAATGTAATTTTATATTTGTCTAATAAATTCATTGATTGTGATGTCAGAGATTGCCAACATTTCAAATCAAAACACCTTACTTTCGGCAGTATTCTTGGTACACTTTCGATTTATGTCCTACTGCAATATTAACTGTAAATTACTGATGTATGTACGGCGCGAAAGCGTTTTAATATACCACGTACGTATGAAACGCGCATTTGTTGCTCTTCAAATGAGCCAGTTCGGCCACGCGGTGGCCGGCGTGGCTCACTTTGAAGACTGAAACTACAAGTGAGCCAATTCGGCCACCCCGTGGCCGAGGCGTCCCACTTTTTTGGAGCGCTATAACTCCACCATTTTGGGTCCGTTGGTCCTAATCTTTACACTGTTGGAAAGAGCAACTTTTCTAGTTTCAGATACATGCCAAATTTTGTCTTTTCGAATTAAAATTGGCATTGAAATTTTGCATCAAAGTTGGAAAAATATAGGTGAGCCAGCTCGGCCACGCGGTGGCCGAAATGGCTCACTTTTTCAAAAGCATGAAAAATTATTTTCAAGTGAGCCACCTCGGCCACCATAGTCGGGGCAACGTCTGGCAATGTCAGACAACGGGTATGTCTCGGTATCTCTCCCATATAAACGGCTCTGAGTGACGTCACAGATCTAAACGTCAATTTTTCTGTATCCTAAACCTAACCATAACCCCAACCAAAACCCTAACCTTAATCCTAACCCTTACCCTAACAAATCTTGACCCTAATCCTCGTAGGATGTTACCCTACCCTCGCGCGCGCGGCGCAACGTTCCACATTTGGACGTCACTTTGCGCCTTCGGCAAAGTCAGAAGAAAGGGACGGACATCGCCCGTCGACCCTAATCCTGACCCTAACCCTAGTCCTTAAAGCGCTAGGTGTGCTTAATTATATTTTTCTGAGTGACGTCATTGTCATAGATAATGAAGGCTCCCGTTTATATGGGAGACCTACCCCTTCCTGCTTTTGTGCATCTGGCCACCAATCCTGAAATTTTCAAGAAAAAATGATTAAAAATTGCCAAGTTATTTTTGAAATAAGAAGCTTGGTTGTTGGAATTTTGGCAATTTTGTGGACTTTTTCCAGTCTTCCACTAGCTCTAGCTTCAGCCTTCATTGCCCATCATTTTTAGTGTGGGCATGGCAGAAGGTGTTTGCGATCTCCAAAATTGTGGCTATCATAGGCCAGTGCACTTTGGTGTGTACTTGTTGTGGCCACTTTTCATCCGATTTTTCATTGAATATCAGTTTTCAGGCCCAATTTTTGCTCTCAGACCTAACCATGCGTCCATGCCATCTTGGAGGTAATTTGACTCAAGACCATCAAAATGTTGCTGCACATCCTGGCCATCCTGCCTAACTCATTGAAACTGACAAAGGAACTGTTTGTATTGCATGTATATATAGATCCCAGGCACTGTCTGAGAAACAAAATAATCAACTGATTAAATGTATCAATGATGTATGTCATGAATCAAACCCTTGTGAAACTATCATTGTTGGAGATTTCAATCTGCCAGATGTTGTCTGGAGCAATGGCATTAGTCTACCAGGCAGGTTCAATATAGATAATAAGCATCTGCACCAGCAAGCTAGATTTTCCCAATGTTTCAAATGATCTTGGACTTTCATGGGTTTTGACCACTGAAACCACTCTATTTAAGAAGGTGGGTTGGAGGTCAACTCCAGGAAAGCTTGCTTGATCAGGTTTTTGATGAATAATGATGGTCTGGTCACTGGACATAAAATGTCTTCGCCACTTGGAAAATCAGATCACACATGCTTAGTGGTCAATTTGGGAGTTTCAAATAGCAGTGCACTGAAGAATGAAATTGTTCAAAAGCAGTTATGGAGCAAGATTTCACTTGAGGACATTTTAGAATATAGTGTCACCAATATTGACTGGGGATACACTAGTGATGATCTTGATGTTGAAGGCATGCTAAAAGAACTTAATGTCAAACTCATCAAAATCTGTGATATCGTCCCAACTGATCCTTTCTATGAAAATAATGTACCATTAAAATCACCATGGTCAAGTTCAGCCTTGAAGCGCAAACAGAAACTCAAGAATGATGCTTGGAAAAATTTTGACTGCAACCCATCTTCTGAAAATTTTAGCCATGCAATGTCACGACAGCAAATATATGAAGATGAAAATTTCAGATTGAAACTGAACTATGAAAGAAAACTAGCATCTCATGTTAAAGATAATTCAAAAGCTTTCTACAGCTATCTGAGGAATAAACGTTTGCTCAAATCAGGTGTTCCTGAACTAGAACGTGAAGATGGTTCTCGTACCACTGATTCTGCTGAAGCAGCTGAAGAATTAGCTTAAGCATTTAGTTCTGTATTCACACAGGAACCATATGGACCCTTACCAGATGTTTCCGGACAAAGTAACCCTGAAGACCATAATATGAATGATATTGAATCTGAGGGACTACAGTTATCTGATATCATAATTTCTGCTGATGAAGTTGCTTCTGAACTTAGTAAACTAAATATTTATAAAAAGTGTAGGCCCAGATAATGTTCATCCCAAGCTTTTAAATGCCTTATCTGGTGATTGTAGTTTTGTTAATGCAGTTTGTAAACTTTTTCAGAAATGTGTTGATTCAGGATGTTTACCAGGTGTATGGAAAACTGCCACTGTTGTGGGACTCTTTAAATCAGGATCAAAGTCTGAGGCTTTAAATTATAGGCCTGTTTCCCTTTTGATAATGACATGAAGTATGAAAAACAGGCCAAATCTACCTTAAAAAGTTGCTGGTACAAATGGCAATCTTTGACCTTTAAAACAACCAGAAGGTTTGGCCTTAATTCTGCTACATTAGCAATTCTTTTCAAAACAGCTGTGCTACCCAAGCTATACTATGCTTCTGCTGTATGGCTTCATGGAAATGTTAACTTGTTTGCTGATTTCATGGCTAAAGCCCTCTTAAAGATAACAGGATCTCAATTCCACATCCCCAAAGGTATTTCTGAAGTTATAACAAATATTCCTTCTATAACTCTGGCTCTAGAAGTTATAACAGTCAAATTCTGTCTGAAAGCTCTTACAGCAGATCATAACATGAAAGCCATCATGATTCAAATTGAAGAAATTCCTGACCATCCTTATTACATACATACTATATGGACCAAGAAATTCCTGGCATATAAGAAGAATACAGAACCATGCAGATCTCTCAGTTTTATTGACATTGAAGATAAAGACTTGCATTATTCAAAAGACTCCATGCTTAACTATGAGTGCTACAAGTGGAATGTTAACATCACAAATTTGCACCTGAATCACTTCACAGATGATGAATTCTTTGATGTCCCTATGGCTTGTGACACTGTGGATTTTCAAAACATGAAGAAAATCCCCCTAATCAATCGGAATGATAAACGAAAAGAAGCATCAGATATTCTTGATTTCTTTCATGGACGGTGTTTACGGTTTAAAAGCTTTAAGAAATCTGTCTCTAATCGTGATGAAGAAGGCTGTGAAGACTGTGGTATGCTCGGGGATTCATCCTTTCATAAGCTCTTTGAGTGTCCCTCATTTGAAGGTCCAACCAGAAGTGATCTTCAATCACAGTTATTTGGTCTTGAAACATGGTACAGATATTTTGTTGCATTTGGTGATCAAGACATTAAAAACTCATTCAGAAATCATGTTAAGAAAATCATGGAGAAGACAAAATCAAATGACGAATATCAGCCCAAATATTGACCTGATTTTCTAATATGGAGCTATTTGAGACATTGAAATCCACTAATTAAAAACAATTGTTCAGTCTTTGTAACAGCAGTGAACTGAAAGTTTTTTATCCATAATTCTATGTAAATATTTATCTGTATATTTGAATTTAGTATCTGTATATGAAGGTAACAGAAGTAGAAGCACACAGGAACTTGTTATTGTGAATTAAGCCTGGAGCCTTGAAATTAATTTACTTTTTAAAATTTTGATTGTTTGGTAAAAGCTGTTCAGATCAGTGCACCCTTTTCCTATTTTTAATCTATACTTATTAATAATGATCTTTTAGTGGGTATTTCTCTTGATAGTTAAGAGTTAACATTTTTGGTCTTGTCGCCTGCAAAAAGAGGCTGATGTATGGTGAATATATCATTGTAGAAATATTTATTTATTTATTTATTCCCTGACTTGCATTATTTGTAAAGTATTTGAGCAAATAGTACGTAAACAAATGGTTACATTTTTAGAAAGTAGAATCTCTAGTCACCAGCATGGCTTTTTACAAAGCAAGTCTTGTTTAACAAATCTTTTGGAAACATTTGATACTATAATAAGTTTATTGGAAGGAGGAGAAGCTGTTGATCTATTGTACTTCGATTTCCAAAAAGCATTTGATAAAGTACCTCATTATAGGCTATTGAGCAAACTTGAACATCTAGGCATTAAAGGCAAGCTCTTAGATCTGTTGAAGAATTTCTTAAATGACAGAAGTATGAGAGTTTATGTCAATGGAAAGTACTCAACAATTAAGAAAGTTTTGTCTGGTGTCCCACAAGGCTCAGTTTTGGGGCCCCCTCTTGTTCATTTTATTTATTAATGATTTGCCTGACAATGTGATCAATACAGTTAAACTGTTTGCTGATGATTTGAAATTGATTGCAAGAGCAAATAGTGCAAAGACAATTAACGATGATCTTAAGGAACTAGAGAAATGGGAAAACTTATGGTTATTAAACTTTAATAAAACTAAATGTAAAGTCATGCACTTGAAATATAATAAAAATCCAATGAATTGTTACTCTTTAAATGGCAGTAGTTTAGAAGTATCTGATCAGGAAAAAGATTTGGGGATTCTCATCTCAGATTCCCTCCTTTGGAATGATCAGATCAATAAATGTATAAGTAAAGCTAATCAAATGATGAATTGGATTATTAGGAATTACTCTCTAAGGGAGAAAAACGTTATGCTTAAAATTTATAAAGCTTTGATAAGGCCACACCTTGAATATGGAGTGCAGTTGTGGTCCCCATCTCCTGAGCATGGAAACTGGTCTCTGATTCTTGGAATCGAAAGTGTCCAGAGGCGCTTCACACGACTTATTGATGGGATGGGCCACCTACCTTACTCAGAGAGGCTTGGGCATCTGCAGCTGACAACTCTTGCCGAGCGTCGTTTCAGGGGTGATCTTATTGAAACTTTCAAGGCTTATAGAGATATTAATGGCTTGAAGCATATTTTCAATTTTAGTAAACATAGAAGCAATATTATCTCCTGTTTGAAGACTACTAATGATATTCCTAATGATGTCAGAAAGCTGCACAGAAGGTTTTTAACAGAGAGAATTAGGGAAATTTGGAATAAGTTGCCTACTTTTGTTCGAGAATCTGATTCTGTAAATGATTTTAAATGTAACTTAGAAACTTTTAAGTCCACATGTATAAGAAATGGTATTCATTCTGTAGGATATTATTGGAATGTTTCTTATGAAGTTTTATCAAGAATTGATACTCCAACATACCTTGTAAATAGATCAAAGCAAGTTGAGTACTTAAGGGAGCATCCTTTTTTAGCTAAGAAGAAATACTTCAATTTAAGATATTGATCAACTTGGGGAATTCAGGATACGTTTCTTCTATTTTGCAGGTTTTTATTCTATCAGGTTGTTCTTTTTATTCATACTATAATTTACGTAATAATTTATACAGATAAAATATTTAAATTCGCCATTAAATTATTATGTTTATCAGTAAATGTTAATTTATTAAATTGTATTATGTATTTTTCAATGTTAATGTCTATATAATATGGGCTGGAAGATCCAGCATAATGTTTATTGAATCATGGATACTGTTTTGTGAAATGAGTGTTGATGTCAAATCAAAATTTTTTATCTTTTATCTTTTATCTTTTCATTTCCCAAATTTGTGCCTATTGCCTTCCAAAATAGTAGGATGAACTCCTGTCATATTGGATTGGGACAGGGACAACTGGGACAAGGAAAATTGAGGCAAATCAGACTGGGCCAGATGAGACATAGAAAAATGGGATTCCCCATTCTATATGAAAGACAATAGCAGGAGAAAGGGTGCATGATGCTGCGTCCTTATTCTAAAACAGCAGCAGCAAGGTATCTGTAATCAACATCTTTTAAACCTCATGGTGTCACTGATTTGGATCCTGCTACCATATTTAAGAAATTGGTTGAGAAATTGGTCTGTTGGTCCTAATGTGCAAAGTATGGATGCTAATTTCAGACAAATGACAATAATAGGCAATGTTTTAAATTCTGTTTGTCATTCTTTTTGTTTTTGGTCTGTCCCCAATTGACTGGATTGTCCTGAGCAGTCATATCAGTGATGGGACTTATTTTGATCACTGAATTAGGGCAGGGACGAATAGGTCAGTTCCCAAAAATTGGCAAAAATTATAAGGCCCATGAATAGTACATCAGTTGATCAAATCAACTCCATTTGAACAACTGATGTGTTCTGCTGGCCCTAAATGACTTTAATCATGGTTGAATAAGCAATGTTATAGTTGTTTCCCTACTTGCTCAAATATTTTTTGTGTAAAACACCTCAGTCAATCATATGAAGCTGATCAATCAACCAATTTTTTTCAATCGACCAATGTACTATACATGCACCTAAGACATATTCCCTTTTCTCTTATAATCTTAATTAGTACCCAAACTTTCTTCCATAGGCAATGGCATTTCAGCCCCACATTATCATCAGAGCTCCCACAACTCTGCCTATGCCTATACATATGGGAAACATTGGCATTCCTATTGGACTCCAGCCAGTAGTTGCTTTTCAGACACAGCACCACCGCCAAAGGGTGACTTTTTATATCATTCTTTAATTACTTAGATGAATGAGTTATTAAGGAAATTGTGCTGCAAAATTTCAAAAGTTACCAATCATTGATATGTGTTGAGCTCATCTGTTTCGTTAAAATATTTTTTCATCCCTAAAGTGTACTATAGGGAGGATTTAACCATTGACAACTTAATGATTATTTCAGCAACCCCATTTCAATAGTCACAACAGCAACCCTGGTGTTGTGCAACCTATACCTGGACAACCAACTACTACTGTGTTCATTGGAAACATCAGTGAAAGAGTGCCAGATAATCTCATTAAGCAAGTCCTTATTGTGAGTAGTTACAATCATGTTTGTTACCTACAGAGTTACCTTCAGAGTGACATCTTATTGTTCAATCTTTCTTGTATATTTCAACTAGTCCAAAAAGTTATAACTAAGTACATCAGATTTTAATGATCAGTTGGTTCTATATCAGTCATAATGTCAGTGAATAATTAAGAGTACTGTTTTTGCCTTAACTATTCGATTTTTTGTGTCACTTGATTATGAATAAATGTTGTTGTTTGTAAAGCTAACAAAGGGTTTTAAAAATGGTAATAAGAATGATATTAATTTCCAATTTTACAGAAATGTGGACCCATTGTCTCGTGGAAAAGAGTTCAAGATGCATCAGGGAAAATGCAAGGTTTGTCTTGGTTCAACTATGGGAAATATGCTAAATTGCATTTATCCATGATGATAAAGTAGGTTGTCAAATTGTCACTAACTGATATTTCAAATCATTCAATTAATGTTTGAGTTGTTTCATCCCTATACATTTTCTAGCATTTGGTTTCTGTGAATACAGAGATCCTGAAGCAACACTACGAGCTCTTAGAATACTCAAAGATCTGGAAATAGCTGGAAAGGCTCTTCTTGTGAAGGTATAATGTCATTTATTCATCAATTATCTTATTAGGTGGATCAAT
Source organism: Beroe forskalii (assembly GCA_011033025.1). NCBI lineage: Eukaryota > Metazoa > Ctenophora > Nuda > Beroida > Beroidae > Beroe > Beroe forskalii. Next base: position 97,241 of record WFMF01000014.1, read on the forward strand.
TCAGATCTGTGGTATTCAGATGTGATGCCCCACATTTAAAAAGTGAGAAAATATTTATACATTGTTATTGTTGTGCTGTAAAATAAAGCTTTTTTATGCAGGTTGATCAGAAGACTAAGGATCTCCTTGATGCTCACATCAAAAAGAAGAGGAGCAAGCTCAAGCTTCCTGACAATGACACAGCACTTGATGAGAGAACTAAGGTAATCATTTCTACCATACACTCCAAACTTGACAGGCTGCACTTTGATACCTACTAATCAGTAACCAGCAATAGTCACCTCACAACGATTCTCCAAATCCCACTGGCATTCGCTTTCTCATTTTATTTTTAAGGTCCTGATTAGATACCACGCCTTACTACACTTAGTAAGGGCTATACCAAACATGGGTGTGAAATAAATCTTAATCTAGGTTTGAGGGTTGGATCCGATAGCATATAGGTCAAATATATACCAAAAAAAAAGTTTCAAAAATTTTCGATGCGGAAACCCATTTTTGGCCGCGCCCATTTTGGGCAGTACAAAAAATGAATCAACGATATCTCAGCTTCTGTTTATGGAAAAGTTATAATGACCACTCTAACCGACGTAGAATTGTCGGTTTTGTAGGATAGAACATGGTTTCAAGGTTCTATCTCAACCCATTCCCGAGATAATCCCAAATTTGGCCATTTTGGCTGATCGTCAGGCCCATTTGGGCATATGGGCAGTCATGAGATGGAGAACATCATAACCATGTAACTCGACTGGAAATGATGGTTTAGAGGGTAGAGCATGTTTTTAAGGCTCTATCTCAACCTGTTTTCGAGATAATCCCTAATTTGCCATTTTGGCTGTCCATGAGGCTAGCTTGGGCATTTGGACAGTTAATGAGATGGAGAACATCAGAGCCATGTAACTCGACCGGAAATGATCGGTTTATGAGGGTAGAGCATGTTTTAAGGCTCTATCTCAACCTGTTCCCGAGATAATTCCTAAATTTTAGATATTGGCTGACCTATGGCTCAATTGGTGCACTCAGCTGAGGTACTCAATGTAATGACTAGCTTAGTCATCAAGAGATAATCGGTATGTGGTGTAGAAGATTCTAGATACCAATGACTCACAGTAATCAAGTATACGCTTTTTACTTAAGAAAGGCTAGACTAATCAATATTTATATCTCTAATCTGTCAATAAGCTCCAACATTTGATTTGAAGGATTTGCTAACTGCCATTGAACTTGGAATAAATTTAACTATGGTGATTTGAGGCATCCTCAAATCCAGGAGCCATTCAGAATGACTCATTCAACTTCTTCTATTTTAGTATGCCAATAGTAAAAAAAACATGAAAACTCCACATAGGTAATAGAATATCAGAAAAATAAAACTTACTCATTATATTCTCTAGCTAACTTTAAACTGTGGTTTGGAGCCATCTTTGTACCTATTGGAATGAGAAATGAACGACTTTTCAGTCATGATAATGTCAAGAAAACAATTATTTATCAAAGAAAACAATTATTTATCAATTTCTTGTCACTTTTACAATTAATTTATAGAATAAATATATTTTATATCTGAGAAATAATGCTGTCTTTCTTGAAAATGAGCTCTGATGATCTAAAGGTTGGTAATATTCTGAAGACTGTAATGGCCTAAGCAGTTATGCCACTATACTTGAGAGTAATGTGGCTAATTCATTATCACCTTAAACAGACAGTCAGACAAACCAGCCCCATGCCCATAGACCACATAAGGGCCAACGGACATTCTCTGTCAGCAACCACATTGTGTTACAAAAAGCTTGAAAGGGATGTATGTGAAGCTTGAAAGGGACCACATTGATAATTGGAGTTCAAGTACAGGATTGGAGAAATGTCATGAAGATTGATGTCTTGAGCAAACCATTCTTTATTTGTAGATTTAAGATTTTTGTACCATATTCAGAAGAAAATTTTCTTCAATCTACAAGACCTATCTCCAACTTCATACTTGAACACCAACATGATCCCTTTAGGGACCATCCATAAAAGACGTCCACAAAGAGGGGGGAGGGGGAGTCTGGCCAATGTGGACCTTTGCGGACATAGGGAGGAGGGGTGTGTTTGGACAAATGCGGATGTCCGCATTTTTGAAAATTTTGGTCAATTTGACTAGTTTTTCACTTGAAAATTAACGATTTTTTTAGAATTTGGACTTAAATTTTTGACATTAATAATGATAAAATCTATTCTGCAAACGTATTTGAGAAAGCATGCATAAAAATGACCACCCAAAAGATTTTGAATAAAAATGTGGACATCCGGAGGGGGGAGGATATTTCAGGTTGCGGACATTTGCAGACAAGGAGCGAGGGAGGGGTCTAAAATAGCCGAAATTTTGTGGACATCCTTTATGGATGGCCCCTTATATTAGGACTTAATGGTTAATGCAATCATGTGGAGAGCAGCAGGATCCAAATGAGTCACACCAAGAAGAGTGGTGTGGAGGCATCACCAGTCCAATACTTACCTCAGCTTTTGGGGTGATTGAATTGCAAGAGCTTTCTACAAGCTATGAAACTGAACATTGCTCTTTGTTTTTTTTTGTATCATCATTTTCAATTTGGATCTGACTAGTTCTCAGATGAAGGCATTTCTTTCATTGATGAAAGAAAGCTGTAGGAATGTATTGTGGTTTGACTTTTACAAAGAATCAACAAATTAGAAGACATTTTCAATACACAAATAGAAATCAGAGCAATCCCTTTCCAATAGTAATGAATAACTTAGCTTTCATTACACCATATCATTTTTGGTACCTATCTCTTCTTTGTAGAACAAATAGTAATCTTTGTAGTCAAGCCACAGAACTCTCCAACAACTCCAACCATAGTCTTTGACGGGATCCATGAAAGAAATGCCTTCATCAGAGAGCTAGACAGATCCAATCTCATTATGATTTGTTTGGATCTGCCTATATCTCTGATAGAGGTATCTCAATTGGATCCTGTCTAAGACTAAGGAAAGAGCCATTGGAAAGTTGTGCTTGATCGTATAAAGATGACTGTATTTGTATCCCAAAGATAATTGTTTTTAACTTGCTTGCAAGGAAAGAGTCAACCAGAATGGAGACATGATTGTTTCACTGGTTGTTCAATTTCTTCAGAGTTGCCTTCAAATGTGCTCATAACACTGGGTATAAAATATTTAGAAAAGTTCCACAACTTAACCATTAAAATCCTTTATCAGCTGAACTTTTTTAAATCAATTTTATCTTCTATTCACTATAAGTGTGTTCCTTTATTTCTTGATGCTTGGAGTACAAACAAAGACCAAAGAGCAAGTTTCAGTTGCATTCAGGCAGGTGGTCACTGCACTTCAGACGGTGCTATACCCTGGTACCAGGGGGTGACTGCTGTGGGGCCTACCTCATTAAAGCTCTTGCAATTTAAACACCCCAAAAGCTGAGGTAGGTATTGGACTGAAGATGCCTGCACAACATTCATCTTGGTGTGACTCCCTTGGATCCTGCTGCTCTATACATTGCATTTCCTAAAGAGATCTTGCTAAACACATATAGTGACAGGTTGACTTGATCTTTTGATTTAGTTTGACCAGATGAAGCCTTCAATTCCCTGCACTGGATAAAGACTAATGATGAACATAAATTCCTTGCTCTAACCAGATCCCTATTCCCTAGTTTTACGCGCGCGCCGCGCCTTGCTCCAAACCCCTGGTTAGGGGAAATAAATTCCTAAAAATAAATAAACTTGAAGCTTATGAAATGAACTTGAAGCTAATGAAGCTTATGAAACTAACACACCATCCTGTAGTTGGAAGAGCATTTGATGCCCGTCAAATGCATTCAAACCCACAAAATAGTCCTAGTCGCAAGGCAGTGCGTGACATAATATTAGCTTTCATTACACCATATCATTTTGGTGCCTCATTATGTATATGATTCGTTTGGATCTATTTTTCAAGCGTTGCCTGACCCCTGCGCGCGTTGCTAAACTGTAAACACGTATATCCCTGTGTAGCTAGCTCGCGCGGACGCGCGGCGCGCTTCTCCCGTAGGGAAGCGCGGCGCGTACACACACCTATGCGGCCGCGGGCTTTGGAATCGCGCGTGCCACAAATTTGAAATAATGCCATAACAAGCGCTTTGGTTTCGTGCACGGAGTGCGCCGCCCCTGCGTAGGGGTTGTTAAATACGTATACCCCTGTTATCGTCGCGCTTCCTCGGGGAAGCGCCGCGCGCGCGTTCATTGCCAGGCGTTGCCTGGCCCCCTCGCGCGCGCCCTGACTCGCAGAGTCGGGAAAAAATATGGGGCAGGCAACGTCTGGCAACGCGTTCACACACCTATGCGGGCTTAGGAAAGGTAATTTCGTTAGGCCTTACCATAGCCCTAAGTTAGGCCTAACTAGCATAGCCCTAACTTATGGCTATGGTTAGGTTTGTTGTCGTACGATGTATGACCCGCTGACGCCAGCCGCGAAGCGGCTGGCGCTGATTCTCGAGAGAGTCTGTCAACGTCAGACAATTAGGTTTGCAATGCAATTGCAACGCACATTAAAAATAAAAACACCCAAGCGCGACGTAATATGCCGCGCTTCAATGTTAGAAGCTCGAGACACCACGGTGAATAATTCATGATGTCCGTTTATATAGTGGCCAGACTCTCCGTCCCTTTCATTGCGGACGCAACGTCCTTCGGTTCGAAACCTTGAAAATTAATTTTATAAATATACGCACTTATTTAGAAACCAGGAAACAACGGCAATTGGACAAACGGAGCCATGGCAAACAGTCGTGAGTCGGACACAACGGATAATTGTAAATCATAATCAATAATCAAAACCCCGTCATTTTCCCTGTCCGGCCTAACTTGATCGTAGTTGTAACTGATTATTTACATGGAATTGTAAGTAACGAACCCTCTGTAATAATGAAAGTCTCAAATCTAATCTGAAATATACGTCAATATTTATGAAAAAAGCTTAAAGAAACTGATAAATTATTAAACTTAAAGGTGCATATGTACTTATCATGCATAATGGCAATAAATTAAATGTTGATTGAAGATGATCATGAATAAAGTCTCGCTTCTATAATTTCAAACGCTTTTAACAATTCTTGATGTTTCATTAAAAAAGAAATTTCAAATTGAAAATTTGTTTTGGCACATCTAGCACATGTATATTCTATGGCTTGTGTTTGTTAGAGCTAAGATAAGGATAAGGGTAAATTTATTATTTAATAGTGAGGTTTAGGGTGAGATTTAGGGTAGAAAAAGGTTTTTAGGTCCACGATGTCACTAAGCCAGTTGTTATGTACATACTGTTGTAAGACCCGTGTAAACCGGAGTTTCGGTTTAGATATAACATACTGATACTGATACTGAGACCTAACCCCTGAGTGCAATCCCCGTGTGTGTCTAGTTAAGTGGATGATATCTATCTGATGAACGAACAATGAAGTATGAACTTTAAACACCCAGCGAGTAAAGCTACACCTTATTAAAGGACGTGCCTGATGTGGGAGGACTGTCCGTAGGGACTTGGTCCTCAAATAACGTCCTGAACTTCTTTTCGAATTTCTGATCAAAGTCCAGATAGGGGAAATTAGGACTATCAAGAGTTGAATAGCCCGTTAAAACGAAATCCCACTTGTAATACTCGTATATCCTTTGCATCACCTCCGGCCGAACTTTCTCATAAAACCTGGGGGATTTCATTTTCACTTTTACTTCAGTCTCTCCTACTTCGTGATTATGCAGAATGACAATGAAACAAAATTCTGCTATTTGTGATGACGACTAAAAATGATGACGACTAAAAATTGCTTACTTTTCTATATTTCCATTATTAAAATGTTATTTAAAGTATAACACTAACTTGTGCGCCAACTCGGATGTAGCCACACTATCGTAGCCCTGATCAGAGCGTGAGCCAGGAAACTCGAAGGAGGTTGTGTTGGTAGCTTCCTGCACGATCTTTATCTGCTGAGTCGTGGTCTCGGTCTGCCGAGATAGGAGGAGTTAATTTGACGAATCCGTGCCGTTCTGATTTGGTCTTGGAGTACCCAGAATGCGGTTATAGAACATTTGACAGCAAGGGATGATAATCATACTATAAACTTACCTGGGCTAACAAGTCGTAGGGAAAGTCGCATATTTTCTGTTTATTCCATTGGGGAGTGAAATGGAAATTCTTGATCTGAAATGTTATAAATAAATCCATTCTGAATACCAACGCACATGATACATTGACCAGTCGACGGATGCACACCCTGAATTCATCCTATATGCAACTCTAAATTCGCCCTATATGCACCCTAAATGACCCGAGCGTAACCCTAGGGCCTTTGGCGCCCCCTGGGCGTCCCCTAAATGCACCCTATTTGTACCCCGTCAAATCAGCGTACACGCTAAATGCACTCTTAATGCACCTTTTGCACTCTCTTGAACCATATATGCACCCTATGTGTAAACCCAATATAATACACCCTATATGCACCCTAAATCAACCCTATTGGCGCCTCCTTAATGCACCCTAAATGATTTAAGGTGCATTTAGGAGGCGCGAAAGGTGCAAATAGGGTGCACATAGGGTTGATTTAGGGTGCATATAGGGTGTATTATATAGGGGGCGCCAAAGATGCAAATAGTAAATGCACCCTAAATGCACCATTAATGTCCACCTCTCAATCAGCATGCGCCCTGTATGTATCCTGCATGCAACCTCTATGCACCCTACATGCACCCTATATGCAATTGCACCCTAAATGCAACCTGTGTGCAGTTTGCACACAAAATGCACACTATTTACATACCAAAAATGATAATGACTTTTCATTCGATTGCCTACATCCCATTTGCAAGGTGCAAATAGGGTGCATTTATGGTGCACATAGGGTGCATTTAGGTGCATCGGTCGACTGGTCAATGACCTAATGAAAAAACACCACTTTCTGATCTTCAAACCATAAGATTTATTTATCCCAGGATTTTACATACGTGAAAAAATCGCCAAAAAAGTACGACGTATTGGTCTCTGAAAAAAATACGCGTATTTTTCTCACAATACGTGACAATTACAACACGGATTCTGAATAGGGGTTGTTAAATACGGGAAAAAGTACGCGCGCATGCACTTTCAGATATCATGAAACAATTGTATCGTAAACATTAAGAGTGCGCGCGCGACCAAAACATGGCAATACAGTTATTTCGAAGTATAAGCAAAATTTCAAGATGAAGGAGGAAAAACGCCGGAAAGAAAAATACCTTTTTATACTTTTTTGCCAGCATTTAACAACTTGCCCGAGATACTGATTCAGAAAATACTCCCACACAATTGGACTTAGGAAAATTCTGTATAAATGCATCATTATTTGGTTCTACTACACATTTCCCTCTGACAATGCAGTAACATGTGGGAAGCAGTTTTTCAGCCTTATTTTTTGGTCATGTGGACAATTATAGAACAAAAGAAATCATTTTTCAGGCCAAAAATGGGTTTTAAGAGGCTGTAAATCGTGAAAATCCAATTCGAAATTCTGAAAGCAATTTTAGTTGGATCAAACTATTGCTGACCTGCAAAGTTTCTGAGTTAACTTTACTGCACTGTTGTTGCACACTGTTACTGCACACCGTTAATTACTGCACACCGTTAGTACTGCACACCGTTAGTACTGCACACTGTTAGTACTGCACACCGTTAGTACTGCACACTGTTAGTACTGCACACCGTTAGTACTGCACACTGTTAGTACTGCACACCGTTAGTACTGCACACTGTTAGTACTGCACACCGTTAGTACTGCACACTGTTAGTACTGCACACCGTTAGTACTGCACACTGTTAGTACTGCACACCGTTAGTACTGCACACTGTTAGTACTGCACACTGTTAGTACTGCACACCGTTAGTACTGCACACTGTTAGTACTGCACACCGTTAGTACTGCACACCGTTAGTACTGCACACTGTTAGTACTGCACACCGTTAGTACTGCACACTGTTAGTACTGCACACCGTTAGTACTGCACACTGTTAGTACTGCACACTGTTAGTACTGCACACTGTTAGTACTGCACACCGTTAGTACTGCACACCGTTAGTACTGCACACTGTTAGTACTGCACACCGTTAGTACTGCACACTGTTAGTACTGCACACCGTTAGTACTGCACACCGTTAGTACTGCACACCGTTAGTACTGCACACTGTTAGTACTGCACACCGTTAGTACTGCACACCGTTAGTACTGCACATTGTTAGTACTGCACACCGTTAGTACTGCACATTGTTAGTACTGCACACCGTTAGTACTGCACACTGTTAGTACTGCACACCGTTAGTACTGCACACTGTTACTGCACACTGTTTGCACACCGTTAGTACTGCACACTGTTAGTACTGCACACCGTTAGTACTGCACACTGTTAGTACTGCACACCGTTAGTACTGCACACTGTTAGTACTCTGCACACCGTTAGTACTGCACACCGTTAGTACTGCACTGTTAGTACTGCACACCGTTAGTACTGCACACTGTTAGTACTGCACACCGTTAGTACTGCACACTGTTAGTACTGCACACCGTTAGTACTGCACACTGTTAGTACTGCACACTGTTAGTACTGCACACCGTTAGTACTGCACACTGTTAGTACTGCACACCGTTAGTACTGCACACTGTTAGTACTGCACACCGTTAGTACTGCACACCGTTAGTACTGCACACCGTTAGTACTGCACACTGTTAGTACTGCACACTGTTAGTACTGCACACCGTTAGTACTGCACACTGTTAGTACTGCACACCGTTAGTACTGCACACCGTTAGTACTGCACACTGTTAGTACTGCACACTGTTAGTACTGCACACCGTTAGTACTGCACACCGTTAGTACACTGCACACCGTTAGTACTGCACACTGTTAGTACTGCACACTGTTGCACACTGTTAGTACTGTACACTGTTAGTACTGCACACCGTTAGTACTGCACACCGTTAGTACTGCACACCGTTAGTACTGCACACCGTTAGTACTGCACACCGTTAGTACTGCACACTGCCCATATTGTGAACATTACAAATGCAGTTAATGCACTATCAGGATCATTAAATCGTCTGATGCACATGTGCACACGCACATATGCATAGAATACACAATAAGTGAATAGCGATACAACAACTTTTGATAAATGAATTTATCTTTTGATAAATAAATTATCGCATATAATATTCACAAAAGTTCAAATGATCATAGCTGAACGTAGAAGTGATTTTGCCATTTAATATTTGATCTAAACTACATTCTAATTACTAGTTCTACCAACATAAATTCAGGTGTTGCTAAATATGTCCTAATATGATTTTATAATATGAATAAGAATACTGTTACCGTGTCCCTATCGTCCATAGCATGGAGTAATTATAGTTCGATAATTAGTAAACACCACAAATCATGGTTTCCTTGAAGTTTGAGCGGCGAATGACTCCACCAAAAGCACTAGTGACCTATCTCAATTCTTCATTTCACTAATCCAGGTACTGTTGAAGATATTCGTCGGTTAATCATGCGTCTTGTCTGCGTGTTGCAAACTTCTGTAGGGAAAATGTGTACTTTTAATTTCTACAAATACGGAAATAATCCGGCGGTGAATGTTTTGTGTGATGTCGATTATAAACGACATATAAAAATGTCGGCGCGCGTTCCAAAGATTGTGAGGCATTTTAGCGCGCAATTGGGACAAAATACAGGAAATGAGAAAAACATAACTCGAGTCCATTCCGAAACCCCGAATTAATTCACAGAAAGAAGGTATTTTGCTATTTTCCTTAAAATATGAAAGCGACTTTATGAACCCACCAGTATTTCTGTGTATGAAGGGAACCAAACTGTAGTCGTATTTGGTTTTCTTCAGCTGCTCCTTGAGTGATTTGCGGTACCTGAGAAGCGACCATGACACTATATGGAGATACTGAATGCATGAATCGACCGAAACTTCGGCCAAGAAATTGACTTCGGTCAACTATATCACGAAAAGCAGACAGTTAAAGGACTTTAATTGACATGAATTGACGGATTAGGCTTCCGGAACAGAAGCAAACCTACGTCCTTGTTCCCTTGTGAGGAGAATTGAGCTTACCTTTGTTCCTCGAGATTTCGTTCCTGTTCTAACTTGTGGGACTTGATCTTCAGCACCTCATCTTTAGTGACACCTCGGTTTTCAATCTGACAATGATGGGTTACATAGTAGAGTGACAAGTGATGAAAGAACAGACAACAAATTGTCTGATGAAGTTTTTGAGTTAGAATTCCTACTACCAATTGTTGATATCTATAGTTTGTTTTGAAAATTGTAAATTCTGCTGCGCGACAAGTTAAAAGATATCATTATATTGTACGCAATAAAATATCACAATTTGATGTTGTGATACTTATATCAGACAATTCCTATTGTCTTTTGTTGGGAAGGTGCCGTCTTGTGTCAAATATTTTCACGTAAATTGACATGTAGCAGGAGTAAGTGTTGGAATGCATCATGATACCGATATAAGAGATATACTAGACAGTGTCGTGCACTTTTTAAACAATGCTCACTGTTTGAAATCCACCATTTAAACACCACCAATTGTAGCATATCTTTAAAACCACCAATTGTTGTGTAGGAGGAGTAAAGTTTTAAAACGACCGCCATGTGATATTGTAAAACATCAAACTAGTATCTCAAGTTCAAAATTATCAAGTATAAATGGTATGTTGGAAGGACATTTTAAGTTAAACACAACAAAACTCTAAATTTATTAGATTTCGGGTACGGCGTATGCTTTGTTTTTGTTTGAAAACCCATGAAGGGTACCGCAGAGGGCTTGTAAACAAAAATAATATACAGTAAATAATCATTAAAATCGACCCAAAAATTGGGTGCTGCACGACAATCAAGGAATCATATAACAAGTGTGGAAGCGATGCTTATATACCAGGTGTGCTAAATGGTCACACCTGGTATATCAATAAATAGATACCTATATAATGCATCCAGTGAAAATAGATATTTTTTTCGTAAAAAAAGGTAGGTTTTGAGCAAACCTTCAGTTTCGAAACGCGTACTAAGGGCTTTAAAACGAAAACTGTGTATTGGTGACACACAAAAGGTACCTATAGGTTTTACCTTAGGTTTGTACGCCTCTCTCGCTACTCGTTGCAGGAGTTTCTGTTTCTTTTCCCTGTCTACTTGAAGGTTTATAGTCTTCCCTGTCTGAAAGGTGGGTATCATCATTAATATCAGTAGAGTATCTACATTTTCATGAACTATTTTGTATTGCAGTAAGTTGATTTAAATTCATGATGAATTTCAGTTGTTTTAGTGGGGTAATATCCAAGAGTTGCATTGTTTGGCTTGGTCTGAATAAATCTTAATATTCCTCTTAAGTTTCAAACTTTGAAACAAGAGATCATTATTCAAATAAAAAACTGCCGCAAAGGCTTGTTACTTGAAAAAAAACATTAGGGTCGGGGGTACCTACAACATAATATCAAAACACATATCAAACCTTGATTTTGTAGTTGGTGTCCAGTGAGAATGAGCTTTTAGCAGGGGTGTACGTTGACAAAGCGCATTCTGGGAATAGATCTGTAACCCGTTAGAACACGACAAATCACATACGATAAGCCATAGGGACAAGTAAAACAATACCCCAAATCAACGAATGAATTAGGTATTCATAGTTAACTTCATAAATGAATGTAAGAGCATACGCAAGAAAGCCCACCCAGTGGTAGAATAACAACACATGAAAAGTTCAGCATGAAACATAAGACTCACTGACGCCAGTGGAAGCTTGTAAACTAGCCCTATCCTCACTGCTCATCACACTCCTTGCCGTGTAACACTCGGAGGGAGGTGCTTGGTAGGTGAGCGAGGTGGTGGTGAGGAGCTCCCTCCGAGATCTGTGAGGGTGAGTGTACCCAGAGAGGGGCCGGTCGTACGTGCTCATGTTACACACCACTTCCTGTCGAGAGTGAGGAGTGAGGAGTGAGGAGTGAGATCTGTGAGGGTGAGTGTAGCCAGAGAGGGGCCGGTCGTACGTGCTCATGTTACACACCACTTCCTGTAGAGAGTGAGGGGTGAGGAGAGAGGAGTGGGGAGTGAGGGGTGAGGAGTGTGGAGTGAGGAGGGAGGGGTGAAGAAGTGGGGAGTGGGGAGTGGGAGTGAGGAGTGAGGAGTGAGATCTGTGAGGGTGAGTGTAGCCAGAGAGGGGCCGGTCGTACGTGCTCATGTTACACACCACTTCCTGTAGAGGGTGAGGGGTGGGGAGTGGGGAGTGGGGAGGGAGGGGTGAGGAGTGAGGAGTGGGGAGTGGGGACTGAGGAGTGAGGAGTGGGGAGTGGGGAGTGAGGGTGGGGAGTGAGATCTGTGAGGGTGAGTGTAGCCAGAGAGGGGCCGGTCGTACGTGCTTATGTTACACACCACTTCCTGTAGGGAGGAGTGAGGAGGGGTGAGGAGTGAGGTGGGGTGAGGAGTTCCTCGAGGTGAGTGTACCCCAGAGAGGGGGCCGGTCGTACGTGCTCATGTTACACACCACTTCCTGTCGAGAGTGAGGAGTGAGGAGTGAGCAGTGAGGGGTGAGGAGTGAGGAGTGAGATCTGTGAGGGTGAGTGTAGCCAGAGAGGGGCCGGTCGTACGTGCTCATGTTACACACCACTTCCTGTAGGGAGGAGTGAGGAGTGGGGAGTGAGGGGTGAGGAGTGGGGAGTGGGGTGAGGAGTTCCCTCCGAGATCTGTGAGGGTGAGTGTAGCCAGAGAGGGGCCGGTCGTACGTGCTCATGTTACACACCACTTCCTGAAAAAAGGAGTGAGGAGTGAGGAATGGTAAGTGAGGAGTGAGGGGTGAGGAGTGAGGAGGGGGAGTGAGAAGTGGGGAGTGAGGAGTGAGGGGTGGGGAGGGAGGGGTGATGAGTGGAGAGTGAGGAGTGAGGAGTGGGAAGTGGGGAGTGGGGAGTGAGATCTGTGAGGGTGAGGGCAGCCAGAGAGCGGCCGGTCGTACGTGCTCATGTTACACACCACTTCCTGAAAATAGTGGAAAGTGAGGAGTGAGGGGTGGGGAGGGAGGGGTGATGAGTGGAGAGTGAGGAGTGAGGAGTGGGAAGTGGGGAGTGGGGAGTGAGATCTGTGAGGGTGAGGGCAGCCAGAGAGCGGCCGGTCGTACGTGCTCATTTTACACACCACTTCCTGAAAATAGTGGAAAGTGAGGAGTGAGGGGTGGGGAGGGAGGGGTGATGAGTGGAGAGGTGAGGAGGAGTGGGAAGTGGGGAGTGGGGAGTGAGATCTGTGAGGGTGAGGGCAGCCAGAGAGCGGCCTGTCGTACGTGCTCATGTTACACACCACTTCCTGAAAATAGTGGAAAGTGAGGAGTGAGGGGTGGGGAGGGAGGGTTGATGAGTAAGGAGTGAGGGGTGGGGAGTGAGGGTGAGTGTAGACAAAGAGGGGCTGGTCGTGCGTGCTCATGTTACACACCACTTTCTGATTGGGAGAAAGGAGTGAGGAGTAAGGATTTGGGAGTGAGGAGTGGAGGGAGCGTAGTGAGGAGTGAGGAGTAAGGGGTGGGGAGTGGGGAGTGAGGGGTGAGGAGTGAGATCTGTGAGGGTGAGTGTAGCCAGAGAGGGGCCAGTCGTACGTGCTCATGTTAGACACCACTTCCTGTAGAGAGTGAGGGGTGAGGAGTAGAGTGAGGGGTGGGGAGTGAGGAGAGTGGGGAGTGAGGAGTGAGGAGTGAGGAGTGGGTAGTGAGGAGTGAGGGGTGAAGAAGTGGGAGTGAGGAGTGAGAAGTGAGGAGAGTGGGGAGTGGGGGGTGAGGAGTGGGGGTGAGGGGTGGGGAGTGGGGAATGGGGAGTGAGGGGTGAGGAGTGAGGAGTGAGGAGTGGGGAGCGAGGGGTGAGGAGTGGGGAGTGAGATCTGTGAGGAGTGAGGAGTGGGGAGTGAGGAGTGAGGGGTGAGGAGTGGGGAGTGGGATCTGTGAGGGAGTGAGGGAGGGTGGGGGTGAGGGGGGGGTGAGGGGTGGGGGTGGGGGTGGGGGGTGGGGGTGAGGAGAGGGGTGAGGAGTGAGGTGGGGAGTGGGAGGTAGCCAGAGAGAGAAAGACTGGGATCGTACATACTCATGAATCATGTTACACACCACTTCCTGATGGAATACAGACTACAGTATCCGTCCAAATTTTCGGTGCAATCAGGCGAATTTGTGAATTTTCTCATTTTTCTTTGCCTTATTTCACTCAAGAGATATGACTATTAGAACGGTATGAAATACGTGTCTACATGTGGATGAAAGTGTTAGTGGTTATGGTTACAAACACAACAAGTCCCTCTCACATTACAAACTTCCTCTTCAATTAATTTCATTACTCCACGGCATGCTATTTGAACACATGTATAACATATGTATGAATTAGATTTTTTAAGGAGCAGCGAAGAGCTAGGGTACAGGAGAAGACTTCTCGATAAAAAGTTTTAAGTTAAGATACTGAAGTAATAAATAGAACCATTTATACCCTTTAAACATCAACAGTTATGTTCAACGTTGTAGAGAAGTTATGAAGTCTCATGGAAGAGAAGATTATGTCATATTCCAAGCCACCTAACCTAGGTGTGGTAGTATCTGCTATTTTTCTGATTATTAGTAATTTACCCTAGCCAAGTGATAGATAATCTAATCGCAATCAGTTTACAACATTCTAGACCATTATATTTATTTTGGTCTGAATAGAATCAGTGTATGCTCTAAAATGATTGATTTTAAAGGAGCATTGACCAATAACTTTATCAACATTAAAATAGCCCCCTGGTTTTGTACAGTAATTAGACATGCTCCTAGTTTATCATGCCCTTTGTATTGTTTGTAGATGCTCCAAGCCAATGATAGTAATGATATTGAGAGGTTATTAATTACCCAAATATTGACATTATCCAAACCAATACTCAGTGCAAATACCGGTAATGCTTGCAATGACATACTTCCATGATCCATCGTATGCACACAATTATTATTACAGCAGTAATATATATATCAATACCATTCTACTATGTATAATATATGGTACGTAGCATACCCAAGACATATCACTTCACGGCCTACTTGATAACTGAGTAACCATGGTGACTGTGCAAATAACCCATCATGACACCATATATAACTGAGTTGTGCTGCATGCTCCTGCTGTTCAACTGCTCTTCAAATTTTTCATCATCATTAAACAAAGGTAGCATCACTTTATGAAAACCCACTCAATGACATAACTAATTGCATGGCAAATTTAATCTGTAATTGGATTTGAATTATTAATTTAAATGCTATTAATAGCACTACAACTCATAAGCGTAATAGAATGTGATAATAATAAAAGAATAGGTAAGATTACTTTGATTACACATCAATATATTATTATGATGAAGAGATACGTAGTTGAGGCATGAGGGATAAGAATGATAGTGCGTTTAATGCTAAAATTTAACACTGTTTTTGTCGACTTTATTAGATGAACCATCTTGAAACGCTTAAATATACAACAAACCTGCGTTAACCAAAATAATAACGAATAGCACCCAATTTCGTAATGTTAAATGTATTAGCTTATTAGGAAATAAATACTTCACACTTTTCCATGCCACACTTTGCTCAAAAACTCAGAATATATTTTTATCTGTCTGTATGAGGGTATGTTGGTTAATATCAGAGTTCAATCAATGTATATTGGGTTGGGTATATTAAAGT
Source organism: Beroe forskalii (assembly GCA_011033025.1). Classification (NCBI taxonomy): domain Eukaryota; kingdom Metazoa; phylum Ctenophora; class Nuda; order Beroida; family Beroidae; genus Beroe; species Beroe forskalii. Next base: position 112,995 of record WFMF01000014.1, read on the forward strand.
ATTGGGGAAGCTATGTAAGAATGCATTAATTTACTAATTATGTGTGTTTGCTTACATTTGTAAACCATGTCAAGTATCTTGCATCTCTTGGATGAGGGTTGTGGCCATTAGGAAGTCTCCTAGCAACTGTAGACTTCAAGTAGTCAGTGTTCATCTTCCACTTGAAGTCAGACGAATAGCTGGTTTCAGGGCCTGAACTGAACTGAGGCGACCTGTAGAAACAACACGAATCAGCAGATATTGCATAATTCTATGACAATGTGAACATTTCACAAACGCAGCACAAGGTGCTTCATGAAGACTTCAGATTACCATATAGCACAATGTGTTAATATCAGGCAAATGTGTTGTCTGAGAGTCAACTGATTAATCCAGCTTGCTACATTCCTTGATATTTCTGATATTATATCAGTTATGTGTGTGACCTATTCAGTTGTAGTTATTCATTCTGGGTTATTAATAAAGTCAGATTGTTAACACTATAATATACATACAATGATTTACTATACTAAAGTAGTAAAGTCATTAAAAATCAAATTGCTAATGATAGCAAATTTAGAAATTTATGACTCAGTAATAAAGTATAAGCCTTTTACTAAAGAAAGGCTAGGCTAATCAATATTTATGTCTCTTATCTCTTAATCTGTCAATAAGCTCCAACATTTGATTTGAAGGATTTGCTAACTGCCAATTGAACTTGGAATAAATTTAACTATGGTGATTTGAGGCATCCTCAAATCCAGGAGCCATTCAGAATGACTCATTCAACTTCTTCTATTTTAGTATGCCAATAGTAAAAAAAACCATGAAAACTCCAAATAGGTTATAGAATATCAGAAAAATAGATATAAAACTTACTCATTATATTCTCTAGCTAACTTTAAACTGTGGTTTGGAGCCATCTTTGTACCTATTGGAATGAGAAATGAACGACTTTTCAGTCATGATAATGTCAAGACAACAATTATTTATCAATAAAAACAATTATTTATCAATTTCTTGTCACTTTAACAATTAATTTATAGAATAAATATATTTCATATCTGAGAAATAATGCTGCCTTTCTTAAAAATGAGCTCTGATGATCTAAAGGTTGGTAATATTCTGAAGACTGTAATGGCAGTTATGCCACTATACTTGAGAGTAATGTGGCTAATTCATTATCACCTTAAACAGACAGTCAGACAAACCAGCCCCATGCCCATAGACCACATAAGGGCCAATGGACATTCTCTGTCAGTAGCCACATTGTGTTACAAAAAGCTTGAAAGGGATGTATGTAAAGCTTGAAAGGGACCTTGTTGATTCAAGTACAGGATTGGAGAAAAGTCATGAAGATTGATGTCTTGAGCAAATCATTCTTTATTTGTAGATTTATGATTTTTGTACCATATTCAGAAGAAAATTTTCTTCAATTTGGAAGACCTATCTCCAACTTCATACTTGAACACCAACATGATCCCTTTAGGGGCCATCCATAAAAGACGTCCACAAAGAGGGGGAGGGGGAGTCTGGCCGATGTGGATGTTTGCGGACATAGGGAGGAGGGGTGTGTTTGGACAAATGTGGATGTCTGCATTTTTGAAAATTTTGGTCAATTTTTAAACTTACAACACAACACGTATTAAATTAACTAACTGAGTAGGTTGTGTCACACTTTGTGGAGTTCCTGAAGAAGAGATATTTTATCTCGAAACTGACAGTTGAATAGCGGTGCAAAGTGTATGGGTTTGAATTCATATTTGAGAATTTTTGTGTTTCACTGAAATGATCAATCACTTCAAACATTTTGGTCAATTTGACTAGTTTTTCACTAGAAAATTGAGGATTTTTTTAGATTTTCGACATTGAGTCAAATGATAAAATTTATTCTGCAAATGTATTTGAGAAAGCATGCATAAAAATGACCACCCAAAAGATTTTGAATGAAAATGTGGACATCAGGAAGGGGGAAGGGGGTGGATATTTCAGGTTGTGGACATTTGCAGACAAGGAAGGAGGGAGGGGTCTAAAATAGCCGAAATTTTGTGGACATCCTTTATATGGATGGCCCCTTAGGACTTAATGGTTAATGCAATCATGTGGAGAGCAGCAGGATCCAAATGAGTCACACCAAGAAGAGTGGTGTGGAGGCATCACCAGTCCAATACTTACCTCAGCTTTTGGGGTGATTGAATTGCAAGAGCTTTCTACAAGCTATGAAACTGAAGAGCTTTCTACAAGCTATAAAACTGAACATAGCTCTTTGTTTTTTGTTGTATCATCATTTTCAATTTGGATCTGACTAGTTCTCAGATGAAGGCATTTCTTTCATTGATGGAAGAAAGCTGTAGGAATGTATTGTGGTTTGACTTTTACAAAGAATCACAAATTAGAAGACATTTTCAATACACAAATAGAAATCAGAGCAATCCCTTTCCCATAATAATGAATAACTTAGCTTTCATTACACCATATCATTTTTGGTACCTATCTCTTCTTTGTAGAACAAATAGTAATCTTTGTAGTCAAGCCACAGAACTCTCCAACAACTCCAACCATAGTCTTTGACGGGATCCATGAAAGAAATGCCTTCATCAGAGAGCTAGGCAGATCCAATCTCATTATGATTTGTTTGGATCTGCCTAGATCTCTGATAGAGGTATTTCAATTGGATCCTGCCTAAGACTAAGGAAAGAGCCATTGGAAAGTTGTGCTTGATCGTATAAAGATGACAGTATTTGTATCCCAAAGATAATTGTTTTTAACTTGCTTGCAAGGAAAGAGTCAACCAGAATGGAGACATGATTGTTTCACTGGTTGTTTAATTTCTTCAGAGTCGCCTTCAAAGATAAAGATAAAGATAGATAAGATAAAAAATTTTGATTTGACATCAACACTCATTTCACAAAACAGTGTCCATGATTCAATAAACATTATGCTGGATCTTCCAGCCCATATTATATAGACATTAACATTGAAAAATACATAATACAATTTAATAAATTAACATTTACTGATAAACATAATAATTTAATGGCGAATTTAAATTTTATCTGTATAAATTATAACGTAAATTATAGTATGAATAAAAAGAACAACCTGATAGAATAAAAACCTGCAAAATAGAAGAAACGTATCCTGAATTCCCCAAGTTGATCAATATCTTAAATTGAAGTATTTCTTCTTAGCTAAAAAAGGATGCTCCCTTAAGTACTCAACTTGCTTTGATCTATTTACAAGGTATGTTGGAGTATCAATTCTTGATAAAACTTCATAAGAAACATTCCAATAATATCCTACAGAATGAATACCATTTCTTATACATGTGGACTTAAAAGTTTCTAAGTTACATTTAAAATCATTTACAGAATCAGATTCACGAACAAAAGTAGGCAACTTATTCCAAATTTCCCTAATTCTTTCTGTTAAAAACCTTCTGTGCAGCTTTCTGACATCATTAGAAATATCATTAGTAGTCTTCAAACAGGAGATAATATTGCTTCTATGTTTACTAAAATTGAATATATGCTTCAAGCCATTAATATCTCTATAAGCCTTGAAAGTTTCAATAAGATCACCCCTGAAACGACGCTCGGCAAGAGTTGTCAGCTGCAGATGCCCAAGCCTCTCTGAGTAAGGTAGGTGGCCCATCCCATCAATAAGTTGTGTGAAGCGCCTCTGGACACTTTCGATTCAAGAATCAGAGACCAGTTTCCATGCTCAGGAGACGGGGACCACAACTGCACTCCATATTCAAGGTGTGGCCTTATCAAAGCTTTATAAATTTTAAGCATAACGTTTTTCTCCTTAGAGAGTAATTCCTAATAATCCAATTCATCATTTGATTAGCTTTACTTATACATTTATTGATCTGATCATTCCAAAGGAGGGAATCTGAGATGAGAATCCCCAAATCTTTTTCCTGATCAGATACTTCTAAACTACTGCCATTTAAAGAGTAACAATTCATTGGATTTTTATTATATTTCAAGTGCATGACTTTACATTTGGTTTTATTAAAGTTTAATAACCATAAGTTTTCCCACTTCTCTAGTTCCTTAAGATCATTGTTAATTGTCTTTGCACTATTTGCTCTTGCAATCAATTTCAAATCATCAGCAAACAGTTTAACTGTATTGATCACATTGTCAGGCAAATCGTTAATAAATAAAATGAACAAGAGGGGCCCCAAAACTGAGCCTTGTGGGACACCAGACAAAACTTTCTTGATTGTTGAGTACTTTCCATTGACATAAACTCTCATACTTCTGTCATTTAAGAAATTCTTCAACAGATCTAAGAGCTTGCCTTTAATGCCTAGATGTTCAAGTTTGCTCAATAGCCTATAATGAGGTACTTTATGAAATGCTTTTTGGAAATCGAAGTACAATAGATCAACAGCTTCTCCTCCTTCCAATAAACTTATTATAGTATCAAATGTTTCCAAAAGATTCGTTAAACAAGACTTGCTTTGTAAAAAGCCATGCTGGTGACTAGAGATTCTACTTTCTAAAAATGTAACCATTTGTTTACGTACTATTTGCTCAAATACTTTACAAATAATGCAAGTCAGGGAAACAGGCCTATAATTTAAAGCCTCAGACTTTGATCCTGATTTAAAGAGTCCCACAACAGTGGCAGTTTTCCATACACCTGGTAAACATCCTGAATCAACACATTTCTGAAAAAGTTTACAAACTCATAACACTAGGTATAAAATATTTAAAAAAGTTCCACAACTTTACCATTCAAATCCTTTATCAGCTGAATTTTTAAAAATCACTTTTATCTTCTATTCACTAAGTGTGTTGCTTAATTTCTTGATGCTTGGAGTACAAACAAAGACCAAAGAGCAAGTTTCAGTTGCATTCAGGCAGGTGGTCACTGCACTTGATGGTGCTATACCCTGGCACCAGGGGGTGACTGCTGGGGGGCCTACCTCATTAAAGCTCTTGCAATTTAAACACCCCGAAAGCTGAGGTAGGTATTGGACTGAAGATGCCTGCACACCACTCATCTTGGTGTGACTCACTTGGATCCTGCTGCTCTCCACATTGCATTACCTAAAGAGATCTTGCTAAACACATATAGTGACAGTTGACTTGATTTAGTTTGATGAAGCCTTGCTAAACACGTATATCCCTGTCTGCGTTGCGCGGCGCGCTTCCTCAGAACAGGGTCCCGTAGGGTAGCGCGGCGCGCGTACGCACACCTTTGCGGGCTTAGGAAGATGAAGCCTTCAATTCCCTGCACTGAACATAAATAAATAAACTTGGAGCTTATGAAATGAACTTGAAGCTTATGAAACTAACACACCATCTTGTATATGTAGTTGGAAGAGCATTTGATGCCCGTCAAATGCATTCAAGGCAGTGTGACATAATATCAGCTTTCATTGCATTCATCATTACACCATATCATTTTGGTGCCTCATTATGAATCGTTTGAATCTATTTTTCAAGCGTTGCCTGACCCCTCGCGCGCGTTGCTAAACACGTATATCCCTGTGTGCTGTGTGGTTCGCTTCTCCCGTAGGGAAGCGCGGCGTGTACACACACCTATGCGGGCTTAGGAATCGCGCGCGAAGCGCGCGTGCCACAAATTTGAAATTTGAAATAATGAGTCTGACGACGTATAGCAATATTTATGATGAAGGTTGCCATAACAAGCGTTGCTAAACACGTTGTCCTACGTTGTAGGACCTATTTTGCGCGCGCAAGCGCGCGTGTTCAGAGTTTGTGACTTTTCGAAGAAAAGGCGCGCGCGCGAACAAACAGGGACACATAGCAGGTGGCAATAAACACGTATATCCCTGTCTGCGTTGCGCGGCGCGCTTCCTCAGGGTAGCGCGGCGCGCGTACGCACACCTATGCAGGCTTAGGAATAACAAGCGCCCTGGTTTCGCGCTCGGAGTGCGCGGCGCGACACCCCTGGTTAGGGGTTGCTAGACACGTATACCTTCCTAAGCCCGCATAGGTGTGTGTACGCGCGCCGCGCGCGTACACACACCTATGCGGGCTTAAATCTTAACCCTAGTCCTTAAAGCGCTATCACTAGTGGCCAGACAACATGTTTCCGGCGCGCTTCCCGGAAGCGCTTCCCTTCTGAGGAAGCGCGCCGGAAACATGTTGTCTGGCCACTAGTGATAGCGCTTTAAGGACTAGGGTTAGGATTTAAGTTGGGGTTCCATTTAGGATTTAAGGATTAAGGTTAGGGTTTTCGTTGCTAAACACATATACCCCTGTTATCGTCGCGTAGGGAAGCGCGGGGTTAGGAAGGGTTTTCGTTAGGCCTAACCATAGCCCTAAGTTATAGGCCTAAGGGCTATGGTTAGGTTTGTTGTCGTACGATGTATGACGCGCTGATTCTCGAGAGGGTCTGTCAACGTCAGACAATTAGGTTTGCAATGCAATTGCAACGTTGCCAGACGTTGCCTGCCCCATATTTTGGTCAGTCTCCCATATAAACGGGAGCCTTCATTATCTATGACAATGACGTCACTCAGAAAAATATAATTAAGCGCATCTAGCGCATTAAGCAGTAAGGTTAGAGTTCTGGTTAGGGTCAGGATATGTTAGGTTTAGGATAAGGATTAAGGTTAGGGTTTTGGTTATGGCAATGGTTAGGTTTAGTATACAGAAAAATTGACGTTTAGATCTGTGACGTCACTCAGAGCCGTTTATATGGGAGACATACCCATATTTTTTCAAAATATGGGGCTCTGCGAGTCGGGGCGCGCGTGCGAGGGGGCCAGGCAACGCCTGGCAAATTGCAACGCACATTAAAAATAAAATTAAAAACACCCAAGCGCGACGTAATACATGCCACGCTTCAATGTTAGAAGCTCGAGACACCACGGTGAATAATTCATGATGTCCGTAGTGGCCAGACTCTTCGTCCCTTTCATTGCGGACGCGACGTCCTTCGAAACCTTGAAAATTAATTTTATAAATATACGCACTTATTTAGAAACCAGGAATTGGAAACAACGGCAATTGGACAAACGGAGCCATGGCAAACAGTCGTGAGTCGGACACAACGGATAATTGTAAATCATAATCAATAATCAAAACCCCGTCATTTTCCCTGTCCGGCCTAACTTGATCGTAGTTGTAACTGATTATTTACATGGAATTGTATGTAACGAACCCTCTGTAATAATGAAAGTCTCAAATCTAATCTGAAATATACGTCAATATTTATGAAAAAAGCTTAAAGAAACTGATAAATTATTAAACTTAAAGGTGCACATGTACTTATCATGCATATGGCAATAAATTAAATGTTGATTGAAGATGATCATGAATAAAGTCTCGCTATAATTTCAAACGCTTTTAACAATTCTTGATGTTTCATTAAAAAAAGAAATTTCAAATTGAAAATTTTTTTGGCACATCTAGCACATGTATATTCTATGGCTATTGGCTTGTGTTTGTTAGAGCTAAGGCAAGGAAAAGGGTAAATTAAATAGTGAGGTTTAGGGTGAGATTTAGGGTAGAAAAAGGTTTTTAGGTCCACGATGTCACTAAGCCATGTACATACTGTTTTAAGACCCATGTAAACCGGATTTTCGGTTTAGATAACATACTGATACTGATACTGAGACCTAACCCCTGAGTGCAATCCCCGTGTGTGTCTAGTAAAGTGGATGATATCTATCTGATGAACGAACAATGAAGTATGAACTTTAAACACCCAGCGAGTAAAGCTACACCTTATTAAAGGACGTGCCTGATGTGGGAGGACTGTCCGTAGGGACTTGGTCCTCAAATAACGTCCTGAACTTCTTTTCGAATTTCTGATCAAAGTCCAGATAGGGGAAATTAGGACTATCGAGAGTTGAATAGCCCGTTAGAACGAAATCCCACTTGTAATACTCGTATATCTTTTGCATCACCTCCGGCCGAACTTTCTCATAAAACCTGGGGGATTTCATTTTCACTTTTACTTCAGTCTCTCCTACTTCGTGATTATGCAGAATGACAATGAAACAAAATTCTGCTATTTGTGATGACGACTAAAAATGATGACGACTAAAAATTGCTTACTTTTCTATATTTCCATTATTAAAATGTTATTTAAAGTATAACACTAACTTGTGCGCCAACTCGGATGTAGCCACACTATCGTAGCCCTGATCAGAGCGTGAGCCAGGAAACTCGAAGGAGGTTGTGTTGGTAGCTTCTTGCACGATCTTTATCTGTTGAGTCGTGGTCTCGGTCTGCCGAGATAGGAGGAGTTAATTTGTCGAATCCGTGCCGTTCTGATTTGGTCTTGGAGTACCCAGAATGCGGTTATAGAACATTTGACAGCAAGGGATGATAATCATACTATAAACTTACCTGGGCTAACAAGTCGTAGGGAAAGTCGCATATTTTCTGTTTATTCCATTGGGGAGTGAAATGGAAATTCTTGATCTTTAATGTTATAAATAAATCCATTCTGAATACCAACGCACATGATACATTGACCAGTCGACGGATGCACACCCTGAATTCATCCTATATGCAACTCTAAATTCGCCCTATATGCACCCTAAATGACCCGGGCGTAACCCTAGGGCCTTTGGCGCCCCCTGGGCGTCCCCTAAATGCACCCTATTTGTACCCAAAATGCACCCCGTCAAATCTTGTCTGACGTCGTCAGACCCATTATTTCAAATTTTAAATTTTATTTAAAATAAGACTCTGCGAGTCGTGGCGCGCGCGCTTGGCGCGCGCGAGGGGGTCAGGCAACGCCTGACAAGTCAAATCAGCGTACACGCTAAATGCACTCTTAATGCACCTTTTGCACCCTTTTTGAACCATATATGCACCCTATGTGTAAACCCAATATAATACACCCTATATGCACCCTAGATCAACCCTATTGGCACCTCCTTAATGCACCCTAAAAGTAAATGATTTAGGGTGCATTTAGGAGGCGGCAAAGATGCAAATAGGGTGCACATAGGGTTGATTTAGGGTGCATATAGGGTGTATAATATAGGGGGCGCCAAAGATGCAAATAGTAAATGCACCCTAAATGCACCATTAATGTCCACCTCTCAATCAGCATGCGCCCTGTATGTATCCTGCATGCAACCTCTATGCACCCTTAATGCACCCTATATGCAATTGCACCCTAAATGCAACCTGTGTGCAGTTTGCACACAAAATGGACCCTATTTGCATCCTTGGCGTCGCCTAAATGCACCATGAATGCACACTACATGCACCTAAAATGCACCCTATATGCACACTTAATGCACCTTAAATGCTCCTTTGGCACCCTTTATTGCACCCTAAATGCACCCTCTGTCTAAGGCCTAAATGTACCCTATTTGCATCTTCGGCGCCTCCTAAATGCACCCTTAACGCCCACCTCTCAATCGGCATGCACCCTATATGCCCCATAAATGCACCCTAAATGCACCCTAAATGCACCCCATAAGCCTACCAATAAGGACTTTTCATTCAACTGCCTACACCCCATTTCCCCTACATGCATCCTTCATGTCCCCTAAGTGCCCCTATAATATGCACCCTAAATGCCAACAAAACGCACCCTTAATCAAAATGCACACTATTTACATACCAATAATGATAATGCCTTTTCATTCGATTGCCTACACCCCATTTGCAAGGTGAAAATAGGGTGCATTTATGGTGCACATAAGGTGCATTTAGGTGCATCGGTCGACTGGTCAATGACCTAATGAAATAACACCACTTTCTGATCATCAAACCATAAGATTTATTTATCCCAGGATTTTAAATACGTGCAAAAATCGCCAAAAAAGTACGACGTATTGGCCTCTGAAAAAAAATACGCGACTAAGTGACTTAAAAATTACAACACGGATTCTGAATAGGGGTTGTTAAGGGGGCCGGGGGGGGTTTGAGGTCGATTTTCGGTTTTTTGTTGTTTCTGATAGAGCTGAACGCCAGCTACTAGTAGGTTTTTACCCCATGAAAAAATATTGTTCCTAGCCGAAGTGAAAATATGGCTTTTTGAAATTTGAAAATCGTCATTTTTGACCATTTTTGGGACAGGAGCCAACTTTGAAAATTCATATTTTCACTTCTGAAGCCTAAATCAAAAATCGGCTCGCATGAAAGTTTCGTTTTATGCCCTAGAACATAACTACCAAGTTTCAAGGGTTTTCCTCGAAAACTGTAGGAGGAGATAGATTTTAAAGTTTATTTTCGGCAAATCGCGTCGTAAGTTTGCGCGCACAGTGTAATTACAGGCGAACTCGCGATTTGAAAAATTCATAACTTCGGCTAGGAACAATATTTTTTCATGGGGTAAAAACCTACTGGTAGCTGGCGTTCAGCTCTATCAGAAACAATAAAAAAACGAAATTCGACCTCGGACCCCCCCCGGCCCCCTTAAATACGAAAAAAAGTACGCGCGCGCTTGCGCTTTCAAATATAATGAAACAATTGTATCGTAAACATTAAGAGTGCGCGCGCGACCAAAACATGGCAATACAGTTATTTCGAAGTTTAAGCAAAATATCAAAGATGAAGGAGAAAAAACATAAGAAAAATACCTTTTGTACTTTTTGCCGCATTTAACAACCTTGCCCGAGATACTGATCAAAATTCAGAAAATACTTTGACACAATTGGAATTGGGGAAAACTCTGTGTATAAATGCATCATTATTTAGCTCTACTACACTCTCTGGAACTGGAAGGCAGTAGCATGGGAAAAAGCAGTATTCAGCCTTATTTTTGGTCGTTGTGGACAATTTTAGACAAAGAAGTCCATTTTAGGCCAAAGATGGGGTTTTTAAGAGGCTGTAAATTGTGAAAAAGGCTGAAATTCACAATTCTGAGAGCAGCATTTTCTTAGTTGGATCAAACTGTACTGACCTGCAAAATTTCATGAGTTAACTAGTAAGTTTATTAGGACGACCCCCGGGATAAGGGGATACTGATCAAAATTCAGAAAATACTCCGACACAATTGGACTTGGGGAAAATTCTGTGTTTAAATGCATCATTATTTGGTTCTACTACACTCTCTGGAAGGCAGTAGCATGGGATAAAGCAGTTTTCAGCCTTATTTTTGGTCCTCGTGGACAATTATAGACAAAGAAGTCCATTTTTAGGCCAAAAATGGGGTTTTTAAGAGGCTGTAAATCGTGAAAATGGCCGAAATTCAAAATTCTGAAAGCAGCATTTTCTTAGTTGGATCAAACTGTACTGACCGGCAAAATTTCATGAGTTAACTAGTAAGTTTGGCAGATGGGCACCTTGCAATCAGCGCTGATCAGCGCTGATCAGCGCCGACCCACCACCGATCAGCGCCGATCGGCGCTGATCAGCGCTGATCGGCGCTGATCGGCGCTGATCGGCGCTGATCGGCGCTGATCAGCGCTGATCAGCGCCGATGGAGTTTTCTAAGGCGGCACAATCCCACTTGTGCAAACCGCCGATTCGGCGCCTATAGGCGCCGAATCGGCGCCTATAGGCGCCTATAAGTTTTTTTCGGCGCCGATTCGGCGCCTATAGGCGGTACCGCTTTAGGCGCCTATAGGCGCTATAATGACATTTTCCAATTTTTTGGCGGTCATCGGCGCCTATAGGCGCCGATAAGCGCCGATAAGCGCCTATGGACCGCCTATCGGCGCTGTCGGCGCTTTTCGACCGCTTATCGGCGCCTATGTTTTCAACCGTCTATAGGCGCCTATAGGCGCCTATAGGCGCCGATACTGTTTCTTCGTCCGATTTTGCGCCGATTTTGCCTTCTAGCAATCTGTGTTCTTCCGCCTTTTTTCGGCGCCTATAGGCGCCGATGAATTAAAAGTAAAACAGTCCTAAATTGGCGTGCGCTTTCGTTTCACGGTATGTCAGGTTAGGGTTTGGGGTTAGGATTAAGGTTTGGGTTGGGGTTAGATTTAGGGTTAGGGTTTGGGTTAGGGTTTGGGTTAGGGTTAGGGTCTGGGTTTGGGTTTGGGTTAGGGTTTGGGTTAGGGTTTGGGTTAGGGTTTGGGTTAGGGTTGGGTTTGGGTTAGGGGTTTGGGTTAGGGTTTGGGTTGGGTTTGGGTTTGGGTTAGGGTTTGGGTTGGGGATTCCTGACCCTAACCCCTAACCCCAACCCTAACCCTAACCCTAACCCCAACTTCTTAACCTTGGCAACCTAACCCCAAGTTTAGCCCCTAATCCTGACCCAACGATGTTAAAATAATTTAGGACTACTTTTATCCATCGGCGCCTAGGCGCCTATATAGAATTTAGGCCAATGAATATAGGTCATAGACTCGGAGCTCAGCCAATAAAACTCATCCCCTATTTATGACTGTCAATTATCAAAAAAAAGGGAAAAATAGATTGCTAGAAATCAATATCGGGCCTATAGGCGCCATAGGGCCCAAAATGGCGCCGATAAACGGGCGAAAAGCGCCGACGGGGCCGTTGGGAAAGGGTTTGGGTTTTCCATAGTGCCCCTTAAAAACGGGGGCCCTTAAAAAAAAAAAAAACCCCCCGGGGCCCCCTATAGGCGCCCCGAAATTTTTTACAATGTGGAATTGAGGGCAATATTTCCAGCCACAGAGATGGTATTTAGCTCCAGCAGTCTTCTGTTTATTGCATGAACTATTGGAATAGGTAAATAAGAATCAGATAACTTTTCATCATGATAATATTATGGCAAGGTGAGCGTCACTGTCCTAATCAACATTTTTGGAGTTTTGGGACCGGGCTTGAGTTTTTGGGACAAATGGGCATTGGGGACAAATTAAGGTCTTAACCTCAAAATCTATTGAAGGAAAATGAACGTGGCAGTTTCAACACAGCAACTGCCGCTTATTCACATTTTAATTATCGCTTTAGCCTTTAAATCAGACATTGCAGCAGATGATGCGTAGAAACTGCCATGTTTTTTGTTAGATCATAGGTTGCGAGGTAATGAACGCTAAACTGTCGTTCACAAACACAGCCAAATCCTTTTTCAGATTTAATGCTATACATGGCACTCTTTGTACGTATAATACCTTTCTCGTTCAACGTGATATACCTGTATGCATACAAACTCGGTGATCTGAAAATGAGCAGGGCGAGCGGGGCTTGAACCCACAACCTCCTGATTGCCGGTTAGGTGCTCAACTAGGGGGGAGATATCTTTTTCTTGAGTAAGTGACAATCGGGACAATGGCACTCCACCCCCCCCCCCAAATAATGGAAACATGGAGTACCTTATTGGCCCTTTTTTAACCGGCCCTTAAGGACAAAAACTACTTTGAGATTTTTGTCCAAAGGGCCGGTTAAAAAAATGGCCGGTTAAAGTGGGGCCGACTAAATTAAAGGCCATTTGATTTAGGTCAGATGAAACTTTTGTTACTTGGCTTATAAACTGTTAAATTCATTTGACCGCCATTATATAACGCAGATAATGACCTAAATCATGATATTAGACCAGGATTTGAGTTTTTTTGATGCAATTTACTTCGTATAAAGTTGATTTTTGTGGCTATTTTTGAGCAAAAATTCTTGCTTGAAAAATTTTCGTCCAAGGGGCCGGTTAAAATGGTTCAAAGTTGATTTGATTTTTGTCCATAGAAAAAAAGGGCCGGTTAAAAAAAGGCCGGCTAAATAAAGGCCAATAAGGTATATGTGATGTGAAATACAACATACTTCTAATTTTAAGCTCAAAGGAAGACAGATTGGATTTTAAAAAAGGGAATAAATGTGTCAGGTGACGTGCAGAATGGTGAAAATCAGTCAAGTAAAACGCGAAACAAGAAGTTTCAAGTTGAACATTATCTTGGAAAAATTGGAAAGTGTTGATAACATGAAGTCAGATACTTCCATTTGATGCTTTAATCCAAGGATTGACTTATAATTTAAGAGCTATTGTCAACAAACAGAAGTTACCGGGAAAATGGGGGATTGGGATACCTCAAGCTCACTATGACAAATCAGTAATCACTGTAAATTAACTTGAAAAAACGATATCACGGACGGCTTGAATCCGAGAAACAGATGATTATTAACTGATTGAAAAGTAACATAAGAAAAGTGAAAACTCAACTTGGCTGCAGCTATTCAGTCCACAAATCAGAGTCTTACATATCTACATATTATGTAAAAAATAAAAGGTATGCTGCAGTTACCACACTAGACAAGAATATCAATTCCTGTTCCATGAACAAAATCTGGCGCCATGAACACTGAACATATTCATTCTATTGAGCTATTGATTGAAGAACAATATAATACTGGGCATCACATATGATTCTAAAATGAAAAATATGGATAAAACACATTCAGGTGCTTTCAAAATGACACAGCACACATTTAATCTATATCAAACGTTAGAACGTTTCAGTAGCTATAAAAACCAGAGTCGAAATAAGCGTACAAAGTAAAATGGAAAGGAGGTGGAGAATTTTATAGGTGCCTGTTACCAAATAGCTGGGTGGACCCGATTTGTCTGATGAAATCAATATCGCCAATTGTTTTTGTTCATGAAATAATTGAATTTCACTGATTTATGCTAGTCAGACCATCGCTTTACCAAGTTTATAAGTTTATATGCAAATTAACGAATAATATAGAACAAAAAGAACAAAATGACCAATTCGGAATAGATTTTCCACTAAATGTGGTTAAAATTTTCAGAATCACTTAAACGGGAAGGGTGCTTTTTAAATTAATCTCTATCTTATTTTCTTGTGATATCGAAGATCGATATAGAATCATGCTATCCAAATGACACAACCATGATGATTCAGGAGGCTGGTTTTCATTCGTTTACATGCAAAATAGGTACATTATACTTTATTTCAACTTAAGGAGTGACATATCGGTACGATGATGACAAACCGGTGTTTGAGTTTTTGGTCAAATAAATACCGATTTGTCTTCCTAAGTAACGTAGTACTTAAGTTACTAAAGAAATAAACTAAAACAAAAGCATAAAACACCAAATATTTATATTAGGTAGGTTTTTTTGTTTCATTTTCAGATTTTCAAGATGAAATGCTGCAAACTAGCAGATTACAGAGGAAAATGGAAAGGCGGAGGGAGAGCTTATATTATAGGTACCAAAGATCAGAATGTACCTATGCCGGTAAATGAATGAAAAGGAAAGGGTAGATTGGCAGCACTAATCAACCAGCTTAAACACAATTCACAAAAACAGCTGAACAGAATGAATTCAAAGTGATGAAAAAATGCCACAAAGGAACAAGTTGAAACTCGAGGTGAGTTTTCATAGGGCGAGTCCGAGCGTTTTTCTTTCAATCATTTCATCATACTCGATTGATACCCATCATGATGACCATAAGGTATAAAACCATCATATCAACCATAAAAGAGCGAAGATTTCAATGATTTGGTGAATTATAAACCATAATTATATACTGTGATCTATAGAAGTCTAGTCTAAGTATAGAATATGATTGCAGAAAAACTCAGGGAAAAGACGAAAAGTGGAAATATCAACATAGCGTATTCATTAAATTGATTTACAAAATCTCAAAATAGGGAGCGGTTACCGATGACTCAGTCTCTCAGGACTCAGTCAATCAGTTTTCAAATATACAGATTAACACCCCTTGTCAGGCGTTAAAAATTTAAAATAAAATTTAAAATAATGGGTCTGACGACGTCAGACAAAAAATCCCACTGTCAAATGAAAACTAAAAATCTTATGAAGTTATGAAAAAGTCTGAAATTCATGGTTTATTTATGGTTTAGAAGTAAAAAGCAAAGTAAAACTAAAAGTAGAGCAAAAGAATCATGTGAAGCAATATCATTTACATGTACCTAAGGCGCCTTTGTGTACCTAGGTACTAAGTTAAATAATGGAAATGAAATTGGAATTTCTGCTGCTCTATAAGCATGAATAAGCAATGAGGCGCTTTGCCCTTGGGACATAGTTTAGTCCTCGTAACTTCATCATACTCACTAGTAGGTAATTCAGTAACTATCTGAATTAGAATATGAATTTTTAGGTCATATTACAAATAATGCTCTAAATTGTGAAGATGTTAAATATGCATTGATGCCACATTACCTAAGATGTCTTTAAGCTTTTAAGAGCTATTATACAATGAGCCTTTTGTATACAATATGGGTGCTTGGTGTATTCAAGAACCGCTCAATTCCAGTCATGATTCAGCTTTACAAGACCCTCGTAAGATGCCGTGCTGAATACTGCTGCCCCCTCTGGAATCCTCTGGATATCAAGAGTATCCAGTTAGTAGAAGACATCCAGAGACAGTTTACTCGTCGTATTCATGGCCTAAAAGATCTCAACTACTGGGACAGGATCAAAAGATTGGATATATTCTCTCTACAAAGAAGAAGAGAGAGATACATGCTCATCCAAGTATGGAAAATATACCATCGACTCTCTCCCAATGTCATTGCCATGGACTTCTACGAGAACAGTAGACTTGGTGTGAAAGTCAAGATACCTAACCTTCACAAGACTGCACCACTAGCTGCACAGACCCTTGTTGACAGTTCCTTTTCCGTTCATGCTTCCAAACTATGGAATAGACTCCCCAAAACTGTCAATATGATAGATGACCTCGACTCTTTCAAAATACACCTTGGCAGCTTCCTCAGACAATTTCCTGATCAGCCCCCAGTGATAGGATATACTACGAGGAACAGAAACAGTATTATAGATTGGACGAACCAATCCGGTGGCTCTCAGATGGATCAGCGGCCGTGTTAATCCCTACTACCTCCTTAAAAAGTGCAAAAAAAAGTGTAAGTGTCTGCTCACTGAAGCTCTGAAGATCATGTGATTAAGAAAAAGACCAGAGCTGACTCCAGAAAAACAAATGGAGAGCATCCTTAGCAAAATAATGAAGCAGCTACTGCTAACACCGGTCAGATGTCATGAAAGCGATCTGAAGACTTCAAGAGTACAAGCAGTTAAATTTTAGAGATAATTTTTTCTATATTTCGATAATTGCCGTCTTATTATCCCTTTAAATAAGTGGAAAAGTCAATACGATTGAAAAGAAAATAATATCATTTTAGCAGAAAGCTCAGATACATTCCGATCCGATAATCGATATAGAAATGCCACATACTTCATACATATGGTACACATCGAAAAAAAGAACAAATGGATGGGTACCAGTTAAAAACTGACCTGGTGACAATCCATTACTCTGTAAAAATATAATAAAGAGATTCAGTAAAATTCGGAGGAATTCAAATTCAATGCTGCCTGCAGAAGCAACAGACACAACAGTAGGAAAAAGTTGTAACAGCACTCCCAGAGACTGAACACGAGGTGAGCGAAGCCAGCGCTCGATTTTTGAGCGAGGCTGGACGCCGAGCAACTTAGTGAGAATTCACTGAAATGCCCATAACTTTTAATCAATGACTCCTTTTCCAAATATTTTTGCATGAATGTGATGCTGAGAATGAGATCTATCCAATGATGTAAAATTTGTAAAAGGTTTTTGAAATAATTTTCACTCCTTTCCCAACCGGAGCAAAATATCGCTAAGAACTGCAAAATGAACGCGCGCGCGTCGTTCCGTAGCGCTATACGTTGATCCATGATAATGACGTCGATACGCGCTCAGCCAATCAGATCGTGAAGCAAATTCTGCTTCACAGCGTGTCGAGTTGAGCCCTACCCTCCCCGCGGAAAATCTTGTGTGCGCGGCGGAGGGTAGGGTAACATCCTACAATTTCAATGCGTTCTTAAAAATAGTGGGACAATTTTGCAACATTAGCTCGCGACTAGCAAAACATGCGATTTTGAGTAAGGAAACCACGACCAAGCTCACAATTCAGAACGCGCACAACTTTATTTGTGCGCGCGGTCGTGGCTTTCATTCTCAGCGCGTGTTTACTAGCTAGCTGCTGCATGGTTGCGGGTTATATTTGCTTCAAAAACTGAGGATGATGAACCGGGCGACTGAGATGTTGGAAAATTCAGCGCTCGATTTTGTACGGCTTGACTTCTTTGGGGAGTGCGCGGCTCCCGCGTGCGTAAAATTTTAATTTTACTTCAAAAAGCCGTGGTGGTTGATCCTTCCGGATCAATTGGCTCATGTGAACGTATCTACGGTGTTCTAAAAGGGCCAAATTGAAAATAGTCATATGGAATATTTACTATTTGATACCTATTTGATACCTATTCGATACCTATTTTTTCGTTTGGCCCTTTTGGAACAGTATCCGTGTTCCAAAGGGCCAAATTGGCCCTTTGGAATAGCTTCGTGTTCCAAAGGGCCAAAGATAACCCTTTGGAATAGCTTCGTGTTCCAAAGGGCCAAATTGGCACTTTTGGAACATATTCGTGTTCTAAAAGGGCCAAAATGCTGCGCGCGGCTTAGCGCGGTATTTTCCAACAATATAACTTCGCGCATTACAGTTTTTCCGATTTTGACCCATTTTTCACCAAAAGTGCGACCGATTGAGCGCCCGGCACAAACCGCATTTCCCAGTGAAAATGACAGCAAGGCGAGGAGCGTGCTGTGAAACAGTATCGTTAAAATTCAGAAAAGTCTGTATACGAGACTAGATTTAGTAAAAAGAGAGAATCAATTTTTTGAGGGATGAAGGACTGTTGTTCCAGGAGGAATTGCTAAATATAGAATTCATGAATGGTGTAACAAGAACAGAGAAATGAAATTAAACGCCGTATTTTAGTTGGAAATATGATGTTATTCATGAACATAACAATTTGACATATTTGAAAATCCCGATGCCTAGGTTTTTAAATACCTAATTGGCCGTAATTTTTGACCTAAGGGAGGTTAAAACGCCAGTTAATTTACGTTAAATAAATCTTTTATCACTTGGTTTATACAGTGTTTAGATAACGTAGTTATAAAACACGTAGATAACGATCTAAATTGTGATGAAAGACTGGGAATTTTGTTTTTTGATGCAATTCATTGACTTTAAATTGGTTTCCGTGGCTATTTTGAGCAAAAATTCCTTGCTTTGGCAACTGCTTGAAAAGTTTTTGTCCAAGGGGCCGGTCAGATGATTCAAAAATATTTCGATGTTTGTCCATTGGGCCGGTTAAAATTGGCCGGCTAAATAAAGGCCAATAAGGTGAAGAAATTGAACATTTAAATTGAAAGACTTATTCTAAGTTAATCAGAGAATAAGGATCTATAAACATCTTAAAACTTTGATATAAAGCGAAGTGAAACTGCACGATAATTATGTCTGTTTGTGCCGCCGTATACAAACAACCTTGCTAAGAAATTATCAAGAGAAACTAAGGCTAAAGTTGCTTATAATTGGTGTCGTTGCTATGGATTAACTAGTTCACTGCTCGTGCATTCTACGCAAAATGAGTGGATTGCAAAATGCTGAGCTTTGCAACGCTCAGTGCTGTGTGAGAGGAGGAGCTCCAGGGAATTTTGTAGAAATGGATGTGCAGATTATGAAAAGCATTCCCGTTGGTAACATGTAAAGTGGTTTATTCCAATTTCTTGCTCCTCTGATCCCTGAATTGCATAACTAGCGCCGTGGTTGAATTTTTTATTTGTTTTTGATGCGGTAAAAAGTATTAACTTGATTTATATCGCGTTGGTAGAAATTTGCAGACGAGGCGGCCCGTAGTGCCATGGTGAGCTGTATTTTAGCAATAAGCAGGCCCACCGGGGCTGCTAGTAAATATATAAAAGAAGAATTGACATGCTCACCAATCACCATGTTTAACTGCATTAGTTTTGTTTAAAAATCGTTCGGAACCACACTACCCGTGTACTTGATTAAAAATCTACCAAATTATAAGGGGAGTGTCAGTGTCCCTATTTTCCGAGTAGAATCGATACAACCGCAACTTTCAAGGATCTGCATTCCAAACCAAGGCTCAAGGTTTCAATAGGAGAAAAATACTCATGGTTGTCTGGATCAGTGTATCGTTAGCTCAACTTCAACAATACCGGAATACCCGTCTGCTCACACAATCACTGGCAACATCTGAAAATAGACAATATGAACTAATGTAGCGGGAGAACACCTCATCGTGTAAGACATATTCGTCTATTTCATGTCGTAATTCCAACTTTCCAACATTTAATCAATGTGGAATTGATATCTAGGTCGAAAGTAATATGTTGAAATGTAGGTCAAATGCACGGCCTAATCAACGGCAGGAGTTGGTGGGTAGCAGCCCCCAGACACCAGATATATAGAACAAATAAAATTGCCGTCTCAAAACGATTTTTACCCTCATCCCAATCTAATTTTGTTGTAATTTCTTAGGTTCCTATATGAGAAAGGTGTAAAGAAATGAAAATGAAACTTCTTCAAAGCGGGGGTCTGGCAGCGGCAACCCTCAGAAGCCAGATGTTTGGAGCTCATGGAAGTATAGAATTGAAGTCTCAACATAGGATTTTTCCGTCGTTTCAGTTTAATTTTTACAAAAGGTTTGAAATGAAAAGGTCTACAATGGTGCTGTGAAGAAAATTTCTTTCTGACATTGGGCAGACAGTGGCACAATGTTCAATCATTAATTGTTAGCGACCTTACGGATAAATTTGAAAGGCCACCTATAAAAAATGTTAGGGGGGCCTAAGGTTTTTTCTCAAAAAATTTAGCCTCAAAAGGAGAATCAGTTAGACAGAAATGGCAAGACTGGAGGTTCGGCGACTTCTCCCAGAGGACCACTAGAGGACACTAGAGGACCACTGGAGGACACTAGAAGACCAGTCTGCCCAGAAATGTTTCTTGAAATTCACCTTTTTAAAGTTAAATCAATCATTAATACATGATTTTAGTTTTATATTTATGCAAAATAGTGAAAACCAGGGCTATGAAAAAAATGAAAATTTTGATCATGTGAATTTTGGCCCCCTTAGTTTTCAAAAGCCCCATCCCCCAAGAAAAAATCTAGGGGGCCTCGGCCCCCGCTAGCTCGAAAAAGTGAGTAATGGTGTTATATTTAGAGAAACTTCACAGAAATCTGTACCACAGCACTATCGTTCGACGATCGTTCTTACCTACAGTCCTACCGGTCCTACTATTGTCCAGTGGAGGACCTCACGCTAGGAAACGACCGAATCGAACTAAAATCGAATATCAGTTAACCGGGCGTTTTCGGCCAACCGAAACCGAAATCTCAACCTAATATTTTGATTTCGCAATTAACCGTTTAGGGAAATTGGTCGGTAAACCGAACCGAAACCGAGATACCGGTTGACCGAGCATCTTTAGCAAACCGAAATCGTAACTGGAATTTATGGGAAATGGACTTGCCCCTCACGAAATGATCTGGATTATTTTTGGAAAGATCTTCTAATCTTTTTCGGAAAAGGGACGATGGTATCAGACAGAAAGACACCCGTTAAACAATGGAGACCATGGGACATCACCTGATCACTCACTCTGGCAAAATTTTATCTCACAAAAGCACATTGGAGACAGTGGAGACAGTATGTCTTACCAATGTAAAATTGAGTACAGGTTGGATCTCTCACGGTCCGCAAATATCAAGTCTTTAAATTATTTTGTTCGTTTCATGATATACTACAATTTTTCTAATGAGTTTTAGTGCGGTTACACTCTGTGTACAAAAACGTTGATGAGGTTTCAAGAAACGGTGCATAGGATACAAAAAAACTTTAAGATCACGATTGGACTATGTCAAGGATTTAGATATCAAAAAAATCGATCATTCGTTTCTCCCTCCCCCCCCCCCCCGCTGCCGACGTTCATGTACATAGACCGGTCGATTTCGAACGATCGGAGTAAAGTGCTATACTAGCTTATAACTCAGTCCAATGTCTTATCAGATTGCTTTTTCAACTGTTAATTTAAATAAATGTTGAAATTTTACAGTATGCCATAGGGCAGAACTACATACCATTTAACAGGAGTAACTGTCGTGTGATATCATCCGAAGCAATTAGCCACTTTAAATTGGTTCTCCAGTCTCAACCTGAAAAAGACCAATTAGTTTATTAATCAATCTAAGTAATGGAAAAATAGATCTCTCAATCAAAGCGATGCTCTTAAATCACCAACTCATGATAGTGTTTGCATCCAATAAATCAACTTTAGATTTATAGTTTTAAGTTATGGAGCATGGACGGGAAGTTGGGACTGAATTGACATAAAAATCAGACTTTTGTATTCAATGAATTCATGTGAGGTTGCTGATTATGATGCTCTCGTTCTAAGTTTTTTGTTGTCAATTATGAGTATCAAGAGTCGAACTGTGAAGCACTTCAAAACAGAAAAATATCATTACCTGTACTATCGGTGGAACAGGAGAATATCCAAGTACAAATGTAACTTCAAATCTGAAAAATACTGAGTTATAGGTCATGATTAACTATCTGGACGAATCTTAAGCCAAATTATTTGCGTTGGTGTAAGATAATCTTTCCAAAAGTCGACAAATAACTCCCAAACAAAATTCCTTCATTAATATATCTCAATATCAATCTGGAGAGCTACTTGTCAACAAAAGTGTGTGAGTGTGTAAAAAAGTGGGTATGTGTGTAAAAAGTTATAAGTGTTAAAAAGAAGTGTAAAAAGAATGAAAAACAAGCTAAAAAATGTGTACGTGTGTGAAAAAGTATGTACGTGCATAAAAAAAGTGTGCAAAGGGGGATGTCAGTGTCTGTGTCTGTTTTAACTTTTTAACTTATTTTTGGGACAAAACAGACCTGTCCGTTATGTAGTAGATAAAATTTATAAATCCCATTTTAGCTGAGTTTCACTTTCAGCCATCCTTTTATCTTTTCATTGTTGTGCTTTGTCCTGTGAAAGGACCTTTTTATTATATATTGTTATATTTTTTCATATACATTTGAAAAGCCCTTAGTGGTGCAGTAAGCAGATTTGCAATCAACCAAAATCCGTTTTGTCTACTTTTGAATAGCAGACAAAATTGCAAGTGTTCAACAAAGTGTGAAAGTGCATGAAAAAGTGTGTGTGCAAAATGACATATAGGTACTATTGTCTAATGTTTATTTGATACTGAAAGATTGTGCCACAATCTATTTAATCTGATAAACAAATGTTTACCTAATGCATCTCATGGAATGCAGACATTCACAATCCAAATGAGCTGCACTTGTATAAACATACAAGCTGCACCTTGTATAAAGACTTCGCCAATGAAGCTCTGATAGAAAACACTCTGTCTTGGGCTCCAATCATTCTTCTTTCCTAATATGGTATGGTTGTTTTAATAATAAAATTCCTCAAATGAATGAAAATTGATTCATATTTACCACTTGGATTAACTGCCAAACCCCAGACTTAATCCAGCTGGACAAAGGTAGCCCTAACCCAGTTAACTCTCACTATAGTGCAAGACTTCCAGTCATTTTAAAAACAAATCTCAAATATTTTATGTGAATCTCAAAAAAATTAGGTGAGTAAAATTTCAGCATGGAAATCAACTAAATTTTCCCAAATAGGTTATTGAACTTGAAGCATAAGAATAGTGTTGACTTTGTCATGTGACCAAAGACTTTGAACTGACCTGGAGCAGAAAAAAGACCAACAGACTTGAAATATTCAGTAACAATATTCAGTAACTGAATCAAAATTGTGGGTCACATGACCAAGCAAGCATTATTTAATGTGTCAAGTATATATGTCTGTTCAGGTTTTCATTAATGCAACAGCTATTGCCAATGAAATCTTTAAAAAATGATCCATTGCTAGATTAGCCTATTATTTCATTGAGACTGAATGACCAAGAAAATCACCTATAACCAAATATAAAATTATGATGCTAATATATCCAATTTGTAAATGGGACCTAAAGCCCTGAAGAATATGGTATATAAATTTCTAAACCAATTGATCGAAATGATGTTACATAAAATTAAATTTCCAATAATAATTATAATTATCAATATTTAGAATCTATCTTGAATATTTTAAAAACTCGATAACTAAATAAAAATCCTTACAACATCTATGAAATAAAAACAGTAGCAATTTTGTTCATTGATGGATTTCTCCCATCCCTGCGCGCAACACTCGGAGGTTTGGAGGGTCGTGTTGCATACTCCCCGCGGAAAACCTTGCGTGCGCGGCGGAGGGTAGGGTAACATCCTACAATTTTGTTCACGTCGAATTAAGGTTGCCCTAACCAGGGCCCTGGTTACGCGCACGGGAAGAATTAAGGCGAGGGAGTAAAAACTAAATATACTATGTTCCCCCAAACTTCCCTTAGCGAAACGTCCTGTCTTCCCTTTTACGCGGACGCGCGCCGAAGGCGTAGGGGTCAGACAACGTCTGACAATTACCAGGGGTGTCGCAAGTAGTTACGCCGCGCGCGCAAATGAATGGATCTGGTAAGAGCAACCAGGCCCAACACGAAAAAATTTCGCGCGGCGCGACTAACTGACGAGAATCTAGCCCTAAACAGCGCTTTATACAATGGCGCATGGCCGGGACCTACGACGGCTCACACGCGCGCAGAAAAGGGTGATGGTTAGTATGGTGGCCGAGGTGGCTCACTTGAAAATAATTTTTCATGTTTTTGAAAAAGTGAGCCATTTCGGCCACCGCGTGGCCGAGCTGGCTCACCTATATTTTTCCAACTTTGATGGAAAATTTTGATGCCAATTTTAATTCGAAAAGACAAAATTTGGCATGTATCTGAAACTAGAAAAGTTGCTCTTTCCAATGGTGTAAAGATTAGGACGAACGAACCCAAAATGGCGGAGTTATAGCGCTCCAAAAAAGTGGGACGCCTCGGCCACGCGGTGGCCGAATTGGCTCACTTGTAGTTTCAGTCTTCAAAGTGAGCCACGCCGGCCACCGCGTGGCCGAACTGGCTCATTTGAAGAGCAACAAATGCGCGTTTCATACGTACGTGGTACATTGAAACGCTTTCGCGCCGTACATACATCAGTAATTTACAGTTAATATTGTGGCAAATTTTGACGCGCATTCACAGATTGACAGAACCGTATAATCTGGAACCAGCACTCAACGAGGAGGGTATCGATCCTCTTCCGAGCCAGACTGCCGCCTTGCTTTCGGTTGACCACGATTTCATCCCACTCACCAAACCCTAACCATATCATCCATCCAAACTCATAAAACCACACTTCTCATTAACTTCTGCGTGTATGGGAAATATTACAAATGAAGTGAGCTCATTTCAACCGCCTGTATGTACTCATCAGTCAAAAGCATCCAATGGGTAATAAAATGAGTCAGTTAGGTCCCGAAGCCTTCCATGGTGGAAATAACAACGTATCTAAAGAACCCTTTATAGTTTATACCAACGTATTTTCCATGACTTTTCACTGATGAGCACACATAGCCGGAACGTCTGATAGTCTATTTTGCACTTTGCGTGCCCCAAGCAAGGTTGCCCTCTTCGCCTTTATTCAAGTTATGCTCCACTGTTATTATAGTAAGTGTGCAAAACTACCACAAAAGTGCAGATTTAAGCACATTGGAACTACTTGGGAAAAGGCCGGGAAATTTGGCCAAGGAAGTGTACCCAATACCAATTATGTGGACGGATATTAAGGGTAGAAATATGAGTAAAGGCGCAAAAGGGGTCACCAAGTTAGAAGTTGATACTTAAACGTCTTTGTCTATTAATCAACATTTGGAGCACGCATCGCACATGAACAAGCTCGAGAGTAGAATTGAGTAAGTCTCATCAAACAAATTGAACAAAGAGAAACACAGTTATGGCTGTAATTTTCGAATATCAGGTTGATGTTTACAACAAACTACAATTAGTAGGTGATAATACTGAGCGGCATGAGATACTTTAGTATCTAGAAAGTTTAGCTAATTAGAATGAACGATATTATTGACTAATTTGGAAGATTATGCAATGCTGTTATAAGCACATAAGTCGGCATAAGTTTAAGAAAATTCTAAATCATTCCCTTGTCACAGTTGCTATTTAATATAATGTTAACAAATAATAGCAACATCAAACTTTGAAAGAAATATTGAACTTAGAAATAAATTTTCTTTTAAAATTTAGCTGTAACGATAGGATAGTATGAAATGTCAATATATAAGCTAAATCTTCAGCTTAAGAAACGCAATTTTCGCCACTTAACTGCTTATATAGTAGCCTCACGACAATAATTTCAAGTTAGTAATTTCTAGTTACGTTCGGCTACCATGGTACTGCCTCTCTTTGCACTCTAATCAAAATGCGCTGTTGGCTTTAAATAATGTATTCTCTGCGCGTTAGGTACATAAAAAGTGGAGAGATACACTAAGCAGTTAGCCAGGCCATGCATTATAACGTATTATATGGCTCCCAAGCCCTTATTTGCTATCATGTACATGGTAGTATTGAAGGGTTACTAACCTGAACCAGGTTAATAACCCTTTATATTGAGTCCCTGAGACGGGTTATTAGTCCAGATCGACCGAATAACCCCAACGACATCAGAGGAGTCAAAAATTAGGTGCTCTAAATCAGTCTTAACGAAATCCATGATAGCAAACGGCGATTGAAACACATACTGTTCATCCGGGCTTACAATTTATTTCCGGTATCACGGTTTGACATGACTTTGTACTTCGAGATGAATCATGAACCACAATTAGAATGTTAAAACTTTCTGCCAAACAAATTAGCGGTAGACTCTTATAGCGTCATTATCATGCGTATAAACGTATAAGTAGCGAATTCAAAGTACCGACCAAGCTCCCTTATAATTATGTGATAGCCCAGGCTAATTCTGATGGAATTTTAAGAATTACTTATGATGTTCAGGTGAAGAGGAAAAGGGTATCGCTTCATTAAGTTACCGATTCAACACATGAAGATGAACGAATTATCTAAACATCTAACTATAATCCGGTGTAATTCATTTTCATTCGGCCTGTAAATTCTGAACTGCATATTTGAGTATTCGATACTTTAAAAACTAAATGTAATCAGCCCTGTGAATAAGATTACCAATGGCTCTTGCTTCCGGAAGTCTGCAGCTCCTATCGAAAGACCATTATTTTCCATGTTTTAACAACGTTTTTAATGAGTGGTTTCCCATAATAATATCACTGTTAACCTCAGTAGAGATAAGTAACATCTAGTTTTGAACTGTCATTCCTCGAAGGAACAAAGCATTATTGAACTCATTTTGCGTATATATGTCGCTCGCTGGCGCTCGCAACATATATCATGTTACTTACCTCTACTTCGGTTAATAGTTCTATAATATTAAACGGCTAAATTCTTATTAATAAATTTCTAATATTTGACTTGAAGACAAATGATAAATATTCAAATGATGACATCTATTCTGAATGTGATGACGCGATAAAAAGGTGCGCCAGTTCAACAGAATTTCCTTTATATATCGCCCTTTTCAGGCTTCAGAACTTATTCTCGAGTACAAGATTTCAAGATAATGATTTATTGAATTAATGTATGCTGAGTCTTTACACTGAACAGTGCAAAGTAATCCTTGTGGATAATGTAAGCGTACCATTTGAATTTAAAGAAGCCTAGATAAACCCGATCGATACAGGATCGGACGAGTGCGTTGTGTAGTCTGGTGGCCGTTTGGCCGGACATTTCGGGTGTACACAGTACAAAATATAATCTGTTCAAAATATAATTTGTCTTCGTCAATAAATTTTGTTTTCGAATTTGCCAATCAGACCATTATGTAAGTATAAGATAAAATAAATGGAGTCCAATGTCTTATCTATAGAGGTGTATGGGTATTTATTGCTTTACATCAAGGTGTTGCTTGGAAGACAGACGAGCATGACTCTTAATGAGAGGTGAGATAACAGCAACATCAAGGTTTTATCCTCAGGTTTCACAAGATTATGAAGATGCCTAGCCCTGCTGTGGCGCGCCCCCGGACGCCGCCGCGCGACAACCGGTTGAAGGAGGAGCTGCGCCTGCACCAGCGGAAGCTGGAGAGTCTGGAGCGCAACACCCTCCAGATGATGTCCCGGTCCCTGGCCACTCTGAACACCACCGTCCCCACAGCACCTGTCTACGAACCCCCCAAACCCTCCGCCAAGACACGCGATCATTCCATACAGCCCTATTCACTCTATACAGCCCTATACAGCCCTATACATTCTATACGGCCCCATACATTCTATACGGCCCTATACATTCTATACACTCAATACATTCTATACAGATTACAGTCCTATACATTCTATACAGCCCTATACAGCCCTATACAGCCCTATACAGCCCTATACATTCTATACGGCCCCATACATTCTATACAGCCCTATACATTCTATACAGCCCTATTCACTCTATACAGCTCTATACATTCTATACGGCCCCATACATTCTATACGGCCCCATACATTCTATACAGCCATATACATTCTATACAGCCCTATACATTCTATACAGCCCTATACATTCTATACAGCCCTATACATTCTATACAGCCCTATTCACTCTATACAGCCCTATACATTCTATACAGCCCTATACAGCCCCATACATTCTATACGGCCCCATTCATTCTATACGGCCCTATACATTCTATACATTCAATACATTCTATACAGTCCTATACATTCTATACAGCCCTATACATTCTATACAGCCCTATACATTCTATACAGCCCTATTCACTCTATACAGCCCTATACAGCCCTATACATTCTATACAGCCCCATACATTCTATACGGCCCCATTCATTCTATACGGCCCTATACATTCTATACATTCAATACATTCTATACAGTCCTATACATTCTATACAGCCCTATATAGTACAGTCAAAATTGGATTTAAAAGTGGACATATTCGACTCCAAGCAATTTTGCGTGGTTTCCATGGTTTTTTGCATGAAAAATCGATCTAGCAACTTTCCACACCTCTCCGAGTTGTGGAAAGTGCCGAAAAATCGATTTTTAGCCGAGGCGCAGCCGACTGATATGTAAAAAAATCATATCTCGGCTCAGGAAGGTCGTAGAGACTTCATCTTGGGCGGAAAATGTGTGTAATGGCCATGTTTATATACAACTTGTCAATAAACATATGCTCTAAAATGCTCACAAACTGAGTTATGGACCAAAAACCATTTTTGGGGCACCCGCATGGCCTAATTTAGGCTATTTCGATATCTTGGCTCAGGAAGGTCGTAGAGACTTCATCTTGGGCGGAAAATGTTCGCAATGAGCATGTTTATATACAATTGTCAATAAACATATGCTCTGAAATACTCAGGAACCGAGTTATGGGCCAAAACCAATTTTTGGGGCACCCGTATGGCCTTATTTAGCGTATTTCGGTATCTTGGCTCAGGAAGGTCGTAGAGACTTCATCTTGGGTGGAAAATGTGCGCAATTGCCATGTTTATATACGACTTGTTAACCGCTTTGTAACCAGTATCTGGGGAAGCGAACTGCCAGGTAACCGCTTTGTAACCAGTATCTGGGGAAGCGAACTGCCAGGTAACCACTTTGTAACCAGTATCTGGGGAAGCGAACTGCCAGGTAACCGCTTTGTAACCAGTATCTGGGGAAGCGAACTGCCAGGTAACCGCTTTGTAACCAGTATCTGGGGAAGCGAACTGCCAGGTAACCGCTTTGTAACCAGTATCTGGGGAAGCGAACTGCCAGGTAACCGCTTTGTAACCAGTATCTGGGGAAGCGAACTGCCAGGTAACCGCTTTGTAACCAGTATCTGGGAAGCGAACTGCCAGGTAACCGCTTTGTAACCAGTATCTGGGGAAGCGAACTGCCAGGGTAACCACTTTGTAACCAGTATCTGGGGAAGCGAACTGCCAGGTAACCGCTTTGTAACCAGTATCTGGGGAAGCGAACTGCCAGGTAACCGCTTTGTAACCAGTATCTGGGGAAGCGAACTGCCAGGTAACCGCTTTGTAACCAGTATCTGGGGAAGCGAACTGCCAGGTAACCACTTTGTAACCAGTATCTGGGGAAGCGAACTGCCAGGTAACCACTTTGTAACCAGTATCTGGGGAAGCGAACAGCCAGGTAACCACTTTGTAACCAGTATCTGGGGAAGCGAACTGCCAGGTAACCGCTTTGTAACCAGTATCTGGGGAAGCGCACTGCCAGGTAACCACTTTGTAACCAGTATCTGGGGAAGCGAACTGCCAGGTAACCACTTTGTAACCAGTATCAGGGGAAGCGAACTGCCAGGTAACCACTTTGTAGTAACCAGTATCTGGGGAAGACTGGTTACAAAATGGTTACCCGGCAGCCGAATTACTGGCAAAATTTCAGATTCGTCATTACGAAAGCCTGGCAGTTGAGATACTGGTTACAAAGAGTGGTTACCTGGGCAGTTCGCTCCCAGATACTGGTTGGTTACCTGCGGTTGGCCGGCAGCGCCAAAAACCACTTTGTAACCAGTATCTGGGAAGCGAACCGCCAGGTAACCGCTTTGTAACCAGTATCTGGGGAAGCGAACTGGGAAGCAGGTAACCGTTTTGTAACCAGTATCTGGGGAAGCGAACTGCCAGGTAACCGCTTTCTGTAACCAGTATCTTTGGAAGCGAACCTGGCAACTGCCAGGTAACCACTTTGTAACCAGTATCTGGGGAAGCGCACAGCCAGGTAACCACTTTGTAACCAGTATCTGGGGAAGCGCACAGCCAGGTAACCACTTTGTAACCAGTATCTGGGGAAGCGAACTGCCAGGTAACCACTTTGTAACCAGTATCTGGGGAAGCGAACTGCCAGGTAACCGCTTTGTAACCAGTATCTGGGGAAGCGAACTGCCAGGTAACCGCTTTGTAACCAGTAATCGGGGGGGCACAGCCAGGTAACCGCTTTGTAACCAGTAATCGGGGGGGGCACAGCCAGGTAACAGCCAGTAGGGGCGGGGGAAGCGCACTGCCAGGTAACCACTTTGTAACCAGTTATCGGGGGGGCAGCCAGGTAACAGCCAGTAGGGGCGGGGAAGCGGGGGCACAGCCAGGTAACCACTTTGTAACCAGTAATCGGGGGCACAGCCAGGTAACAGCCAGTAGGGGCGGGGAAGCGCACTGCCAGGTAACCACTTTGTAACCAGTAATCGGGGGGGCACAGCCAGGTAACAGCCAGTAGGGGCGGGGGAAGCGCACTGCCAGGTAACCACTTTGTAACCAGTAATCGGGGGGGCACAGCCAGGTAACAGCCAGTAGGGGCGGGGGAAGCGCACAGCCAGGTAACCACTTTGTAACCAGTAATCGGGGGGGCACAGCCAGGTAACAGCCAGTAGGGGCGGGGAAGCGCACTGCCAGGTAACCGCATTGTAACCAGTAATCGGGGGCACAGCCAGGTAACAGCCAGTAGGGGCGGGGAAGCGCACAGCCAGGTAACCACTTTGTAACCAGTAATCGGGGGGGCACAGCCAGGTAACAGCCAGTAGGGGCGGGGGAAGCGCACTGCCAGGTAACCGCATTGTAACCAGTAATCGGGGGGGCACAGCCAGGTAACAGCCAGTAGGGGCGAGGGAAGCGCACAGCCAGGTAACCACTTTGTAACCTGTCCAAACCAGTCCATCCTCAGAGGTTGAAAAGCTTCAGAAGGTGACTGCTGAGGGTACCGCGGAACATGTTCTAAACAAGGGGGAGGGGGTGACTGCTGAGGGTACCGCGGAACATGTTCTAAACAAGGGGAGGGGGTGACTGCTGAGGGTACCGCGGAACATGTTCTAAACAAGGGGGAGGGGGTGACTGCTGAGGTATGGAACATGTTCTAAACAAGGGGGAGGGGTGACTGCTGAGGGTACCGCGGAACATGTTCTAAACAAGGGGGAGGGGGTGACTGCTGAGGGTACCGCGGAACATGTTCTAAACAAGGGGGAGGGGGTGACTGCTGAGGGTACCGCGGAACATGTTCTAAACAAGGGGGAGGGGGTGACTGCTGAGGGTACCGCGGAACATGTTCTAAACAAGGGGGAGGGGGTGACTGCTGAGGGTACCGCGGAACATGTTCTAAACAAGGGGAGGGGGTGACTGCTGAGGGTACCGCGGAACATGTTCTAAACAAGGGGAGGGGGTGACTGCTGAGGGTACCATGGAACATGTTCTAAACAAGGGGGAGGGGTGACTGCTGAGGTACCGCGGAACATGTTCTAAACAAGGGGAGGGGTGACTGCTGAGGGTACCGCGAACATGTTCTAAACAAGGGGAGGGGGTGACTGCTGAGGGTACCGCGGAACATGTTCTAAACAAGGGGAGGGGGGTGACTGCTGAGGGTACCGCGGAACATGTTCTAAACAAGGGGGAGGGGTGACTGCTGAGGGTACCGCGGAACATGTTCTAAACAAGGGGAGGGGTGACTGCTGAGGGTACCGCGGAACATGTTCTAAACAAGGGGGAGGGGGTGACTGCTGAGGGTACCGCGGAACATGTTCTAAACAAGGGGAGGGGTGACTGCTGAGGGTACCGCGGAACATGTTCTAAACAAGGGGGAGGGGGTGACTGCTGAGGGTACCGCGGAACATGTTCTAAACAAGGGGGAGGGGGTGACTGCTGAGGGTACCGCGGAACATGTTCTAAACAAGGGGGAGGGGGTGACTGCTGAGGGTACCGCGGAACATGTTCTAAACAAGGGGAGGGGGGTGACTGCTGAGGGTACCGCGGAACATGTTCTAAACAAGGGGAGGGGGTGACTGCTGAGGGTACCCGCGGAACATGTTCTAAACAAGGGGGAGGGGTGACTGCTGAGGGTACCGCGGAACATGTTCTAAACAAGGGGAGGGGGTGACTGCTGAGGGTACCGCGGAACATGTTCTAAACAAGGGGGAGGGGGTGACTGCTGAGGGTACCGCGGAACATGTTCTAAACAAGGGGAGGGGTGACTGCTGAGGGTACCGCGGAACATGTTCTAAACAAGTTGAGAAGGTGACTGCTGAGGGTACCGCGGAACATGTTCTAAACAAGGGGGGAGGGGAACATGTTCTAAACAAGGGGGGAGGGGGAACATGTTCTAAACAAGGGGGAGGGGGTGACTGCTGAGGGTACCGCGGAACATGTTCTAAACAAGGGGGAGGGGGTGACTGCTGAGGGTACCGCGGAACATGTTCTAAACAAGGGGAGGGGGACATTGTGACTATTCAGCCAACATTTAGCAGGCTGCACGTCCCCAACAATCAGTTGGAAGCTGTGACAAGGTACTTCCCAGGTGCTACGTGGGGTTTGAGTACGAGTGCAGCAAAGGACACCGGTTCTTCTGCCTGGCGGGAGGAGCTCCTGTGAAAGCTGCCAACAAAGAGAACACCCTGACATGTGTACCTGACATGCTTCTCTACACCGCCTGCCCTTCTCACACCAAGTAATAAACACACCGCCTGCCCTTCTCACACCAAGTAATAAACACACCGCCTGCCCTTCTCACACCAAGTAATAAACACAGTGTGTACCAAGTAAAACACCAAGTAATAAACAGTGTTTACCCTTTTCTGAATAGTGATGATATCACACACTAAGGGAAACAACAAGCCTCAAGCCCTGTGACCCTGCATTCCGCCCTCATTTTAGAGCCCACTTGTAATACCAAGTGGAAGGTCCTTATTAAGTTTATGAGCTGAGCCTAGGAAAATGAATTATCTTGTTTACAAACTCTGATTGCACAACACCAACACCCCTATGCCCTCTAATACTCAGCAAGACAAGATATTTGTTCTGATATATTTTCCAGTATGTAGGAATGATTAATAGAATGTCAATAGAAAATTTTGTTTTATTCTAAAAATTCTGTTTTATTCTGAATACCACCCCGCAGTGTTTACCCTTTTCTGAATAGTGATGGTATCACTCACTAAGGGAAACAACAAGCCTCAAGCCCTGTGACCCTGCATTCCGCCCTCATTTTAGAGCCCACTTGTAATACCAAGTGGAAGGTCCTTATTAAGTTTATGAGCTGAGCCTAGGAAAATGAATTATCTTGTTTACAAACTCTGATTGCACAACACCAACACCCCTATGCCCTCTAATACTCAGCAAGACAAGATATTTGTTCTGATATATTTTCCAGTATGTAGGAATGATTAATGGAATGTCAATAGAAGATTTTGTTTTATTCTAAAAAATTGTTTTATTCTGAATACCACACACCAACAAGCCCCTCCTGGGTCAGCTAATGCGAGTATTCGTCGTCACCCCTGAAGTGGTGACCTTGTCCCTGAGTTTGAACGTGATGTACAACAACACTATCCTCACCCTCACTCCTTCTGACACTCCTGTGCAGATCCCTGAGTAGAATACATCCAAATATCACCTGTTAGGGATCTAACTCGGATCAATGATTCAGGGCCTTTTTTCATTATGGTCCCAGGAGTCACCAAACTGGAATTCCCCAAAAATCCGGTCGGCACTTGTAGAGCTATTGCCACGCCTTTTTGCCCGTGGGAATTTTTGATGAAAATCACCAAATACTAACAACATTTCGACCAACACAATCTAATTGTTATAATCGAGAGAGGTAGTTCAAGGTAGGAGCTTTCCATGAAAATCTGACACAATAGGAGTTGTTCTTGCAGGTTTTTTTGCAGGGTGGTGGGAACGGTATATTTTTAAATTCAAGCTTTAGATTTTCCGTAATTAATGCTCAAAATTTGAAAAAGGGTCGCAAAAAACAAGATCGAGTTGAAAGTTCAATTCACCAGTTGCACGCGTCGTTATGGTGATTGGAGATTGCGAGCAAAAAACTGCACGTGCATTTTAACGAAGAATCTTCCATTTCGTCATTGTGTATTATGGAGACGTTTCAACTGCTGAAATTCATAGTTTACGTTTTCCACGTTTCCATGAAATTTTCGGATTTGGTGAAAAGTTTACGACAGAAGACTATCAACTCCAAGCACTTAAATAAAGAGTCGGAGGAAAGGTAAGAGTTGAGAATTTTGTTCCATTGTGAAAATCAGCGATAATAATTTGTAGTTTAATGTTTTTTTGCAAGGATTCGACGGACGGCAGGACGGAGGGATTCATATTTACCTAAGCTGCAAATGTGGACGATTTGATTTCAATGAGCTTGAATTCAAATTTTTTGACCATCTTTTCTCTGAATCTGAACCTTTGATTAGAAAACCATTGTTCTTGAGTTCAAATTATTGACTTTTGTGTCCTCAAAATCGCAAATTCTGCAGAATTTTTTATTTATTTTCAAAGAAAGGCTATGTAAATATTTCGTAATTTCGTTACGTTGTACACCTGCCCCAGTAACAAAAATTGCATCAATGTCTTCCTTCAAGTCATTGTACGTCCAACTGACTAAACGTCCAATTAAAGAGAATACCCAACGGGTTTTCTCGTATGATTATAATCGAAACCTATGTTTTAGGCTCATTTTCGATTGCAATTGTTATCGAAGTTCTTAAGCGAATATTTTGGGAAATATCGGCCATGCCCACTTTTCTTCTCTCAAGTTTGACCCAATAAAATTAGAATGACAATGGAAGTTGGTTATAATCTTGTTTCAGCTGGTGGGCACGTGACAGTGGTGAGACTGCCCTTCGTGTACTGTGTGGACCCTCAGACGCCCCTCCCCTTCGACATTAGTGCCCTTCTCAAGAACTGCCTGACCTGAGGGTGCCGCGCAGGAGGAAGGCTGAGCACCGAGTTGCCGCGCAGGAGGAAGGCTGAGCACTGAGTTGCCGCGCAGGGGAGGAAGGCTGAGCACTGAGTTGCCGCGCAGGAGGAAGGCTGAGCACTGAGTTGCCGCGCAGGAGGAAGCGTGGGGCTGAGCACTGAGTTGCCGCGCAGGAGGAAGGCTGAGCACTGAGTTGCCGCGCAGGAGGAAGGCTGAGCACTGAGTTGCCGCGCAGGAGGAAGGCTGAGCACTGAGGTGCCGCGCAGGAGGAAGGCTGAGCACTGAGTTGCCGCGCAGGAGGAAGGCTGAGCACTGAGTTGCCGCGCAGGGAGGAAGGCTGAGCACTGAGTTGCCGCGCAGGAGGAAGGCTGGCTTGAGCACACGGAGGTGCTGCGGCAGGAGGAAGGCTGAGCACTGAGTTGCCGCGCAGGGAGGGAAGGCTGAGCACTGAGTTGCGCGCAGGAGGAAGGCTGAGCACTGAGTTGCCGCGCAGGAGGAAGGCTGAGCACTGAGTTGCCGCGCAGGAGGAAGGCTGAGCACTGAGTTGCCGCGCCACTAGAGAAGCAGACTGATACAAGAGAAGCAGACTGATACACACTAGAAAGCAGACTGATACACCCACTAGAAAGCAGACATACTACAGATGCGACTGATACACCCACTAGAGAAGCAGACTGATACACCCACTAGAGAAGCAGACTGATACACCCACTAGAGAAGCAGACTGATACACCCACTAGAGAAGCAGACTGA
Organism: Beroe forskalii; assembly: GCA_011033025.1. Taxonomy (NCBI): domain Eukaryota; kingdom Metazoa; phylum Ctenophora; class Nuda; order Beroida; family Beroidae; genus Beroe; species Beroe forskalii. The sequence continues at coordinate 149,157 of WFMF01000014.1, forward strand.
TACACCCACTAGAGAAGCAGACTGATACACCCACTAGAGAAGCAGACTGATACACCCACTAGAGAAGCAGACTGATACACCCACTAGAGAAGCAGACTGATACACCCACTAGAGAAGCAGACTGATACACCCACTAGAGAAGCAGACTGATACACCCACTAGAGAAGCAGACTGATACACCCACTAGAGAAGCAGACTGATACACCCACTAGAGAAGCAGACTGATACACCCACTAGAGAAGCAGACTGATAGGTGCCCACTGGTTAAGCAGGGTGGAGCAACAAGTGCACTTCAATTAGGGTGCATATATGATGCATCGGTCGACTGCTCATTAACCAATCACTGTTCATACTAGAGGCTAGGTGAAGCTGTAATTGGGTATAACAATGCAAGTGGTCATAGTGGTTACTGACCAGAAGCTCTGATGAGTTTTATCGCAGATTTCAAATTACCGAACGTTCCAGGAAACAGTTGAAAGATGTAAAATACAGTACTACTGTCTGCTACTACAACAAACGATATAATCTCGAAATGCTTAATATCACGATAACTCCAAGATAATTACTGCCTTATAATTACGAAGGAATTATCTTAAACCGCGTGTTTTCAGTCGCAATGCTTATTAACATCACGATAACTGCGAGATAATTACTGCCTTATAATTAGCAAGAAAGTACCTTAAACCGCGTGTTTTCAGTAACAATAAGAGTCTGCTCCTAGTGTGCCTATTCTTGAATATGTGGAGTTCTATTCTTAAATAGGTAAATATGTGGAGTTGCATTGTAGAATTTATAAGAGTATCTTTAGACATGGCTACTTAATCCTATCCAATATCCGCGCGCGAAAATAGTTATCAACGACATCAATTTTATTGCGCTACGATATAATGACAACATCTAGCCATCATATCCGAATAAGTTGTGACAAAAAGGTCACCGAAGTGTGTAGGTTTGTGTAAAGCATTCGACTATTGTACTTCAAAGCGTTTATATCACAATACCCGCCTATAACCTTTGAGGTGAATTCCATGTTTTCAATTTGAAAGCTATTAAATTGCCCTTCTTTGCGTAACCACAATCATTAACTACGCGGTATGGTCCCAAACACTTCACACTGATTGGTGGTGACCGGAAATAATGGAACTTCCATTTCATAGCATAGTTCACCCTTTAAGTTAATAGCGGGTGTGACATAAGGGTGACAAAGCTTGATTACTCGGCATGTGTTTGGAATTGGAGTTTCTTATCAATTCCATGTTTTCAATTTGAAAGCTCTTTAATTACCCTTCTTTGGGTAACCACAATCATTAACTACGCGGTATGGTTCCCAAGACTACTCACTTGGTGGTGACCGGAAATAATGGAACTTCCATTTCATAGCATAGTTCACCCTTTAAGTTAATAGCGGGTGTGACATAAGGGTGACAAAGCTTGATTACTCGGCATGTGTTTGGAATTGGAGTTTCTTATCAATGAAATTTAGCATTCAAGCAAAATTGATGAAAATATTCTGTATGAAAGAAGCAAAACAAGCAAAGGTGAGATAATTGGAAGGGCAGTAAAATTACTTTCCTAAATCACGGATTTGGCGCCGATCAGTGAGCAATCGATGTCACCAAACTCTCACAGTCAAATGTCTTATCCTGGGAGGGTCCCAAATGACTAAAAGATAGTCAGGATTTGCTTCCAATCAAGCGACGCGTCCACTGTTGTACTTGACTCACAAGAGGTCTAAGAAACGTCATGTCACGTTTCGTTGGGATCTATATAGTGGTCTAAGTTCTCAAGTTCTTAAGTTAGTGACGTCATTATTTGAATCTCGAGATGAGATAACAAATTAGCTAGCAAATAACTTCTTTTTCAATACTGATTCGGCACTGATCGGCGCCTATATTCGTCGATAATAAGACCTGATCAGTGGTTCCCTCCGAAAGCCGTCGAATCAGCGATTTGCAAAAATATTCATTTGCCAATGAATGACAGTAACAATTTAGCAAGTTTTTAGTGTGGAGCTGATACATCGGGTCAGCATGAACTGCAGTGAGTGTATACTGTATATTATACTGTAGTACTGTATAACCTACTGATGTATTATTAGAGCTGCGCGGCATAAGTTTTAAGTAGTTAATCCTCAGGAACCAAATAATTGCCTGCTCAGAGCCCCACGGACGGGCCATGATTACCATTCGAATTAATGCCCAAACGATTTAATGGTTTAGACAAATGATTACAATGAAGGTATCAAAAGTGCAAATAAAACGATAATGACATCAACTGAGACATGTGTAGGTTTGTACAAGCTTCAAACAGAATATTTCGAGAAAAAGCGCTGTAACATATTCCACTACAATTAAAATGAGAAAAAGCCCGAAACTTTGATGGCCTTGCAGAAACTTCGATAAAAGTCGGAACATCTGTTTCTCAGTGACAACGCTATTTAGATGCCTGACCTCTTCAGTCAATGACGAGGTGCTACTAGTTGCCGCGAAAAAATAACGGTTTCGATAACCGATTAACCGAGGCTCAAACTAGGAGCAAATCCAGCGCAATATTTAGAATATTATACTATACAGTATACACACATTTAACATAAAGTCATTAAGTTATAAATTCTTAAAGTTAATTGTACCCAATTAGCATAGTTTCAGTAGACATATCTGAGTATCTGGACAGAATTGTTGAAACAGACACTGGACACATGCTGTGACGTAGCAGGTGGGAGCTTGTAATTACAGGTCAAAATAATCCAACAGTAAAATGTTGGCATAAAAATTGAAAACAGGATTAATACAATTACAGGGTAAACCAGAAATAGTGTGTAAACTTTGAAACGCTGTACACATTTTGATGTTTTTAAAGTTTCCAAAGCGTGAGGGTGAGTCATGGTTTTTAGAGCCCCAAAATATGGTAAGCTGAAAGAAAACATTGGATTCCAACAGAGTGTTCGTTGATTGGATTCCAATCAAGCGCCCGTTCCTTGTATTCCAATGGAGTGTCCGTTGGTTGGATTCCAATCAAGCGTCCGTTGATTGACTTCCAATCAAGCATCCGTGGGTTGAATTCCAATTAAGTGTCCGTTGATTGAATTCCAATCAAGCATCCGTTGATTCGATTCAAAATCACTGATTTTAAGTTTAAAACTCCTCGAAGCTACATTGTAAATAATGGGCGAAGGTAAGAGCATCGAGTAATCCCAGATAGCTAGATAATATGTGGATTTAAAGAATACCTACACTTAAGGTACATGATGCCAGCACCATCGGGACGATTGAAGCATATCTGTTAGCATAGCTGAGTAATTCAAGCGAACGACTAAACTAAAAGACTAAATACCGCCTATCAGAGATCCAGAGAAAGCCGGAGTAGATCATTAACTTCACAATGAATCATGGTGCACGATGGTGTAAGAGCTTCAAAAGATAAGGTATACAGACATTTAGACCGAACTTTGGTTCTTTATCATTCTTCAAGAATTTTGGCTTGATTTTGTGTTCAAGTTACTCTCTAGGTTGGATCCTAATCAGTTACTCGTTGATTGGATTCCCATGAAGCATAAGTTGATTGGATTCCATTCAAGCGCCCGTTGATTGGATTCCTATTAGGCATCCGTTGATTGGATTCCAATCAAGCATCCGTCGATTGGATTCCAATCAAAGCGTCCGTTGAATGGATTTCAATCAAGTGTTCGTTGATTGGATTCAAATTCAGAGCGTCCGTTCATGAAGCAAGTTTAAAACGTAAAATGATACGATAAAGTTTTAAAACTCAGGAGCTTTCGAATAACTGATTATTGTCGTCAGCTGAAAATGGAAGGTGAGAGTGAGCGTCCGTTGATTGGATTACAATCAAGCACCAGTTGGTTGGATTCCAATCAAGATTCCGTTTCCTGGATTCCAATCAAGAGTCCCTTGATAAGATTCCAATTTCGATTACCATATTTGGTTTGATACTCAGCAGGAACCAGCTGAATCTGCTGGTTCTTGCTTGGAATCAAACCAAATTCAATCAGCTGTCACGCCTGACTGAATTCAAATCAAATAGTTCAAATCAAATAAATGTTGATGAGAATCCGATCAAGAACCAGCTTATTGGATAACAATATGATATAACTACATAACTAATGATTGAGTACCGATCTGCATATTAATTGATCCCGATCCCAACAGCGCTGTTGGATTCAATTACTAAGTGTTCATGACAATACTTCAAATAACTGATTCTAACGTTTGAAACCCCTCGAAGCTACATCGAAGATAATAAGCGAAGGCAAGAGCATCGAGTGATCCCAGAAAATATGAAGATTTAAAGAATTCCTATGGCTATCATACTAATTGGGGTACATAATGATGACAATTACAAAGGAGGCAGTGACGGGGCTGTGTGTAATAGAGTAATATGCCATTGTGCATAGCAGTTTTTATTCTAATTACCGTTTTATGTACTAATACTGCAACCACTTTAAAGGGACGAACATGTTTAATAAGATTTGTATCGAAAACCTCTCGTTTTTAGCAGTTTTGCAAAAATACTTTTCGAAATGTTCGCGTCGTTGCTAGCAGTTGCAGTATTAATAATGGTACGCCTCTTCAGGGCTCGACATTATTAACCGTAATTACTAACCGTATAACAACGTACTAAACCGAGATGGTTAAAATATTCAAACAATAGAAGAACAGGTGGGGTGGAGCAAGCTAGATAAATTTATAAATGTAAAGCAAAGTTATTTTGAATTGGACACTCACAATGTAATGGCTGAATAGGTCAATAGATGGGCTGAAGAAGTTGACAATAAAAAAGTTGACAATAAAAACTTGGACTTCTCAGTCTTCTTCCAACTTAATGTCCTTATGCTTCTCTTCTCAAAGTTCTTTAGCTCTTCAAGTTAAAAAAAGGCCGGCCAATGAAGGCCAATAAGACGTATAGAAAGATTACCTTGTTAACAACGGTTCCTTGTTAACAACGGTGCCTTGTTAACAACGGTACCTTGTTAACAACGGTACCTTGTTAACAACGGTGCCTTGTTAACAACGGTGCCTTGTTAACAACGGTGCCTTGTTAACAACGGTACCTCATTAACAACGGTACCTTGTTATCAACGGCACCTTGTTAACAACGGTACCTTGTTAACAACGGTACCTTGCTAACAATGGTACTTTATAACAACGGTACCTCGATTGCAACGGTACCTCGTTAACAACGGCACCTCATTAACAGCGGTACCTTGTTAACAACGGTACCTTGTTAACAACGGTGCCTTGTTAACAACGGTACCTTGTTATCAACGGTACCTTGCTAACAACGGTACCTTGTTAACAACGGTACCTTGTTAACAACGGTACCTTGCTAACAATGGTACCTTATAGCAACGGTACCTTTACAACAGCGGTACCTTTTTTACAACGTTACCTTATTTACAACGTTACCTTATTTACAACGTTACCTTATTTACAACGTTACCTTATTTACAACGTTACCTTATTAACAACAAATTAAACAAGACAAGACAAGAAAACAAGGCAAGAAAATTAACAGAATTAATGACGAGAACTGCAACACAGGTCCTTATATATGCCGGCTGACACCACTCAGTCATCGATGACGAACAGCGACGTATGCACATTCCACAGACCAACTCTATGACGTTGACACCACTCTGCACCCAATCAAGCATGACGAATAGCGTTACGTGCACATACCAACTCTATGACGTTGACACCACTCTGCACCGGATCAGACATGACGAATAGCTACAATCCCGATCTAAAATGAGAAACGAACACTGGCAGATAGAAATGACGACGAAATAATGCAAATGAAATTGATAAAACGGGTAATACACAATACATGCGGTCATGCGGCGCCACAAGTCTGCGTTATCTCTAGCACTAGATTAAGATAAATAAACATTGAAAGGTTTCAAGCGCGTCGGGGTGGCGCCATTTAGGTATATACGATAGTGTTAACTTGTTTTAACGGAGTTGAAAAGTTGAAATAGAACTGAAACAAAAACATGAGCGAATCGGGAAAGAAAAAACTCGATAACGGTCTTCACTCTCGTCGCGTCGCCACATCTGAAATTCAAAAGTAACGTTAAAAGTACAAAATTTTCTGGACAGATGTGAATTGTGACCGCGCGCACAGTCACACACAGAAATTACGATCACGTGATCAACAGAACTATGCGCCTCTTCCACACGTTTTATCAGCCTATCCCTTCGAGATGGATGACTCTGGAAGAGGCGCGTAGTAGATTACAGCGCCGCGCATTCTGTCAATGTTACTCTCACGAAAATGTGTTTCGAATTCGTGTGTTTGCTTTCTTTGCGAGCCTATTCGAAGTCGACGGATTCTGGATTTACAAATCAAGAATTCATTTTCCAACTCATTAATAGAGCATTAGCATTCATTTCAGTTAATTACCAAATAATTAGTACTTTGAGAGATCAATTCGAATAATAATTATGATAGATTGTCGATAGGTTGTCGAACTGGACGGATTCAAGATTTAGTAATCAATTTACTCATTAGAGCATTAGCATTCAGTTCATTGAATTACCAAATTATTAATACTTTACTCTTTGAAGCTTTAAGACTTTAAGAAAGCAATTCTAAATTGATCAATCAATTGTAGCTCTTTTACTCTGAGTTTATTTTAGCAATTTGCAGCTATTCATTAGAGAGTTACAGTATAGTAACTTATATTTGTGTGCCTCAACAACAGCCATTCCCCAAATACCCATCAACCCTGCCCCAAAATAAACTTAAATATGCAATATGCATAGACATTGGACAAAACAGCCAGAGAGGCACAGGAGATCTGATGAATCTCCGGCATAATTTGTGACAAATTAGAAATCAATGTAACTGTATGAAGTTGATGGAGAAATTAACATAACTTGATACAAATCCAAAACTTCATGTTGCTTAAATCCATAAAACTCATAAAGTCATAACATCATCATTTAGTTACAACTCAAAAGTGACTAAAAAAATTTATCCAAGCAATTTATGGATAATGTATAAGTTGCTTAATTTCTTTCTCAGCGATAAATGCATCGCATTGCAAACTGAAATAACATCTGCAATTTGGAGCTCTTTAAGAGTCTGCCCAACAGAGTTCGTGGACTGAATGCGACATTAATTGGGTTGTCAAATCATTCACCGGTTCCGGGAAAGGACTTACTTCTTGCATCCGAACAAGGGGTGTTTGTTGAGCTGGGTAAAGTCCAGCCTGAGGAGCTCCACCCGCTCCAGACACCGCTCCACGAAGTCCCTGTACTCCGGCCCCACCCGCTCTCCTCCACCCCTCCACTGCTCGTGATCCACCTCACCTCTTTGTGCTCCATCACCTCAGCCCTCGGTGTTGAAGGGGCAGGTGCCTGTCACCAGCACGTACCCCAGACACCCAATGCTCCACACCAGGCCCCGGAGGGGGTGGTAGGAGCCGTGGTTATAGAACTCCGGGGGGATGTACACCTCAGTCCCCTGCATCCCCGTGTACCGCTCATCTCCAAGGAACGAGGCGGAGCCGAAGTCTATGAGCTTGATCTGCCGGGTGAGGGGGTGGTAGAGGATGTTCTCGTCCTTGATGTCCCGGTGGTCCACCTCCTCGGAGATGAGGTAGCCACACACCTCGACCACCTGTCTGAGGATGTTAGCAGCGTCCACCTCACTCATCACCTGTCCTCGGGATGTCAGGGAGAAGAGGTCCTGGAAGCCCTCACTCCACTCCATGACCAGCACCCAGTGCCCCTCCTCCAGATACACCTCCTCCAGACCCACGATCTGGGGGTGGGACAGAGACTCCCACAGCACCACCTCGTCAGGCAGGAAGTCCTCACGGGTCAGACAGAACGTCTTACGGCGACACCGGGCATCTGGGACTACCTTGGCAGCGAAGAGTTTGCGGTCTGATTTCCGGAGACAGAGCCAGACTTTGCCGTACCCTCCAGCTCCGATCTGTCGGATGGTTCTGTAGGAGGAAGCGAAGGTAGGTGTGGTTGGGGAGGGTGCTGATGACATGGGGGATGTGTAATATGGTCTAGTAAAGCAGACAGAGGGAGTAGAATCAACAGCGAAAGTAGTGGTAACAAGGCAGTGGCAGATGTAGCAAGACAGTGACGAATTTGGTGGAGTGACGAACCCGGCTGTGATTTATAAGATGCTCCCACAATCATGTCATTGAAATTGGAGGTGGCATTTGAAGCGGTTCTGGTTTTATATCTGGTGTGGAAAGTGGCACCCGAAACCAGGTCCCTGATTGGGTTGTGAACACCCAATCAGTGTTTCACTGATTGGGTGCTACATTGATTACACAGATTGGGTACCGAGGTTTCTGCATGCTATCTGAGCTTGAGAGAAGGGGAGCCTGATTGGTGAGATACTACTATAAGACGAGTATCACTATCTGACAAAATGGCTTCTTGTTTTCCTGTACAGTAGATAGTTGGTAGAAACTACTCAGTCTTCCCTATAATCTCTGACCATGATGAGTGGGACATGATTGGAAAGATATGTGGCTTGATATTTCGAAATGGAATATTGTCAAAACTTTTGAAACGATCATTTCCAGTTTTCGATCATCACTTCAGTATTAAATCTCTCTGAGATACCTGACATATGTATCAAATCCATAAAACTGCAGCAGGGAATTAAAAGTAACTACAATTAATTGGCAGCCGACACCAGCATATCAGCTAATATTTGACTTTGTGAAGCTGTAATTCAGACTTTTGGGCATGTTTCATTCAATTCAGGCGCTAACTGCACTGCTTTTCGGTTGATTAATTCTCAATTTTGCAAAGTGACTGTCAACCGCCGTACCGCAATTACTAAATTAGGAGAGACTTTTAAATTCTCTTAACATTAGTAACCCTCCCGACTACTAGCACAGTATAAACACGCATTTGTTTTTATCATTATTATTAAAAACAGTGCAAAACTTATTTATGGACGACGTTTTTATATTTCAGTATTTTATATGGGTTTTCTGCTGTGAATCAATAAATTTTCCGTCAAAATGCAAATATATGTTAGACCACTTGCCGTTATCATTATAGACTTATTTTTCTCCTTCTCTCGTAATATAATTGGTAAAGAAAGGCATTAATTAATTTACTTTGATAAAGTTTTATTGCAATTATTTGGAGACATGCTCTGAACCATCAGCATAGCCCGTCTATATTCTTTGGAGCATGCAAATGTTTCCCTCATTTTTTCTTACTTTTTAGTAATTACGATTATTCCAAGTGCTGATGATGAATAGTAGAGTAATAATGCCTTGGTTCCTTTCCGGGTGTCCGAAGCCTGTTTGTTTTTCCTCTGCCCTCTAAGCAGACTACAGGACGAATCACAGTCTGTGTGACTTGTGCTGAGTGACCTGCAGAGCTTCTCCAATGGGGTGAAGTCGAAGTGACCTCTAGTGGAGAACATGCAGCTTCACCGTAGGATGATGGAAGCTCTGTAGGTCTCTAAGTGAGCTTCCCGAATTCCAATTGCAGGGGGTACAGCAGCGCAGGGTTTCTCGTTTATACTCACCTTGCAGCAACCTGAGTTACCGTGTAGGTCCTCATACAGCTTTAGCTTTACTGTTAGACAGTGACACGACTAGTGTAAAGCAATGGGAACCCCTGAGAAAGAGCATAGGACTCCTGGCTGCATTGTAAAACGTTTTATTATTATTCATATTATTCAATGTGTTAAAGCTTTAAACGTCTCATTGAATTGCCGTGTTTACAAAACGTAATTTCTTTGTTCACAGACTTCAACTAATGGATTGGTACATCGTACATGGTAAAGCATTACAAACTCTATAATTGTCAGACCGGACCCATTGGTTAGAGAGAGTGTGAGGTCTTTCTCTGATTTACATTTGTAGCGATTGAAATCACAAATTCATGGTTCGGATTGGTTCGGTATTTTTGGGGGTTGTCTGCTCTTTTTAAAAGAGCTGTGGAGCATTTTATTGACACAATCATAAGATCACAGAGAGTACTTCATGCCTTCGTAACTCCTAAGATACGTGCATGTCTCGCATGATGATCTGAGACTAGTCACGTAAAACTTGAGACAGCATCACACACTTTCCCAGAATATCGGTGATAGAATGTCTACCGATGATAGACACATACTATATCGTGAGTACTCATGCTGGTGACAGTTGTCACGCTGCTCTTCAGGCGATATTCCCGTCACTAATCTATCCTCCTGGAATCCCTGATGAGTGATTTAAGCGCTGTAAACGCATGTTAGGTGCATTTCTAGGTTTCAATTTCTCAAAATGTTCCCCCGACGACAAGAGTCGCTGTTTTAAATTGTTTAAATTTGAGGATGTGTTCCATAGTAGTTTCTTATCGAATATTTGAATTATTTTAAACTTGCTAAATGCCATGTTCAATATCAAAAACAGACTTCTTGGTTCGAAATCTATGCTGTAGGACTGCAGGAGTCAAGTCGATTAATTGAATTTGACGCCTCAAATATAATGGCATTTTCATTGCCACATGATCAAAAAATACTTAATAAATCTCCAGTAAGTCTGAAAGGGCAAATTTCTATTGCTCGGGCAAATTAGGGCAATAAGCAAATGGATTGAGTATTTAAAGTTTTGCTTTCGAAAGAGCTATCAGCTAATTACTATATTATTATGCAAGGGAAAGAAATATAACATATTTATGTGCAATATTATGCTCATCTAATGAAAATTGGGAGGGGCGAGCCGCGAGAATCTTTCTGGTCGGCCTGATGGATACTTGATAGGTTAATAAAATGGCCATTTGTCAACCACATTGGTGGTTTTCATTCGTTTTTTCCTTCATTTCCACTCCAAACATTCATCTTTATTTCACACCAACACCTGTTTTATTTGATACATCAGTTGATAGTTTTGAACTGGAATTTGCTCCTTAAGTTCTTACTGCGTGAATTTGACAGTTCTTTTCATTTCAATACAGCACTACGTAACAACTTTCAGAAGAAAAGAATAAATGCAGATGAGTATACTCAGATAGCTTTACTTTGAAACCTCGCTTCGTTGAAAGCATTCGGCAGGAAAAATTCCTTGTTTCCTTTGATAAACAGTTTAATTATTCGTGCACCTTATAACTAACTGAGACGTTAATTATCGTTGGGAAAACTTACAAACATTATCAATATCATATGCCTTCATGCATGTGCGATATCTGTAAGCTTGTAATATCTATTCGCTACACCTTGCGTCTTTCTTTGTTATCGTGAACGTAATTTTCGGAATTATGAAAAGAATCCGGTGTCGGAGCACAATACAGCGATGCCCCAAAGTGTGTTGTGTATTGGAATGTGCACCTAACTTCCCTTTCTACTGCGCGATGTGGCTGAGGCTTCTTTGACATGTCAATGTAGTTATATTGACAATGTGACAAAACCAACGCCTTAAAGCTCGTGCCCAGCAAATTAAGGAGAAATATTCAGTGATTGTTGTATAAAGATTTATTCAAAAGAGCCAGGTTTCACCAATGATGTCAGGCTACCGAAATCGACAGTTTTGGCTCAGAACAAGCAGCCTGTCCGTTGTTATTATAGCGGTGAGATCCCAAACTTGAAAGGAGGATGATATTTCTTGGAATATTGGGGACCCGACCAGGGGGCTGGGGTGCTCATATCAAAGCTTGATAGAGGCAGCTCTACTGACCCCGCTTATTCACCGGCTTATAACCCTCGCGCGAGGGGGGTTAATAAATTTATAAATTATGGGTTCTGTTCCAGTGTTCCATGCAGTGTGAGTGGGAGTATTTGAAACCTATGGGTTCCGTTCTTGTCTCCTGAGGAAGCCTCCACAGATATTATTCCTTATTTTATTATTCCTTGTTTCCTGATGAATTATGTTCTCTGTAGTGTACCGATTAGGCAGAGCCTCGGCTCCGATAATATACCTTGAATATTAGCTAACTTAATTTACTCAGTACTCAACTACTTACCTATTTGAGTATTTGCCCGGATTTCTTTGTACTTTCAATAGGAAATAACGATTTATTAGTTTGAGGGCACCGATAATAATAGTTACCCGATAGATTAACAGCCTCGCCCCATATTGTTAAAATCATAAATTCTTTGATAACATCCGGATTTGGGTGCAGCCAGCTCACAGTTGTCGAGTGGCTGATCAATTCCCTGATATCACGTTTAATTTGCCGATGATATCAGTTTATAAGTTTATTATTCTGTGCAGAGGCCCTTTGGAGGGTTGGTTTTATTAAAATTTTCTTTTAGTTTTTACTTGGCCCCCAACCAACCGGGAGAGTCTATCACCGTATGAGCGTATGAACTGGACACTGGTTAGAATCAATCAGTTGAAGTCGACCGGTTTGCATTTTGCTACTGCGATTGGCGAAAGCATTAAGATGTAGGCACTTTAGATATTGAGATATTGGAGTGAATCCTATCCCATCATCGAATAATCTAATTATGACTTTACCAATCAAAAACGGCAAAAGGACAAGGTGTGCAATCGCCGAACCGGCGCCTACCGGTATTTGAAACTCTGAAATCAGAATGCTATTTAGTATTTATCATCAATTCATTTGTGATCAGCTCATAAGACGAAAATTAAAGATATAATTCATTGGAATTCTGCATTCTGCACTTTGGCAGCTCGTTACGTCATCAATTCACCATTCTAAATAATCATGATAACGTCATCAACAAACTTTTACAACGCTTTGTTATGACGTCAAAAACACACGTTTCTAACACATGATGATAATGATGTCATCAATGTGTCACTCTAACGCTTGATAATGACGCCATCAACACACCATTTTAACTTATGATAATGAGGTCATTAACACATCATTTTAACTTAATATGATAATGACGTCATAAACTCATTTTTCTAACTTATGAAAATGACGTCACTTTTATGATTTATCTGCCTATTAGTCCTGCGTGACCATCTCCGGCAGTTTAATAAGATACTCGGATATAGATTTCCAGGAATTGCGTTGATTGAATATCGCATTTTAGTGTGTGATACATTGTTGATATTTGTCATTAGCCTGCATGATTCCTACTTTCCTATTCCCAGAGAGATATGAGATGGAATTCGTTGTGGAATGTTAATGCTCCTCGAGATTCCTCGCTTTTTGCATTTGTTCAAAACTTCAAATTGCTTCGGACGTTCTGAATAATTTCTCACAAAGCCTGCAATTTGCAAATTGCCTGATATTTGTCGTACAATTTCGTTCAGCTATTTGAATTGACGACAATATTTAACCCCAGAAAAATAAATTCTAAAGAGGCCTGGGATTTGTGAGCTCATTGAGTCTTGACCCACATTACTTGTCCTAATATAATGCATTATTTCGTATTTTTCTCCTTGACTTAAATTACCTGTTGACACAACTCTATCGTGCTATAAAATGAGCTAAATTCCCTGGGTCACACAAGCATGCAACCAATTAAATAGTAGCATATTATGCTACATTGTTATCACTATTATAATATCATTATTAAACTATAGTAGTCTCACGACAAGTTTTGACCGATTTAAAGGGTAGTACTATATGCGTAGAGTCGTGTTCTACACACGTTTTATATCGTGTGTTTGTTATGACTTACAACTTTAAATGTAAATCTATGCGACCTTTGTATTTGCGTTACAAAAATGTGCATATCTCCGAGTTTTTTGAGCAAACTTGATGAAACTTTCAGGATATTTAGAGCTAGATATAAGCAACATCTCAGTGAAGTTTAGATTCATTTTGAGCCCCAGAAGCGGAGTTATGACCGAAAAGCCACTTATTAAGCGGTAACTTTAAAACAAAACACCAGTTTATTTGTCATATCTCAATTTCTGGAGGTCAAAAATGTTAGCTACTCCAGGATTATATTGGTCATATCTTGCCCGTAATATCCTGAAAATTTGATAAAAATTGCTCAAAAAACGGCTGAGTTATGCACTTTTTGTTTTGTGTAAACAAGCATTTTTTATTATTACCATATAAGGTAATGTGTGCTTGTTGTGTATAGGGTGTGTCTTGTGTACACCGTTCGACTACTATAGTACTTTAGAGGCTCAAACTCACCGCAGAAATATGATTTAGAGCACTCGGCTCAGCTTCGCTTCGCCTCGCACTCTAAATTATTTAAATATCTCCAGCTTCGCTGTCGACATTTAAATATTATATAGAGCCCTGCTCTCGCAGGGCTCTATATTGTCTGCGTGTTCGTCTTACGCCTCTAAAGTACATATATTGCTGAAATGTCCGTTTGATGCTTCATTGCTTCAGAAATTTTATTTTGCGAACATATTTTAGCTATTTTCTTACAAAGTTCCCAAGTTTCCTGGGAAATGATATTACTATGACTATAGAAAGCGTACATCGGTATTGCTCCGCCCGGCTCCGGTATTTCTCCGGTTTATAAAAAAACGATCAAAGAACCGATCAAAGAACCCTCCGACTTTTTCATGCTCATCGGGTGTATATTGGTATAGGGTTTAGGCATTAGACCCTCGCCTTAGGGGCTCGGGCCAAAACCGGATAAATGATACATCCCTCGGGCCACGGGACGTTTCAATATCCCAACATGGACCCGATATAGGCGCGTACGTCCATGTATTTTTCATACCTACCTAACATTTTCAGAAAATCAGCTTGGGCGTCATATTGAAGTTTGAAGGTTAAGTTCACGTATAATTCAATTTTAGGGCAATACTTAACTCATATGACCCATGCAGGCTGATTTAATACAAGCCTTTAATTAAATTATTATCTAATCTTCAATGTTAGATAATTTTGTTACTATTTTCTTATTGCCGAAATCTTGACATTTCAAATTATTTCATTAGGTTATTCAAGACAGATTCATAGATACGAACTTGAACTTGTGACACAATTGTGTTCCTAATGTCGCGCTTAATTCTTTTCCAGTCACCGCTTCTTCCCAAATTCATAAATAGGTTAAATTAGATAAATGTTCCCATTGTTGAGAGTAATATTAAAACCGATAAAATATTTTGAATATACTTTTTGAGACTGATCAAATAACAAAACACTGCTCCCAGTTGGAGGATTTCCAAACACTGCAAAGTATTAATAATATTTTTTTGAAAACAATTACAGTATTCGCTGGAACATTTGTGTTGTGCCCTTCAAACTTTCATAATCTTATCTGTGATTTCCATAAAACTTTTTTATTTCAAACAAACAATAATTGAACTTGTGCATTTGATTGCGTCGAAGATTTAGATCAATCATCAACTTCCCGAACTATTGATCTGTTAGAGCTTTACAGAAGAATTAAGTCTTTTCATAAATTAAGTGTAGCCATGTAATTAATGTGTAAAAGGGTGCTTTGTAATTTTTATGACTTGCGCGGTGTTTATCGCAGTTGGCAGAGTCAGATAATTCTGTTAAGTCTTTTAAAGATTCTTCTCCTTTTGGAATCCTCGAAGGAATTTCCGCTAATAAACGTTAATATGGGGTCTGTTTTTTGTCGCAAAGACACTGACCTCGTCGCGTGTTATTGCCAAGATAAGTATGGATTCAATGTATATTTTAACAAAGATTCACTAAATATTTGGGTCACGCCTAAGATGAATGTTGGCGTTGTAATAATATTTAACTGACGGCTCGTTCGCCGAGTTTACGAAGCGGCCTCGTATCTTTCGCCTGGATCGATTAATGACACTGTTACTACCCACGATTTCGGTGTGGATTTTTTCTATTATACTCGGCTTCTCCTCGAGGTATATCCCAAATTATCCTCACCTCAATAATGTGTAATAACAGCATGTTATTCATTGGGAATGAGACGTCCCTTAGCTTTAATATGCGCCTCCTAGATGTAATAGCTTAGCAAATTACTGGAAATTGAAGTTAAAAGTAAAGTGATCAGCCTGCAAGCAATGGGAAATTTCTCGGTATAACTTACAAATTGATTCAATTCAAAATAAAAATAACCATAAACCATGATAAAATAAATCCTTTGAATAAGGAAATCTAATACCAACTCCCATGACTACTCTTGGGTAGTTATGGGATTTGGTATTAAAGTACCTATTTCAAAGGCATGAAGTAAAAATCTCAAACTTGATTCGATAAAATCAGCAATGGAAAATTTTCTCTAAAGCCTGAAATAAAACCTACTGCCTAGATGTAATATCCCAATTTAATTTTTGGAACGTACAAATATAAGCATAAAACGCAGAATCGAATTTGAATCTGAAATCAATCTGGGTATTTGCTTTTCTCTAAAATTTTGCTATCATGTAGAATGTGGACACGAGTCATTTAAACTTATATATGCCATGCTTGCTACTTTGATCTAGAAATCCCCCGTGACAGAACACTGCTGATCTGCCACGCTCAGCGTGGCGACAAGTCGGCCTTCTCCAGACGTGATTTTGGCGAAAAATTAACGATAATCATAATTGGCAATTTCACCAAATTTCGTCGTTGCATGAATACACCACGTTATCATAGCTTAATCACGTTGGCACGGCCTTGGAATCGATATTGGTCAGAAAATGTCGTTATAGCTCCCGCAATGACTTATGAGAATGAAGACGTGATTTCAGATCACGTCTGCACTCTCAGATCAGCATTTTACCTCTCTCAGCATTTTCCTTGTGTTTGAATAATGAGCGTGATTAAGCGGGGAATTGTGAACTAATGACATCAAAATACCGTCAAAATATCATAGTCCATCGCAACGAAAAGTTCCGCAGCTATCAGACAATATCTTCACACTCAGATCAGTGCTTTGCCACTTTCAGAGTGGAGACGTGATTTGAAAATCACGTCCCCGCGCTGAGCGTGGCAAAATGCTGATCTGAGCGTGCAGACGTGATCTGAAATCACGTCTCCGCTCTGAAAGTGGAAAAACACCGATCTGAGTGTGAAGACATTATCTGATAGCTGCAAAACTTTTCGTTGCGATGGACTAAGACATTTTGACGGTATTTTGATGTCATTAGTTCACAACTCTGCTTAATTACACTCATTTTCAAACGCAAGGCAGTCATCACAATTACCTCGGCTTTTGATAATGTGACATGTATTTCATATACCCAGCGCACAGAAATGTGTAATCACCATAAAAAATCAATGAACGAAACACACTCGATAAGTAGATTCATGCTGTGAGACGATACAAAATTTAAAGGTATAATTTCGGAAAAAATTATGCCGGTGATGGAAGACGTGATTTGGTACTCCTGAAATTTGGGATCGGCGAGTTGCTGACTGTGTTCTGTCACTGGGTAGAAATCATTTGAATAATGAAATTAATTATGTTATTTCCTGTTGCTCTGTCAAGCTGCAGCTGTTGAATAATATTGATATAAGTTCCTCTCAGATGATTGTGCTGATCCTGTGGTAAGAAGAGTGATCCTGTTTTAGTCGGAGTTCGGACAGACGGCAGGTTCAGAATTTGATCCATTTCCTTTCGATGATCTAATTTGAGGATGGCGCTTTGCGATTTACTTAAGTAAAGCACACAATGGTTTAGTAATTGAAAACATTTAAGATTCAGCTGTGAATTGATCGAATTCATTGAACAACGATGCTCTGTTCCATGGGTAACAAGCAGCATTTTGTGACTCCCGCGGTAGATTTGCCCCACTGGTCACAGAAAATATTGGAATATTTACTTGTATGGAGGGCGCCGAGCAGCTTATGTTGGACTAATTCCACAACCATGTGCATCAAATCTGGCAGTACTCCAGAGACGCAGGATCGAAACCAGGCCACACCCACTCGGTGCTTCATTGAGACTTGATCCAACCGGGCAAGCTGGACCCCAGCCTCTGTGGAACCTCCACACACTTGCCTTGTTCAATATCTCGTTGGCACTGCCTGTCCTCCATGGAGTCTCATCGCCACTTCCCGTTTGGAGCCTAAAAACCCTACAGGAACTCCTCCCCCTTATCATCGTCTGAAGCTAATCAGGGCATTCAGTCCATTCAAAACAACCGCTTGAAGTTTTGCATTTCAATGGCATACCTTCTAATCTAGTGATTATGCAGCATAATTATAGCAAAGAATCACCATTAGGCTCGATGGGCCATGGTTGGGATTATCAAGAATGATGAGACATATATGCAATGAGGAAAGGTTCTGTGTTCCTATAACTTTTTGTAAATTGTTACCTCTTGTATTTCAAACCATTGCTTAATATCTTATCAGTTCCTGGTTAATTTGAAATACCTCCATACGGGCGTGTTCTGTATTTCATTTATTTTGAATCTCCGAGCCTGTTCGAGCTTCTTGTGAGTATATGAGACGGCTAAAAATCTTCAAATTAAAATGCTATCAGCGTCTCAAAATCATGAAGCTTTTTATCGATATGATATATCCTGAGCAAGTGCTGTAAGCAGTATGTGTAACTGTATTTGTATTTGATTGCTTGTATTTGTATTTGATTGCTTGTATTTGTATTTGATAACTTTGGGAATGCAGAGTGTAGTTTTCAATTTGTAAATTATCTGCAATCTGTATCAATCAGAATCGACATTTCAATGTACAAGTACAATGAGAATTTTCACTGAATACGCGGATTTTCCCAAAATCTAGTTTTCCGATCTTTCTTGTTGAGTTGCGGCGCGGCGTAACGCCGCGCACGTACTCAAAAAACCTTAGTGAGAAATAGGGGTGTCGTCTCGCGTTTCTATTTCTATTTCTATTTCTATTTCTATTTCTATTTCTATTTCTATTTCTATTTCTATTTCTATTTCTATTTCTATTTCTATTTCTGTGTAGGTTCAAATTGAGTGTCCGCCAAAGGGTCAAAATCAAGTTCAATTTGGCCTGATGATAATGTTTCCATCATTTTCTGTATCGTCTCAGGATTCCAGAATGGTATCATTATATACAAATTTTTCATTGAAATTCATTTTTTCAAGGTTTTCTGTTTATTTTCATGACATTGAAAATCCATCATTTCAGCCGAAACATGCTAAATTTCTGCTGCTTTGGAGCAACAATGCAGCAAAATATGGCTCAATATGGATCAGTGTGGTGGATAAATCACTTTGAATGATTTTGGGACCTCTTGTATGACAAAATCCACAATATGACCATTTTCTGACCTCATGGTCCAAAATTGACATATTCTCATTTTTGATGAATATTCTGCATTGTAGGCATATTCAAGGTATCTAACCTTGCTGGTGGTATTGATTTAAGTATAAGGAAGTTTTTGAAAACAATAAATTGCTCTGGAAGTAGTCACATGTCAAGAAATTTGCTTATGGACATAATTTTGTCTCTCGTAATGATAAAATTTTGAACTCTAAAACCAAAATTCTTCATAGGGATGATTATTGACTTCCAAATGATGTGTAAGCTATTGTTAGATGTCCTTCATAACAAAACAAGTCCTCTGAGTGAATAAGTTTATGAAAAATTCCAATATTTTGCCTTTTTTGATCATTTTTGAAAATTTTTTGAAGAAGGTGAAAAAGCCCACTAGAAGGCAAAACTTGGATGAAATCCATCTCTTATCAACCAATTTGTATGGTCACATCGAAAAAAAAGAGTTGGTGTCTATGAAATATCCTCTGGTTATCATTTTTCAAAAGGTACGGTAGGGCGCGGGACATATTTATGTCTCGCGTAACCTTATTTTTGGAAAGGACCTTTTCTGGACTTCTCCAAGTATGCCCAAATGTGTCCATACCACGTTTCTAACATATCCATAGCACCCAATAGCCAATGAAAAGTGATTTAAAGTTGATCTTGAGGACATTTCCTCATTGCGCGGGACATAATTATGTCTCGCGCACTCCAATGCGCATCACATTTTTGACCATAACTTGGCCATCGTTGAAGCTAGAACAAAAATGTTGGGTCCATCTGAAAGCTGAATCTTGGGAGAATGCAGTGCACACAAGCAATCATTGAAAAGAGCAGAACAAGACCTCCATAACTAATCCTTGTGTTGATGATAGAGTTTTTCTTACTTTTTTGTAACCTTAATGTTTTTAGATAAAGTTGAATATCTGCTGAACCATGAGTCCAATTGACTCAATTTTTGGTTTGTCTTGGAGCTTAGGCTTCCTGCTAATACCACAAGCTAAAAATTCCTATACAACTTACTTTCTGGCCTGGTGATAGCCAATTCAATAAGGTAACAAAATTCATGTAACCTTATTTATAGGCAAATTTTAAGCGATATGGAAATTATTCTCAAAATTGACCAAAAAATAGGGATTTACTTCTGGTTTTTTGCATTCTATATCATTTACATGGTCTTTGGTGAGGTATTTGGGCCAAAAATCATTCGAAATTGATTCTATCTTCATGTCAAACTTTTGTATGGAAGTTGGCGGACAAAATTTTAGCATCTTTTGAACCTACACTTCTATTTCTATTTCTATTTCTATTTCTATTTCTATTTCTATTTCTATTTCTATTTCTATTTCTATTTCTATTTCTATTTCTATTTCTATTTCTATTTCTATTTCTATTTTATTTCTATTTCTATTTCTATTTCTATTTCTATTTCTATTTCTATTTCTATTTCTATTTCTATTTCTATTTCTATTTCTATTTCTATTTCTATTTCTATTTTATTTCTATTTCTATTTCTATTTCTATTTCTATTTCTATTTCTATTTCTATTTCTATTTCTATTTCTATTTCTATTTCTATTTCTATTTCTATTTCTATTTCTATTTCTATTTCTATTTCTATTTCTATTTCTATTTCTATTTCTATTTCTATTTCTATTTCTATTTCTATTTCTATTTTTATTTCTATTTCTATTTCTGTTTCTGTTTCTATTTCTGTTTCTTTCTATTTCTATTTCTATTTCTATTTTCTATTTCTATTTCTATTTCTATTTCTATTTCTATTTCTATTTCTATTTCTATTTCTATTTCTATTTCTATTTCTATTTCTATTTCTATTTCTATTTCTATTTCTATTTTTATTTTTATTTTTATTTCTATTTTTATTTTTATTTTTTATTTGCAACACGACCTTAACATTTTTGTGGTTCTCTGTGTTTGTTACAGCACAATTACAATATACATTTCTTTTTAATTCAAATATGTTTTAACCCTGCTTTTCAGGAGGAGCATCTCTCAAGATGGAGTATTGGATCAGGATGCATGCCACTCTCATTAATTTCATTAATGTGCAATGTCAAAGGTCACAAATAACCTGGATGGATCCATCCACAGGTCCTCTACTTCTCTTTTTTTTTCTTTTTTTTTGGAATGGACTGCTTGGGTAACTGACTGGCCATGGGCCAAGGATGCTCTCGCCTTGTCAGCTTAATCACATCCCTGGAACAGTGGGTGGGAGCATGGATGAATAAAATTTAGCAAAAAAGAAAAATTATGGAGATGGCACAGAGAAATAAGTTAAGTTTTGATGCTTTCTATAATATCTTAATGAGGAGAAGCATAAGTGGGTACCGAAATAAGGGGCAGGGCAGGGGATGTGGAAAAATTCGGGACAGGGGTAATTTTAAACAGATGAAGGAGATGCATTCACGTATCTTGGTGTGACTCATTTAGATCCTGCTGCTCTCAACATTGCATTACCTAAAGGGATCATGTTGGTGTTCAAGTACAGAGTTGGAGAAAAGTCATGCAGATTGATGTCTTGAAGAAAGATTTCTGAAGACATTACTGAAGACATCTCTAAATCTACTCCTCAGTATGACTATTGTGAAAGCAATCTAATTGAATTCAAAGATACACTTACTACTAAATTAACATTAGACAAATTTACTGCTGATGAAGAAGGCTTCAATCAATTTACAAAGTTCATATATGACTCAATGGATGAATGTTTTAAGGTTGACCCATTAGTAGTCCTAAGCACAAAGCGTAATCGACT
Source organism: Beroe forskalii (assembly GCA_011033025.1). Classification (NCBI taxonomy): domain Eukaryota; kingdom Metazoa; phylum Ctenophora; class Nuda; order Beroida; family Beroidae; genus Beroe; species Beroe forskalii. The sequence goes on from WFMF01000014.1 coordinate 170,984, forward strand.
GAACAATCCTTGGATAACAAATGGTCTGATTAAATCAATAAATCGCAAGAACTTCCTATATGAGAAATGGAAACGAAGTAACAGTCACTAGAATTTTGAATGTTCATGCCCCATATGTGACCAAGAGATTTAATCAAAATCGGTGGAATAGGTGGAATAGTGAATGTCAAAATGCAAGAACTGAAGCAAGAAAAGCACAAAGAAAACTGGCAAAAGATCCATCTGATTCAGAACTTGGCAAGTTATATGGTGAAAAATGCATTGACAAGTCAATCATAATTGACAAGACCAGGAATAGATATTATGATGGGAAGTTGGCAGCAGCTAAAAATGATCCTAAGAAAACATACAGGATTATAAATCACCTTCTTGATAGAGAATTTGGAGCAAACAAACTTCCTAATGAATCTGAGGATAGTATTATTGCCCAAAATTCAGTTCATTTTTCAATGAAAAGTCCATTCAATTTATAGCAATATTGATATTAAGAACCAAGAAATGTCCCTCAGCCAACCTGTGTTTGCTCAATGTGGATCTGATGTCAGAAGTCTGTCATGCTTTAAAGAAATATCGATTGAAGAGCTTATGGACCTTGCTTTGAATCTTCCTGATAAGTCTTGTCCCTTAGATGCTATGCCCATCAATCTGTTCAAGGAATCTCTCCCAGAGTTGATACATGGACACGTTTTTTTTTAAGTGGTACTTTTTTGCTGATTTCAAAATTTTGAAAGTGACCCGTCTTGGTGCTGAAATTTAGCACATTGGGACTTAATTTTATGTCTCCTTATCATGTTTATTAAAGAGTGAAAGAATTCAGCTTTTCGATTTCAAAAGAATTAAATTTCAACATGGTTCCAGTCATCAATTTCCCAGTAAACTCAGTGCCAATATTCAGCATTGTTTTTCTTATGTCATTGATTTTAATCATGATTTATGACTCATAAAGTAACAAATGACATCATAGGCTGACAAAATACAACACAAGTGACACGAATCAGTTGTTAAGTCATGTTCCACTTTTCAGTTTGGTGACACTGGTCAGTAAAATGGTCACTATTTCCTCATAGACATGGCAAGGTTACGAGCTTCTAGACCCATAATTGAGAAGATCTGAAGTCAAAAAAATGGATGAACTGATACAAGAGGCCTTACTGTGCAATTTTCTAGTAATCACAGACTTCTAAGTGCCTAATTTAAGCCAAAAGTCACTACTCAAATTGGCTATATTTGAAGTATGATGTTATGTAAGATAATATACCGAAATTTGGGAAAGCTTATTTGTAACTTAGAAACTCACCTTGGCCCAGAAAGTACCTAATTTCAGTTGGTGGAGACCAATCGTTGATTGAAAACATCTTAAATTTTGTGTACTGTGCCAACTTTCAGCATAATAGTCATTCTTTTCAGTGTTCTCAATTTTATATTCCAGACATTTATTTAATCATGAAATCTGGTAAACCTAACGGCAGGCATCTTTTTGGACTAATTTTATAGTACTGAATACAAGACATGACTTAAACTGCTATTACAGTGCCTGTTACAAGCAAAAATGACCAGTATTTATTCTACTAAGTTGAGTGACTGATTTGCTGAATTTGATGAACTGCTAGACGCCAATAGTACACCCATTACTATCAGAGTTCCAATGAGATCACATTCTGAAACGAAAATCATACATTAGTGCCCAATATCAGCAAAATTGGCCATATTTATGTTGAAAAAGTCACATTTGCTGATTCTATGCACTTGTAATACTACATCCACCATATCTATTTTTTTGCTGCTGATCTTACTACTGCATTAAATACATTTTCAGTCTCAATTAGTGCTTCTTTTCAGCAAGAATGACTACTTGATGGCAGGTCTCTGAATTGGTTTGCTTTATGGTGCCTCCTCATAGTCTTTATTTGCTGATTTCAGTCACCGAGTTAACCATTGATTACAATCTTACATTGTGGTGTTTTGTGAGACCTAACAAAAACGTGATAATGAAATTTCATAATGGGTTCCCTTATTCAGCAGATGGTCATTTTAGTGAAAAATACAGTCGCCTCTTTAAAATAGTCATAACTTGCTGATAAGAAGCACTGTATCAAGTTTTTTTTCATGAATGTGACTGAACTAAAGTCAAATTAGATCCTAGGTAGTGATATAAAGATTTATGGTGCTCCCTCACAGCAAAAAGAGACTCTGCCCCACATCAATGTACTAGTTATGTAAAAGTCAATATTACTGATATTTGGCACTGCTTTGTCATTAAATATGGCAAGAGGTTAGCTTCAATTATAATTCTAGCCATAATCAGATATATCTTGGCCATTTAAATTAGATTTGCTTGGCCCTAAAGCTAGAATAGCGAGTATGTACCTGTAAAGGTCATATCTTACTGACTGTCGGCACAACTGGAAAGTTGGAGTCTTTCAAATTGGACTGTATACTCACCTCACATTACTTTGAGACATTCATGGCAATTTTTAACTAAAAAGAGCCCTACAACTCACTTATCTCAGAAAGCAGTAAAATCAAGCTGCAAACCATGTTAATATGACTTTTTGCTGGAATGTGGCACCTTCTGTGCTCTCCAAACTTAGTCAATAGTTAGTACCTAAATAGGACATCACTACTAAAGAAGAATTGGAATCAGAGTAGTCACAGTAGCTGCCTCACCACAGTAGTCATAAATCAGGTCCCTGTTGCTGAAAAGTGGGACACACTAAATTTTCGAAAACTTAAAGACCATTTTGCTGAATCTGTAGTACACACGTTCTGGTTGTTTATTGCATCAATGAGATGTCAGCAAGGGCACAGCTTCCTCTTTTACCCAGGGTGCCGATTTCTGACTGGCACCATAATAGTCATTTTCGACCACTTAAAAAAAAACGTGTCCACATGTGCTTCACTATATTGTTAATGAATCTCTTCGAACAGGAAAATTTCCTACAGCTTTCAGAACAGCAGTTGTGAGGCCAGGACTGAAAAAACCTAATCTTGATTCAGATGTCCTTAACAACTATCGACCCATAAGTAATTTATCCTATGTCTCTAAATTGATAGAAAAAGTAGTACATAAGCAGCTTGTTGATCACATTGAAAGTCAAGGACTATTTGCTGAAATGCAGTCAGGGTATCGTAAACACCATAGCTGTGAAACTGCTGTTTTGAAGATCCAGAATGATCTATTGATGTTGATGGACAAAAAAGACAATACAGTACTACTTCTTTTGGATCTTAGTGCAGCATTTGATACAATCAATCATTCTTTGCTTCTTAAAAGACTAAGATACACATATAATATCACAGGGATTGCACTTTCATGGATAGAATAAAACAATAGAATGTTTAATAAAACAATAGAATGTTATATTTTACACTTGAAGGACAGAAAATTCACTGTTTTGGTCAATGGTTGCTATTCCCAAGAGTGCTCTCTTGAAATAGGAGTACCACAGGGATCTATTCTAGGACCTCTCCTCTTCATTTTGTATACCAAAGACCTGGAGAAAATAGTTACCAAGTATGGTTTGTCCATTCATTTGTATGCTGATGACACCCAGGAATACTTTTCATTTGATGTACATAGTTCTTCTCCTGATTTGACAAAGATAAAGTCTTGCTTTGCTGAAATACGTGCATGGATGAGTGCAAACTACTTGAAGATGAATGATGACAAAACGGAATTTGTTGACATAGGTTATTATGTGAGTCCCATAGATACCCTGGACCTTGGACATGATGCTTGTAATTTATCTGTAAGTCCAGCATTAGCAGCTAAAATCTTGGTTTTCATTTCAATCATAGACTCAGTATGGATGATCAAGTAAGTCATGTTTCCCAGATTTGTTATTTGAATTTGAGGAACATCAAAAAGATTGGATCTAGACTCAGCCATGAATTAAAGGTACAGTTAGTGCATGCTAACATTTTGTCGGTATTGGACTATTGTAATTCAAGTTATGCAGGCATAACAGATAAAAACTTGCAAAGACTTCAAAAAATCCAGAACAATGCTGTGCGATTTATTTTTAGGTTGAATGGAAAGAAAAAGTGGCAGTCAATTAGTCCTTTCCTTAAAAAAACTACACTTTTTTGCCAGTAATTTATAGAATCAAATTTAAAGTTGCTTTGTTAGTTTATAAGTGCATCAATAATTTAGCTCCTATTTATTTGAAGAATATGATATCATTAAGAGATACTAAGAGGATGAGTTTGAGGTTAGATGATGATTTCTTTATACTAAAAACGCCTGGTCCTGTTAACTTGAAAAGAACAGAAGGTGCTTTTCAATATTATGGTCCACAAGTTTGGAATAGTTTACCTTATGAAATAAGAAGTATTGGAGAAATTGATAATTTTAAGAAATCCTTGAAGACATATTATTTTGAAGATGCATTTTGAAGATGCATTTTGAAGATGCATTTTGAAGATGCATTTTGAAGAAATTGATAATTTTAAGAAATCCTTGAAGACATATTATTTTGAAGATGCATTTTCGGGAATTGATTAAATTAAAGTTAGGTATGGTGGGTATTTTATATTTTGTAATATTCTATATTAGATGAAATTTTCCTTGGGCACATTTTTGACATGAAACACTTTTGGTATCTGAGCCTTTGAGTTTAGTTTTAGTCACGCTTAAATGGCTAGAGTAGTTCCCTCCTAGATATCTATTTGACAATGTCTAAGCGTGTAATAAATGTTCTAATTTATTTATTATTTATAGAATAAGAAAAACAAGTATGGTAATCAAGAAATGTATGAAAGGTACAAGAAGTACAGAAAACACCTGACTAGTCTCATAAAAGAAGCAAAAAATAAATTCTATTCTGATAAGTTTGACCTCTGTAAAGGAAACAGTAAAAAAACTTGGGATTTGATAAATGAGTTAAGAGGTAAATGTAGAAATAAGTCTAAATCTTTTTTCATTATAAATGGTGACCTTATCAAAGAAAGACGTGTTATAGCTAACGAATTTAATAAATATTTCACATCAGTTGCCTCAATTCTTAATGAAAAAGTCTCAGTTAGAATGCATAATGATATTCCTATAGACCCTCTACCTGATTTTGCAAAATTCATGGGCAAAAGAATTAGTGACTCTATGTTCCTTGAACCTTGTTCTGAAGAAGAATTGATCAAAATTATAAGCAACCTTGAAAGTAACAAAGCCAGTGATATTCCTCCAAGAGTTCTTAAGAACTGTTCTAGAATCTTAGCACCATACCTGAGTAAATATTTTAACTGCTTTATTGATTCAGGAATCTTTCCTGACTGTCTTAAAATTGGGCAGGTAACTCCAATCTTTAAGAAAGGTAATCCACAATTACTTCAAAACTATAGACCAGTTTCAACCTTGCCATGTTTTGGAAAATTGTTTGAAAAGGTTATATACACACGTTTATACAACTTTTGTGTTTCAAAGAATATATTGTATGAAAATCAATATGGTTTCAGAAGCTACCACTCAACATCTAATGCAATAAACTACTCTGTTGATAAAATTATATGTAATGTAGAAAATAAAAAATCATGTCTTAGGAATATTTATTGACCTAAGTAAAGCATTTGATACAATTAGTCATGATAAGCTAATGTACAAACTTGAGCATTATGGTATCCGAGGTAAACCAAATGATCTATTAAAGAGTTATATATCGAATAGGCAACAGTTAACTCAATTCAATGGGCATAAGTCAAGTTTGGGCACTGTTCGATTTGGGGTACCACAGGGCTCTGTCTTGGGTCCACTCCTTTTCCTCATATATATCAATGACATAACAAACAGTTCGAAACTTGGCCATTTTGTAATGTTTGCTGATGACACAAATATATTTGTTTCTGGTAGCACTGAAAATGAAGCATATAATAAAGCAAACAGCTTGCTAAGATCACTTAATTGCTACATGCTTAGCAATCAACTGCACATAAACAATGACAAATGTGTTTACATGCATTTTAGGCCCCAGCTAAATAATTCAGAAAGATTGAACTGTGCACGTGCTCGGATTGTAGGTAGTGAACGTCAAATCTTCCTGAATGAGCATATTAAAATTAGAAAAGTTAATGCAGCAAGATTCCTTGGGATTATAATTGATGACAATCTACGATGGGATATGCATCTGGAGCATCTTGAACAAAAACTTAACAGTGCCATAATAACAATTAAGAGAATTAAGAAGTTTATACCCAAGGAACATTACATCAAACTTTACCACAGCTTATTTGCATCTCACCTTTCTTATGGTATTTCATGTTGGGGATCCTCTTGCAAAGCAAAGCTTGAAAAATATTCTGTATCCAAAAACGGTGCATTCGTCTTCTTTTGGCAAAGAGCTTAATTTTGACCATGCAGAATTTTACAAGACATGTGCCCGAGTCAGATCCATTGATGAGCATGTGGCTCCCAAAAATTTTGAACTTGAACATACCAAACCACTGTTTTGAGCACAAACTTTTGACTGTCCATAATTTGCATAAGATGTTTTTATTGAATGAGCTTTACAAAATTCAAAAAATTTCGATATCCTATCCCATTGTCTAATTTTCTTCACAAAACACCTGACTCAGCTAGAATGGGTAGGAAGAACAGCTATATCCTACCCCATTATCATCTCAATATTTCAAGAAGCCAATTTCTCTATTCTAGCATTTCTGTCTGGAACCAAATTAATTATTGCTATTTCTCTAACCTGTACATAAATAATTGTGTGACCACTGATAATACATTTCTAAGTGACTTCTGTCCCATTCAGGAGCAAAGAGGAAATTCAAACATTTTCTGTTGAACATGCAACAGCTTGGACACCATTTATTATGGGAAAAACAAAATAGTATGCTATTATGTCCAAACCTCTAGCCATTGAAGTAGGCTACCAATTATTCCAATTTACTTCATATCTTACCAATTTAATCCCCAGCTACCTACAATGCAGTTATTTATAATCAATGACTGATAATTTGTTTTATTCTTATGTTTAAATTATGCAGTTATTTATAATTACATAATTATTACATAATTATTTAGGTACAATGCAGTTATTTATAATCAATGGCTGATAATTTGTTTTATTTTTCTGTTTAAATTATGTTACTTAAATATGAAACTTGGGTGAATCTGTAGTTATAAATCAATTCTCATATTGTTACATTTTCTATTATATGACTTATAATCCACAATTTGGTTGGACCAATGGTGATTCTCAAGTCTATGACAGGTATTTCCTTCAGCAACCCAACTTAATTTCTGACTGTAACTGAAAATTTCTATGGCAGGAGTTCTATCCTGTTGATTCACCCCAGTTTGCATTATGGGTTATTTATTTATTTACAGTTTATTTTATTGTATTTGTATATATTGGAAAATTTTAAATGTGTTTTAGAAAATTTCCATAGTTATAGTAACTATGCTACCAAAGTATTCCTTTGCTAGTTTTTAACCTTAATTATTTTCAGCACGTTATTTTATATTTTATTTTGTTTGATTTGCTACATCATATGAATTAGCTAGTAGCTAGTAGTACTGTAGTAGTCTTAGTAATAGTTTTAAAAATAAATCATTCTATTGGTTTTAATAAATTCATGCCAACGCATGGTCAAGTCTGCTGTAAAATATAAATAACATTGTTTCATTAAATAACATTGTTTCATTATTTTAATTCAAATACATTTCAATAATTTATATGTTTGAATTAAAAAGAAATCTTTCTTCAAGACATCAATCTGCAAGACTTTTCTCCAACTCCGTACTTGAGAACCAACATGCAATGTTGAAAGCAGCAGGATCTAAGTGAGCCACACCAAGATGTGTGGTGTGCAGGCATGATTGGTGTGCAGGCATCTTTATATTAGTTACTAGCAGGCCTGTTGGACCTGCTAACACAAAGCTCACTTGGTGCTGCTATGCAGCACCTCTTTCGCAAATTTTAAAGACTACCGTTCAAATTGTCAAATTGATAGGATAGTTTTTAGGTCAAATGCAAAACTACAGTAACTACTGTTATCAGCATTGATTAATAATTATCGACCGACCTCTGCCACAGTTTTATGAAAACAATCCATCTGAAATATCCTCCATTATTCAAGTTATGTCCATTCTCCATCTTGAAGTCTTAAATTCGAAGCATAAAGAAAACTTCAAATGTTCAAAACCTACAGCACAACATCTAACAGTAGTAGTGTAATGTAAAGTTTTTGCATAGCACTGATTATAATCTGCATGTGCACAAAAATTGGTTTCCATAGCAACGGCACCTCTTTTCTGCATTTTGCCTTTGTTTCCCTTGATAAGTTCTTGGCAAGCTCAAATGTAATTGTGTACGGCGGCACATACAAACATTATTCACGTGTGACTTTACTTTATATATAAGATTATTGACTCTGGAGATTTTTGAAAGGAAAAAAATAATACAATGAGCTGCCTACATCTAAGTAAACAAAATATTGCTTAAGTAAACAAAATATTTTATTGATCAGATCTAAAATATACAATAGCACGCACACACAAAGATGGATGAAGACATAACTTTACCCTTAAATACTTAAATAGTTATACCAACACAATTTCTTCTACTCAGATGAATCTTAAAGTAAAGGGTTTGGAATTCATCAAATTGAATAAATTTCATAATTTAATTAATAACCTGAAATTTTGACAAGGTAAGGACCTGACATATTAATAATAAATATATGCAGTAGTTGGTGAGTCACATCAAGATGAGTGGTGTACAGGCATCTTCAGTTCAATAACTACCTCCTGAGCTTTAGGGGTGTTTAAATTGCAAGAGCTTTTTATGAGACCCCCAGTTGTCACCCCCTGGTACCAGGGTATAGCACTGTCAAGTCCAGTGACCACCTACCTGAATGAAGGTGAAAATTTCTCTATGGTCTTTGTCTTTACTCCAAGCATCAAGAAATTAAGCGACTAGAGGAATCGGTGAAGAGAAGTAGATAACCAGTGGATGGATCTGGGTTATTTGAGACTTTTATGTTTCATATAAATAAAATTAATTAGTGGCATGCATCCTGATCCAATACTCCATCTTGAGAGATGCTTTCCTCTTGAAATTCAGGGTTAAAACATGTTCAAATCAAAAATCAATCTTTCTTTAAGATAGTTTACAACTTATTTTCATTATTCCATATTGTTGACATTTGTTGTCAACTGACAACCAGGTCACTATCAACCAGATGCAAATGTCTTATTTACTCTTATTCTGGTAAAAAGAGATACTTAATGACCTCAATAAGATTCTATATGTTGGTTTGTATAAGCATGCCCTGGAATAACTCAATTAAGGCTGCTATAATTGATCTGAAAAGGCACATGGATGTTATGAGGTTATCATGTGAAACTCATTGGTTTTTGGGCCCAAAACTATCCCTTTAAGAATATACTTTCACCATATCATGGAATTTATTGTTTTGAGGGTATTACTTATGTACTTTCATTATGAGAAATAATTGATTATTAGTCTCCTTGCTGACATCATGACCTAATTTATTAGTAGAAGTAAAGGATCAAGCATCAGATTCAGTCTTGGATCTTACTTATGATGGGATGTTGCAAGGAAAAAGATCCTGCCAAGGTGAGCTAAATGTTTGTCCATTCTATTATTTTTACCAAACTTGTGACTTAAATTTATCATGAAAGCTTAGGAATGTGATGAAAACAGAATTAGTTTATATATTTTTTATTTGGAATTACAGCTGATAGCTGTTACAGACTAATGTTTATTAAAACAAAATTGAGTCAAACTCAATACTTTGATTGACAAAAGAACTGAAATTGGGCTAACTGAAATAGGAGAATATAAGATGAATTAATTAATCATTTTTTATTGACAAAATTAAAAGCCCCTGGATCTGGTCGTTAACCCTGACCCTGACACTATTCCTGACCAATACCCTGACTCTGGTTCTATCCCTAACCCTGGGAGTTTTGTCCAGGGATACTTTTGTCCGATGTCCCATCACCAAAATTTGTGTGTGAATTTTTGATTAACTTTTTACATGAAATCTGTTTTATATTGGACCTCAAAAGATCTGCTTTCAGAATTTGATATTGGACAATTGTGAAATCTATGTCAAAAGTATTGAATCTGTATTAAAAATATAACTTAATTCATGAATTAAATTTACAGGCTGCTGTGTGGCATGCTCTCAATTATTATGCATATGAAGATGCCAGTTTCCTTGCAGAGACTTTCCTTGAAGCAAAAGGTTGTGAAACTCTTTACCTTCTAGCTACGTGCTATTACCGCCAAGAACGCATATCAGAAGCCTATGAACTTTGAAAAATCCCATAGTACTTCCCCAAGTGCCGGCTCCTGTTTGCACAATGTTGCTTGAAGTTGAATAGGTTTGTACACATTTTGTTTAAAGTTACCTTCATCTTGTAGTTTTTGTCAATAGGGCTACTTAAAACTGTCAATATTACAAGCAGGAACTAGCCACATCAAACCAAAACAAGCAGAACAACCCAAAACCACCCTGAGCCAACCAAAAAACCTCCCTAAATCAAGCTGAAATGAGCAAAAACAAGCTAATCAACCCCCAACAAGCAAAACAACCCAAAACTAGCCAAACTACCCAAAACAAGCAAATCTACCCAGGCCATGGGGTTGATTTGGGTTAATTCACTTGTTTTGGATTGATTCATATGTTTTGGGTTGATTCAGTTGTTTTGGATTGTTTCAGGTTGATTCAGGGACTCAGATTTAGGGCTGGTTCAGGGTGGTTTTGGTGTGTTCTGCTTGTTTCAGCATGATTTGGCTTGATTCAACAAGTTCCTGTTTGTAGTATTAATTTGAATCTATGAAATTTTGGTTAGCATATCACAGAGTCACTCAGCCCAAAAACTGAGTGTAGCTCAGGATATTGATGACCTGAATGAACTCATTAATTTTTGAACTTATATGCCCATTTCAACTCTATAATAACAAATTACGTAGGATATTTTTAATAAATTTTTCTCAATAATGCATCAATCTATTTTCAGAAAACCAGGTCCTTGTTCATGTAGGCACACTACCCTTGAGTTGAGCCACCATGCCATTTTGCCATTAAGATGATATAAAAATGTGTTTTATTCAGGTTACATGAAGGTGAACAGATTCTTGTCAGTACTTCTGGTGATTCTTCCCTTCCAGCATTGGAAAGCAGTGTAACAGCAGAATTTCAAGAATTGTCGGGAATATGCTTGAATGTCCTTGCAACTATATACAGGTTCACAGAATTGCCTATAACCTGAAGTATAGCATATAGCATATAAATTATTAATCTTATTAAGGATGGTAACATTATTGTTTATATCCTAACAAGGAATTTAACAAGGAGTTAAAGCTAAGGGGCATGCAGGTGGTTGCAACTGCAACATATGGGATTACAGCCGAAATCAAGATTATGGGTCATGTGTACTCATGTAACATCTAATGTTTGGCCAATAGATCATAGCATTGTAGATGGTACTATTTTAAACAAGTCGTATGTAAACAATGAAAATGGCCATTTTCGAAAGCTTCTAATTACAATTCTCTCGTATCAGTCATTCCGTTTAAACTTCAATCTCTTGAGGCCATTGTGAGCTTCTTGATTAGTTAATAAGTTACACTAGATACTTTCCTAGGCCAATATACGTACTGTTTTAGAGTTTTATTATGTTCATTTTAAAACATTTTTTGCCCTGGAATTTGAAATTTTTCGAAAAATATGTATATTCATTATTCATATGAACAGAAAAAAATCAGTTGATCTCCTCCCTGATTGTATAAATATACAAATTATAATATAAATTTTCTTGAATTTTGAATAAAATTACAGGCGCTGTCACCGTTTAGAACATGCAGTTTACTTCTACCGAGCAAGTCTCAAAAGGAACCCTTTTCTGTGGTCTAACTATGCTAGTCTCTGTGAAGCAGGTTTCTTAAGGCTGCCCTGACCTGCCTTAAACAAAATGATAATGGCTTTTTACATGATACTATAACTCAATAATTATTAATCCGATTGTTACTGATCATAGATGGACTATTTTACAGTACTAATTGTTAAAAACTGCTCAATATCACACATTCTCACGACTCTTAGTCATGTTTTCAAAGAAGCCTGCCACGTTGTTATTTTCAAGAGAAACAGAGACTTAGTAAGCTCTCTACCACAGGTGAGAAAGATAACCCCGACGAGTATTTCAAGACAACGAACTGCCCCTCCTTCCTTCCACAGACCTCCTCGCCGGGGGCTCTTAGCGAGATAACTAATGATATAAATCTAGTGTCTTCCAACCCTGGGGACGGTTTCACTTTGTTTTCACCTTAGGGTTTCTTTGTGGGTCATAACAGGGTTTCACTTTGTGTTTCACTTAACAGGGTTTTGACTTTGTAGTCATAACAAGTGGGTTTGACTTTGTAGGTCTTAACTTGGGGTTGACTTTGTGATCACATAACAGGGTTCGACTTTGTGAGTCATAACACCGGGTTTCCTTTGTGAGTCATAACAGGGGTTTCACTTTGTGAGCCCATAACAGGGGTTTCACTTTGTGAGTCTAACTTGGGGTTTCACTTTGTGAGAGTCCTTAACAGGGTTTGACTTTGTCAGTCACTTAACAGGTTTTCACTTTGGTCTCTAACGGGGTTACTTAACTTCAGAGGTTGACTGTGAGTCCACTTACTTGGGGTTCACTTTGGACTCACTTAACAGGGTTTCACTTTAGGATCATTAGCTTGGGGTTACTTTGAGTCCTTAACTTGGGTTCAAACACAGATATGCAGGGGTTTGACGTAGTCCATGCTTGGGTTTGACTTTGGAGTCCTAACTTGGGGTTTCACTTTGTAGGTCATAACTTAGGGTTTCACTGTGACTCACTTAATTTGGGGTTTCCACTTGGGTCACTTAGCAGGGTTTCACTTTTGTGAATCATAACTTGGGGTTTCACTTTGTGAGTCCTTAACAGGGTTTCACTTTGTGTTTCACTTAACTTGGGGTTTCACTTTGTGAGTCACTTAACTTGAGGTTTCACTTTGTGAGTCACTTAACAGGGTTTCCTTTGTGAGTCACTTAACTTGAAGTTTCACTTTGTGAGTCACTTAACTTGGGGTTTCACTTTGTGAATCACTTAACTTGGGGTTTGACTTTGTGAGTCACTTAACTTGGGGTTTCACTTTGTGAGTCACTTAACTTGGGGTTTCACTTTGTGAGTCACTTAACTTGGGGTTTCACTTTGTGAGTCACTTTAACTTGGGGTTTCACTTTGGCCTTAGTCACTTAACCCAGGGTTTCACTTTGTGTGTCACTTAACTTGGGGTTTCACTTTGTGAGTCACTTAACTTGGGGTTTCACTTTGTGTTTCACTTAACTTGGGGTTTCACTTTGTGAGGGGTCACTTTAACTTGGGTTTCACTTTGTGAGCCCACTTGGGGTTTCACTTTGTGAGTCCCTTAACTTGGGGTTTGACTTTGTGAGTCCTTAACTTGGGGTTTGACTTTGTGAGTCACTTAACTTGGGGTTTGACTTTGTGAGTCCACTTAACTTGGGGTTTCACTTTGTGTTTCACTTAACTTGGGGTTCACTTTGTGATCACAACTTGGGGTTTCACTTTGTGAGTCACTTAACACTTTGACAGGGTTTCACTTTGTGAGTCCGCGAAACAGGGGTTTCACTTTGTGAGTCACAAAACAGGGTTTCCTTTGGAGTTTAGTCACTTAACTTGGGTTTGACTTTGTGAGTCACTTAACTTGGGGTTTCACTTTGTGAGTCACTTAACGGGGTTTCACTTTGTGAGTCACTTAACTTGGGGTTTCACTTTGTGAGTCACTTAACGGGGTTTCACTTTGTGAGTCACTTAACTTGGGGTTTCACTTTGTGAGTCACTTAACGGGGTTTCACTTTGTGAGTCACTAACTTGAGGTTTCACTTTGTGAGTCCATAACTTGGGGTTTCACTATGGTCACTTAACCCAGGGGTTTCACTTTGTGAGTCACTTAACCCAGGGTTTCACTTTAAGTCACTTAACTGGGGTTTCACTTTGTGTTTCATAACGGGGGTTTCACTTTGTGTCACTAACGGGGTTCACTTTGTGGTCACTTAACGGGGTTTCACTTTGTGAGTCATAACTTGGGTTTTGACTTTGTGTTTTCACTTAACGAGGGTTTCACTTTCGTCTCGACAGGGGTTCACTTTGTGGAGTCCATAACGGGGTTTCACTTTGTGAGTCCATAACTTGGGTTTCACTTTGTGATCCATAAGGGGTTTCACTTGGCCTATTTTTCACTTTGTGATGGCCATTTGAACTTGGGGTTTCACTTTGTGTTTGCCCATCCCGAACTTTTCAAAATTGGGTTTCACTTTGTGAGTCACTTAACTTGGGGTTTCACTTTGTGAGTCACTTAACTTGGGGTTTCACTTTGTTTCAGATCACTTTTCTTGGGGTTTCACTTTGTGAGTCACTTAACTTGGGGTTTCACTTTGAGTCACTTAACTTGGGGTTTCACTTTGTGAGTCACTTAACTTGGGGTTTCACTTTGTGAGTCACTTAACTTGGGGTTTCACTTTGAGTCCACTTAACCCCGGGGTTTCACTTTGTGGTCACTTAACCCGGGGTTTCACTTTGTGAGTCACTTAACTTGGGGTTTCACTTTGTGAGTCGAGTCACTTAACTTGGGGTTTCACTTTGTGAGTCACTTAACTTGGGGTTTCACTTTGTGAGTCACTTAACTTGGGGTTTCACTTTGTGTTTCACTTAACTTGGGGTTTCACTTTGTGAGTCACTTAACTTGGGGTTTCACTTTGTGAGTCACTTAACTTGGGGTTTCACTTTGTGAGTCACTTAACTTGGGGTTTCACTTTGTGAGTCACTTAACTTGGGGTTTCACTTTGTGTTTCACTTAACTTGGGGTTTCACTTTGTGAGTCACTTAACTTGGGGTTTCACTTTGTGAGTCACTTAACTTGGGGTTTCACTTTGTGAGTCACTTAACTTGGGGTTTCACTTTGTGAGTCACTTAACTTGGGGTTTCACTTTGTGAGTCACTTAACTTGGGGTTTCACTTTGTGAGTCACTTAACTTGGGGTTTCACTTTGTGTTTCACTTAACTTGGGGTTTCACTTTGTGTTTCACTTAACTTGGGGTTTCACTTTGTGTTTCACTTAACTTGGGGTTTCACTTTGTGAGTCACTTAACTTGGGGTTTCACTTTGTGAGTCACTTAACTTGGGGTTTCACTTTGTGAGTCACTTAACTTGAGGTTTCACTTTGTGTTTCACTTAACTTGGGGGTTCACTTTGTGAGTCACTTAACTTGGGGTTTCACTTTGTGAGTCACTTAACTTGGGGTTTCACTTTGTGAGTCACTTAACTTGGGGTTTCACTTTGTGAGTCACTTTGTGAGTTAACTTGGGGTTTCACTTTGTGAGTCACTTAACTTGGGGTTCACTTTTGGTACTTAACAGGGGTTTCACTTTGCGAGTCACTAACTTGGGTTTCACTTTGTGAGTCTAACTTTTCTTTGTGAGTCCTTAACTTGGGGTTTCACTTTCACTTTGTGTTTCACTTTGGGGTTTCACGTAAGGTTTTTGACTTTGTGTTTCACTTTTCACTTTGTGAGTCCTTAACTTGGGGTTTCACTTTGTGTTTCACTTAACTTGGGGTTTCACTTTGTGTTTCATCACTTAACTTTCACTTTTTTTTCCCCAGGGTTTCACTTTGTGAGGTTTGACTTTTCACTGTGTCACTTAACTTGGGGTTTCACTTTGTGAGTCACTTTACTTGAGGTTTCACTTTGTGAGTCACTTAACTTGGGGTTTCACTTTGTGAGTCACTTAACTTGGGGTTTGACTTTGTGAGTCACTTAACTTGGGGTTTCACTTTGTGAGTCACTTAACTTGGGGTTTCACTTTGTGAGTCACTTAACTTGAGGTTTCACTTTGTGAGTCACTTAACTTGGGGTTTCACTTTGGGAGTCACTTAACTTGAGGTTTCACTTTGTGTTTCACTTAACTTGGGGTTTCACTTTGTGAGTCAATTAACTTAGGGTTTCACTTTGTGTTTCACTTAACTTGGGGTTTGACTTTGTGAGTCACTTAACTTGGGGTTTCACTTTGTGAGTCACTTAACTTGGGGTTTCACTTTGTGAGTCACTTAACTTGAGGTTTCACTTTGGGAGTTACTTAACTTGGGGTTTCACTTTAGGAGTCACTTAACTTGGGGTTTCACTTTGGGAGTCACTTAACTTGAGGTTTCACTTTGGGAGTCACTTAACTTGGGGCTTCACTTTGTGAGGGGTCAGGGTTTCACTTTGTCTTTCACTTAACTTGAGGTTAGTGAGTGTTTGATTCGCCCACTTCACACCCTTTGTTTTCTTGGAGCAGCAAACGTCTCCGTACACACACTGCGTATTGTTCGCAAAGGACAAAAGCCTTCCTCTTCACAATAGGACCACCACTGAAATTTCTTATACTCGAATTACAAAGGCACTTTTCATTCTTTCTGCCATTCTTTCTGTTGTGTGCTCATCAGTTAAAACCGAAGGCAGTGAAACTCTTTCATTGAATTTGTTGTCCCCACCACTCGGTATAGATAGAAAGGCTATATACTTGGTGAACTTGAGTTCATATGAGGTCGCTTCGCAGTTCAATGCACTTCATATGAATACTATGAATGCGTTTACCAGTTCACTAACTTTTCTTATGACTCCAGGTGAACTTCATATGAAATCCATCAAGTTCATATGAAGACATGAAGTCGATTCGAGTCGTCGAGTTGTTGAGTCGAATCGTCGAGTCGAGTTTTCGAGTCGTAAAGTCGAGTTGTCGAGTCGATTCGTCGAGTGAACTCTTTTAGTCCAGTCGAGTCGAGTCGTCAATTTTATCGGTTTAACGCGATTTTGATGACGTCATCACATCAACAAGATTATTATATCACTCTGTGACACCAACTTCTCTAACTTATACTCCTGGCCAGAAACGTCTCTCAACGTAAGATATAGACCAATAAAACTTAGTTTGTTTGAAAGTACTCATCACGCCGATAATTTTGGTAACAATTTTTGTGGGGATTCGTCCAAGTCGACGTTTCATGTGACCCCCTAATTTTAAACTTATTCAGTGCATCTATCATCAGAAACGCAAAAGATATTCGTGGACACCTTGGAACGAAAGTTGTATCTTATAGATACACATTAGTCGTATGAAAGTATTCCAATGACCCCCTACTGACCCCCTACTGACCCCTGCTGACCTTTTTGACGTGTTGCTTTCGACTACACATAATACATCAAATGTTTGTTTTTGTTGATCAAGAACCGGTACCACAATACCTGTATATATTTTGATGTAACGATTTGACTCTAGTTCTGCATTATTACCATCTGAAACTGTAAAGTGTAACAGAAACGTAGATAATTTGAACTTTTGAATTCACATTCACCATTATCATTATGCGTGCAATTCCTGATTCGATGCTTTCTTGCATACCATCTAATAGGCCATTAATCCCATTACCATGGGATCAAGGGCTGTTATAACAAGCAATAACACGTCTCCATAAGTTGGGACTTTTAACGGTGGAAACTCTATCCATTATTTACTGTTGTTGCTTTGGTTTAGAAGTTACCTGACGTGTCCTTAACACCCCCAGCAATAAATACTGCCCTTTAACCACCACTTGCATTTCAGCCATGTTCGCTAAAGTCCTGCTCTTCTGCGTTGTGTCCTACTTGGGCTACAAACTGCCCTGCACACTCTTCGAGAATGAGCGGTTCTTCTCTCACTTGTCTACGGTAGAGCGGGAGATGTCCTTCAGAACGGAGGCGGGTTTCTACTACATGTTCTTTAAGATCATCGTACAGGCGCCCTCCTTTGCAGAGGGCTGGCACTCCCTCGTCAACGACACTGGTACGGAGTACCCCGCCCACATTAACACTCTCCAGCGGTTCAATGTGTACCCGGAGGTGATCCTGGGGGCCGCATTCCGTACCTTCAGGGCCTACTTCAGGTACCGTAACCAGACCCGTGTGTACAGACAGTGCTACACCATTAACCGGGGGGAAGGGCTGTCTGCCGTGCAGAGCTGTGCAGGGCCGGGGGAGCTGAGTATCTTCTACATCCACTCCATCTTCCTGCTAGCTGGTCTCTACGCTGGGGTCCTCCTCCTCTTCGGGTGGCACTTGTCAGGGAGCCCTCTGGGCGGCCTCCTCACTGCCTCCTGCTTCTTCTTCAACTACTTCCATTCCACCAGAGTGCATGGCATTCCTCCTCTCAGAGAGAGCTTCTCCATGCCCTTCCTCACTCTCCAGACCCTCCTAGTGTCAGGCATGTTGCGGGATGGCGCCTCTCTGTCTAGCAGGCTGTGTCTGGTCCTGACTACCACCCTTCTAACCGTCCCCTGGCAGTTCACTCAGTTCGTTCTCCTCACTCAGACTCTCTCCTTGTTCGGCTCCTACCTCCTCCGCTACTCTCCAAAGCACATCATCACTCCCATCATAGACTCTGTGTTTGTAGGCTTCGTCATTGCTACCTGCTGTCAGTTCCTCAACACGATGCTCGTCTCCTCCCTATACATATCAGCTTACCTCGCCTTCAAGCTCGTCATATACCTCGACACTCACATCCCCCTTTCCAACAAGGTAGCCAGATTCATGAGGGGTGGCGTGGCTTTCATCATCGTGGCTGCTGCTTATAAAACTTCCTCCGCGTTCATGTTCAACTTATCGGACGATGCGCACATCTTCAACATCCTCAAGTCCAAGTTCACGGAATTCCGGGATTTCCACACTCTGCTATACGTGTGCTCAGACACCTTTAACTTTATCGGATTCCATTACTTCTGGGCGTGTTCCACGACCCTGCTCTTCCCAACTGCTGGTGCTGTGGTGCTCCGGTTAGGGTATGTCTTCCTCAGAGACTGCCTGCCTCCCTGGGGTGTAGGGGCGGGGAGTCAGGGGAAGGAAGGGGCGGAGAAGGACAGTGTGACTAGTCAGAAGTTCAATGGAAAAGGAGAGAAGAGGAAAAAGAAGCAAGCCACTGAAGAGAAGGCAGCACTTGAAGAGGAGTTCCTTGTCTCTGACTACTACCACCTCCCTTACCATGTCTTCCAGTGTGCCTGTTACTTCGTTATGGCTGTCCTGCTGATGCGGCTGAAGCTCTTCCTCACACCTTACATGGCTATTCTGTGCTCTCTGGCGGCCTCTGTCATCATCCTCCCTATAGGCTCAAAGCACAGGTTTGTTATTAGCCATTTCTTTTCTTTTCACACAGATGCTTTAAAACAGAGGTTTGTAAGCCTTTTCATTTCACACAGATGCTTTCAAAACTTCAAAATATCGGCTACGAGGGGCTGGAAAGCCCCCCTTGGCGGTCTACGTTGCTATAAACCTTTACATGACGTTGAATAATTTTGCCGCATTTGCCTTTTTACATAAAATCGTAACAAGATACCGCAGCCCTTAGTGAGTTATCTAAGGGCGTGTTAACATGAATTACAAGAAATAAACGCGTGGACTATCAGCTATTTTTACCAGAATTTGAGAACTTTAAAATTTTGTTCTGAAAACTACACCATCCCTTTAAACTAATTGTTATGACATGCCTTTGCCGAACCCTTCAGCTCTCCCCTTCAGCTCCCCCCTTTAGCTCCCCCTTCAGCTCTCCCTTCAGTTGCCCCCTTCAGCTCTCCCCTTTAGCTCTCCTTTCAGCTCCCCCCTTCAACTCTCCCCTTCAGCTCTCCCCTTTAGCTCTCCCCTTCAGCTCTCCCCTTCAGCTCTCCCCTTCAGCTCTCCCCTTCAGCTCTCCCCTTTAGCTCTCCCTTCAGCTCCCCCCTTCAGCTCTTCCCTTCAGCTCCCCCTTCAGCTCTAGCTCTGCCCTTCAGCTCTCCCTTCAGCTCTGCCCTTCAACTCTCCCCTTCAGCTCCCCCCTTCAGTTGCCCCCTTCAGCTCCCCCCTTCAGCTCCCCCTTCAGCTCCCCCTTCAGCTCCCCCCTTCAGCTCCCCCCTTTAGCTCTCCCCTTCAGCTCCCCCCTTTAGCTCTCCCCTTCAGCTCCCCTTCAGCTCTTCCTTCAGCTCCCCTTCAGCTCTTGCCCTTCAGCTCCCCCTTCAGCTCCACCTTCAACTCTCCCCTTCAGCCCTCTCCCTTCACAGCCCCCTCAGCTCTGCTCCCCCCTTCAACTCCCCCCTTCAGCTCCCCCTTCAGCTCCCCTTCAGCTCTGCCCTTCAGCTCCCCCCTTCAGCTCCCCCCTTCAGCTCCCCCTTTAGCTCTACCTTCAGCTCCCCCCTTCAAGCTCCCCCTTCAACTCCCCTTCAGCTCCCCTTCAGCTCTACCCTTCAGCTCCCCCTTTCCCCTTCGCTCCCCCTTCAGCTCCCCTTTAGCTCCCACTTCAGCTCCCCCTTCAGCTCCCCCTTCAGCTCTCCCTTCAGCTCCCCTTCAACTCCCTCCCCCTCCCCTTCAGCTCCCCCTTCAGCTCCCCTTCAGCTCCCCCTTCAGCTCCCCCTTCAACTCTTCCCTTCAGCTCCCCCTTCAGCTCCCCCCTTCAGCTCCCCCCTTCAGCTCCCCCCTTCAGCTCCCCCTCCCCTTCAGCTCCCCCTTCATAGCTCCCCCTTCAACTTTAGCTCCCCTTTCAGCTCCCCCCTTCAGCTCTGCACTTCAGCTCTGCACTTCAGCTCTGCACTTCAGTACTCCCTTTCAGATCTCCCCTCGACTAATCCTCCCCCTGCTCAGGAACACTGCAGTGATGATCCTGCTGGGGTGCATGTCCATTGGGGGCTATCAGAACCTGAAGGGCCCTCTGAACGCTACCAGGGAGTACTCCAATGTAAAACAGGAGGAGATGTTTGACTGGGTCATGAAGGAAACACCGCCTCATGCTGTCTTTGCGGGCCCTATGGCTGTCACTGCAAACCTCAGGTACAAATTGGGTTGTTTCTATCACGGTAACGATCTAATGAGGGATGCAGTGTAATTCTCATCAATCGGAGATTAGGTTGGAATAATCTGTTATATCTATTCAAATGGGGGGGGGGCAACGTCCTAAGTGGTCCGAGAGGAGGCCTATAAAAATCCGAGGATTAACTGCCCTGTGTCAGGTTGACGACGATGCGAAGGATAGTTAACCATCCGCATTACGAGGACAGTGGACTGAGGGACAGAACCAAACTAGTCTACCAGGTGACTTATGTAGGTGTCTCATTGCTGTGTGATTTGATGAGATTTCAATATTTGTCCTCTCCCCACTGGCCTTTTTGTGTACCTTAGGGCCGGATTACACAACCGTTTAATGTCGACCTTTAGCTCTAGGTGCTCCTTAAAACGGCCCAAACTACAGTTTAAGGTCCACCTTAAAATTACGTATTACCCAATGTGCTCCTTTAAGGCGATTTTAAGGTGCGAGTTAGGTCGACCTTAAAATTCCCGAAAAATCGGTATTACCCAATCTACCTCGTCCTTAAGTTGGTCCTTTAGCTGCTCCTTAAACGGCGAATTTTTATGGTACCTCCAGCTCGTCCTTAAAACCAGTAGGTGCTCCTTAAACCACACGTTATATGTGATAATAATTTGGAGCTACTGAGCTACATCGTTGTCACAAAAGAAGAGATAAAATTCAATGATTCAATTTCAAATTTGCTGAAAGCTGATAGTTTGCGGTCCGGCTGTGATCAGTTCAAAAAGCAAAAACAGCCAAATTCATTAAACAATTTACCTCCATAATGTGGTGTGTTTTATTGGGCCAGGATGTTAAATGCGTGAAAAAATCGCCAAAAAGTACGACGTATTGGCCTCTGAAGAAAAATACGCGTATTTTTCTCACAATACGTGACTTAAAAATTACAACACGGATTCTGAATAGGGGTTGTTAAATACGGGAAAAAGTACGTGTGCATGCGCTTCCAAATATAATGAAACGATTGTATCGTAAACATTCAGAGTGCGCGCGCGACCACAACATGGCAATACAGTTAATTCGAAGTTTGAGCAAAATTTCAAAGATGAAGGAGAAAAAAACGGAAGTTTCTGCCAAAAAATACGTATTGTACTTTTTGCCGTATTTAAAAAAATACGTATTTAACAACCTTGCATAGGGGGATGGGGGTGTTTGGCCAAACGCGTACGTCCGCAGTTTAAGAATATTTCGCTCGTTTTGACAAGTATTTCACTAGAAAATCGTGAAATTTCCTGCCCAAAATTGATGACTAGAAAAAATGGGAACGTCCGGGGTGAGGAGGGGGTTTCTGGAACTTGGAAGTGGGACGCGGACGTTTGCGGAGGGGTCTAGAATGGCCGAAACTTTGCGGACGTCCCTTATGGATGGCTCCTGAGCAATTTTCAATTTTTCATAGCCCTATTTTTTCCTATTTTGCATAAATATACAGCTAAAATCATGTTTCATTAATTGATTTTAAACTCTAAAAAAGGTGATATTCTATAAAATTCCTGTATAACTGAACTTAATTTTAACTTCCAGTGGATGTTCAAATTTTTGAGAAAATCTTAGGAAGGGCCAAGGCTCCCCTAACATTTTTCTAGGGGGTAGGGCTGTCAAAAAATTGTGGGGGGGGGGGCTGGCTCACCTAAGGGGGGGGCGTGCAATCCCATGTGGCTACGGGAGCAACGGACAAAAAGAAATGCACCGGCAGGACCCCGTTTGTTTTTCCTTGGCCCTTCCTTAGACGTTTGCGGAGGGGTCTAGAATGGCCGAAACTTTGCGGACGTCCTTTATGGATGGCTCCTGAGCAATTTTCAATTTTTCATAGCCCTATGGGTGCAATACCATATGTGGCTACGGGAGCAACGCCAGCAACGGACAAAAAGAAATGCACCGGCAGGACCCCGTTTGTTTTTCCTTGCATGTAATTGTAAGGCAGGTGTCGCCACCTCGAAAAATGAGAATTCTTCTGAAATTTCCGATCGCGCGGCGCCATGAATACACTGTTAATCAGTATCACACGCGTACAAATTGTGGTTTTGTGGAAATTTCAGACGTGGCGACACCTCCGTAAGTGTAAGGTGTAACGTGCATTGCCAACTACCCGTCTCAGGTGTTCAGGAGTAACTCCTTCCTTATCCTAACCCTAACCCTAACTTCCTCAGGTGTTCAGCAGTAACTACAAGTAACCTCCACCCTAACCCTAACTCCCCCTCTGGTGTTCAGCAGTAACCTCCTCCCTAACCCTAACTTCCCAGGTGTTCAGCAGTAACTAAAAGTAACCTCCACCCTAACCCTAACCCTAACTTTGCAGGTGTTCAGCAGGAAGCACCCAGCGGAAGTGCACCGCTCTCTTTCCCGTCTCCAAGCAGAGTACGTGATCCTAGACAAGAACTGGTGCACGGCTAAGCGCCCTGTTCCGGGCTGCGCGCTACCCGAGATATGGGACTTGGAGGACGCTGCGAACGCTGACAAACCCACCTTCTGCGAGTCCTTCTCCTCCTTCCCCCACCTGTTCCACCTAGCCTTTGCTAACAAGCACTACAGAGTGCTGCAGGTCCTGAGTCCAAAGGGCGCTCACCAGACAATTAACATGGGGCAATAATGCCGGGATACCGAAATTTTGGGATTCAAAAATATTGTTGTTTTTTCAAAAATCTCTGAATTTCGTACTCCAAATAAAATAATTTATATATTAAATTTAATTTAGGGATTTAAAATGTAGGGGTTTAAATTTAATTTAGGGATTTAAATTTAGTTTAGGGATTTCTCCTTTTTTTAATTCGAAAACAAGAATTGCGCCTGCGGGCTTAATTCTTCAATTCTTGTTAGTGGGATGTACCCGTATGCAGGCGCTTAATTTCCCTCCCCGGCGGTGCTACTGCTTGATGTAACCTTAGCATCATTCTACAACAGGCACTCCTTACGTACTCTAGTAGGAGTATAAATATTGCGCCAATGCTGTGCGCGACCACCGAGAACATGCATTGGCACGTGCAATTTCTTCTGAAATTCTTGCGCGCGCGTTCTTAGTCTTACGTACCAAGTTGTTGTAATCAGTAAGTTGTACATTTCGCGCCATTTCGTTGAATTGGTTTACGTTTCGCATCAGATTGTGTAAGGGGCCATCCATAAAGGACGTCCGCAAAATTTCGGCCATTTCAGACCCCTCCCTCCCCCCTTGTCCGCAAACGTCCGCAATCCAGAAACCCCTCCCTCCCCCCCCCCCCCCCCCCCCCGGACGTCCGCATTTTTCTTCAAAATCTTTTGGTTCATCATTTTTGGTTTATCATGATTTTCTCGTGAAATAGCCGTCAAATCGCCCAAAATTTTCATGAATTGCGGACGTCCGCATTTGGCCAAACACCCCCTCCCCCTACGTCCGCAAACGTCCGCATTGGCCAGGCTCCCCCTTCCCCCCTCATTGCGGACGTCCTTTATGGATGGCCCCTAACCGTTTATTCACGCGCTGTATTTTCTTGACTGTTGATATATAACTTGACTGTTGATGTCACTCTTCAAAATTTCAAATTTCATGCTTTCTGTTTCAATGCTGTCACTCGTTCTGAAAAGAATCATTCGTCTTTCACAAATCACATCGACCCACCGTATTCTTTTGAACTTGGTCAAATTCAGTATACAATCAAATAGTGATACAGTTTGGTACTAAAACTAATACAGAACCGAAGCCTTATCATCTTATCCCTCAATCCATAGCCCAACTCACGCCTAGGATTTTAAGTCACGAATTCTTCAACAGCACTTCAATTTAGAATTTATCATAATTTTAGACTTAGAGAATTTGAGCATTTTCCGCGGATGGATCAACTTCAAGTCATACTTTAATTTTGACAACCGACAGCCAATGGTTATAAAATTCGTGATATTGAAGATTTGTGATAAGGGGAAGGACGTGACGGACGGACGGAGAAAGGGACATTTTCGCGACTGATATTATAAAGGAGCAATCCGGGCACTTTCCAGAAATTACAGTAGTTCTATTGCAAATCTGGACCTGATACACAATTATCCCTATTCTCACCTTCCCAAACCACGATCTCTGCCAACCCTCTCATTTGCCTTTTTGTATTCACAAAAAGGCCAATGGGGAGGGAAAAAATAAGGTAATTTTTTGCCACAAATTACTATTAGATCTTCAGAAAGACCAATATCACTGAGGTGATCAATGTAGTACATAGTTGAATTTCCAGAGCAAGATCTTGTTCTGGTAATTCTACTATGTACACGGTTGGTAATAAGTCGGCACCCCTCTTGTGCAGCCAAAACCATATAAGTTCAAGTTGGTAACAATTCCTTTGGTACAGTTTTACTTTGATCCATTCCGATTGGATTTAAGTTCGATAAATGATTCTCCAAAAGCAACATATTTCATTTGGAAAGTGGCCAAAAACAACGAATTTTGCTTATTTTTGGCATTTTTCAGCCTCTTTTTTGGCTTTTAATGATATTTTTGACATACAATCATTAAAATTTATGTCAATATGTGATTTATGATGAAAATTTATGTTGTAAAACGATTTATGCTTGATATTTGGTCTAAACAGCCCAAAATAAGCAAAATGCATGGTTGGGTATCAATTCTTGATCCCGCTTCCAGCCAAAACAGGGAAAAAGTGGTAAAATCATCAAAAATAGCTAGAAATGTTCATGAAGGAGCACTTTTCAAGCGTGACCAAATGTTGGCGAAGGTGCTCCTTCACGAATATTTTTTCTTTTCTGATGATGTGACCAAATTTTTCTTTCACTAATAGATGGCCTTGAATATATTTAAAACGAAAAGTCTCTATCTTTAACTGTTTTTGGCTGGAGACAGGGACTCAGGCTCCATGCCAACCCTGCATATTCAAGCAATTATTGCAATTGTTGGGTAAGTTCCAAATTGCTTCTTCATAAAATATTCTGCATCCAAAGATTGATTTTCATCACTCAAATTCAATCGCAATGGATCAATCTAAAACTGTGCCAAATGATTTGTTTTCAACTTCTATGGTTTTGGCTGCAGAAGGTGGGGGGGTGCTGACTTATTACCAACCCTGTACTAAATTTAAATTGAATAAAGATATCTATATCTTTATTCAATTTCAAATTGAGTTATGTTCGAAACCTTATCGAGTGTATAAGGGGCCATCCATAAACTTAAAGGACGTCCGCAAAATTTCGGCTCCCTCCCTCCCCCTTGTCCACAAACGTCCGCAACTTGAAATACCCCCCCCCTCTCAGGACGTCCGCATTTTCATTGAAAATCTTTTGTGTCATCATTTTCATGCCCTTTTTCTCAAATATTTTGACAAAACTTTATTATTCGACTCAATGTCGAAAATATAAGTCAAAATTTAAAAAAATCGACTATTTTCAAATGAAAAACTACTCAAATCGACCAAAATTTTCATAAATGCGGACGTCCGCATTTGACCAAACACCCCCTCCCCCTACGTCCGCAAACGTCCGCATTGGCCAGACTCCCCCCTCCCCCCTCTTTGCGGACGTCCTTTATGGATGGCCCCTAATATCAATTACTTACAACGGTTTTACGTAAAATGGTTTTATTTTGTATGTTAATGTTATTTTTAGATACTTTGAAACCTTCTGCTTTTGAATTTGATATTCATATTGAAATTTGTCTTTTTATTCGACTCCCATATTTGATATTGTCGTACGATTTCCGGTCGGTCTCCCATATAAACGTTGTCTGACCATTATTTCGGCGGACGCGAAGCGCGCGCGCGCCCGCCGAAGGCGAAGGGGTCAGACAACGTCTGACAATATGAATGTAAACGGGAGCCTTCATAGTTCATCATCTATGACTTGTTACTGCATGTTAAATGCTAAACACGTATACCCCTGTTATCGTATTCGTCGTGTTGCCCTAACCAGGACTCTGGTTACGCGCACGGAATGCGCGGCGCGGCAAGCGTTTCGCGACGCCCCTGGTTAGGGGAATCGTCGCGCGACGTGCTTCCTCAGAAGCGCGCGCGGCGCGTACACACAACTTATACCTATGCGGGCTTAGGATCCTATTTGAAAAATACTATGACCCTGGTCACAAGGTCGTTTTGTCTTTAAGGGCCGGTTAAAATGTTAAATAAAGGCCAATAAGGTACATACATTTTATAGTTGTGCACAGGGATGGGAGAAATCTTGTCGTACGATGCATGACCCGCTGACGCGATGTATGACCAGCTGACGCGGCGCTGATTCTCGAGAGGGTCTGTCAACGTCAGACAAGAGAAATCCATCTATCAACCCTTTGGGTTGCCCTAACCAGGGCCCTGGTTACGCGCTTCCCCTAACCAGGGGTGTCGCGAAACGGTTTAGCGCTTGCCGCGCCGCGCACTCCGTGCGCGTAACCAGGATCCTGGTTAGGGCAAGTTACGCGCACGGAGTGCGCGGCGCGGCAAGCGCTAAACCACCCCTGGTTAGGGGAATATTGTAGGATGTTACCCTACCCTCGCTCGAGCGGCGCTATACTCATCATGACTACCTCATCACTAGCCTATACTCATCACTAGCCTCATCACTACCTCATCATTTGGGAAAAATACATACATACCCCTTGCTAAACACGTATATCCCTGTTTGCATTGCGCGGCGCGCTTCCCCAGGGTAGCGCCGCGCGCGTACACACACCTATGCGGGCTTCGGCGGACGCGCGCGCTTCGCGCGCGCGCCCGCCGAAGGCGAAGGGGTCAGACAACGTCTGACAATGCGGGCTTAGGAAACATACCCCAACAAAAATATCCCAACCTCAACTCATCATTTCAAAATTTATGTTATGTTACTGAGCTACTCATTCAATATGAAAGGCTGAAGTGATGTCAATACTGCTAGGAAAGAGTCTTTTCCTAGCTTTGACGATAATGATAATAATATGTGTTCTTACTGATTATAATGTAAGTAAATGATCGGACTATAAATTATTTAATTGAAAAATGTGTACCAAAACTGATCTTTAAAGCCCCCTCCTGGTTAAATTTTACAACGAGTGATTGATGCAGTCAAAAGTTTGCCTCTAAGTGATGAGATCATCATTTGGCAAACCTCCATACATACTACCTCATCACTACCTCATCATTTCCAAAACATACATACATACATACCCAAGTGATGAGCTCATTTCTGGATGGCCCCCGTAGGTTGCTATGAAATTTGGTTGGCTGATAATTCCTAAGCCCGCATAGTGCATGCAGCAGGCGCCGCTACTTCCTACGGGAAGCGCCCGCAGACAAGGGATATACGTGTTTAGCAAGGCTGATAAGCAGCAGAAGCTGGGTAAGGTTGGTAAAAAATTGGCAGACTGAAGGGCACTGGAAAGTGGGGCTATTCGAGATGAGAGAGTGGGAAAATGGAGGATTGGAGATTGAATAAGGTTGAATTGGGTTGATGGGGAGGTTATAGGATGAGCTTACTGCTTAGTTTATCTTTTTGGTCAGAAAAGCTGATTGCCCTACAGGTGAAAGGTTTAGGTCAAACCAACCAAGAGTGAGACAATTAATTCAGGTCGTCAGGCCTAGATCCTGCATTTTCTGCTCAACAGGAGTACCTGTACCTCTCTGGAGCATTGCTTGTTGTATGCCACCAATCATGCCACCAATCATGCCACCAATCATGCCACCAATCATCTAAGCTTCATCCCCCCCCTAAGAAAAGGGGGGGGGGATGAAGATTTTGGGTCAGATAAGGTAGGTGGGGGGTTGCCCTAATTTCAACGATTCTGGGGGGACTTGGACTGGAGGGGGGAGTGAAAAAATTAAGGGGGGGGATTGGGATCTGGCAGAAGAATTTCAAAATTTGAGATGAAAATCCTATTTCCGTGAGAAAAATTTTTTCTGACCCTCTGGCTTCTGGGGGCTGCGCCCCCAGACCCCCGCTATCTTTTTGTAAGACTGCCAAATAACTACAATACTTCAATTCCCTGCCATTTTAATATTGTGTTGACAATATCCCTGAGACTTGCTTTCATGCCATGATTCCCTTACAAGAGTCACTTCATAGCTTTAATTATATTCAAGGATTAATTTACATTAAAATTTAACTTTATTACCATTTTAGTCATGAGCAATATTATATGTTAAAACCCAACATTCAGACAGCTAGCACCATATTACCTTAATTCAACTTTGATTTGTGGTGATTCAAATACTCAGAACCTCAAGTTTGGGGCAGGCCGGAACACATTTGGTGTTTGGATGCCTGGCTGTAGAGTCAAGGCTGGAAGAATTGATGAGATTCCTGGACCTGATGAGCTGGATTATCCCTATCGTAACTTAGTAATACACTGTGGGATAAATGATCTTAGAACCAATAATCATCTTCCCATTCCAGTCCTCATTGAAAAACTTGAGAACAAATGTCTTGCCCTACATTCTAAATTCCCAGAAATGAAAATTCTCATCAGTCTACTCCTTCCTACCAAGGATGCTGGTCTCAATTCAATTGTACATGAATTCAACAAGAGAATCTTCAACCTGGTCAGTAAGCATGGAAATATGTGTACCATTTCACACCAAAATCTGGCAAATAGCAGAGGCTTATTGTCTCATGATTTAGGTCGCCACCATCAAGATGGAGCAGCCAAGGTTTTTGACACTGTCCATCTGGGATCTAAAGGTATTTCAATTTTCTGTTCAAATATCAAAACAGCATCATCAAGAAGAAAACTGACAGGAAGTCAAATGATGAATATATCAGAACTAATCACCCTGCTACCAGTAAGTCAGTGAACACAGGTTACCAGTTTTGGAATCCCCACCCTGAATACAGACCCAGTAATCGCCCTCTAGCAGCTCACCCTTACCCATGGACAGGAAATCATCAAGATAGCTTTCCTGTGGGAGGTCTTCAAAACTTTAAACCAAATGATTTGAACAATGGCTATCAACCATAGTATAACCATGACAACTAGACGTGAACCTTGTGGGAACTGCTGCAAAGAAATTTATACTCATCATAAAATCTTGACATGTTCATCATGCAACTTAATTTTACATTACAAGTGTGGCAAAAATTCCTTTGAATATGACCAAACAATTGATCAATGGCTCTGCCTGGACTGTCATGCAGGAAAATTGGTCACTTATTCTCCATTCAATTCTCTGAGTTTTAATAAATATAATCCTGATGACCCTGAAGCTTATGTAGAGATTGAGAAAATAAAAGCTTGTCTAAAAGGATGCAAAGTTATTCCCAACAAATTGGCAAATAGTAAGAATTTTGGGTTTGATAAAAAGCCTTTGGCCATTTTTTCCAACAACATTGATGGAATGTCACAAAATTTTGACACCTTACTGGCCAAGCTATCCCTTCTTAGTAATCAATTTGACATTCTTGCAGTAACTGAAACCAATATCAACGAAATCCATAAAAACCTTTATAAAATTCCTGGCTATGATTCCATTTTCAGTTCAAAATATCCAAATAAGCATAAAGGGAGTGGAATAGGCATTTATTTCAATAAAAGTTTTGCAGGAAATATTATTGATGAGCTTACGATGATAGGCCCTGATATTGAAACACTTTTCTTAAAAATGTATCACAAAGGTAAACAGTTCAACTTTGGTGTAGTCTATAGACCTCCCAGTGGCAACTTAAAAAACTTTTACCAACAACTTGAAAGAATTTTTAATATGTTATCCAACAAAGCAGCAGATAACAATTCGATTGTATGTGGAGACTTTAATGTTAATTTGTTAAAAAACGACTGTAACAAAACTAAATTTGAGAATGTATTTTTTGGCAACTGTTTCATACCAACTATATCACTTCCCACCCATGAAAAACCTGGATGTGACCCTTCATGTATTGATAATATTTTTGTTTCAGATGTTGATAATGTTCTAGGTTCTGGTTTGCTACCTGATGTTAAAGTGTCACACCATTACCCAACTATTTGTTTTTATGACATATTTGACAATGATAATCAAGCTGATAATGTCAATGATAGTGATAACTGTTCTCTGCCACATTATGACTATTGCGAAACTCATATCATTGAATTCAATTCCAAACTTTCTGAAAAGCTTTCTATGGACAATTTTAGTGCTGATGAATTAGGTTTTGAAAAATTTATTGATTGCATCAACAACACAATAGAAGACTGTTTCAAAGTAAATCCACAAAGTTTGAAAAAGTCAAAGCGTAATCGGATAGAGAATCCTTGGATCACAAATGGCCTCATTAACTCAATCAACTATAAAAATTTTCTGTACGAAAAATGGAGAAAAAGTAAAAACAAGGGAAGTAAAATGGGGGATTCTGAACTTTATGATAAATACAAAAACTACCGAAAGAAGTTAAGAACTTTAATCAAAGCTGCTAAACATATGTTTTATTCTAAGAAATTTGACAATTGCCATGGCAATAGTAAAAAAACATGGGAATTAATCAACGAACTCAGGGGAAAAAGTATATCTAAATCCAAGTCCTCCTTTCTCGTTAATGGAGAATTGGTTAAGGATAGAAGAGTTATAGCAAATGAATTTAATAAATATTTTGCATCAGTTGCTCATGACTTGAATAAAAATGCTTTAAGACCAGAAAATCTTCCAATATCCCCTATTCCTGACTTCTCAACTTATATCAGTGACAGAGTAAATGACAGCCTATTCTTTGAACCATGTTCACCAGTTGAAATAGAAAAATCATTAACGAATTAGAAAATGGCAAAGCTAGTGATATACCTGTAAGAATTCTCAAGAATTGCATATCAATTATTAATCCCCATTTGACAAAATTCTACAACAATTTCATTGAATTA
Organism: Beroe forskalii; assembly: GCA_011033025.1. NCBI lineage: Eukaryota > Metazoa > Ctenophora > Nuda > Beroida > Beroidae > Beroe > Beroe forskalii. The sequence goes on from WFMF01000014.1 coordinate 202,650, forward strand.
GGTATATTTCCAAATATCCTCAAGATTGGCCATAACTCCTGTGTTTAAAAAGACAATATACAATTGTTCAAAAATTATAGGCCTGTTTCAATGCTACCTTGCTTTGGAAAAATTCTGGAGAAGATCATCTACTCGTTTATATAGTTTTGTTACCTCAAAAAATATCTTATATGAAAACCAATATGGTTTCCGTAGTCACCACTCAACCTCACATGCGGTGAACTACTCAGTTGATAAAATAAATGTTAACATAGAGAATAAAAACCATGTACTTGGCATATTTATAGATCTAAGTAAAGCATTTGATACCATTTGTCATGATAAACTCCTTGTAAAACTGGAAAATTATGGCATCAGAGGTACACCACTGAATCTCTTAAAAAGTTACATGACTAATAGGCAACAACTAACTAACTATGATTCTGTTAAATCTGATTTACTGCCTGTTATATATGGTGTCCCTCAGGGATCTGTTCTAGGACCATTGCTTTTCATTCTTTATATAAATGATATAGTCAATTGTACTAAACTTGGACACTTTGTAATGTTCGCTGATGATACAAATATATTTGTTAGTGGAAGTACTGAAGAAGAAGCTTATTCCAAGGCCAATGAGGTGCTTAGAAATGTAAATTTGTATATGATAAATAATCAAATGCATGTTAACATTGAAAAGTGTGTGTACATGCATTTTAGACCAAGGCTTAATCACCATGAACAAAAAACTTGTGCCAGAACCAAAATTAGTGGTTTTGATCACAAACTATTCCTGAACAATAACAAAATCAAAAAACAAATAGAGCACGATACCTAGGAGTTATCATAGATGAAAACTTGAATTGGGAAAGTCATCTTGAACATTTGGAACAAAAATTAAACAGTTCAATTATCACAATCAAAAGAATCAGAAAATTCATCCCCCAAGAGCATTTCAATAAACTCTATCACTCACTCTTCATATCACACCTAACTTATGGGATATCAGCTTGGGGTTCTGTATCCAATAATAAATTGAAGCCTATATTCAATATCCAAAAGAGATGTTTACGCTTGCTATATGGAAAACAATTGAACTTTGATCATGCTGAATTCTATAAAACTTGTGCTAGAACTAGATCAATTGATGAACAATTAGCTCCTAAAGAATATGTGCTAGAACATACCAAACCTCTATTCACCGAGTTAAAATTCCTAACTGTCCATAATCTACACAAACTTTTCTTACTAAATGAAATTTTTAAAATTAGAAAATATAGATATCCAATTCCTTTATATACACTACTCAAAAACTCACCCCAATCAACAAGAAATAATCGAAAAAATAGTATTGTTGTACCAGATTATAACCTTCATTCTTCTAGACAACAATTTCTGTACTTTGGCTCCCATGTATGGAATAAATTCAATGATAAAACTGGTCAGTGTGGTACAAACTTTCTCTCTGACCTCTCCACATCAACCTTTGTTGCAAAAAAGAAGTTCAAAAAATTTATTTTTGACCTTCAGTCATCAGGACATATTGAGCTCTGGGAGAATCGTAACCAAAATTTTGAATTGCTTTGATTCAACCTCAGTTCTTGTGACGTTAAAGTTGCTCAAATAAAGTAGAAACTCAAAAGATATATTATTTATACATTCTGCAGCAGTTCTTAGATGCCTTCACTTTACCTCAAACCCAATATGGATTTAAAATATTCGTTATGATACACAGAATGAAAATTTTGAAATCTTACTAATGTTATCTTGCATAGAATGGACATGTATGTTATTTGTATTTTTAACTTATTAATTGTAACTTATTAATTTCAACTAATATATTGATTTTATCAAAGTGAAATTGTTTTTGACTCACAGCAAGTAGGTAAATTTCTTTTTGTAAATTCTTATTGAATCTATTGCTGTTGTACCAAGGGTGGTACCCAAGTACCCACAAGTATTTCCTGTAGCCGCAACAAAATCCAATTACCGTGATCAATTGCAATACATTTTCCTTAGTTTTTATTCCTGCTTGGTTTGTTTTGTAATGGGTGTTTTTAATTAAATAGTATTTCACTATAATGGTTATGCAGCTTGTTAGGATATCCTGACTTTACTTTATTTTATTATTTCAGTTTTTAAATTATTATATCAGTATATTATGTTCATATTAATTTAATCTAAATCACAATTGTCATATGACCAGAAAGAATTCAACTGTTCAAATTATGGTGTAATGTGCTACTAAATATAAACTTATTTGTTTTATTAAAAAACTTATTTGTTTTATTAAAATTGACTAAATTTCTTGTCTGTCAGCCACATATCATAGTTTACATACTTTCATCTTCTTATAAAGTTTTTAGTTTCGATTGATTCTAGTGTAAACATTTCAATGAACATATCTTAGAAAGTTGTCTAAGTTTTTGGTGGGGGGTTGGTCGAATTTTTGAAATTCAGGGGGCGGGTGGCCAAAAGGGGGGGATTGAGGATTTTGAAAATTCAGGGGGGAGGTTTTGTCAAGGGGGGAGTTAAAAAATTCAGGGGGGGGATTGGACCCAGGATGAAGCTATGCAATCATGCCACCAATCATGCCACTTCAATATACTCTGTAGCTATTCACCCACATGGCACTGCTCTGCCATGAGGTTATTTAAACTCACCCACAACATGATGGCCCCTTATGTTGTAATAAACTGACTTATTTAATTTCATTGATCAGTATCTTCTTTGTAGAACAAATACAGTCATCTTTGTTGTCAAGTCACAGAACTCTCCAACAGCTGCAACCATAGTCTTTGATGGGATCCATAAAAAATGCCCTTCAAGTTGAGTAGGTCTCAGATACCAATTCGTCCAATTGTTATAGATGCCATTTAGTAGAGGAGAGGGGTGTGAGGTGTCACAGTCCCAATTGTCCCAAACTCAAAAAAGTGAATTGGGACAGGGAGGATTGGGATATTTGGTTCAAATGGGACATTGGGACAAATGGGACAGAGAAAATGGAAAGAATGGGACTCAAAGAGTGAATGCAGACTGGGACAATTGGGACAATTGGGACAAATGAAACAGAAAAAAATGGGACCCTAAAAGTGAATTGGAAAAGGGACAAATGTGACATTTGCAACAAATGGGACATTTGGGACAAAAGTGACAGAGACAACTGGGGTTCAAATGATTGTGTTTTTGAGCAGCAGTTAGTGTTTTTTGGAGGCTAATGGAGTCTAATTTATCAGTAGAGCTGAGTGGAGGCTGGATAAAGGCTAATGGAGGTTAATTAACAACCACAGTGGAGACTATTAAAAAAAATTAGTGTCATGTAACCTTTAGCCTCTATGGAAGCTTATCCTCAGGATGAGCCTCCTCCCAGCCTCCATGGTGGCTAATGGAGGCTAATTTCAGACCATAACCTGACTTCGTGCTGAACCTGGCCTTAGCTGTCCATTAACGACTGTATAAGTGAACATCTGAGGCCCTGCTTGCTATTTCTTGACTTTTTCCCTCACTAGCCTTTTGATCCCATGGAAACCCATTGCTTATCCTTGCCTAAGTCCCAGGCTGAACCTTACCTGACTCCAGGGAATCATATGTGACTCCCTGGTGATACTTGGCTATCCCTTGACCTGTAATCACTGACTCTATTGGTGCAAAACACCTCGTTAATCTCAGATGAAACTGTCACTAGATTGAACTTTACTAGCCCTGAGCCCTGAGTAACCCCCTGTTTTACTGGTACTTGATAGTTTGCTGGGGCTCTATGTCCTTATTTCAGCACTGAGTGGCCTCCTGGCCCCTGGTGATTCAAGTCTGACTCTTTGATTACGCCCTGTTTATCAAATCTGCCAGACCTGCAGCAACACTTGCATACTTGCATAGTACCTACTTCGCTGATAGTTCACTGAAACAATGCCTAGTACATACTGATCATGTCATAGAATACACCATGAATTTAGAAAAAACAAAAAACCCTAAAAAACAAGGCCTACTGAACTCTACTTTTCACTTTTCAGATTCTTGGGCTAGGTTTTTTTTGTTTTTTGTTATTTTGGGCTTCATCCCCCACCTTTTAGTATTGACAGAAAAATTTTATTAAATTATCACTTATGCTGGAGTGAACTGGATTGGATATATTAGTTTGATTTCTCATTCTTTCTGAGATAGCAATATGGGTAATGAACAGTCACTACCACATGACCTGGTTTTGTCATCTCAGTTCAGTGAAGAAGAATTAAGGAGGCTTGGTAAAAGGTTCAAAAAACTTGATATTGACAAAAGTGGAACTATATCATCAGAAGAATTTATGTCCTTACCAGAGCTACAACAAAATCCTCTTGTGAAAAGAGTAATAGATTTGTTTGACACAGATCGTAATGGTGAAATCGATTTCAAAGAGTTTGTACAAGGGTTATCACAATTTACAGTGAAGGGTGCTGACAAAGTTTCAAAACTAAAGTTTGCATTTAAAGTCTATGACATTGACCAAGATGGATATATTAGTAATGGGGAACTATTTCAAGTCCTCAAGATGATGGTGGGTACTAACTTGAAGGATGTTCAGTTGCAGCAAATTGTTGACAAGACTATTCTTTTTGCTGATACAGATTGTGATGGTAAGATATCCTTTGAGGAATTTGTTGCAATGGTTGGCAACAATACTGACTTTCACAATCGAATGGTTGTTGATGCTGATGTCTAATTGAATGAAACTATGTTGTAAATGAAACTGTGTTGTAAATATGAACAATAATTATTTTTTGATGAATATCATAATGATATTATAAATTTCATATATTAGTATGATGATATTCATTCAAATTCATTAATCATACTGAATTACTTTCTTACTTTAGACTTATTATAATGCATGTTTAAGTTCTATTGATATTTGATGAATATCATACTGAATTATACACTTAGAGTATGGCTGGGAATGTGCTAATATAAATCATTGCACGAGGTGTAGCCGAGTGCAATAATTAGTATTGTCACACAAAGAGCTGGCCAAGTGCAACAAAACCAAATTATTGGACAAGGCAAAGTCGTTTGCAATAATTTTATCAGCATCATGACCATTTGCCATGCTCTTTGTGTATTAGTCAATGTGAGGAGTGCAATATTACAAATCAATGCACCTCTACAAGTACCCTCAAAATTGGCTAATAATAATAATGCATTTTTACATTTTACCAAAATCGTTGGACAGTTTGCAAAGTTACCTTCTGCTGAATTGGGTTTGGTCACGTCTATTTTACGAGTTCTAACACCACGTAACTAAGACCATGACCTTGCACGTGCATTTCTTCTAGATTTTGTCTTAGGATATCATTGATTCTCTTGTTTCTGCTTGTTTTGGATTGTTGGTTTGGGGTGGTCTTGGAGTAAATTGAGCAATTTGTCTAGGCCAGTATTACACCATTATCAATATTTTCATCAAAATTTTCCAAAGTTGAACATAATAATCAATATTTGAGTATTAACTATGTCCACTTCATTGTCTGCTCAAGTAGGTGGGGGTTAGCCATGATTACACAATATTCTACTCAAGAGGGGGAGGGGGGGGGTTTGGGCTTGATTTTGAGGGGAAGGGAGGGGGTTGAAAATGGACAAAAATTTATTACATTATAATAGGTGAACGTCGAACAATTCCTAATGGAGTAATGAAGCACTCATAAAATGTTGCCAGAAAATGAGCAAATTCATAGCTACTTTTTCCTACTTGCATCAACATAGTGCATGTATTTCCTCACTGAGCAATGATGGAGCACATGGTTAATGAGTTGCTAGATGAAGTTGTAAATGACAAAGATGAAGTTTATATTTGATATTGTTTATTATTATTGGATTTTATTGCAATTAATTATAACTTTATAAACTTGGTTGGAAATATATAAGATTTATGAATTAATATTATCTATTATTTACTGTATTGCATTATACTATTAAAATATTGATTGTATTATAATATCTACTTATCTAAATTAAGCAGTAAGCTATATTCTGACCCAAAATTCTGTATTATGTCAAATGTCAATGAAAATCTTCGTAAATGAAAGATGCCTTTGATTTATGAAATCTAATTGTAACATTATCTACCCATTTGGCAGTTTGGAATGAAATTTTGAAATAGATATTTTCAATTTTTATATGGAGCAATTTTATGTTTGTGGGGGTAGGAGTGAAATGTTCCAGAATTTCAAAATATGTCATTTGAAAATATTGAACAAAAATATAGTATTGATAAGAAGAAATATAATATTGATAAGAAATAACAAAAAAAAACAAATTCATGGAGATCAAAGAATCTGTAAAACTTAAAAAATTGTATTGAAGTATTGAGATGGAGCCCAAACTAAAGTATGCAATTTTTTGTTACTGGGGTAAGGGTTGGAACCCAACAAACTGACGAAATATATCCACATAAGCTTTGAAAATAAATGAAAAAATCGACAAAATTTTACGATTGCTAGAAGAGAAATCAGATACACGCTATATTATAATTGTAATGAATTTTTACAATCAAATTTGAGTAGGTCCACAGAGTCGCAAGAGATTATGGCTAGAAGGGGTATCAGGGGAAAACCGTTCTTGCATGGGTCAAGAGATAAATCAGTTGTTGAATCAGGGAACAGTGTCTCCAGCAAACTCCTTGTTAATGCTCTAAGAAGTGGTGAGATTTTATGGACTTTATTAAGCGCACCACACTATTTGGCACCATTCCTTCAAAATATGTCACACTAAGACTATCACACCATACCACGTACAACTTATGTCCAATTCTGGCATCTCCATAGGTAGTAAAGCACTGCAATGTAATTGTAAAGTAAGCATTTAATTCCCCATCAACCCTCTTTAAATCTTAGCTTGAAAGCTTTCAACTATCAAATACTTAATAAACTATCGAATACTTTGCTTTGTGTAAAAATTTCATATTTGATGAAATAAGTATTTTTTAAAATTATCGTACCTGTAAAAATCCACAGGCATATAATAGCTCTCCCGAGCCATTTTTTATATGTCATAATGTTTGTTTGTTTAAGACCCGCGGTGGGGTACCCATAAGGGTTTTGAAACAAAATATAAAGTATGGGCAGATGCCAGATATTTTCTAATCTACAAACCAAAGTAAAGGATATAATAAAAACTTTTTGTGAAGTAGTGAATCTGGTCGGACCTTTTTAATGAATTAATGGTATCCTGGTATCTCCTGTGACGATGTAATTTGCTCTGTTTTATAGTTTTATAGGTGCATAAATTATTCAGGAAGTATCAATCCTGCACTGTGGTATGTACATTAATGTTGCATACCAATGAATAATCACTACATTAAACATACCTCACTTTTTTGACTCAAATTCGTAATCATTTTGATTGATTGAACGAGTGGTTTTCGTGGATTTTTATAATCTTTAAAGCCTCACTCTCATACTTTCCTATTTATTTCTTCCCTTCAGTAGTTTAGTGTTTTCCTCATGCAGTAGATCTCTCGGCATAAACATTATCAGTTTATCAGGATGCAGTTGAGAAAGTGGGATGTGGCAATGTGATCCGGTGACAGTAGTTGACTAGGGCCGGGGCACCATCAATTTAGCCAGGGACGGAAATGGCTGAACAAAGTTAGATAAAGAAAATAAGGGTATTTATCAGACAATACATGAAATACAGAGTATGTGCATGACAGGTATTCAAAACACATTTAAGCAAAATCAACTGAAATTCAATGATATATGTCACCCGCAGGAGGCTGCGGGGATATGTATTTATGTATATACTTGTTTACTGTACTAACTCCTTTACTCATGTAGCACTTCAACTAATGTGGGTATGCATTGAGTCGGAATCACTGCAGCACTTAGAGTAATGTTTTGAAATACATTCAACACACTGTAGTAATGTCCGACGGAAGTACTATTAGGGGTGGTAGCTGTAGGACCCTGCAGATACCTTACAGGGCGTGGAAGTACTGCAGTAGAAGGAGTGTAGTTGGTACAGTACACTGTAACCTTACAGATACCCTGCATGGTAGTAGGAGTGTAGGAGTGTAGTAGTAGGAGTGTAGTAGTAGGAGTTGGTACACAGCAACAAGAGGTCGGGTGTGTTGACATGTAGCTGCTTCGCAGCACTACACTGGAGTATAATCGACTAAAGAGGAGCAGTGTGCTTAGTGTACAACTCTACACTTGAGCGTTGTGTTGTGTCTTGCTTAGTGTCTTGCTCATGGAAACATGCCCATGCGACAAGTAACACTCTCATACTATCCTCATACTCATGGGATGAATAACACTCTCATTCACCTTCTCTCTTCCTCACTTCTCACTCCTCTTGCACAGTCCTGTGAAGTTTCGGGATCTTCCGTGTAACCTTACACTTCAGATCCACCACTGTTCAGTGCTGCATTAGTTACGATTCTCTCCAAATGCTCATTACCAGATTTCATCAGTCCTTGTCGCTACTTAATTGTTTAATGTTGATTTTAATGTTTTTTAATGTTTTGATGCACTATATTCAACATAATAAAGTAATAGAATTATAATTAGCGTTTATTAGTCTTTCTTGACTAAAATCCCTATTCCTAATTATAGCCACCAAAACTGTTGGACGGTTAGTCTAGTTACTAGTTATTAAATAATAAAACAAAATATGAAATCAATCAAACCGATAAAACACCTTATAATATAGGTGTATTATATATAAGGCTTATATATCCCTAATATATGGGAGGAATTGACGTAGTAAACAGTAAATTGCAAGTCCCAGCTAATGACGCAACTTGAACCTTGCTGCCAAGCTTTCTTTAAATTTTTATGTGTCTTTTATGTGAAGTTTTGTGTGATGAGCTTGCAACAGAGTCCGAATTGAAACAATTCATATTTATCTATATTTATTGCTATTTTATATGTCTGACATTACGGAACTGTTATATTTATATTTCTATTTCTATGGCACCTCAAGTCTGTGATAGCTCTAACACAAAACAAACATTGAAACATGGATGAAGTTACCAAGGGCATCTGGGTGGCGCGACTTTTTGCAGCTGAATCCCAGTTAAACAGAGATTGTAGTTTTTTGAAGCACTCGCACACTTTCCAAACCCTAGTTGCATGGCTGATGGCCTGTTTATCACTCCAGAAATCTGTATTAGATGTGTATCTAATACAGATCTAATAGCGAAAATCCAAATTTGTCTCCTTTGAAACAAAATTTTTTCCGGGCCGTTTTGGGAAAAATTTTTCTAAAAACCCTTTTCCCGAAAAAAATTTTTCCAAATTTTTGCTAAAGGCTTTTTTGCATTTCTTAAAAAAATATGTTAAAGGGCTTCTAAAAACCTTTTTTTCCCCTCCCACTTTTTTTGTAAATTAAAATTTTCCCTGCCAAAATTTGGAAAAACCCAAAATTTTCCCCTTTTTTTTTCCATAAAAAAAAAAAAGGGGGAATTTGTAAAATTTAAATTATAAAGTTTCCGTCAGTTTTTCCAAGGGGGAAAAAAATTTAAAAGGGGTTTTTAAATTTGGATTTTTATTTTTTACTACATAACGGACAGGTCTTTTTTGTCCCAAAAAAAAGTTAAAAGAAAACGACCGAAGCATCCCCTTTTGCCCCTTTTTTGTCATACTTTTCATACAGAAAAATTTTTTGCTTGTTTTCATTTTTTTTAACCCCTTTTTTCCTTATAATTGATATTGAGACATTATATTAATGAAGGAATTTTGTTTGGGAGTTATTTCAAACTTTGAAAGAATTATCTTACACCAACGCAAATAATTTGGCTTAAGATTCGTCCAGATAGTTAATCATGACCTATAACTCAGTATTTTTCAGATTCGAAGTTACATTTGTACTTGGATATTCTCTGTTCCACCGATAGTACAGGTAATGATATTTTCTGTTTTGAAGTGCTTCACAGTTCGACTCTTGATACTTATAATTTGACAACAAAAAACTTAGAACGAGCATCATAATCAGCAACCTCACATGAATTCATTGAATACAAAAGTCTGATTTTTATGTCAATTCAGTTCCAACTTCCCGTCCATGCTCCATAACTTAAAACTATAAATCTACAGTTGATTTATTGGATGCAAACACTATCATGAGTTGGTGATTTAAGAGCATCGCTTTGATTGAGAGATGTATTTTTCCATTACTTAGATTGATTAATAAACTAATTGGTCTTTTTCAGGTTGAGACTGGAGAACCAATTTAAAGTGGCTAATTGCTTCGGATGATATTATACGACAGTTACTCCTGTTAAATGGTATGTAGTTCTGCCCTATGGCATATTGTAAAATTTCAACATTTATTCAAATTAACAGTTGAAAAAGCAGTCTGATATGACATTGGACTGAGTTATAAGCTATGGTGTGTAGAATAGGGATTTCTTCGTCAATTTAATCAGAAATAGGACGAGTAGAGTGGTTACGAACATCTTCAATTGTAACAATTAAAACGTCGTGTTCTTGTGATATTTCAATGAATATATCATTCATCATAGTCATACATTCTGAGAAGTTAATTGGTTAGAACATACAACTGACACGCAACATATTCATATCACTACGCTCTTATCTTAACTAAATCTATAAATAATTGAATTAAATTAATTTATTAGAAAATGCACTGAATATATAATACGACAATCTACTGTCTGCTATTATGTGAAATACAATATACATTATACAATAGTTATACAATTAGTTATAAGCTAGTATAGCACTTTACTCCGATCGTTCGAAATCGACCGGTCTATGTACATGAACGTCGGTGGCGGGGGGGAAGGGGGAAACGAATGATCGATTTTTTTGATATCTAAATCCTTGACATGGTCCAATCGTGATCTTAAAGTTTGTTTTGAATCCTATGCACCGTTTCTTGAAACCTCATCAACGTTTTTTTTACATAGAGTGTAACCGCACTAAAACTCATTAGAAAAATTATAGTATATCATGAAACGAACGAAATCATTTAAAGACTTGATATTTGCGGACCGTGAGAGATCCAACCTGTACTCAATTTTACATTGGTAAGACATACTGTCTCCACTGTCTCCAATGTGCTTTTGTGAGATAAAATTTTGCCAGAGTGAGTGATCAGGTGATGTCCCATGGTCTCCATTGTTTAACGGGTGTCTTTCTGTCTGATACCATCGTCCCTTTTCCGAAAAAGATTAGAAGATCCTTCCAAAAATAATCCAGATCATTTCGTGAGGGGCAAGTCCGCGGTACCAAAGGACCGGTTACCATTTCCCATAAATTCCAGTTACGATTTCGGTTTCGGTTTGCTAAAGATGCCCGGTCAACCGGTATTTCGGTTTCGGTTCGGTTTACCGACCAATTTCCCTAAACGGTTAATTGCGAAATCAAAATATTAGGTTAAGATTTCGGTTTCGGTTGGCCGAAAACGCCCGGTTAACCGATATTCGATTTTGGTTCGATTCGGTCGTTTCCTAGCGTGAGGTCCTCCACTGGACAATAGTAGGACCGGTAGGACTGTAGGTAAGAACGATCGTCGAACGATAGTGCTGAGGTACAGATTTCTGTGAAGTTTCTCTAAATATAACACCATGCCATGCCATTACTCACTTTTTCGAGCTAGCGGGGGCCGAGGCCCCCTAGATTTTTTCTAGGGGGATGGGGCTTTTGAACACTAAGGGGGCCAAAATTCGCATGAGCAAAATTTTCAATTTTTATCATAGCCCTGGTTTTCACTATTTTGCATAAATATAAAACTAAAATCATGTATTATTGATTGATTTAACTTTAAAAAGGTGAATTTCAAGAAACATTTCTGGGCAGACTGGTCTTCTAGTGTCCTCCAGTGGTCCTCTAGTGTCCTCTAGTGGTCCTCTGGGAGAAGTCGCCGAACCTCCAGTCTGCCCATTTCTGTCTAACTGATTCTCCTTTTGAGGCTAAATTTTTTGAGAAAAACCTTGTCAGGGCCTAGGCCCCCCTAACATTTTTTATAGGTGGCCTTTCAAATTTATCCGTAAGGTCGCTAACAATTAATGATTGAACATTGGGCCACTGTCTGCCCAATGTCAGAAGGAAATTTTCTTCACAGCACCATTGAAGCAAACAATTCTACTGGCTTGGGCCACATTTCAAATCTCCAAACGTCTGGCTCCCGGGACTGGCCACCCCAAGGCCCAAACACCCGCCTTTTTTTCTCATTTCTATTTCTGTAGACCTTTTCATTTGAAACCTTTTGTAAAAATTAAACTGAAACGACGGAAAAATCCTATGTTGAGACTTCAATTCCATACTTCCATTAGCTCCAAACATCTGGCTTCTGAGGGTTGCCGCTGCAAGACCCCCGCTTTGAAGAAGTTTCATTTTCATTTCTTTACACCTTTCTCATATAGGAACCTAAGAAATTACATCAAAATTAGACTGGGATGAGGGTAAAAATCGTTTTCAGACGGCAATTTTATTTGTTCTATATATCTGGTGTCTGGGGGCTGCTACCCACCAACTCCTGCTGTTGATTAGGCCGTGCATTTGACCTCCATTACAACATATTACTTTCGACCTAGATATCAATTCCAAATTGATTAAATGTTGGAATTACGGCATGAAATATACGAATATGTCTTACACGATGAGGTGTTCTCCCGCTTCATTAGTTCATATTGTCTATTTTCAGATGTTGCCAGTGATTGTGTGAGCAGACGGGTAGTCCGGTATTGTTGAAGTTGAGCTAACGATAGACTGATCCAGACAACCATGAGTATTTTTCTCCTATTGAAACCTTGAGCCTTGGTTTGGAATGCAGATCCTTGAAAGTTGCGGTTGTATCGATTCTACTCGGAAAATAGGGACACTGACACTCCCCTTATAATTTGGTAGATTTTTAATCAAGTACACGGGTAGTGTGGTTCCGAACGATTTTTAAACAAAACTAATGCAGTTAAACATGGTGATTGGTGAGCATGTCAATTCTCTCTTTTATATATTTACTAGCAGCCCCGGTGGGCCTGCTTATTGCTAAAATACAGCTCACCATGGCACTACGGGCCGCCTCGTCTGCAAATTTCTACCAACGCGATATAAATCAAGTTAATTCTTTTTACCGCATCAAAAACAAATAAAAAATTCAACCACGGCGCTAGTTATGCAATTCAGGGATCAGAGGAGCAAGAAATTGGAATAAACCACTTTACATGTTACCAACGGGAATGCTTTTCATAATCTGCACATCCATTTCTTACAAAATTCCCTGGAGCTCCTCCTCTCACACAGCACTGAGCGTTGCAAAGCTCAGCATTTTGCAATCCACTCATTTTGCGTAGAATGCACGAGCAGTGAACTAGTTAATCCATAGCAACGACACCAATTACAAGCAACTTTAGCCTTAGTTTCTCTTGATAATTTCTTAGCAAGGTTGTTTGTATACGGCGGCACAAACAGACATAATTATCGTGCAGTTTCACTTCGCTTTATATCAAAGTTTTAAGATGTTTATAGATCCTTATTCTCTGATTAACTTAGAATAAGTCTTTCAATTTAAATGTTCAATTTCTACACCTTATTGGCCTTTATTAAGCCGGCCAATTTTAACCGGCAATATGGACAAACATCGAAATATTTTTGAATCATCTGACCGGCCCCTTGGACAAAAACTTTTCAAGCAGTTGCCAAAGCAAGGAATTTTTGACCAAAATAGCCACGGAAACCAATTTAAAGTCAATGAATTGCATCAAAAAACAAAATTCCCAGTCTTTCATCACGATTTAGATCGTTATCTACGTGTTTTATAACTACGTTATCTAAACACTGTATAAACCAAGTGATAAAAGATTTATTTAACGTAAATTAACTGGCGTTTTATCTCCCTTTGGACAAAAATTACGGCCAATTAGGTATTTAAAAACCTAGGCATCGGGATTTTCAAATATTTCAAATTGTTATGTTCATGAATAACATATTTCCAACTAAAATACGGCGTTTAATTTTATTTCTCTGTTCTTGTTACACCATTCATGAATTCAATATTTAGCAATTCCTCCTGGAACAACAGTCCTTCATCCCTCAAAAAATTGATTCTCTCTTTTTACTAAATCTAGTTTCGTATACAGACTTTTATGAATTTTAACGATACTGTTTCACAGCACGCTCCTCGCCTTGCTGTCATTTTCACTGGGAAATGCGGTTTGTGCCGGGCGCTCAATCGGTCGCAATTTTGGTGAAAATGGGTCAAAATCGGAAAAACTGTAATGCGCGAAGTTATATTGTTGGAAAATACCGCGCTAAGCCGCGCGCAGCATTTTGGCCCTTTTAGAACACGAATATGTTCCAAAAGTACCAATTTGGCCCTTTTGGAACACGAAGCTATTCCAAAGGGCCATCTTTGGCCCTTTTGGAACACGAAGCTATTCCAAAGGGCCAATTTGGCCCTTTTGGAACACGGATACTGTTCCAAAAGGGCCAAACGAAAAAATAGGTATCGAATAGGTATCAAATAGTAAATATTCCATATGACTATTTTCAATTTGGCCCTTTTAGAACACCGTACCCGGGAGTCCTCCGGGAGCCCTCCGGGAGCCCTCCGGGAGTACTCCGAGAGTCCTCCGAGAGTCCTCCGGTAGTACTCGGGAGTACTCGGGAGTACTCGAGAGTCCCCAGGAGTCCTCCGGGAGTCCCCCCGGGAGTCCCCGGGAGTCCTACGGGAGTCCTACGGGAGTACCACGGTAGTACCCCGGGAGTCCTACGGGAGTACCCCGGGAGTCCCCCGGGAGTCCTACGGGAGTACCCCGGGAGTCCTACGGGAGTACCACGGGAGTGCCACGGGAGTGGCTCGGGAGTCCCCGGGAGTACCCTGGAGTCCTATGGAGTACCCGGGAGTCCCCCGGGATTACCCCGGAGTCCCCCGGAGTCCTACGGGAGTACCACGGGAGTGCCACGGGAGTACCCCGGGAGTCCTACGGGAGTACCACGGGAGTGCCACGTGGAGGAGTCCCCAGGAGTACCCCTGAGTCCTATTGAGGGAGTCCCCGGGAGTCCCCTGGAGTCCCCGGGAGTACCCCGGGAGTCCCCCTGAGTCCTACGGGAGTACCCCCGGGAGTGCCACGGGAGTACCCCGGGAGTGCCACGGAGTACCCCGGGAGTCCCCGGGAGTCCTACGGGAGTACCCCGGAAGTCCTACGGGAGTACCACGGGAGTGCCACGGGAGTACCCCGGGAGTCCCCCGGGAGTCCTACGGGAGTACCGCGGGAGTGCCCACGGAGTCCTACGGGAGTACCCCGGGAGTCCCCCGGGAGTCCTACGGGAGTACCACGGGAGTACCCCGGGAGTCCCCCGGGAGTACCCCGGGAGTCCCCCGAAAGTCCTACGGGAGTACCCCGGGAGTCCCCCGGGAGTCCTACGGGAGTACCACGGGAGTGCCACGGGAGTCCTACGGGAGTACCCCGGGAGTCCTACGGGAGTACCCCGGGAGTACCCCGGAAGTCCCCCGGGAGTCCTACGGGAGTACCCCGGGAGTCCCCCGGGAGTCCTACGGGAGTGCCACGGGAGTCCCCCGGGAGTCCCCCGGGAGTCCTACGGGAGTACCCCGGGAGTCCCCCGGGAGTCCTACGGAGTGCCACGGGAGTCCCCCGGGAGTCCTACGGAGTACCACGGGAGTGCCACGGGAGTAACCCGAGTCCCCGGGAGTACCCTGGAGTCCCCGGGGCACCCCGGGAGTACCCCGGGAGTCCTACGGGAGTACCCCGGGAGTCCCCCGGGAGTCCTACGGGAGTACCCCCGGAGGAGTCCTACGGGAGTACCACGGGAGTGCCACGGGAGTACCCCGGGAGTCCCCCGGGAGTACCCCGGGAGTACCCTAGCCAGACGTTGCCTGCCCCATATTTTTTTCAAAATATGGGACTCTGCGAGTCGGGAAGCGCGCGCTTCGCGCGCGCGAGGGGGCCAGGCAACGCCTGGCAAGGCATTGTCTTATAGATCTTTCAAATCATCATTAATTAATTCAAATCAACAGTCTTTAATGATCTTTAAATTCTATTGAAAATCTTGAACCTTCAATGGAATGGGCACCGAAGTGAAATGGTGCTAGATAATTGTTAATATTTGATATTGATCAATCGTAGATACTAAAAGCAGGAACTAGCGAAACCACCCCGAAACAAGCCGAAACAAGCGGAACGACCCGAAACCACCCCGAACCAACCCAAAAACCTTCCGAAACAAGCCGAAACAAGGCGAAATGAACCGAAACAACCCGAAACAACCCGAAACAAGCGAAACAAGCGAAACAACCCGAAACAAGCGAATCAACCCGAAACAACCCGAAACAAGCAGTTTTGTATTTTCCATTTGTTTCGGCTTGTTTCAACATTTCAACTTGTTTGATTGTTGTTTCGAGTTTATTCACCTTGTTTCACTTGATACGACAGAAAAAACACGAAACAACCCCAAATCAAGCCCGAATCAAATAATTTTTTACTTAAACCTGGAACAACTCGAAACAAGCTGAATCACCCCGAAACAAGCCGAATCACCCCCGAAACAAGCCGAATCAACCCAAAACAAGCGACTCAGAAAAAAGCGAAACAACCCGAAACAAGCGAATCAACTCGAAACAAGCAGTTTTGCATTTTCCACTTGTTTCGGCTTGTTTCGGGTTGATTCTCTTGTTTCGGCTTGTTTCGCTTGTTTCGGCTTGTTTCGGGTTGATTTGCTTGTTTCGGGTTGATTCGCTTGTTTCAGCTTGTTTCGGCTTGTTTCGCTTGTTTCGAGTAAATCAACCGAATCAAACGATTCAACCCGAATCAATATCGAAACGAGCCGAATCAATCTGAAGCCGGCCATGATCAATCCGGAATAAGTGTCAGAGTCAAGGTGAATCAACCCGTATAATTTTGGGACATAACTAATAGGATATTTATTGATATTCAGTTTGTCAAGAAATATGTTCTTCTAGTCATCTAGCTATCTAGGCACTCTTAGAGATGTGTATACACAAATCTTATGAACTTATAATTGTATCTCCTTTTATGATAGGCGACTTTATTACTCCAGTCCCAACTCATTCAGCTCATTTTACCTGTCAACTGTGAAACACTGCGTACACTGCACATATTTGTATATTATACATATCCTGATCTCACAGATCTCTATTTTCTATTTTTCCTTTCCAACTAACTATTTAGAGTTGACTGCGGATCCTTATTAGCACTTCCGTACTGTAGTATGTAGATAAAATACTCTGGCTACGTTATCTCTTTTCACCATTCATCACCACCCTATTCTTGATAACTGATCAACTGTGTCTGACTGATAATTACATAATAACGTAATCACTCGAGAGGTCAAATGTTTTCAGTTTCCTATCACTCATTTACTCATTAAGGCACGGTACTTAACAGTCTTGTTTTGCTAACAGTCATCAAATTATGACAATTATGATCTTTCTCAAGCTGACAACAAAATGATACTAATGATATCCTTATTCGTGGTAAAAATGATCATTTTGAATGCAACGTCATTAATCATTATAATAAATCATGTTATTCCCTTAATTTGCAACAAAATGAAATGCAACTCACAATTCGTAATGGAGAAAATTATTTGTGGGTCAGTTATCATTCATGTTTGACTATATAACTCATGAATTGGTGCAGACTAGCTTTCACTTACCTTGGCTAGATCTTATTTTAATGTCAAATAGTAAAAGTGGCAATAAACGAACATCCGGGAGGGGGGCCTCAAATGTGTTTCAGTGTGATAATAAAGAAAAGACCCATGGCAATGTCAATGATAACATTTTGAAAGACCCTCTCATCACCAATGGTGAATGTGAAAGATGTCCATTCCAAGGAAATATTGGTAATGAAGTTATTGTTTGTTCTTTATGCCGTAAATCATATCATGCACTGTGTAGAGATAAGAAAGGTGTTTATTCAGGGAATGCAATCTGTTCAAAAACCTTCTTTGAAATGTTTGGCCCTCTAGCAGCTCACTATAAACACAATTCGTCCAGGTGGGGACAGTTTTTGTTTATTTGCCAGAAATGCAACTCTTTATACCCTGGCTTACTCCCTTGTTCAGACTCTGAATCTGATGAAATTGATGTTATAAGCACTCATTCACCTGTTAAACCTAATTCTCTGAAAAAGGACTTCAAATGTTCTGAAACTCAAACATTCATTTCTGGCAATTTAAAGGGCTATAATTCTGACAATGAAATACAACAGGATAATGATCTTTCATCCCTCATTAAGCTGAATCATGAAATATTAGATCGTATCAAAACTGTTGAAAAGCTATCTAGAAATCAGTCAGATACCTTCAATAGTGAAGTCAATAAAGTTATCACTGAATTAAAATCCAATTCTATTGCAGTTTGCTCTAATGTTCTCACTCAGGAAAATGGCAATGTAGCTAACACTCATGGCAGTGTAGCTAACACTCAGCCATGTTACAAGTTTAATCCAAGTACTTGTCAACCAACAAAAGACTATGTTGAGGATTACCTTAGTGAGACCCAATATTCAGAAGTTTTTGATTTCCTAGAAAAGTGTCCTGACCTCAAGACTATCAAGTCAGGTAGTGGAAGCAGAGATGTCTCATACTATGGTGAGTTTGATTATCGATATGGGGCCATTCACCACAAGGCAAATCCAATTCCCAAGGTTTTAGAACCTATCATTGAACATTTGTCTGTAAAATACCCAAATACCATTGTCAACTCTTGTCTCATCACTAAGTATAGAAATGGAGGTAATGTTTGTCCAAAGCACAGTGATAATGAGCCATTCATAGCTCCAGGTTCTGATATATTCACTTTGTCAATTGGTGCAGAAAGGTCTATGCAATTCACATCAACATCTGGGGATCTTAAGTCAATCAATTTGGCAAATAACAGCCTTCTCTCATTCTCACGTGCATCACAACAGTTTTGGAAGCATGAAATACCAGCAATGGGTTGTTCCAGTGTTCGTTACAGTCTGACATTCAGACAGCTAGCACCATATTACCTTAATTCAACTTTGATTTGTGGTGATTCAAATACTCAGAACCTCAAGTTTGGGGCAGGCCGGAACACATTTGGTGTTTGGATGCCTGGCTGTAGAGTCAAGGCTGGAAGAATTGATGAGATTCCTGGACCTGATGAGCTGGATTATCCCTATCGAATATTGAACTAATTTATTTAAGTTGTTTTTGTTATTTGTATATATGTGCTATTACACTGTGGGATAAATGATCTTAGAACCAATAATCATCTTCCCATTCCAGTCCTCATTGAAAAACTTGAGAACAAATGTCTTGCCCTACATTCTAAATTCCCAGAAATGAAAATTCTCATCAGTCTACTCCTTCCTACCAAGGATGCTGGTCTCAATTCAATTGTACATGAATTCAACAAGAGAATCTTCAACCTGGTCAGTAAGCATGGAAATATGTGTACCATTTCACACCAAAATCTGGCAAATAGCAGAGGCTTATTGTCTCATGATTTAGGTCGCCACCATCAAGATGGAGCAGCCAAGGTTTTTGACACTGTCCATCTGGGATCTAAAGGTATTTCAATTTTCTGTTCAAATATCAAAAACAGCATCATCAAGAAGAAAACTGACAGGAAGTCAAATGATGAATATATCAGAACTAATCACCCTGCTACCAGTAAGTCAGTGAACACAGGTTACCAGTTTTGGAATCCCCACCCTGAATACAGACCCAGTAATCGCCCTCTAGCAGCTCACCCTTACCCATGGACAGGAAATCATCAAGATAGCTTTCCTGTGGGAGGTCTTCAAAACTTTAAACCAAATGATTTGAACAATGGCTATCAACCATAGTATAACCATGACAACTAGACGTGAACCTTGTGGGAACTGCTGCAAAGAAATTTATACTCATCATAAAATCTTGACATGTTCATCATGCAACTTAATTTTACATTACAAGTGTGGCAAAATTCCTTTGAATATGACCAAACAATTGATCAATGGCTCTGCCTGGACTGTCATGCAGGAAAATTGGTCACTTATTCTCCATTCAATTCTCTGAGTTTTAATAAATATAATCCTGATGACCCTGAAGCTTATGTAGAGATTGAGAAAATAAAAGCTTGTCTAAAAGGATGCAAAGTTATTCCCAACAAATTGGCAAATAGTAAGAATTTTGGGTTTGATAAAAAGCCTTTGGCCATTTTTTCCAACAACATTGATGGAATGTCACAAAATTTTGACACCTTACTGGCCAAGCTATCCCTTCTTAGTAATCAATTTGACATTCTTGCAGTAACTGAAACCAATATCAACGAAATCCATAAAAACCTTTATAAAATTCCTGGCTATGATTCCATTTTCAGTTCAAAATATCCAAATAAGCATAAAGGGAGTGGAATAGGCATTTATTTCAATAAAAGTTTTGCAGGAAATATTATTGATGAGCTTACGATGATAGGCCCTGATATTGAAACACTTTTCTTAAAAATGTATCACAAAGGTAAACAGTTCAACTTTGGTGTAGTCTATAGACCTCCCAGTGGCAACTTAAAAAACTTTTACCAACAACTTGAAAGAATTTTTAATATGTTATCCAACAAAGCAGCAGATAACAATTCGATTGTATGTGGAGACTTTAATGTTAATTTGTTAAAAAACGACTGTAACAAAACTAAATTTGAGAATGTATTTTTTGGCAACTGTTTCATACCAACTATATCACTTCCCACCCATGAAAAACCTGGATGTGACCCTTCATGTATTGATAATATTTTTGTTTCAGATGTTGATAATGTTCTAGGTTCTGGTTTGCTACCTGATGTTAAAGTGTCACACCATTACCCAACTATTTGTTTTTATGACATATTTGACAATGATAATCAAGCTGATAATGTCAATGATAGTGATAACTGTTCTCTGCCACATTATGACTATTGCGAAACTCATATCATTGAATTCAATTCCAAACTTTCTGAAAAGCTTTCTATGGACAATTTTAGTGCTGATGAATTAGGTTTTGAAAAATTTATTGATTGCATCAACAACACAATAGAAGACTGTTTCAAAGTAAATCCACAAAGTTTGAAAAAGTCAAAGCGTAATCGGATAGAGAATCCTTGGATCACAAATGGCCTCATTAACTCAATCAACTATAAAAAATTTTCTGTACGAAAAATGGAGAAAAAGTAAAAACAAGGGAAGTAAAATGGGGATTCTGAACTTTATGATAAATACAAAACTACCGAAAGAAGTTAAGAACTTTAATCAAAGCTGCTAAACATATGTTTTATTCTAAGAAATTTGACAATTGCCATGGCAATAGTAAAAAACATGGGAATTAATCAACGAACTCAGGGAAAAAGTATATCTAAATCCAAGTCCTCCTTTCTCGTTAATGGAGAATTGGTTAAGGATAGAAGAGTTATAGCAAATGAATTTAATAAATATTTTGCATCAGTTGCTCATGACTTGAATAAAAATGCTTTAAGACCAGAAAATCTTCCAATATCCCCTATTCCTGACTTCTCAACTTATATCAGTGACAGAGTAAATGACAGCCTATTCTTTGAACCATGTTCACCAGTTGAAATAGAAAAAATCATTAACGAATTAGAAAATGGCAAAGCTAGTGATATACCTGTAAGAATTCTCAAGAATTGCATATCAATTATTAATCCCCATTTGACAAAATTCTACAACAATTTCATTGAATTAGGTATATTTCCAAATATCCTCAAGATTGGCCACATAACTCCTGTGTTTAAAAAAGACAATATACAATTGTTCAAAAATTATAGGCCTGTTTCAATGCTACCTTGCTTTGGAAAAATTCTGGAGAAGATCATCTACTCTCGTTTATATAGTTTTGTTACCTCAAAAAATATCTTATATGAAAACCAATATGGTTTCCGTAGTCACCACTCAACCTCACATGCGGTGAACTACTCAGTTGATAAAATAAATGTTAACATAGAGAATAAAAACCATGTACTTGGCATATTTATAGATCTAAGTAAAGCATTTGATACCATTTGTCATGATAAACTCCTTGTAAAACTGGAAAATTATGGCATCAGAGGTACACCACTGAATCTCTTAAAAAAGTTACATGACTAATAGGCAACAACTAACTAACTATGATTCTGTTAAATCTGATTTACTGCCTGTTATATATGGTGTCCCTCAGGGATCTGTTCTAGGACCATTGCTTTTCATTCTTTATATAAATGATATAGTCAATTGTACTAAACTTGGACACTTTGTAATGTTCGCTGATGATACAAATATATTTGTTAGTGGAAGTACTGAAGAAGAAGCTTATTCCAAGGCCAATGAGGTGCTTAGAAATGTAAATTTGTATATGATAAGTAATCAAATGCATGTTAACATTGAAAAGTGTGTGTACATGCATTTTAGACCAAGGCTTAATCACCATGAACAAAAAACTTGTGCCAGAACCAAAATTAGTGGTTTTGATCACAAACTATTCCTGAACAATAACAAAATCAAAAAAACAAATAGAGCACGATACCTAGGAGTTATCATAGATGAAAACTTGAATTGGGAAAGTCATCTTGAACATTTGGAACAAAAATTAAACAGTTCAATTATCACAATCAAAAGAATCAGAAAATTCATCCCCCAAGAGCATTTCAATAAACTCTATCACTCACTCTTCATATCACACCTAACTTATGGGATATCAGCTTGGGGTTCTGTATCCAATAATAAATTGAAGCCTATATTCAATATTCAAAAGAGATGTTTACGCTTGCTATATGGAAAACAATTGAACTTTGATCATGCTGAATTCTATAAAACTTGTGCTAGAACTAGATCAATTGATGAACAATTAGCTCCTAAAGAATATGTGCTAGAACATACCAAACCTCTATTCACCGAGTTAAAATTCCTAACTGTCCATAATCTACACAAACTTTTCTTACTAAATGAAATTTTTAAAATTAGAAAATATAGATATAAAATAAATAAATAAATATAAATCACTTATAACACGCTTAGACAATCATTAATATGACACAAGGAAATATTTTGCCATTCAAGCGTGACCATGTCTTAAGACCAGAAAATATCAGTCCATGATAAATATCCCAACAAATACTTTTCAGTCATTATTCAACATTATTTCAAACATTATTGAATTCCACTAAATGCAGTCTCAAAATAATGGGTCTTAAGGAGTTGTTTGAATGTCCCCTAACTCTGTGCTGCTCCTGATGTTATATGGTAAAGAATTCCATGTCCGGGGAGCAATATATGAGAAAGAGGCATCTGTTTTAGAGGCGTGATGGTTGAGGTACTTTAAGGAGGTAAAAAGTCATTATCAAGTCTTAGACTCACATTTTTGACTTCTCTGACTGATATGAGCTCCTTGAGATATTCAGGAGCTAAGTTATTAAGACACTTGAAAACCAAGAGGGAAATTTTGAATTTGATTCTGAATTCAACTGGCAGGAAATGAAGTTTTTTTAGGTAAGGCTTGATGTGATCCCATTTCTTCTTGCCACTGAGCTTGAAAATGAAACGGACAGCATTGTTCTGGAGCTTTTGAAGTCTGTGAACATTTTTCTGAGTGAGTCCTCCATAACAAGCATTACAATAGTCAATCACAGATAGGATATTAGAATGAACAAGCTGGATCTTGAGTTCATAGCTAAGTTTTGATCCTATTCTTCTGAGGTCCCTAAGATTGAGGTAGCAAATCTGAGAGATGACATTGATTTGCTCACTCATATCAAGTTGATGGTCGAAATGGAAACCCAGATTTTTTGCATGCAATGAGGGGGATAATTGTATTTCACCAAAGCTATGTCCAAGATCTAGCTTCTCAATGGGACTGACATAGTAACCAATGTCCAAGAATTCAGTCTTATCATCATTGAGTTTCATAAAGTTAAGTGCCATCCATTTCTTAACATCTGCCAGACAAAGCTGTATATTTGTGTGGTCAACTATTTCTGAGTCAACATCAAAAGCATAGTATATCTGAGTATCATCTGCATATAAGTGAATAGAAAATCCATAATTAGTTACAACCTTTTCAAGTTCCTTGGTATAAAGAATGAACAGGAGTGGTCCAAGTATTGACCCTTGTGGTACACCAATATTGAGCAAGCATTCAGATGAATAAGAACCTTTAACATTAACCTTGAATTTTCTTTCTGAAAGGTATGACTTTAACCATTTAATAACAATGCCATCTAGTCTATAGTAATGTTTCAGTCTTTGAAGTAAGATGTCATGATTAATTGTATCAAAGGCTGCACTTAAGTCAAGAAGCAACAGCACAGCATTATTTCTTTTATCCATCATAATGAGAAGATCATTCTGGATCTTAAGCACAGCTGTTTCGCAGCTATGGAATTTACGATAGGCAGATTGATGTTTTGAGAATAGCCCTTCATTATCCAGAAATTCTACAAGTTGAATGTGGACTACTTTCTCTATCAACTTAGATATGTAGGGAATATTACTCACTGGCCTGTAGTTACTCAATATATCAGAGTCAAGATTAAATTTCTTTAAACTGGGTCTTATTAGAGCTGTTTTCAGTATTGAAGGAAAATCACCAGTTCTCAAAGATTCATTAACAATATAGTGAATGGTTTCAATCAATTCTGGCAAGGATGCTTTAAATAGCCACATGGGCAGAACGTCAAGCTCACATGATTTATCTGATAGATTTTTTGCCAGGTCAAGTAACTCCTCAACAGTTACTTCACGAAACTCAGTAAATTTTCTAAATTTACTTTGATTGTGCATGCTTTCATCGGAGATTTTATCATTATAGTTGACCAAGTCTTTCTCAATGTTTGAATAAATATCCTTCACCTTTTGTCAAAAATGTTTTGAAATCATTTGCTAACAATGTATCATCACTGCAATGAGGTAATTTGCTTGTTCCATATTCCTTATCCAGAAGGTGGTTAAGAACCTTGTATGTTGCTTTAGGGTTTCCCCTTTGCTAGAGCTAATTTTTTCATTGAAATAAAGGTTTCTAGCTTTATTTATAATGATAGCCTTATCAATACACTTCTCATTATAAATTTCGAGCTTGATTGTCTTCTTTGTTTTTATAGAACTTTGTTGAGCCTTTCTAGCATCAATCTTAGCTTTTTTGCAGGATTCATTCCACCAAGGTGATTGGCTTGTTTTGAACTTCCTTGTAACATAAGGTGCATGCTTATCCAGAACTTGTTTCACAGTTTTTTGATACAAGTCAATAGCCTGATCCACAGATGTGAGTTTTTCAATGGTAAATGAACAGAACAAGTCATGTCTAAATTCGTTCAGATCCATTTTCTTAAACTCTCTCACATCCTTTGACTCAAAGTTCACTAATTGGCTAGCAGGAGGAGAAATATGGTTGGGGATATCAAAGTATACAAGAAAGTGATCTGATGTTGTACCTGTATCACTTTCTACTATCAGATCTTTAAGAGACAAAGCACCTGTACCTGACTCCAAAGTTAATACCAGATCAAGAATTCCCCCTGAATTGTGTGTTGGTTTATTCACATGTTGATGGAAGCCTTTACTTTTGCACAATGCTAGGAAATTATTGGCATTTTTATCACCCATATTTTCCACATGAAAGTTGAAATCACCACATATCATAGGGGCACCAAATTTTTCAACAACATTATCCAGATATTTCTCAAATTCATCCATGAATTTAAGTATTTTCGTTTCCTCATATTTAGTTTTACATTTAGTTCTAGTAGTACGGTAAATGACACAGATTCTTGTTGGTGTCTTAGCTGACTTGACTAAACACTCTAGAACTTCAAATGATGTAAATCCTTTGACCACATGACTCTCAATTACGACTCTTTTTGGATTGTAAATAAATGCCACTCCACCGCCTTTACCCTTCCTTGGACAGCTTTGAATATCAAACCCAAAATCATGAATTTCTGAAGAAATTGCTTTGTCTTTAGCTTTGAGCCAAGTCTCTGTTATGCAACAAATATCAATCTTGTTCTGCTTTAGCAATTCTAATGTCCCACAAACCTTATTACACATAGATTGAGTATTGAAACATGATGCACGTAAATCAAGATTAGGGCAAGTTGTTTCTGCACCTTTAATCACATCACGTTTTTTGAGAGAAATTCAGTGTTTTCTTTCAAGCGATTGATCTCTCTTAGTATCACTGGACACTTTGAATCACCTGCATTGTGTGATTTACAGGATTCTGCATCATTACCATGCTTTGATGCCAGACAGCGGACACAGCAATGATTTGACATATCCTTTTTCACTGGACATGTACTAGATTTGTGGTTTTTCATACAAAACATGCATACAGGTGCTTTGTCTTTGGCTGGACAGTCAACTGAGATATGTCCAAGCATTTGACAGTGATAGCAATGTTTAAAATGGAATCTATCACGAAACTGTTAACGGCTATTACCTAGATAAATATTGCCTTGTTGGTTTTGTACAATAGCTGATCTGATAGCAGGAGAAATTTTGAGGCCAATTGTATAAAATTCATTGTTAGCATTCTTGCTGACATATACAACTTCCAGTGTATGACCCAGCTCATGCAAGTTACGGATGCATGGGTTCTTGGAGATAACCTTGTTCAAAATAAGTTCCTTTTCTTGTGTCCTTACATCTTCAACATTCTGAGATCTATCTATTTCTTCCAAAACATCATTCAGAACATTATGCAAGCTAACTTTTGGGAGCATTTTGGTTGCATGCTTTGTCTGATAGCCATGTGCCTGAAGAACTTTAGAGTCATTTAAAACTTTTTCAGTCTCATTCCTTGCTTCCAAGTTTTTAAAGCCAATCACAATTTTCATACTTTTAGAATTAGCTCGAATGAATTCTACCTGAACATTCTTCAACTTAATTTCTGCTGCTTTCTTTGCATTCTGCATATTCATTTGAGCAGATTCATTATTTTTATCAGTTGGATACAAAATAAGGACTTCTGTAGCAGATTTATTTGCTGTATTAGTGTACTGTGGGCTATTCACAGTATTAGAATTAGCAGCAACCCTATTGGCTGATACTGTTTGACAACCAAGTATTGAAGCATAGCTGATATGATTTGCCTCACTGGAAATTTCCTCTTGGGGAGCACCAGCCTCTGACACAATAGAATTTGAAGTCTCAGTCTCACAAACATTTTCATCATTTAAACTCAGTCTAGCATGTGATTGTGCTTCATTTCCATTATCTTGCAAATGTAGGACCTTCTGTAGCAGAAGCTTTATTTCATCCATTGAACTTGAAAGATTATCAACACGTTTGTCTATCATTTCAATTTTATCATCATATTGTTTATTATTGACCAGCTCACAACTCACCAAGCTTTCCTGGGCATTATCACACAGCTGTTCATCTTGCATGACAGGGGATTCCTCACCCTCACTGCTTTCCTCTTCACTGCTTTCATCTTCACTGCTTTCATCTGAGCTGGAATCACCTTTGAAGACTGACATGGCACTATCATTTCCACTTTCAAAACAGAGATCTGTAGAAATAACTGTATCATCTTTGCATGAACAATCAATTTTAGAATCTGATGCTGAAGAAAGATCTTTATTGAGTTGATCAAAGCTTTTGATAAAGTAGATTAGGGCTTTGATAAGGGGATCCTTGTTAACATATTTGAATGAGTCAAATTCAATTAAATCAGCATCAGTGCTCACAATCTCATCAGTAGTAACATTTCTTTGAAACTTAAAACATGGTATATTGGAACTTATCTCTGGTTGGGAGGTACCATCATTGGGGTCTTGTCCTTTGGTGGTTGAGTTTGACTTCTTTAGCACTACTTTAACAACCTTTGGAGTAACAGCATTGTCTTTTTCAACAGCATTATTATCCATTTTGCCATTGACATTCTTGCCTTGGTCATTTACCTGTAACAATGCTCTAACCGAGTCCTCCAGAACCTTCTCCTTTGAACCATCACCTTGTGACATGGTACACCTGGTATACCACAGGCAAACACAACAATGTCACAGGGAGGGGGCTCTAGGGTTGTGGATTTCAGAGTCCTCAGTTAGTTAATTTAATATGTGTTGTGTTGTAAGTTTATATACACTACTCAAAAACTCACCCCAATCAACAAGAAATAATCGAAAAAAGAGTATTGTTGTACCAGATTATAACCTTCATTCTTCTAGACAACAATTTCTGTACTTTGGCTCCCATGTATGGAATAAATTCAATGATAAAACTGGTCAGTGTGGTACAAACTTTCTCTCTGACCTCTCCACATCAACCTTTGTTGCAAAAAGAAGTTCAAAAATTTATTTTTTGACCTTCAGTCATCAGGACATATTGAGCTCTGGGAGAATCGTAACCAAAATTTTGAATTGCTTTGATTCAACCTCAGTTCTTGTGACGTTAAAGTTGCTCAAATAAAGTAGAAACTCAAAAGATATATTATTTATACATTCTGCAGCAGTTCTTAGATGCCTTCACTTTTACCTCAAACCCAATATGGATTTAAAATATTCGTTATGATACACAGAATGAAAATTTTGAAATCTTACTAATGTTATCTTGCATAGAATGGACATGTATGTTATTTGTATTTTTAACTTATTAATTGTAACTTATTAATTTCAACTAATATATTGATTTTATCAAAGTGAAATTGTTTTTGACTCACAGCAAGTAGGTAAATTTCTTTTGTAAATTCTTATTGAATCTATTGCTGTTGTACCAAGGGTGGTACCCAAGTACCCACAAGTATTTCCTGTAGCCGCAACAAAATCCAATTACCGTGATCAATTGCAATACATTTTCCTTAGTTTTTATTCCTGCTTGGTTTGTTTTGTAATGGGTGTTTTTAATTAAATAGTATTTCACTATAATGGTTATGCAGCTTGTTAGGATATCCTGACTTTACTTTATTTTATTATTTCAGTTTTAAATTATTATATCAGTATATTATGTTCATATTAATTTAATCTAAATCACAATTGTCATATGACCAGAAAGAATTCAACTGTTCAAATTATGGTGTAATGTGCTACTAAATATAAACTTATTTGTTTTATTAACTTATTTGTTTTATTTTTTAAACTTTACAACACTACTTTATACAATCAAATTTGAGGACCCCGAACTGTTGTTTACCTTGTCACTAAACCCATGGATGCTTATTTCCAACTAGCTCCAACTCGCAAAAGCTAGATTGACTACTGTAATATGTCTAAGAGAGATAGTGGCAAAAAACAAGCATCCGGGAGGGGGGCCTCAGATGTGTTTCAGAGTGATAACAAAGAAAAGACCCATGGCAATGTCAATGTTCTTACTTTGAAAGACCCTCTTATCACTGATGGAAAATGTTGTAGATGCCCCTTCAATGGCAATATTGTTAATGAAGCTATTGCCTGCTCCATATGCCGTAAGTTATTTCATGCCCTGTGCAGAGATAAGAAAGGTGGGTTTGCTGCTAATGCTATTTGTTCAAAAACTTTCTTTGAAATGTATGTTCGTTTGGATGCAAACCATAAGCAAAATGTATCCAGGTGGGGACAATTCTTGTTCCTTTGTCAGAGTTGTCATCTGAATTACCCAGGTTTATTTCCAAGCTCAGATTCAGAAGAATTAGATGTTGTTTCCTTGAAATCCCCTGTTAAGTTTATGCCTCTGAAAAAATCTTTGTGTGCTGAAGTACAAACTGTTATATCAGGAAATATGGAAGGGTATAGTTCTGAAAGTGAAACCAACCAAGACTATGATTTGAAAACCCTCACTAAACTCAATCATGAAATACTAGATAATATCAAAACCATTGAAAAATTATCTAAAGAGCAGGCAAAAACATTTAACACTGAAATTGGTAAAGTTTTAACTGAGCTGAAATCAAAGCAATTTACTGGCTTCTCTAACCCTCCCATGCAGGAAACTAATGAGATTACATCCAGATTTAAGTTTGATGCCACCTCTTGTGAACCAACAAAAGCCTATGAAGAGGGTTTTCTCAATGAAGACCAACACAAACTAGTGTTGGACTTCCTAGAGCAGTGTGGCGACTTCCAGACTATCAAATCAGGTAGTAGTAGTAGAGAAGTGGCCTACTATGGTGAGTTCAGGTACCGCTATGGTGCTATTCAACATGAAGCTAATCCAGTACCAGATGTTTTGCAGCCCATAATTGATCAAATATCATCCAAGTATCCAAAGTCACTAATTAAACTTACAACACAACACATATTAAATTAACTGAGGAACCCCAGTCAAATTTCCTTGGATTTATTGTCTAAAGTTCTGCTTGCAGAGCTTAAACTCAACAGTGAAAGCACTTTGCTTATCCTGTCTGATACCCTAGCCAAAATTTTCTCTCCTGGGGTTCTTCGGATAGGATGTCACTGTTTCAGGCAAACGTTAATGACAATGGGAATGATGCAGACTCATCAACTTCAGCCCACAATATCCGAAAGATTAGTGGAGATAGTGTTAATAGTGGATCTGAACCTACTGCCCCAAACTCAGAGATAAGTTCTAGTCCCACTACTGGCTTTAAGTTCAGTAAGAATGTGTCAACAGATGAAATAGTTAGTTCTGATGCTGATACAGTTGAATTTGACTCATTTAAATATGTGCTAAAGGAGACTGTTGTCAAAGCCTTGTTATACTTTATGAAAAGTTTTGATGAACTTAATAAGGAATTTTCTTCTATATCAGATTCTAGTGCTTATGATAAGAGTGAGAGTCCATGTAAAGATGATACAGTCATCTCTACAGATCTTTGTATGGAAAGTGCAGATGAGAATGGGATAACAAACTTGGAGGATGAGTGCAGCTCTAATGACAGCAGTGATGATGAAAGCAGTGAGGATGACAAAGATGATGACTTGCTGGATGAGCATGGGTCTAGTATGCATGAAGATTTAGCTTCAACTGGTGAGATTTCAGGTAGAAATAGTAGCTGTGATAACAAAGTTGACATGATTGATAAACGAGTTGACAATCTTTCTAAGTCAATAGATGAAATGAAGCTATTACTGCATAAGGTCTTGAATGTCAACAATGATGAGAATCACTCACATACAGTTAGCAAAATCAATTTTGTTTCAAATGATACTGAACAGAACATATCTGTCCTCCACCTTCAAGACCTAGTTATGCACATATTGCTGGTTCTAGCACCATATCTGTGAGCCCTGTACAATGTATGAAAAAATCTGACCATACATTAGTTTCTAAAGATACAATAATCAATGGAAAGAAAAGTTGCTGCTTCAGACCCAAATTCCAAGAATGCTGAAGTTCTTTTGTTAGTCCCTAATGAAAATGTAAGCAGATCAGCTGAGAAAATGAACAATGTTAAGAAAATTGTTGAGACTAGACTGAAGGACACACAAATTGAATTTGTAAAGGCAAACTCTCAAAGTATGAAAATCATAGTTGGTTTCAAAAGTAAAGAACTCAGAGATAAGGGAAAAGAAAAAGTTGATTCATGTGGTTCTCTGGATACTTTTGGATATCATACTTTAGCAGGAAGTAAGATGCTGCCAAAAATCTACCTGTCCAATGTCTCTGAAGAAATTATCAGTGAAGTTGATGCATCCCTGGAAGGATCTGAGAAACGGCACATGGAAAAAGCTGTAATTTTAGATAGAATCCTTGATAAAAATCCTGGAGTAGTTGAACTGAGAAGGGCCGGCCACACATTGGAAGTTGTGTACATCAACAGAAATGAGTCCTCAAAAAACAATTTCTATTGGTTTAAAAGTGTCACCTGCAATAAGGGAGACAATTCTTCAGAATCAAGGAGGTAATTTGTATCTGGGTAACACTCGGTATCAAGTAAAGGACAGGTACCATGTGAAATCCTGCTATCATTGTCAACTCATTGGGACACGTTCAACAAAAACATGTCTGAAATTCAAAATTTCATTTTCAAAAATGTGGCAAATTTCACAAAACTGTCTATAGATCATTTGCCTTGAATCCTAGAGGTGTCAAAATTTGATACAAGGTCAATAATTGACTATTTATCACATTCCAATTTCTTCTGATAAAAAATAATATTTACAGGGCCATTTATGATACCAGAATCACTGTAGTATCATTTTTTGGCCCTGGACTGAATAATTTGCATATATCACCCATGTGAACATTGTGTAGCCATTTGTGTATCCATGGTGAATGGGATTTCGAAATATGGTCGGTGAGTCACAGGCAAATGGCCATGAAATAATACTAAAGTCACATAGAGGTTTTATGTACCTGTATTCCTTAAATCAAGAGGCCATTACAGTGAAACCATACGGTTTATGGTTATCAAAACACCATAAATTGTTGAGAATATTGCTATGCTATGATATTGGGGCTCAAAATTAAATTGTGGCCAATTTGATACCAATATCACATAATAAACACCAGATCTCATATTCATGTGGAACAAATTTCTGTATTATATGTGATTTCTGTATCCATATTGGACCTAGTTTCGTGAGTTTTTAGTTTCTAGTGTAAGTTACATCTATATTATAGCTGAATCTGGATCAAAAATCACAGATCTGTAAATGGATATATTCATCACATGCCTTACAATACCAATACTGTGGGATTCTTTGGCCAACTATTATCACTTGTAGCGAAATAATGTGATCAGTGTATCATAAAGTGACTATTTATCTCATATCAAACGGCAAGTACAGTTTCTGTAAGGAGTTTACTTTCCAAAATATACAGAATATTAACCTAAAATGTCATTGGTGATACTGAGATCACAATAAAATGGTTTCACTACACAATGGAAATCATGTGTGATTTTTATATCTTTTTGACCTTAGATTGAGGAAAGTTCATTTTAATTGATAGGTTAACTTATACGATGTGAAAAATCATATCATTTTCCATAAAAAATACCTTCTGTGATACTTAAAATCACACATTTGTTTCCATCTATCATTTTATTCCATCAGTTACAAAGGGGGGGGGGGCCAACCCCCTCAATTTTGGTGGATATAAAAAATCGCCAATAGGGGTTTAATTTTGGGGGTTTTGGGGGTTTTAGGGGGTTTTGGGGCTTAATTCTTAGTGCAAAAATGGGCATTTTTTCTCAAATGGTACCTTTTTGTTCCTGATTTTTGCACCATTTCAAAATGGTACCATTTTTGGTCGTGATTTTGGCGATTTTTATAAATGGTACCATTTTTGTTCCTCATTTTTGCACCATTTCAAAATGGTACCATTTTTGTTCGTGATTTTTTGGCTATTTTTAGAAATGGTACCATTTTTGTTTCCGGTTTTGGTACCATTTTTGTTTATAATTTTGGAACTTTTATAAAATGGTACCATTTTTGTTTCTAATTTCAGCATCTTTTTCAAATGGTACCATTTTGTTTCTGATTTTTACATCCTTTCAAAATGGTACCATTTTTGTTCCCTCATTTTTGCACCATTTCAAAATGGTACCATTTTTGTTCGTGATTTTTGGCTATTTTAGAAATGGTACCATTTTTGTTTCCGGTTTTTGGTACCATTTTTGTTTATAATTTTTGGAACTTTTATAAAATGGTACCATTTTTGTTTCTGATTTTCAGCATCTTTTTCAAATGGTACCATTTTGTTTCTGATTTTAACACCCTTTCAAAATGGTACCATTTTTGTTCCTGATTTTTACCATTTCAAAATGGTACCATTTTTTGATGGTGATTTTGGCGATTTTTAGAAATGGTACCATTTTTGTTTCCGGTTTTTGGTACCATTTTTGTTTATAATTTTGGAACTTTTATGAAATGGTACCATTTTTGTTTCTGATTTTCAGCATCGTTTTCAAATGGTACCATTTTGTTTCTGATTTTTAACATCCTTTCAAAATGGTACGGTTTTTGTTTCAGGTATTCAGCCCCTTTTTAAATGGTACCAATTTTGTTTTTGATTTTTGGCATCATTTTTAATTGGTACCTTTTTCGTTTCTGATTTTTCAGAAGTACCCTTTTAAAATGGTACCAATTTTTTGTCCGATTTTTTGCGCCTTTTCGAAATGGTACCTTTTATTCGTGTTTTTGGCAACTTTTTCAAATGGTACTTTTGGTTTCTTCATTTTGGTGCTTTTTTGAATCATACTAGAATAATTTCTG
Organism: Beroe forskalii; assembly: GCA_011033025.1. Lineage (NCBI taxonomy): Eukaryota > Metazoa > Ctenophora > Nuda > Beroida > Beroidae > Beroe > Beroe forskalii. The sequence continues at coordinate 236,658 of WFMF01000014.1, forward strand.
CTGTCGATAGGGGGGGTTTAATTTTGGGGGTTTAATTTTTGCTGTCGATAGGGGTTTAATTTTGGGGTTTAATTTAACCCCCTGGTGGATATAACAAATTTCCAATAGGGGGCTTAATTTTGGGGGGTTTTGGGGGGTTGGCCCCCCCCCACAAAGATGTGACCTTTGTATCAATTTTTCGAGTTAAAGTGATTCTCGTGATGTTTAGCTATCAGCAGATGCATGAAACTATGTGATTAAACTGAGAAACCTTAGAAAAGATAGATAGAAGATACTTAAATCACGACATAGAAATGGGTAAATTTTCAAAGAAAATGTGTGACTACTGTATCATCTTTGACCCCAAAGTGAAAATTTTCATTGGAACAAGTATGTAAACAATACATCAATGCACTCCTAAAATATTGGTCATTTTCGATGCTCAGCTGCATTTTCATGAGATGCAGTATCAATCTGGCATATATCCACAGATTGTCCAAATAAAAATAGTCCCCCAGTGTGTTTGTTTTGTATGGGGAAGCATAGATCAGCTGCATGCTTTTATAAGGAAGATAAGGCTAGACATTGTTGTGCAAGATGCCTTGATTCAGCACAAAGTAATGATGCAGAAAATTATAAGACACATAATGCTGGTGATGCTTCATGCCCTGTAACACTCAGAGAGATTGAAAGATTGAAAGGGAATACTGATCTGACCTCAAAAAACGTGATGTGACAAGTGGTGCAGAATACAATGATAACCTAATGATTGCTTGTTTCAATGCTCAATCAATGTGCAACAAGATAGACAATGTTTTAGAACTGTTGATTGAAAGGAAAATTGATATATGTTGCACCACAGAAACATGGTTCAAATCAAATGAAGCTGCCAGATTCTCCAAAATTCACGAATTGGGCTTTGATGTGCTGAATACACCACGCAAAGGAAGGGGAGGAGGTGTAGCCTTCATTTATAATATGGAAAGGGTTAATCCAGCCTTAAACAAAGTAACTGGGTTTAAATCTTTTGAAGTTTCAGAAAGTATAGTCAAAGGTACCAATGAGCTTATTAGATTCTGTACTGTCTATAGGACCACGAGTTCTAAGACAAAAGAAAAGTACAATGAGACAAAAGTTAATTCTTTTCTTGATGAGTTTGACACATATCTTGATAATCTAGCTGATAAATCTGGCTTCCCTGTTATATGTGGGGATTTCAACTTTCATATCCAGGATATAAATGATTTTTATGCCAAAAAATTTGTGTTATTGTATGAAAGTAAAGGTTTCACTCAACATGTGACCGAACCAACTCACTATGGTGGAAGTACTCTTGACTTGGTATTAACTTTGAGTTCTGCAAAAGATAACATTCCTTTAAAAGACTTGACTGTTGATCAAAACACAGGTACAACATCAGATCATTACCTTGTATCATTTGCTTTGCCCGTGGTTTTAAAGCAACAGAAACCTGATCAAAAGATAGTTGTTAAAGAGGTCAGAGAATATGCAAAAATTGCCATATCAGAATTTAGAGAAAATCTGTTTTTTTCTCCAATAAACTTTACAAACTTTGAGTCAGTTGACCAGGCTGTTGAATTATACTCAGAAACAGTCACTAGAATTTTGAATGTTCATGCCCCATATGTGACCAAGAGATTTAATCAAAATCGGTCACCTTGGTGGAATAGTGAATGTCAAAATGCAAGAACTGAAGCAAGAAAAGCACAAAGAAAACTGGCAAAAGATCCATCTGATTCAGAACTTGGCAAGTTATATGGTGAAAAATGCATTGACAAGTCAATCATAATTGACAAGACCAGGAATAGATATTATGATGGGAAGTTGGCAGCAGCTAAAAATGATCCTAAGAAAACATACAGGATTATAAATCACCTTCTTGATAGAGAATTTGGAGCAAACAAACTTCCTAATGAATCTGAGGATAGTATTATTGCCCAAAAATTCAGTTCATTTTTCAATGAAAAAGTCCATTCAATTTATAGCAATATTGATATTAAGAACCAAGAAATGTCCCTCAGCCAACCTGTGTTTGCTCAATGTGGATCTGATGTCAGAAGTCTGTCATGCTTTAAAGAAATATCGATTGAAGAGCTTATGGACCTTGCTTTGAATCTTCCTGATAAGTCTTGTCCCTTAGATGCTATGCCAATCAATCTGTTCAAGGAATCTCTCCCAGAGTTGATACATGTGCTTCACTATATTGTTAATGAATCTCTTCGAACAGGAAAATTTCCTACAGCTTTCAGAACAGCAGTTGTGAGGCCAGGACTGAAAAAACCTAATCTTGATTCAGATGTCCTTAACAACTATCGACCCATAAGTAATTTATCCTATGTCTCTAAATTGATAGAAAAAGTAGTACATAAGCAGCTTGTTGATCACATTGAAAGTCAAGGACTATTTGCTGAAATGCAGTCAGGGTATCGTAAACACCATAGCTGTGAAACTGCTGTTTTGAAGATCCAGAATGATCTATTGATGTTGATGGACAAAAAAGACAATACAGTACTACTTCTTTTGGATCTTAGTGCAGCATTTGATACAATCAATCATTCTTTGCTTCTTAAAAGACTAAGATACACATATAATATCACAGGGATTGCACTTTCATGGATAGAATCGTACTTGAAGGACAGAAAATTCACTGTTTTGGTCAATGGTTGCTATTCCCAAGAGTGCTCTCTTGAAATAGGAGTACCACAGGGATCTATTCTAGGACCTCTCCTCTTCATTTTGTATACCAAAGACCTGGAGAAAATAGTTACCAAGTATGGTTTGTCCATTCATTTGTATGCTGATGACACCCAGGTATACTTTTCATTTGATGTACATAGTTCTTCTCCTGATTTGACAAAGATAAAGTCTTGCTTTGCTGAAATACGTGCATGGATGAGTGCAAACTACTTGAAGATGAATGATGACAAAACGGAATTTGTTGACATAGGTTATTATGTGAGTCCCATAGATACCCTGGACCTTGGACATGATGCTTGTAATTTATCTGTAAGTCCAGCATTAGCAGCTAAAAATCTTGGTTTTCATTTCGATCATAGACTCAGTATGGATGATCAAGTAAGTCATGTTTCCCAGATTTGTTATTTGAATTTGAGGAACATCAAAAAGATTGGATCTAGACTCAGCCATGAATTAAAGGTTCAGTTGGTGCATGCTAACATTTTGTCGGTATTGGACTATTGTAATTCAAGTTATGCAGGCATAACAGATAAAAACTTGCAAAGACTTCAAAAATCCAGAACAATGCTGTGATTTATTTTAGGTTGAATGGAAAGAAAAGTGGCAGTCAATTAGTCCTTTCCTTAAAAACTACTTTTTGCCAGTAATTTATAGAATCAAATTTAAAGTTGCTTTGTTAGTTTATAAGTGCATCAATAATTTAGCTCCTATTTATTTGAAGAATATGATATCATTAAGAGATACTAAGAGGATGAGTTTGAGGTTAGATGATGATTTCTTTATACTAAAAACGCCTGGTCCTGTTAACTTGAAAAGAACAGAAGGTGCTTTTCAATATTATGGTCCACAAGTTTGGAATAGTTTACCTTATGAAATAAGAAGTATTGGAGAAATTGATAATTTTAAGAAACTTTGACATATTATTTTGAAGATGCATTTTCGGGAATTGATTAAATTAAAGTTAGGTATGGTGGGTATTTTATATTTTGTAATATTCTATATTAGATGAAATTTTCCTTGGGCACATTTTTGACATGAAACACTTTTGCTATCTGAGCCTTTGAGTTTAGTTTTAGTCACGCTTAAATGGCTAGAGTAGTTCCCTCCTAGATATCTATTTGACAATGTCTAAGCGTGTAATAAATGTTCTAATTTATTTATTTTATTTATGAATCTAACACCCCCACACAACCACGCAAATCTACTGACAGTTTCTGAATTTAATAAAATTCCATCTTCAGATCTCTGTGTGAATGTTAATCATCCTGAGTAAAATGAGGAAAAGGGTGAGGGTTAAAAACATTTAATGTGATATGAAAATGCTGGTAAAACTAATACAGAACATGTGAAGATTCTGAACGTGAAAATGTAATCTTGTGAAACAAATCTTTACACTGAAGGGTAGCCTATCATTAATATTTATAAATATATTTGATATGATTTGATTGTAAAGTGCCGAAAAATTTATTAAACGTTGTTTCTCTATTCAACGTTGTTTCTCTGTGAAAAATGACTGTTATTGTGTATGCAAGGATTCTAGTGTGATGGTGATGAAAGTATAAAAAATAAAGTTTAAAAGTTTAAAACATCTCAGTTCACTAAATTTTGGTGAACTGGTTCATCCGTGTTTAATAGATTCATATGAATTCATATAGAGATTCATATGAACGGTGAGTTCATATGAAGTTCGCCATGAATTATGTGAAAGTTCATATGAAGTTCATTCATATAAAAATTTATTGAACTGGTAAACGCATTCATATGAACTCATATGAATTCATATGAATTCATATGAAGTGCGCGGCGACTTCATATGAACTGCAGTTCACCCAGTATATAGCCAGATATATTTGAATTAAAAAGAAGATATATGTTTTACAAGATATATGTTTTACAAAGGAGTTATATGCTTTACATGTGATTTATTTTTAAAATAAATCAAATCTTTTCTTAATAAGCATGATATGACTGTACAAAGATGACTGTATTTGTATCCCAAAGATAATAGATACATGATATGATATGATATGATATTGATAAGAAATTAAAGTCTGAGACTGAGAGTTTAATATCATAAATAATAATATAAATAAATAAATAAATTAGAACATTTATTACACGCTTAGACATTGTCAAATAGATATCTAGGAGGGAACTACTCTAGCCATTTAAGCGTGACTAAACTAAACTCAAAAGGCTCAGATACCAAAAGTGTTTCATGTCAAAAATGTGCCCAAGGAAAATTTCATCTAATATAGAATATTACAAAATATAAAATACCCACCATACCTAACTTTAATTTAATCAATTCCCGAAAATGCATCTTCAAAATAATATGTCTTCAAGGATTTCTTAAAATTATCAATTTCTCCAATACTTCTTATTTCATAAGGTAAACTATTCCAAACTTGTGGACCATAATATTGAAAAGCACCTTCTGTTCTTTTCAAGTTAACAGGACCAGGCGTTTTTAGTATAAAGAAATCATCATCTAACCTCAAACTCATCCTCTTAGTATCTCTTAATGATATCATATTCTTCAAATAAATAGGAGCTAAATTATTGATGCACTTATAAACTAACAAAGCAACTTTAAATTTGATTCTATAAATTACTGGCAAAAAGTGTAGTTTTTTAAGGAAAGGACTAATTGACTGCCACTTTTTCTTTCCATTCAACCTAAAAATAAATCGCTTTAGCATTGTTCTGGATTTTTTGAAGTCTTTGCAAGTTTTTATCTGTTATGCCTGCATAACTTGAATTACAATAGTCCAATACCGACAAAATGTTAGCATGCACCAACTGAACCTTTAATTCATGGCTGAGTCTAGATCCAATCTTTTTGATGTTCCTCAAATTCAAATAACAAATCTGGGAAACATGACTTACTTGATCATCCATACTGAGTCTATGATCGAAATGAAAACCAAGATTTTTAGCTGCTAATGCTGGACTTACAGATAAATTACAAGCATCATGTCCAAGGTCCAGGGTATCTATGGGACTCACATAATAACCTATGTCAACAAATTCCGTTTTGTCATCATTCATCTTCAAGTAGTTTGCACTCATCCATGCACGTATTTCAGCAAAGCAAGACTTTATCTTTGTCAAATCAGGAGAAGAACTATGTACATCAAATGAAAAGTATACCTGGGTGTCATCAGCATACAAATGAATGGACAAACCATACTTGGTAACTATTTTCTCCAGGTCTTTGGTATACAAAATGAAGAGGAGAGGTCCTAGAATAGATCCCTGTGGTACTCCTATTTCAAGAGAGCACTCTTGGGAATAGCAACCATTGACCAAAACAGTGAATTTTCTGTCCTTCAAGTACGATTCTATCCATGAAAGTGCAATCCCTGTGATATTATATGTGTATCTTAGTCTTTTAAGAAGCAAAGAATGATTGATTGTATCAAATGCTGCACTAAGATCCAAAAGAAGTAGTACTGTATTGTCTTTTTTGTCCATCAACATCAATAGATCATTCTGGATCTTCAAAACAGCAGTTTCACAGCTATGGTGTTTACGATACCCTGACTGCATTTCAGCAAATAGTCCTTGACTTTCAATGTGATCAACAAGCTGCTTATGTACTACTTTTTCTATCAATTTAGAGACATAGGATAAATTACTTATGGGTCGATAGTTGTTAAGGACATCTGAATCAAGATTAGGTTTTTTCAGTCCTGGCCTCACAACTGCTGTTCTGAAAGCTGTAGGAAATTTTCCTGTTCGAAGAGATTCATTAACAATATAGTGAAGCACATGTATCAACTCTGGGAGAGATTCCTTGAACAGATTGATTGGCATAGCATCTAAGGGACAAGACTTATCAGGAAGATTCAAAGCAAGGTCCATAAGCTCTTCAATCGATATTTCTTTAAAGCATGACAGACTTCTGACATCAGATCCACATTGAGCAAACACAGGTTGGCTGAGGGACATTTCTTGGTTCTTAATATCAATATTGCTATAAATTGAATGGACTTTTTCATTGAAAAATGAACTGAATTTTTGGGCAATAATACTATCCTCAGATTCATTAGGAAGTTTGTTTGCTCCAAATTCTCTATCAAGAAGGTGATTTATAATCCTGTATGTTTTCTTAGGATCATTTTTAGCTGCTGCCAACTTCCCATCATAATATCTATTCCTGGTCTTGTCAATTATGATTGACTTGTCAATGCATTTTTCACCATATAACTTGCCAAGTTCTGAATCAGATGGATCTTTTGCCAGTTTTCTTTGTGCTTTTCTTGCTTCAGTTCTTGCATTTTGACATTCACTATTCCACCAAGGTGACCGATTTTGATTAAATCTCTTGGTCACATATGGGGCATGAACATTCAAAATTCTAGTGACTGTTTCTGAGTATAATTCAACAGCCTGGTCAACTGACTCAAAGTTTGTAAAGTTTATTGGAGAAAAAAACAGATTTTCTCTAAATTCTGATATGGCAATTTTTGCATATTCTCTGACCTCTTTAACAACTATCTTTTGATCAGGTTTCTGTTGCTTTAAAACCACGGGCAAAGCAAATGATACAAGGTAATGATCTGATGTTGTACCTGTGTTTTGATCAACAGTCAAGTTTTTTAAAGGAATGTTATCTTTTGCAGAACTCAAAGTTAATACCAAGTCAAGAGTACTTCCACCATAGTGAGTTGGTTCGGTCACATGTTGAGTGAAACCTTTACTTTCATACAATAACACAAATTTTTTGGCATAAAAATCATTTTTATCCTGGATATGAAAGTTGAAATCCCCACATATAACAGGGAAGCCAGATTTATCAGCTAGATTATCAAGATATGTGTCAAACTCATCAAGAAAAGAATTAACTTTTGTCTCATTGTACTTTTCTTTTGTCTTAGAACTCGTGGTCCTATAGACAGTACAGAATCTAATAAGCTCATTGGTACCTTTGACTATACTTTCTGAAACTTCAAAAGATTTAAACCCAGTTACTTTGTTTAAGGCTGGATTAACCCTTTCCATATTATAAATGAAGGCTACACCTCCTCCCCTTCCTTTGCGTGGTGTATTCAGCACATCAAAGCCCAATTCGTGAATTTTGGAGAATCTGGCAGCTTCATTTGATTTGAACCATGTTTCTGTGGTGCAACATATATCAATTTTCCTTTCAATCAACAGTTCTAAAACATTGTCTATCTTGTTGCACATTGATTGAGCATTGAAACAAGCAATCATTAGGTTATCATTGTATTCTGCACCACTTGTCACATCACGTTTTTGAGGTCAGATCAGTATTCCCTTTCAATCTTTCAATCTCTCTGAGTGTTACAGGGCATGAAGCATCACCAGCATTATGTGTCTTATAATTTTCTGCATCATTACTTTGTGCTGAATCAAGGCATCTTGCACAACAATGTCTAGCCTTATCTTCCTTATAAAAGCATGCAGCTGATCTATGCTTCCCCATACAAAACAAACACACTGGGGGACTATTTTTATTTGGACAATCTGTGGATATATGCCCAATGAGTTGACAATGATAGCAGGATTTCACATGGTACCTGTCCTTTACTTGATACCGAGTGTTACCCAGATACAAATTACCTCCTTGATTCTGAAGAATTGTCTCCCTTATTGCAGGTGACACTTTTAAACCAATAGAAATTGTTTTTGAGGACTCATTTCTGTTGATGTACACAACTTCCAATGTGTGGCCGGCCCTTCTCAGTTCAACTACTCCAGGATTTTTATCAAGGATTCTATCTAAAATTACAGCTTTTTCCATGTGCCGTTTCTCAGATCCTTCCAGGGATGCATCAACTTCACTGATAATTTCTTCAGAGACATTGGACAGGTAGATTTTTGGCAGCATCTTACTTCCTGCTAAAGTATGATATCCAAAAGTATCCAGAGAACCACATGAATCAACTTTTTCTTTTCCCTTATCTCTGAGTTCTTTACTTTTGAAACCAACTATGATTTTCATACTTTGAGAGTTTGCCTTTACAAATTCAATTTGTGTGTCCTTCAGTCTAGTCTCAACAATTTTCTTAACATTGTTCATTTTCTCAGCTGATCTGCTTACATTTTCATTAGGGACTAACAAAAGAACTTCAGCATTCTTGGAATTTGGGTCTGAAGCAGCAACTTTTCTTTTTCCATTGATTATTGTATCTTTAGAAACTAATGTATGGTCAGATTTTTTCATACATTGTACAGGGCTCACAGATATGGTGCTAGAACCAGCAATATGTGCATAACTAGGTCTTGAAGGTGGAGGGACAGATATGTTCTGTTCAGTATCATTTGAAACAAAATTGATTTTGCTAACTGTATGTGAGTGATTCTCATCATTGTTGACATTCAAGACCTTATGCAGTAATAGCTTCATTTCATCTATTGACTTAGAAAGATTGTCAACTCGTTTATCAATCATGTCAACTTTGTTATCACAGCTACTATTTCTACCTGAAATCTCACCAGTTGAAGCTAAATCTTCATGCATACTAGACCCATGCTCATCCAGCAAGTCATCATCTTTGTCATCCTCACTGCTGTCATTGTAGATAACTAATTCATTGGAGCCATGAAAGAAATGCCTTCATCGGCAGATCCAATTAAAGCACTATAAAAAGCACTGTTTTAATGTTTTATGAATAATTTGGCAAAGTGAAACGAACTTTTGTGAAATTCAATTGATTTCACCGACATCCTAGGAAATCTCAAATTTGATGGTTTATTGGTATAAAGTAGTATTGTAAAGTTTAATAGAATAAAGACAAATTATTCATTCTGTTATTTTGTGGCTCAGACAATAGAATAAATTTGACAATGCAATAGAATAATTTTGACATGATATCAATTCAAATATTTTTGTCGTAGGATGTTACCCTACCCTCGCGCGCGCGGCGCAACGTTCCACATTTGGACGTCACTTTGCGCCTTGTCCAACAACAAGTCAGAAGAAAGGGACGGACATCGCCCGTCGAATATTTTTGCTAAACACGTATATCCCTGTGTGCCGTGTGGCTCGCGTGGCGCGCTTCCCCAGGGAAGCGCGCGAGTCGTACACACACCTATGCTGGCTTTTCCCCTAACCAGGGCCCTGGTTACGCGCGCAGCGCGCGCACAGAGTGCGCGGCGCGGCGCTAGCGGTAAGGGGAAGATAAAAGCAAACTTTGAGAGTTTCCCTGACCATGGATGTCGGTTAATTAGCCGCGCCTCGCACCCATTGTGCGAAACCAGGGCGCTAGTTAGAGCAAAATTGCAAGCGATTGTTAACCGTTGCCTGGCCCCCTAGCCTTCGCGCGCTTGCGCTTGCGGCCCGTCTGGCAAGTTAACATGTAGCTCTACACTATATAAATTCAATTAACTTGCTTATGAATTGCAGTCTTCTTCCTGGTTTAAAGTTTTGCTGCCTTTCTCTTCTTGAGCCATCAACCATAGTTCTATATTCAGCCCTTTACTCATATGATGCAGATGTGTCATGTCAGGAGACAAAAACTTAAAACACTGTATTAATGCTATCACTCCCTAAGTTCATGTCCCTTAGATATGATCTGAGAAACATCATGAATAGCTACTAAGGTATTATAAATACATTTCAAGATTTTTTTCATTCAATGTTGAATTTTTTGGCATCTTAAACTCCTCTTTGGCTGTTTCCTAGACAGAGGACCTTCCATCCTTCCACTTGATGTGACTGCACAAAACTGTTCATACTCTTTGAACTCCAGCAATGCAACTGCTTTTGGAGCTGTGCCACATTCTTCTGAGACTCCTGTCTTCAATAAAATGGAAATTGTGTGAGCTATAAATTGTATATTTTGTCTTTTGACTAAAGATTTTGTTTGCCTCAATCAGTTTCTGTTACAACACAACCATCTCATCACCTTTTAATTTTATTTTTTTTTTAAATTAAGTCCATCCTTTCAAAGAAGTCAGCCCAAGTGCCTTGGAAGAACTCCTAGCATGTCGTCTTATCTCCCTAGACAAGGGCAATGATAAGCAAGGAGGCATTGGAGTGAGACCAGTGGGTGTTGGTGAGGTGTTGCAGTAAATTGTGGGCAAACTGGTTATCAGTGTCTTGAGGAAGGACATCCAGTAGACGGCAGGGCCACTACAAACCTGTGCTGGTCTGAAAGGGGGAATAGAGGCTTCCATCCACACCACTCAGGATCCAATGGGAGCTGCCTGGTACTCAAGGCATGTATTGTTAGTGGATGCAGACAATGCATTTAACACAATCAACTGAGAGCTGGCAGTTCATTACATCAGGGAACTGTGTCCACCCTTCTATCCTTTCATTGCTAACACTTATCAGCAACCAGCCATGCTGGTTGTAAGTGACTGTCAGAAAACTGAGTACATTTGGTCGGAGGAAGGCTGTACGCAGGGGGATGTTGCTGCTATCAGCCGAATAAAACGCAAGAGTAAATAGAATATCCAAGATGATATAATGAAGATGATCCACAATCTCTATACTAACATAGTACTTCCTGAGCAATGTAGGTTAAGTAATATACAATAATAATCATAATATAATATAAACAAATATAACAAATATTATCAAGGGATAATGATATTTCATCACAAAAGAAGGGGTAGATACCCCTGACATTACTCTCCCCCTAAAAATAAGTTTAAAAATCATTGCTCAGGTAAAATTTACCAATTTAACCTTCAACTTCTTGATACTTAATTTATACATTAAAACTTATGAAAAATTGACTGATAAAATGTTTAAAAGGTACCGAACTGTAACAATTTCAATACAAGAATACTGAATCATGCACGGTAAATTAACCTGTTGACTTCAATCATTCACTGAATAATTTCTCAACTGGGAAATGGATTTCACATGCAGAAAAATACTCTTCCAGAGCCATGCACACTCCAAACCATGCAATACAACCAATACAAAACCAATATGGTTTTACGTAATCTTAATTAAAATCACATTAAAAATGTGTACCCAACAGATATCATCCCATATTGTCAATTAACCGGTTTCCAACAACTGGCCGTGATACCCGGCCAGATCTGGTTCTCACCAGATCCTGATTAACAATTCCCTGGGAGGTCGCTGGGACACTCCCCTGATTCCTGAAAACATTTACCGCAAAACGCTGCTGATCCATGGTGTTAGACAGGTTATTTGCAGTCACAGATGAATCCTGGCGTCGAGGTAATAGAACATGTGAGGAGTCTGCTTTCTCTTCTCCATCTGGCCCCAGATTATCTGGCTGTGCTGGGAATATATGTGCATCACAACTTACTTTAGCTGGCTTAAGCAAGTTGTGATGAACGATTTTGGTTTTGCCAGATGTTGTGCTCTGAATGCCCCAGTTTACTGGTCCATACTTCTTAACCACAGTGTATGGCCCAGTAAACTTTACAACACTACTTTACAACACTACTTTATACAATCAAATTTGAGCAGGTAATATCAGCCGAATAAAACGCAGGAGTAAATAGAATATCCAAGATGATATAATGAAGATGATCCACAATCTCTATACTAACATAGTGCTTCCCGAGCAATGTAGGTTAAGTAATATACAATAATATACGGTAAATACACACTTGGGTGTGTAATTAACACATTAATTCCACGAGCTTGCGAGTGGAATTCATGCAATAAATGCACGAGCTTGCGAGTGCATTTATTGGAGTAATTGCACGAGCTTGCGAGTGCAATTACGATGGTAATTGACACACCCAAGTGTGTATTTACTGTATTATTACCCTGCCATATACGCATCAATCAAAGTAGACGGTTTGAAACTTAGGTATTCGAACTCAATGTTTTATGAATAATGGGTACACTATTTCATAATTGAAACAGGCGAGAATTTTGGACAAATTTGCCAGTGATTTGTAAAAGTCAGAATCACATCATCATCGTATCGGGGTCAATTCAGCGAATAAGTTCAAAAGTCCAAATGATACAACCAGCGCCCAGCATTGATACATACTGTTAGTGTATGACGTAGTGTATGTATATGTACTTAACAAAATTTTTTTTTTGATCTTTCATTGCCATAAACAATTAATGAACCATGAAAGTTAAGTACTCAATCGAAAACAAAACAATTCACACCACAAACATTAATAACAACTGACTCGAGAGCTACAATCTTATGCGGTTCTCGTATAGAATCTGCCCTTAAAGAAAAACACGATCACATGTGAATGTAGTCAGCTAAATCTTTAGAGTGCATCAAAATGTATGTATGTACTCCTCAGTTGAACAATAAGTTTTGTGCCATAATCATTATCTTCATCCCGATCTATTATAAGTAACGAACACTGACAGATAGAAATGACGGCGCACAGAAATAATGTAGTTGAATTTGATAAAACGGAGCAATACACCCTATATATGGCGCCACAAGTCTGCGTTATATCTCTAAGACTAGATAAATAAACATTGAAACACAGATGGAGTTATCAAGCCCGTCTGGGTGGCGCCATTTAGGTGTATACGATAGTGTTCCTTCTATCTATTTTATCTTTATCTTGTGTTGCTCATAAAATCGTTTAGATATATCGTATCTTATACATTGTGCTCATATTAACTTTATCTTGTGCTACCGAATGTGCCATGAAGAATATAACATATATCGTACCGAACATTTTGTGCTCCTCATCGCTATTTTATCTTGTTTTACAGTATACAATATACGGTTAAGAATAGATTATATCGAATCGTTTTTTATATGAAAAGTGCGATAACAGATATCATGGGAGCTTATTATTCTCCTATTTACATCCACACAGAGATAGCAAATAGGTTAGAATCGTGCGAATGGCCGTTTCAGAAAATTGGTAGTAATTCAACAGTGGGTAAAAAGGGGAGTTATTCTACCCTACTCGGTTTAAACTTTCTTATTTGGGAAACACCTTCCCGGTTCCCCCCCAACCCGCATTCACCTCTACCGAGAAAAAGGTTCCCTTTCTAAAATTTCTCCCGTTTTCCCCCAAAAACCTCATCCTTTGGCTAAAAGTTCCCCTTTTTAAAAAAGATATGGGTAGGGGATCCCCCAAACCCCCTTTCCCCCCCTTAAATTTAACCAAAAAATTTTAAAATTTTTGTTTAAACCTTTTTTTAAAAATTGGGGGGCCCAAAAGCCAAAAATGTTTTCTGGGTAGTTTTAAAATTTGCCCCAAATAAAACCCAAAAAGCCCCAGGGGGCCGGGAAAAAGCCCCTATGGGGCCCCCAAAAAAGGCCAAGGTGTGCCTTTTTAAAAAGGTCCCCGGGGTGTCCCCCTTTTTGGTTTGGACCCAAAATTTGGAAAAAAGGTTTTTTTCCCCAAAGGGTTCCAAGATTTTAATGTTTTTCTCCCATTTTGAAAAGGGTTGTTAAATCGTGAAAAATCGGCCAAAATAAAAAACGAGGGTCGAAAAAAAAAACCCCTTTTTTCTAAAATTAAGGGAAATTTAAAAAATTAAAAGGTTTTGAAAAAGAAAAATGGGAAAAATACGTTTTGGTTTTTTCCAAAATTTTAAAAACGTTTTTAACAAACTTAAGGTCCCCAAAATGGCAAACATTTAAACCCAATTTAAAAACAAAATAAAAAAATGAGGAATGTGGGAAAAAAGTTTTAAAATTAAGATGGCAAGTCCATTTGCCCCAAATTTTTTCTTCGGGGGGTTGCCCCGAACCCCTCCTTTGACCCATTGAGTTTTTTTTTGGGAAAGGAAAAGTGCCCAAATTTTTTAAACCCAGTTTAAAAAGCCCGGAAATGAGGAAAAAAAATGGGGGGAAATAATTTTTTTTAATTTTTTTATTTATTAATCGATCATAATGAAAATCCCTTTTTAATAATTTTTTGTTTAAAAAATTTAAGTTAAATGGTTGATAAATGAGACACGAGTCTCTATGTTAGAACGTATGTTGAGCAACTTTACCTCAAAAAATTGAATACAGTTGAACCTTGAAGATTAAATGAAGATGAACTTTGATTTAGGGATGGTGATTTTGAATCCCGCCTCTTATGTCAATCCTGAATTAGAAAATCGATGTACAGTATTTTGTTAGTTTGTAGTATACCCATACACCTCTATAAATAAGACATTGATTATATGGACCATGCTGCCACCATTATAGAAAATTGTCTGAAATTTGAAAACAATAATGAGATTGTTATTCAGATCAGTGTGAAGAGTATACAAATTTAACAATAAGTCAATAAATCAGAATCATCTGAGCAGCCAAGATATGACATCTGTTGCATTTCAATACTTATAATCATACGACTATATAGTAAGACAAGATAGTGGGTGGCATTGATAAAAGAAACCATCCGTAAAACAATCATAACATGGATCAATATCCAAACAAATTTTAATTTCATTTGATCATAATATTATCATTAAATTTTTGATCGAAAAGTTTTTAACCAAATTTGACATTCTGCAGTAAACTTATAACATTGAAACTTGAATCATTCAATTGAAACCTATTTAACGGTAGGTAAATTGTTAAGTAAGAACAGTTTTGATGATCAAATTTTGAGTGAGTACAAAAGTATAAATGGCTTATGTCATGTTATTGGATTAATTCACGAGTGAAGCATATACACGTGAAGATCAGTCAGTCTGGCATGTTCTGCCACGCAGTTCAAGGCTTGAGGAAGCTTTATAACATATGGGACCCAATTCAAGGTATGGCAGCAGTTTTTTTGTCCATAATGTGAATGCGATGATTGCCCCAGTCACTCACATACACATTGCCAACTTCATCAGAAGCCACTGAGTGAGGATAAAGGAACTCCCATCGCTCAGCACCTCGCCTGAAAAGTTCAACTTAGGAACTGGTTTGGCATTAGGAAACATATTCCAATATACCAGGTCTGTAGCCAGGATTTTTTCAGGGTGGGGCCTTGCACAGTGAGCAAGCTGTGGCAGGAGCTTGAGGTGCAGCCCCCGGAACATTTTTGAAAAAAAGGGGTTCTATACTTTTTTTTTTCAAGTTTATCATTCAAGCATTCCTATACACACATAAAAATATCATAGTTTCATCCTAATACGAGATTTGTTAAAATGAGAGCACAATTTTGGGAGCTTCCCGTTATTCCGAGGGGGCCGCAGCCGCCATGGCCCAGGGCCCTCCCCCTGGCTACGGGCCTGCACTATACCGGATACATGAATAGCTTGTAGAATTAGATAAATGAGAAAATGAATAAAAACGAGTCATAAGAATATACATATTTGGAAACTACCGGGTGGCCCAAAAAATGTTACATTTTTAAAGCTTGATTTCTTTTTCTGTGTTTGAAGTTTCTTGATGATTTTCTAGGATATCACAGAAATGGGTTGTAAGTTTTTGCACAAAAAATTTAAAGTGTCTAGCTCAAAAAATGTTTGAGTTATCAACGTAGAACTGCGTTTTTTCGAATTTTGAGATACAAAAAACTGGTTTTTTCGACTACTGATCCTCCAAAATTCACCAAAATTTAAAGTCATGCTGTTCAATATTTGCCGGATATATCCTGCAATTTTCTTCCGAGATAAGCCCATTTTTGTTACGCAAAAAAGTGACCATATGCGAGGCCACATTCCATAATGTACAGATAAACATGATGTTTGTTTACTACTGAAAGACAGTTGTTGTCACTGTCAACCACCAAAATATCACCATTTCTATGACTACAAATTCCATTCACTCCCCAGAACTCTCCCGAACTCTTGCCATACTTGCCAAAGTCAGCAATGTACTGATAATGTGTGTCAAACAGCTGGACTCGGTAGTTACAATGGTCTGAAACCAGAAGGCGACCCCAATTGTCATAGCAACAGCTGATTGGTTCACGAAACTCTCCCTGTGTTTGAATCGGTCAAGTGCCAATTGGGAAAATAATGGTTATGAGTTATAAATTTTAAATTTTCATTGAATGAAATCATGCACGAGCCAATCAATTGTGACAAATGTGGTAGATCGTAAACACAAGATACAAAAAACTCACCCTGTTTTTGCCTTTGGTTCCAAGAGTTTTGATGAAGTTACCCATGGCATCAAATATCTGAACTCTATGATTCTCTGTATCGCACACTGCCAAATCTCCATTGCTTGGATTTATTGCAATCCCTCGCGGCTCCTTGAACTGACCTTTCTGTGACCCTGGACCTCCTGATGAAGATTGAAGATAGATTGAACTTATTATCTACTGCACAAATTAAACACATATAAATATATTGATTAAGCTTCTTAAAACAGGGCATATCAAAATATTCCCGCCCTGGCCAGGGCGGTAACCCCCCGCGGAATAAAAAAAACTGGCCAGGGTATATAATAGAGATTTTGGTGTCACAGGGTGTATCTTACTATATATAATGCGTGTTGTTAATATATATATATATATATATTTATTTATTTATTTATTTATGGCTGGCGATTCGTTTTCAACTAGGCCACGAAATTCTTTTTTCATCGTGTTTCAAAAACTTTATAATGAATCAGAAAAATTATGAGAGATTTTTTCGGCCACCCTGAGGGGCGTGGGGGGCCACGCCCTTTTTTTCGCAAAAATTAAACTTTCGAATTTTTTCAAAATTCCTTCGCCATTGAGTTGCTTATGATGAATAAAAATTTTGAGAATTTTGTCCGAATGATTGGGTCACTCTGAGGAGCGTGGGAGGCCACGCCCTTTTTTCGCAAAAATTAAACTTTCGAATTTTTTCAAAATTCCTTCGCCATCGAGTTGCTTATGATGAATCAAAGTTTTGAGAATTTTGTCCCAATTATTGGGTCACCCTAAGGGGCGGGAGGCCACGTCCTTTTTCGCAAAAAATAGATTTTCGATTTTTTTTCAAAATTCCTTCGCTATGGAGTTGCTTATGGCCGTTTAGCTCATGCGGCTTCCCTCATTCGCCGTCCGTAGGACGGGAACCGACTAGTAATAATAATAATATATAAGATTAATAATAATAATAAGAGCTGATAATTCGGGACCCAATTTATAAGGCCGAGATGTCAAGAACGGGAAATGGTAGAGCCATGATCAAGGTCAGGTTTTGTTGATCTAAGATGGGAAAATGTTATAGGCTATAAGAAAAGTTCTGGTGACGTCATTTTCACGTCATTATGACGTCATCAACTTAGCGAAATTTTATTGCTTTTTTAGCGAAAATAGGTCGTTTTCGAGCGCATTTTTCACCAAGAAGGAAAGGCGATAGCTCAAAAATTTTGGAAAATCGTTAGTTGGAAATTTAAAGAGCTTTCAGAAAATCATACGGATCATTAGGCTATCTCGATTTTTCATCGAGATATATGCGATTTTCTAAGGTACGGTGGAAAAATCGATTTCCAAATTATAGGACAAAACTTAAACGAGTGATATGTCTAGAACTGCAACTTATCTTGAGATGAGACCGGTCAAAGTATGTTCTACTAAGGCGGAATTGTCTTATAGGCTATATGGGAAGTTGATTTGAGCTTATTTGGGTGCTGTGATGACGTCATCAAAATCGCATAAAACCACTAAGATAACGTATTTTGCGATAAAATGCTATTTTGCGCTACTCAAAGAGTTTTCATCGGATTATGTGGGTCCGAATAACGGGGGTCCGAATAACGGGGGTCCGAGTAACGGGGGTCCGAATAACGGGGGTCCGAATAACGGGGGTCCGAATAACGGGGGTCCGAATAACGGGGGTCCTAGTAACGGGGTCCGAATAACGGGGGTCCGAATAACGGGGGTCCGAATAACGGGGGTCCGAATAACGGGGGTCCGAATAACGGGGTCCGAATAACGGGGGTCCGAATAACGGGGGTCCGAATAACGGGGTCCGAATAACAGGGGTCCGAATAACGGGGGTCCGAATAATGGGGGTCCGAATAACGGGGGTCCGAGTAACATGGGTCAAACTACATACATCTGTCAAGATATCACCACCAAAACCGTTGGACGGTTGGTCTAGTAACCCCCCGCGGGTTTGGATGTGACAAAGGAACCTGAAAAGAGACAAAATGGGCTGATCACATCCAAACCAGCGGGGGGTTACTAGACCAACCGTCCAACGGTTTTGGTGGTGTTATTCACCTTAATCTTATCAAAGATAGGTATTTACTTTAGTCATATCCCCATGACACTCAACATATAACCCCTATTTTACCATATTAAGCACTTAATCTCTCTCCCCTGGACCTAACCATAACCCCAACTGATATTATTAAGCGCTCAGAAGAGAACTCACCAAGTTCTGCCACTTGCAGAGCATTTCGACCATATATCTGGATGACATTTGTATCAATATCAGACACGTAAATGTGCACAGGAGAAAGCGCTATTCCACAGGGGTTGATGAGGTTGTTGATGCAGTACTCACTTTCATCCTCAATAAATATCTGGATCCGGCCATTTCCCTCCTCCGCTATTGCAACACACCCTTCATCAACTGGGGGAAGATTGCCTGATTTATTATATCAAAGAGAAAGATATGTCTACCTTACCAGATAAATTTACAAGGAGCAATAATAATCCTGGGTATCCCATTTTTGGGGTACCTTATAAAAAATCTCGCAAGGTATGTACATAGTTGCACCATTTTTAATAATATTGCAATAATATAATACACATGTTTGAATCGGATCATTGATTTTACTATATTATTATGATTAATGGAAGGGGTTATGCCAGATCATTTAGAAAACATAATTTTGATACATGTTGGCCAGGGCATGTACCAACATTTTAATGGTGGTTTTCAGTCCATAGGCAAGAATCTAAATTTGAACCGAAAGAGATAGGCATAGCATCACCCCACCCCACGAGGAAAAGGAGGATTAAGATTTTGGGCCAGATAAGGTAGGTGGGGGTTGCCAAAATTTCAAGGATTCTGGGGTGATTGGACCAGAAAGGGGAGTGAAAAGATTAAGGAGGATTTCGATTGGGATCTGGCAGAAGTATTTCAAAATTTGAGCTGAAAATCTTATTCCATGAGAAATATTTTTTCTCAGACGCTCTGGCTTCTGGGGGCTGATCAGCTCATCGAGATGAATCGAATGAAATGAAAAAACTAAGCTTCATCTCCTTTGGTTCAAAGTTTGATTTTTCAACCCCATTTTTGCTTTTTATCGAGGCCTCACATGGGCAATGTTTGACCTTTAGACTCAAAACCATCGCCTAAATGTTGGTACATGTCCTGGTCATCCTGGTTAACTTATGTCCCAAAATCGTGTTAATTTCTGAATTATCTGGCCTGAACTCCCCCTCCCCCTTAAAAATACAACAAAATAGTAAGCATTCATACAGTTTTATCATGACAAATGCATAAAAAATAAAAATAGCAATTTACTAACCAGCAATACCAGTAGGATTCATCAGAAATCCAGGTTCTGTTCCTTTACGTCCTATGACACTCCAATCAACCTAGTGAGCTAGTGTAAATTGAAAGAATTTAAGACTTGCAAAAATCAGTTAGTCATATCATTGTTGTATTTTTTTCGTTATCAATTTTACTGTCACCAATGAGCAAATTCATGATTTGAAAAATTTATACCTGTGGCTAGAAACAATAATTCATGGGGCATAAACCTACAGAAAGGTGACATTCTCCTAAAAAGCTAAAAACGGCCTGATGCTTATCATTGCAATAGTTGATAATGAGGTTCCAAAAGATTTAGAATTGAATCTTATTGTCAACTCAAATATCTTATATTATTCCAATTTTCACATTTCACCTGTTTGAGAGAGGGGTTCCGCATGTAAACTTTCCTGCCAAGGTGTCTTGGTAAGGATCTCTCCCACTGCAGCTCTTCTCCCGAAAACTTTTTATAGTCACTAGCAGAACCGAAAGTAAGTGATCGACTGAGTAATCTAGTTTCATTATTGAACCGAGGAGAGGGTCCTCTGTCTTTGTATGCTTCAGTAAGGAAGTTTGTGAACTCTCCAGTTTCTTTGCTAGGTTTCCGTGGTAATGTATATGTTTGCTTAGCTGAATTATTAGAACTCTTGTTGGAAGCATGTCTGTTTCGAGGAAGTGTTGCAGACTTTTGCTTTTGAGTAACTTGCAATGCACTGACTCGTTTGCTGTACTTCCTTTTGAGAGGTTCATTCTCGATTTGTCTGGAAATTGTTTTGTTAGGTGGGTTTATGTCATTAAAATCATGACATCCATGCCCAACCCCATTAGAAGATCCAGTTTTGGCTTGAGTGTCTATTGAATCTTCAGGAAATGAATAATCTTTATTGGTCACTGTCTTCATATCTATTAGGGGGAAACTTTTCACCTTCGATGGGTTATTAACTGATTCTGGAGATTCATTAGATCTTTTTTCAGAATAAGTGTCCACATACTGACTGAAATCTTTTTTAGAAATGATTACAGGTTCCATCACATCATTCGATGCATCAACATACTGATGGATGTTAGTAGTTGGATCCATATCTGGATCCATATCTGGATCCATGGCATCATTGAAGGCATTCACATAGTAACTCAAGTCTTTAGGAATAGACAATGAATTTGTACTCGAAAAGCTTTTCACAGATTCCGATCCTGACATTTTTGAATTACTCTCAACTTTTGATAATCCTGGCTCCTTCGGCAGCACATCCTCAGCTGGTAAAAGATCAGGTGGTACTGATGAATGAAGATTTTCCTGAAATTCGACCTCGTCAACTATAGTGCTCACAACGGAGGAGGCATCAATTGAGTTAACAGACATGGTGCTTCCTTCCATTGCACAAGATGATAAGCTTTCTTCTTGTAATACAGGCGTTGACTGCTCACAATTCTTGACAATTTGAGGCTCATTTTCCATATTATGAGATGTTTTATGGAATTCATTATCAGTATTTTCGGCAGTATTCTCAGAGGAGATGAAACTAACCTCAGACAAACTATGGCTCTGTGACCATTCAACATAGTCAGCCATGCTGGCAAAGTAAATTGTGTGGGGATCATATGGGGCATTATCGGGTTCATCACCAATAACAATGTTCTTGCTTCTGCGAGGGTTAACTCTAGTGACCGACAATGGCTTAACCTCAGACATTTTCCAAATAATCGACATATCACTTTCATAGCCATCACTAGCAGGATCATGACTTCTTGGGTAATTTTCACTTTCCACACTATTCACTTTGTCGGCTGGCAGAGATGAAACTCCTGTGAGGGAGCCCTGATCCTGGTCAGAGAGATGTTCCATGAACCCAAGATTTTCGCCAGGAGAAAGATATGAACTACCAAGTATCCTATCGAGCATGATCCTTTTTACACAGGTGGGATTATCGGGTTCATCTTCATCTTCATAATCACTGAAAGAAAGGATTGGGTGAAGTCTCTTGCAATACTCTTCTTCATTATAAATTGAACAAGATGTATCAGATGCACACTCCAGAGTGTGACTATTCATTGCTTGAGTATTTTTCTCTAACTCATAAGAAAGTTCGCTGTTCAATGATTGATATGAGACACACTCGAGTTCATTGTGATTTTCATTACTTAAATTATTTTTGTGAAGTTCCAGGTCATCCTGAGACCCAAAATTTTCGTATAATTTGTTCACATTTACGGTCAGAAGATGACCATCTGATGAAGAGATACTATCACTTGATGCAGAATGAAACTTAGACGAATCTGAAATGGGGCAGAATTCATTACAACTGGCAGCTGTAATAAAGCTATCCTTTGATACTGCAGATGAATTGGGAATACTTCCAGAGTTTGCAAGGCTTGTTGCCCTAGCCTTAAGTGCAGATTCTCTACTGATAGCAGACTCATTGCTAATGCTTTCTGTATCAGATTGTACTATC
Source organism: Beroe forskalii (assembly GCA_011033025.1). Classification (NCBI taxonomy): domain Eukaryota; kingdom Metazoa; phylum Ctenophora; class Nuda; order Beroida; family Beroidae; genus Beroe; species Beroe forskalii. The sequence continues at coordinate 259,104 of WFMF01000014.1, forward strand.
AATTTGTCTAGAGGATCATTATGAGATGCGTATTTCACATTCACCTCAGTTTCTTTTATGACATGATCATTTTCGATCGCTTCACCTGTTCCTTGAGGAAGGGGGTTCTTATCGCTTGCAGTTGAAGCTCCAACTTCAAAAACCATTTCTTCACCATCGTCATACATTACAACTGCTCCTTCAACATCTGCATCTAGAAGGGAGTCATCTTCAGCACTTTGTTTATTGTAAATTCCTCCTTGAGATGGAGATGTGGCTTCTAAACCTGGTTCTTCGGCAATGTTACTCAAATTGTCAGGATCAGAGTAAGTAGAAGAATGTGTTAAGTAGGTGTCACTGCCTTCAAGCAAATCATCCTCACTCTCATATAAATCTTCGTCAATGAATTCAACTCTGTCTTTACCACGTCCCAGGCTGTGGTTCCTAACTCTCTCAAACAAAGGGGATGGACTATGACTTGATTCCGAAGAGGCAATTTGTAACTTTTCGGGCCTCATCCTGGGTTCGCTGGTGTCGTTCACCTTATCTGCAATACAAAATTCTGATGTTGATGACTCATTATTAAGGTTTCTAACAGCTGCCTGAATATCAGAAGATTTTTGTTCACTTGCAAGTAATTTTTCAGTAGCTTCAAAATCTGGGGATTCTAATTGGCTTCTTAAAGCTGCTAATTCTTCATGATGTGACGACGATGAAGATCCTGAAGATTTATTTCGTTCTGGTTCATTTCTCGATTGAGGATCATTGTCTTTTTTGCCCAATAATTCGTTTTGGTTAGGTTCTGATTGAGCTTTAGGCGCTTTTTGTGAATATGAAAAACGTTTCTTTGGCTGTTTCTCCTGATTTACAGACGAATCTGGTTGCGTTTTAGCTGATCCTTCTTCAATATTGGAACTATTGGGCTTACACTGAAAATTCAATTTTAAAGGAAGAGAGGATGATAAATTACACGGCTGTTGCCCTCCAGAATCTTGCAATGAAAAGGTCTTGTGATCATTCATGATCTCTGATATATCATCCATAGTATCAGACTTGGAGATCTCACTTCGAGGGGCTTTGCAACTCACAGATCTACTTCGAGAAAGTTCATCCAAATGTGAGCCACAACAATGGCTACTATAACTAGTATTCGATGTGATGCTTACATTTGAGGCCCTTCTGCAAATTCTACGGCTGTTTTCTGAAGCTTTGCTGCTTTCCTTATCTAGTGACTCTTTCTCTTCGGGTATAATGCTTTGGACATTTTCAGATATATACTCACGGCTTCTTGTCACTTGGATTTGCTTCAAATTTCCGCTTGAAGAAGAACCATTTTCGCTGTGGTTATAGACCATGATCGTGAACTGATTATTCTTGATCATGGATGCTATTCCTGATACATCAGTGCCCACCGATTTCTCAGTTTTCGTTGATTTTTCAGACGCTTTTCCCATGCTCTCATTGATGCTGTGAACGCTACTGGCCCTACTGCTAACACTTCTACTGTACGAGAATTGTTTTGTAAGTAAGGGCGTTTTCCTGAATGGCTTCCTTAAATCCATGCCCCTGTTAAGACCTTGCTCAGGCTTTTCGTTTCTATCTGTTCTCCTGCAGGAGTTCTGACTTTCAGGTACTCTCTTTCCTTGCCAGGTAGACATTGTCTGGAATGTCGCAGTCTACAGCTCCATCCACTGGTATTTGTCGGGGGTAGTCTCTCAGGTAAACTACTTGGTGATCCCTTCTTGTCGGGTTAATGCTGAAGCAAAGTGGTCATTATATTTAAACCTGGGAAATTAAAGAGGAACATCCACTACAAAAAAAACTCAATCAAATAGTTGCAAAATCCACCAATTCTAATAAGTTCACATTTTCTAAAGGAATAAAAAATTGCAAGATATGCCTGACCTATTCAGTTGCATAGCTACATGCATCGGTTAATATTCTCTTACTATGTATGTATTATTTTATAACAAGGTTGTCATGCGGGTACCTATGAATATGGGCACATCGTTCACACAGTAACTTCGGGCATGTCGCACAGTAGTAAAGAGCAGTATCTTCACAGGCTTCACAGATGTCACTGCTGTTCCTTTCGTTGCTGGTCAGACATTATGTTATCGAAATAAAAGTGAATGCCGTATGGGTATATGACAACATTAGGTAGGTTGATTAATCTAGAGTAATTAATATAGTTATCAAAGGTAAGCTTATAATACCGAGGTGAACGAATATCTTGAAAGTGACGTTATAAAACATCATTTTGATTGTCAACTCTTAAAGTCGTAAGTAAGCATGAACACTGAACAGAATATAAAATATGTAACGTTCCTGTTTTGTATTATTTGATAAGTCAAACACTAAAGTCGAAGCTCACCTGGTTAGTTGATTTGCAGGTCCTGGATAGTGAAATGAAGTCAAAGAAGGGTGCTCGAGCCTTGGGTGTTGCTCGAACCTTGGGTCTATAGTCAGTAAATACTTAACAGTGTTAAAACTGAAATATCATGACTACTGATCATCAGACTACTGACATAACTACAACATACTATATCACATTCCTAGACTTACCTACAAGCCTCATATTTACTTAAGTTTGAATTGAAGATATCAATCACGACTTCAATCACAATTGCATTATCACGACTGCAATAGTTTGACACTACCTTATGTGATAATCCTATGTGGTAATCGTGATCCTGAATTTTGAGTGAATGAGTGACTTGGTACTCAAACCTGGTATCAGCGTTGATAGGAACTTTACACTTGTCACATGTTACAGAGAGGAATGGGTTAGAGGGACTCTGCATGGTCTCATCACGTTACCATGGTGATCTGTCACATGATCATTTAGTCGTACATATCATAACATGGACACCTATAGTCTGAGAAAAGGACGGGGTTTATCGTTTTGAGTTTATTTAGTTCGACTAATAATTATGAGGCTGAATAAATAAATCAACAAAAAGGTATAATTTTTGCAGCCATTCGCAACTACTGAAAAATGCATCGCCACCATTTCACTGAAAACTAAACAGTTGGAACGCAGAGAAAGCTGTAACACAGCTGCTATACGAAGAGCGCATTGCATGCGGGGCAATGTAAGGAGTTGTTTATGATAAACGAAGAGAGCTGCTGGTAGCTTAATCATCACCTAGTGTGCCAGTACGTGGCTATGTACTCGGCAATAGTCATCAGTCCCTCAGCGGAGGAGGAGGGGCAGCTGCGCAACAAATGCTCAATACACGATAATCACTATACAAGTACAAAATACATGGCCATTATACACGAATACATTATACATCATATACACGAGTACATTGTACATTGTACAAGCTTATTCAAATACAATGTACATTGTACACAGTACAGGAGCACCGCAATCAACGACAAAAGCACCTGTTTTGTACGCATATCGTGAACACAGGAGTAGGTAGTTTAAAGGGGTAGTATACTCCAGGAAAAGTGCCTTTTCTTATTGTCCAATTTACTAACTAATACTGTGATGATAACTTGTGTGAAATCCCTATGTTTCTATGTGCCTCCAATCGCGAGATATCGCACCTTTATGTTATGGCGCGATGACGTCACTCTCGCATCAGGCCACAAACTTGCGCTATGAACGCTACGTAAAGTACTGCATATTCCACAATACCTTCACCACTATTAGTTAAGCACATTGCATTTTTTGTTCCATTTTTTGTGCATGAGATTAGAATTATGAATTATCATTGTACCACTTCATTGATGCTATTGATTGCCCATTAATTGGACAATTACTTTGTTATAAGGTGTAATTTGAATAAGTCGGACTTGGTTTATGATTGATGCCATCCGAATATTCCAATGTTGTAGCGTAATATTTGTTGCTGGACAGTGGGTCTAGTCATATTTCACTTGACAGATGTACTCCGAACATATTTTTTAATGAAAATGAATAATTATGTATGTTTCCTCATGTTGATCATATTAGATATGTAGATAAAAATACACAGATGATCAGTATTTATTAAGAATGAAATTGATAGCGTGACCACCAATGTGTCACAACAACATCCAATCTAAATAGCTTTAGTACAGATCAAACTGTTTTCTGAAGAAATAACCTTGAATATTCAGAATATCCAACAATGAACTAATCAATATAACGTTGGTACTTGGTGTACTGCAGAATGAAGCTTGATATTCACATTTGAAATTCCTCAACATAATAGCTCAATATGCTACATCTGAGATGATGGCTGATGCTACTCACTCTCACTATAGGTACCTACTGGTCCCTATCACATACGACAATCGATATTTAACAAGGAGCTAGGACCAATCTCTATGTAACATTCGACCAGAAGTTTTGAGTTTCACGCTCGTTGCTTCATTACAATTTACATCACTCCATCTGCAATCGCCCATCTACCCATAACAAGTCATATCTTTCCCATCACCACACCATTTTTGATTTTCCCACTCTTCATGCCCTACTCTATTTATATGCTTTGCCTACTAGTAGTACAAGTGCTCAGGAAATTTCGCCTCTGGAAATTTCACATCACGTCACTTCACTTCGTAATATTTCACTTTCAGGCAAACACTAGCGTCTGGGTTTTTAGTTTTTTAGGGTGAGGGCCTGGGCCCTGGGTTAGAATTAAGGCGTTCTTGATTCCATGCAGACTTGGTGATCAGGAGTAATAATCATGTCACACAAGAATAGAAATATGTATCATATATCACTCCTCTTGCCACAAAGAATAAAAACTATGCTCATGCTACACTCAATCAATACCGACCAATCAACTGAATGTTACAAGTGCACCATTGTCCAGTCAATATACTGAATTGAGGCACATGCCAGCGCCCGTTGGGCGTTTCAATCAATCAATCAAAATACTCCCACAGTCGGAAGAAAGTCCCATTCTTCTCAGTCTATGCCATTAAATCTGTAACACATCCACTCTAAATTTGACTTATCCTCAGGAGGAAAGAAGGTGTCTCATCTCCATATACTGACAGTCCTGTTATAGCGAGAGCAACTCAATGTAACAGGATTATCTTATAATCAATCACGATTCACGATATTATTATCACGTTAATAAGGATTCAAAGCTAAGATGTCACCATGAAATTTATTACAAATTTTACGGATAAGGATTTTTCGATCAAAATGATAAAAATTCAACAATTTCACCTGAATTAACACCTATTACACACGACAATACCATTGCTCACACGTATTGTAACACGGCACAGCAACACGTTGATGCGAGAGTGACGTCATTGTACTAAAATCTTTAAACCGCAATAACTCGCGATCTAATTAAGATAGAGGCATGGGGATTTCACTGTTGTACAACATGCAAGGTGAGAAGTGATAAAATCATAATTATTTGAATGTTATGGGAAGTCGATTCTATAGTATACTACCCCTTTAATACGTGTGATAATAATATGCAGAGAGTCACTATGCCACACATAATCACATGATGCTATATGATATTGTGCAGCACGGACAAAAACAGCCGTGCACTGTCAGTGTCGCAATTACATCATCTAGGTACATTGAAATTAAGAATTGAAAATTTGACAAATGTAACAGTGTTGAACTTTAAGCAGGTTCGGCCGTTCGGTTCGTTTCTAGTAAAAGTTTCGCTTCGATTGCGCGGGCGCGCGGCTCGGTAAGCTCGAACGATTTTTCGTGCTAATCGATTTTCCAATGTATCACTCGATACCGTGAAATAGTCCAAAAACAACTTTGTTACCCGATTTTATGCAATATGAAATCGTTAGGCCGACTAGTCTGCACAGCCGCACAATCGTAGTGAACCTAGAAACGTATCGAACCTGCCTAAAGTTCAGCAGTGCAAAAACAAAAGGTCCATAACCTCCTGAGATACCAACAGTCTAACTCATCGCAATCCAAAAGCTGAATGAAGGTAGGGAGAATAAGTTCCAAAAGGTATAAATGGGAACACTGTAGCAGCAATCAATAAAATACAGTACATTCGAATTACGTTAGGCTTTTACAGCATAATAAAAGCATAAAGGGTACGGTGGAGGTAACTGTAAAATGATTCGTATACTCCATTACAGCCAGGCTGGTGTAATGAATTACTGTTCCCATGGCAACCACTTGGTGATAATGATACGTGATTTCCATGTGAACTCTTCATAATATTATGAAGACTGCAGAGTAGAATTTCAAGAAAAAGTCATCTTTTGCACGGTAATTATTATTTCATATCAGCATAGGTAACGATTCAATGATAAGGGAACCTTCTGGGTGTTTCAGGCTTTCAGGTATGAAAAACAACGAAATAGAAACTGCAAACTTCATGCTTTCAAATCTAGATAAGGGCATATTTTTAACTAATCACTTAAAAGTTAATAAGTCATTATCGCAACAAAAAACAACTGCAATTTTCATTCTATTTGCTGACGCCAGACCATATTGAAGGTTCGTTGTTTTATTGCAGCAAGAATACTTCGGCCAAAGGACAAAGTGTGCGATCGCCGACTAGGCGCCTATAGGCACTATAATATACCACCTATAGGCGCTGACCGGCGCCTTTAGGACTTCTTTATATTTGAAACATTTTTCTTTCATTTCTGACTTTGAAATCACTGGATCAGCCTCTATTCAACCCATCGCCGCAGCTGTGATGGCCACGCCCAAATTCATCCGAAATGGCGTTTAAATTTTCAAAACCAATCTATGAAGAATTTTTGTTCAAGAAACAGCTGAGCTTTACGATTTTTTCTAATAATATCGAAATTTTTGGGAAACATGACTGCAAGACAGTTTACCCCGAGACAGTTAACCCTGCGACAATGTGTCACGCGACAGTTTACTCCGTGCTCCATTAGGAACTTTTGACTGTAAAACTTTTGACTGTAAAGCTTTTGACTGATAAATACCATGGGGTAAACTGTCCTAGGTAAGACAATTTACCCCGGATTACATGATCAGGAGTAATCGGTTTAAATTCGATCAATTGAAAGTTTCAATTATTATATATCATAACCCATTACCTATTTTATATATGACCGTTTTCGGACAGCTTTGAAAGCACTTTGAACAACATTCTGATCCTACGTGAATATATTGACTGCCCCCTTATAAAGCTGAGCATTTTCGAAGACATAGGAAAGAATACTGATTGTTATAAAACTATAAAAGTATCTTGCAGCATGCATTCAGTAGGAACCGTGAACCAGCTAAATTAGCACCTTCAATTTGACAGTTTCGCTTCAGCAGAAGAATAGATATTAGATGTATTAACAGAGTAACTAGAGCCGGCGTTATAATGCGAGTAATATGCAAGGGAATTGAATACAGCTATTTATCCCCCAAATGCTTAAATGGACTTAATTTGAATTTAACAAAGGATAAATTGCTACTGATCGAATCTTTCAAACCGATCATAGGTTTGGACTACGCTCAAAAAAGATAAACGTGACATTAATTATACACTCGCATGTAACATGAACAGCTCATAAACAGATCGCTTATATGCGGAGAAAGACTCTAGCTAGAAGAAATTTGAGGAGGAGAAGGTTGAAAGCAACCCAGAGTGCTAGGCGGCTGTGTGGCTGAGGTGGGTGGTCGAGGATTACGCCATTATCATGGTTTGAAATGGCGGACTTGTGACGTCACTCCACCTACTTTCTCAGCGCTGAGAACAGCCACCTGTGCTGCAACTTGATATCACTAGTAGCCAAGTCACGTGACCTAATGTCAGTGATTTCATTGGTCAATAACGACAGGGTGGTCTCAGGTATGTATATTACGGACCCCTGAAATCAACTTCTGGTTTCAGGGTGTAATGACGAAAAGAATAAATCAACCATGTATGTTTAAAGTGATCGTATAGCCCTCCCTGATGCTCTTTTGGGGTAAAAATAACCAAATAAAAAACAAAGTTATTTAGGACATCCTTGAACCATGTACCACAGATTCATTTAAATTGAATTTTAATCGAATTTGTGAAAGTTGATACATAATTATGTGAAACAATTCTCAGACATGTAATCGGCCACCTAGATTTGCTGTAAGTACTGTCTTACTGTAGTACTGTAAGGGGCCTAAAATGACCACCTACAGAATTATTGTCTTTTAATTAACCGAACTCGTTAAGCCGACACTTTGACGAAAATTTTGATATTCTGAAATCTGAAAAATATTTTAACCGGCCCTTGAAAAAATCAGTAGCCACGAATTCTAAGACATTTTCACGAGGCAGTTGAATTAAGATAAATTATCAACTAAGGTAAAAAAGAATACGAAGCAAAGGTCAAACATGAACATGATCAAGTGGCAAATATAAGTGTGTTGTCTGGGTGGTTGTATTCTGATTTTGTATCTCCAGAAATTACTGATGATGATGTTGAATGTCGAATGTCAATGATCAATTTTAGTTTTTACCACAATTTGGAAGCTGCTTCTAATTTTGTTGCATTATTATATTAGAGGATAATTAGAATTTACCACAAAATAATAGCAAAACATGCGACTCCAACATCTTATGGTATCTAAATTAGTGGGTGAACTTGATTTAAAATTTACCTTTGCAATACCATTCTGAGAGACGAATCGATTTAGCGGGCCAATTAACATCTCGATTAAGTTTTAATAATATGTGTTAAACGAGAATATATTCATCAAAAGATGATATTTTCGAGTTATATGATCGCAACTTTAGGAAAGGAAGGAGTGAGCAAGAGTCATGATAGGAAATATATAATTCCACGGGTTATTTCCGGCGGCGAATAATTTTGACGGAGTCCGCGCGGATACAACTCCGCCGTGGATAGTGCCAAAATAATAATTATATTTCAATGGGTCAGTCCGCAGTCGTAAACTTTTCTTAGCATGTATACCTTCGAGTATGATTTGAAAATTGGAACTAAACGAGACACTAGAAAGTTTTGGAATTTTGCATGATGTTCACATAGCTTATCAATTAACAGCTAATTCAGTAATTTACAATAATATGTCTCAATGGACCAGGTTGATTTCAGATCGCATGGACCCCTTTCTAATTACAGAAGTACATTGATATGGCATTAACCCCGTGAATGCCTAACTATTTTCACCTCACGTATATCAACTGTCCGTGAATTCTATCGAACCATTCGCGTCTCGCTGCCATAGTAACGTGACGCATCACGTGAAGTAGCACGTGGTGCGTGAGTCGCTTGGTTACGGGAGGCACATGGCCCCTAAACCGCGGGGTGCACAGCATCATGGTTCCTTGCAATAATACATAACGCGGTGTTCAGTCCACGTGGTTTGAGGACTCGGTCTGCAATTAACCATGTGCAGCAGCGGAGCGGTATTATCTGTAATCACGGAGAACTGAGCAGTAGTATTATCATAGCAGGGACCTCAACATTGCCTCTCAAGGGGACAAACTCTTTGTTCATCATGGCCGTTATACTCTTGTACCATGAGTTGGGGAGAGCTGAGAGCTCCCGCATAGCATGCTATTAATCTACCGTATTACAATATCAAAGGACCTTGTTTTCATTTGTGTGATGGGCTTTGTTCGACTGGGTTGGTATGCATTGATTAGCAGTTTAAATGGGATTCATAGCAAGCATGGTAACTCGACCTCAAACCGTTTAGGAAAGAAAATATCAGAGCGTAGTACCAAGCACAAAACTCTCAAGTGGTAGGTCTTTATCAGGCCCTATTTCAGTCTTCACTAAGTCAGTTGCAGTTCCTCGCAGCTCTAGTTAGGTAGTCCAGTGCGTTTCCATAGCTTGCGCTTTTTAAAGCACTGGTTGTCAGTACCCGATGATGTTAACGAGTTTGAGAGTTCCTCGTTTTGTCCCAATAGGGACAAAATTTGTATTTAAGCTGAATTTGTATAACGCATACCTTCCTTGGCTGTCAGTCCAGTTCATCGATTTAAGAAAAACCTGTCCGCTTGGGACATGCCAATAATGTAAGAATGCTGGCTGCCCTAGATGATTAGAATTCCGATTTCCGAAGTAAAATGATGTTGCTCAGAAATCAGAGAACTAAGTTTTCTTTTGTGAAGTCTTAGGTTTTCCTTAGAAATATAAACATTGTTACATGCCACATAAAGCGACACAAGACACAGCGTAGTTTTATACTTCCCCAACTTGTGGACAACGCGTTGAGCAGTATATTTGCGTGTGGGTGTAAGCTAAAAGGCATGTCTAGTAACACTCACACACGACCTGACTTCCGCCACCTTTCACGCCATTCCTCCAATGGGGAGGGCGAACAGAGCACGGATAAACACGGGGGTTAAACAGTGTTAATATGTATTAACATTAGCGTAAAGCCGGTTATTTCACCAGCTCACCAGCCGCATTGACATCAGCTGTCTTCAGCTCCCCTCTTCCTCTCTCCTTGATACTTCTCACAGCACGTAGTGCACTGTGTAGGACCGTTGCGAAGTTGTTGCTGCTAGCTTTTTGCTATATACTCCAGTTTTTGTATGGTTTTTCCAGCACACTTATTTGGCGTAGATACTGCGAGCACTAACCCTAACCCAGTATGTAATGATGTTGTGATAGTTACCAAATTTTCCTTGCGATTGGAGTGAGACCTCTCAACTTTTCAACGTAATATATTTTTCTCTCATCTGATTCGTTGCCAACACCTCCTAGGATGCTTCCAGTGGGCAGTGATACTCATTGTGTCACAACACTCAGTTTTGCAATTTTCGGACCACCATTCGTTAAGTAGTCTCATTCAGTTTTTATCTCACAGCCTCATAATCATGGACTGATCGGCGGTCTGAGAAATACCGAAGTTTTTAGTTCACTAGATGATGACAATGGTTGCTTGTACACTATTACTACAGTAATAGTGACTGAGGGAGGAGGGGGTAGTATGTGAGAAGACGCAGAGTGAGAAGGGAGACAGAGGTCTTGTCAAGATGAGGTGGTCTTGTCAAGATGAGGTGGTCTTGATGGCACGGAGTGTATCACTCCCCTTGCTATAACTACTTTAGTAAACAAGTAGCAGTGCCAGCCATGTCTCATCGCACTGCGTCAATTTGTGTGTCAGTGTGTGTGTGCCAGTGTCTGTGTGTGTGTCAGTATACTTTGCATGTCTGTTGGTGTCACGTTATAACTTATCATAATATGAGCATTATATGCAGTTCAAACAGGGCGGACAAAATATTTCAATGCTGACTGATTTTGAAGTGCTGACTCATGTGTACAGTGTACTGACTGTCGGATGAGGTATCTCAGTGCGTAGCTTGACGGCTCTGTCACGCCTTTGCAAGGCTTTTAATTGGACTAATTGGAGTGTGTGAGTGGTGTAAGGACATTAGTAGCTGAATGTGATGATCTTACTGTGTGCAGTTCTTCGTACGAGGATTCAGAAGGATAGAAACTATGAGTCCATGCTGTCAATAAAATGTTCAGTGTCTCGCAGTTTGATCGCTCATTTCTCAAGCTCCGTAAATATTTTATCAAATTTTATTAGTAATGCGTGGTTTCTCACTGTATGCTAGTCTTAACATCCTTCCTAGTCAAAAAGAAGGTTCGCACATACGAAGTTTTCGTATGATTCCAGTTTGCAACTTTTAACTATGTCATCATACCGGCGTTATTCTTTTTTGTCATTAAAACACATTTCATATCTAAACTGCTTACGTATCAGAATATCAGATGCTTTAGATTTGACTGCTTGATCCATCATTCTGACCTAGCTGCTATCTTTGATCTCGAATCTTGACGTGGATAAATCTGCAATCATGAAATACTAAAAATTCAGTTTAACAGGATTTTCATAAGGAAATTTAAGGAAGGTTTCGAAATGACAGCTAATAATTTATTGAATTATTGATTATCAAATATCAGCAGTTAATACAGAGATCATGCAAAACTCAATGGAAATCGGCGGAACGACTAAGCACTTCACACAGCGTGTTATGAAGGTTTGAAGAATTTCTTACTGGGGTGAATGGTTTATTTCTAGATTTTTATGAAAATTACTAAATCAAAACTAAATACTTTTTTATTCTGAAACCTTTTACTTAAGATCAATCTGAAAGTGAAATCAGTTTATAAACTCTCAAAACTGCTTAAACTCTAAAACCGGATCCACCGCCAACTGATCAAAAGGACTATGTGTACAATTTAGCCGGCTTTTTTGCCAATCAGCTTTGATTAGTGCCCAGATGGTGCCTGGTGGGGCTCATCAAAATGTTTCTAATTTCCGAATAGGCTTACAGAAATAAGGAATACCTTATTCGGCATAGTTAAGTAGTTTCAGGCCTAAAACTTCACGGACATTAATACATTAATATTCACGCTTGATCACCCAATTCAACAATTCGAAATTTTTGGCTGGATTTTTACCATTTTCTTCCACCTGAATTGAAGATCTTTCAATATTTTTCGTTAATTAAATAATTTAAGATTAATCATCTGCATACCGCGGTTATTCCTTATAAAAAGTATATTTCCCTGAAAAATTTAATCATTTGTGCATTTAAAGAGATGAGGTACATTTAAAGAGATGAGGTCTGTACCCAAGACATGCTAGAAATTTTAAGAGGAAATACTGGACTTAATTTTCACGGACCTGAAAATGATGGACATTAGTATCACGGACATAATTTTCACGTGAAATTAATATTTACGCTGAGGTTATCAGCGTGACTGATAATTATGTCCGATAACGTATTTTGTTTGGCACCTGCAGTAGGAGCTGATCAGCGGCTATGTTCATAGGCACTGCATGGGTGGTGTCAAGTGCAACCAGCTGAATATCTGTTTTTGGATCTAGTTTACCCTGGCATACGTTATTCGTCGCACCAATTGGTAAAATTTCCCAGTACTAGTTCACTCTGACACCAGTTCTTAGGTATCAGTTCAGGTCTCAGTTTTGTATGCTCCATTGGAATGGACACTATTTCTAAATCGGGGACAGGATATTGTCAGTCTGTGAAGTCCCAGCACTGGGTAGACTGTGAAGGAGAACAACTCCTCTTATAATATCTGGGACTATTATAGTATCTGGGACTATTCTATGTGCACATACTGACTACTCAGCTTCCAACGCTTCTTATCACGTGATTTGGAGTCATTCCAAACCCAGAAACATGTACCTACCCCCATAACATCCTACAACGCTTCTCCCTGTAATTTACCTCTTGTATACCGACCCTTTATACCGGGTTTAATTGGCCCCTTAGGGGGTGTTCACTTCCAGTGAATCTATTGTTATTATTTACCATGTTAATCATAATCACAATTTAATTCTCTCCGAGATGGTGACGATTAGGGCTCAATTATGTAATAAAGATGGACTTTTGAACGCCATGTCAGGCAGATTTTGCTCAGCATATTTTAAACGCCGCTATTCTTATCCTACGTTACGCAGATCAGGCCTCAGAGTAGGCGGGCAAGTGTAACGGCATTGTCACAGTTTAGAATGGCGAACTGATGACGTCACATGGTCTGTTTCACGTGCGCGACACAGATGCCCCCAGCAGTTATTATCTAAACTTGACAGAGCTAAACTTGACAGATAAATGAAATGTTATCATCTTATCATTTAATGAAGCAGCACCTAAAAGACAGAAATTTTGACAGAAATCGTCGATGCGGTGATGATCACAAGATAATAATATCGACCAATTGTTTCATTTAATTGAATTTGGACCATATTGACATCTTGACACATAGAAATTATTCAACTGCCACATAACCCAAAAGCCTGTATATGACATAATTTTCACGACCTTAAACCCTCAACCGAATCTTTATAAAAGTATAGAATACGAATATGGGATGAACACTGAAAAATTGGATTATACTACTATACTATTTCATTATCTTCATGAAGAAGCTAAAGAAACACTGTGACTGTGTGACTGACACTGTGTTACTGACACTGTGTGACTGACACTGTATGACTGACACTGTGTAACTGACACTGTGTTAATGACACTGTATGACTGACACTGTGTGACTGACTCTGTGTTACTGACACTGTGTTACTGACTCTGTGTTACTGACACTGTGTTACTGACACTGTGTTACTGACACTGTGTTACTGACACTGTGTTACTGACACTGTGTGACTGATACTGTGTGACTGACACTGTGTGACTGACACTGTAACTGACACTGTGTAACTGACACTGTGTTACTGACACTTTGTGACTGACACTGTACGACTGACACTGTGTGACTGACTCTGTGTGACTGACTCTGTGTGACTGACTCTGTGTGACTGACACTGTATGACTGACACTGTGTAACTGACACTGTGTTAATGACACTGTATGACTGACACTGTGTGACTGACTCTGTGTTACTGACACTGTGTTACTGACACTGTGTAACTGACACTGTGTTAATGACACTGTATGACTGACACTGTGTAACTGACACTGTGTAACTGACACTGTATGACTGACACTGTATGACTGACACTGTGTAACTGACACTGTGTGACTGACACTGTGTGACTGACACTGTGTGACTCAGACTGTGTGACTCACACTGTGGAACTGACACTGTGTTAATGACACTGTATGACTATGTGTTACTGACACTGTGTGACTGACACTGTGTGACTGAAACTGTATGACTGACACTGTGTGACTGACACTGTATGACTGACACTGTGTGACTGACTCTGTGTTACTGACACTGTGTTACTGACTCTGTGTTACTGACACTGTGTTACTGACACTGTATGACTGACACTGTGTAACTGACACTGTGTAACTGACACTGTGTAACTGACACTGTGTAACTGACACTGTATGACTGACACTGTATGACTGAGACTGTGTAACTGACACTGTGTGACTGACACTGTGTGACTGACACTGTGGGACTGACACTGTGTGACTGACACTATGTGAATGACACTGTGTTACTGACACGGTGTGACTGACATTGTGTTACTGACACTATGTAACTTGCACTGTGTTACTGACACTGTGTTACTGACACTGTGTAACTGACACTGTGTGACTGACACTGTGGGACTGACACTGTGTTACTGACACAGTGTTACTGACACTGTATAACTGACACTGTATAACTGACACTGTGTGACTGACACTGTGCGACTGACACTGTGCGAGTGTGCGACTTACACTGTGTTACTGACACTGTGTTAATGACACTGTATCACTGACACTGTGTTACTGACACTGTGTCACTGACACTGTGTTACTGACACTGTGTGAATGACACTGTGTGACTGACACTGTGTTACTGACACTGTGTTACTGACACTGTGTTACTGACACTGTGTTACTGACACTGTGTTACTGACACTGTGTTACTGACACTGTATAACTGACTCTGTGTGACTGACACTGTGGGACTGACACTGTGTAACTGACACTGTGTAACTGACACTGTGTGACTGACACTGTGGGACTGACACTGTGTGACTGACACTGTGTTACTGACACTGTGTTACTGACACTGAATGACTGACACTGTGTAACTGACACTGTGGAACTCACACTGTGGGACTGACACTGACACTGTGTGTGTGACACTGTGGAACTAACTGACACTGTGTTAATGACACTGTGTTACTGACACTGTGTTACTGACACTGTGTTACTGACACTGTGTTACTGACACTGTGTTACTGACACTGTGCTACTGACTCTGTGTTACTGACACTGTGCTACTGACTCTGTGGGACTGACACTGTGGGACTGACACTGTGTAACTGACACTGTGTGACTGACACTGTGGGACTGACACTGTGTGACTGACACTGTGTAACTGACACTGTGTAACTGACACTGTGTAACTGACACTGGGTTACTGACACTGTGTGACTGACACTGTATGACTGACACTGTGTTACTGACACTGTGTTACTGACACTGTGTTACTGACACTGTGTGACTCACACTGTGGAACTGACACTGTGTTACTGACACTGTGTTACTGACATTGTGTGACTGACACTGTGTTACTGACACTGTATGACTATGTGTTACTGACACTGTGTTAATGACACTGTATAACTGACACTGTGTGACTGACACTGTGTTACTGACACTTGCACTGTGTGACTGACACTGTGTTAATGACACTGTATAACTGACACTGTGTGACTGACACTGTGGGACTGACACTGTGTGACTCACACTGTGGAACAGACACTGTGTTACTGACACTGTGTGACTGACACTGTGTGACTGACACTGTGTGACTGACTCTGTGTTACTGACACTGTGTGACTGACACTGGGTTACTGACACTGTGTGACTGACACTGTAGACTGACACTGTGGCTCACAGAGGGGAACTGGTGAGTATAGTACACTGGGGACATTTTGTGACTGACACTGTGTTACTAAACTAATTGATATATGACTGGGACTACTGACAAATGATGACACTGTATGACACTGTGTGACTGACACTGTGTGACTGACACTGTGTGACACTGTTACTGACACTACACTGTGTGACTGACAGACAGCGTCACAGACGTCACTGACACTGTGTGACTGACACTGTGGGACTGACACTGTGTGACTCACACTGTGGAACTGACACTGTGTTACTGACACTGTGTTACTGACATTGTGTGACTGACACTGTGTTACTGACACTGTATGACTATGTGTTACTGACACTGTGTTAATGACACTGTATAACTGACACTGTGTGACTGACACTGTGTGACTGACACTGTGTGACTGACATTGTGTTACTGACACTGTGTGACTGACACTGTATGACCGACAATGGGTAACAAGAACACTTAAATGAATGATACACTGATGCAGATAAGAATGAACTACACGTAAACACCTAACCTGACTCACTGTTAATCCTCCCCCAGGATCCACGAGGTAGCAGCAAGAGAGTGGAGGTAATGCAGGAGAAACTGAGGCGTCTCCACGAGATCCTGCCCCCTACATCCGGGGGAAGTGGCGCAGACCACCACCCGTTGAGGGCAGCAGTGAGACACCTCCACCAGACACGGGCTACAAGACGACACATGGGGACCAACTCCTCTCAGCCACAAGGTGGGTAGATGAGTAGATGTATAGTCATGGCAGAGGCTAGAGGGGAAAAAGGGGTGAGTAGTACCAACTGAAATCACAATTTTAGTCATATCTTCTTAAAATAAATAATTGATAATCTAAGTTAAGATCGACATCAAATGAAAGTAAATTCCTAAATTAGCTAATTACATTTTACAGGAGCCTCCTGCTGGACTCCTCACCACACAAACTACAGTGCTGGTTACACAGACAGCGTCAGAGACGTCAACAGACTCCTGGTCAACAGCCCCGACCTGCAGCAATCTACACGATCCAACATCGCACACTTTATCAGCACTAAGCAAGGTAGTAATCTACACGATCCAACATTGCACACTTTATCAGCACTAAGCAAGGTATCAATCTACACGATCCAACATTGCACACTTTACCAGCACTAAGCAAGGTAGAAATCTACACGATCCAACATAGCACACTTTATCAGAACTAAGCAAGGTAGCACTAGCAATCTACACGATCCAACATCGCACACTTTATCAGCACTAAGCAAGGTACCAATCTACACGATCCAACATAGCACACTTTATCAGCACTAAACAAGGTACCAATCTACATAATCCAACATAGCAAACTTCATCAACACTAAGCAAGGTACAAATCTACAGATTACACAACTACACAAAAGCAACGAAACGTACTGAAATTATATCCCATTTGAATTCTGGCACGTGCGCGCGCGTTCCCGGTGCCATTATATTATGTATTGCATTGCTGAAGCTGTGACGTAACTTATGAGTGTACTATGAGTGTAACATTCAGCGTGTATTCTTAATGTATTTTATATTGATGTATTCATGATTTATTGATGAATTCTTGATTAATTATTCATTTACTGATTACTCGACGATTAGCTCTTTCATTTTGAATGCTCTTAATTAAAGTCTTACAGTAATTTATCGGTGATTTACTCAAGTTTCAATAATTGTGATGAGATAAGTTTCAATTATTGTAATGACATCAATTAAACCTCACTTTTCTCAATAATCCTCCTCTCCCCTTCAGACTACAACGGAGCGCATCAGACCATGTCGTATCCCCCTCATGTTGCGTGTCCAGACCAGCAACAGCTCGCAGCGAACAACCCCAACAACCGCTTCAACTTCTACTACCCCGCCACCCAGCACCAGCATGCAGCCCCCACTGCAGTGCCCTACACTTACTGGAAACCCTGGTGAAGTAACACCCAGCTCCAGCATGCAGCCCCCGCCGCAGTGCCCTACACTTACTGGAAACCCTGGTGAACTGACACCCAGCTCCAGCATGCAGCCCCCGCCGCAGTGCCCTACACTTACTGGAAACCCTGGTGAAGTTACACCCAGCTCCAGCATGCAGCCCCCACTGCGGTGCCCTACACTTACTGGAAACCCTGGTGAAGTTACAGCAGGCTGCAGCGCCTACACTGGCCACTGACTGGAAACCCTGGTGAAGTTACACCCAGCTGCAGCGCCCTACACTTATAGTTATACTGGAAACCCTGGCGAACTTACAGCAGTTGTATGCTGTTAATACGAATAATGACTGTGATAATATATGCGCATTGCTTAACATATGATTATATCAGCCTGCTTAATTCAAAGGTTGATAATGACAGAGGGACTTATTGAAATCATTAATTGCTGTTATAATAACTTAATAAGCGACTCTGTTAATTCAGGGCATTGCGCCGCTCTCAAAGTGCAAAAGTATAATTTGTTAGAATGCTCGATGGATTGTGGTGGTCAAAATTTCATTTTACTTTCTGTAGGAAACACCCTATATAAGTTATACTTAGTTAGTCTGATGTCATATATCAATATTTATATAGCATTTGAAACTTTATTTTGAGTAGTATCCACGTTACTTCATGTTATGAATACTCATGCGCAGGAATTTCTGATAGTGATACCATGATAGCCGAAACAAGAAGCTCACGCGATATTTTCGTTGGAAAGTCTGAAGAAATGGTGTTATTCTATTACACCATTTCTAATAGATTACTAATAGATTACTCCGTTGTTTCAATAAATATTCAGTATCAGTATTGATTGTTTTTGTGATTCAAGAACCTACATTTAAATTTTTCATTAGAATCGTGTGTTATTATTTTCTCGTGTTAATAAGTTGCAAGTTGAATTTTTGAATTCAGGCTCCGTGACAATTTACAAAAGTTAATCGCTGCAACGTCCTGTCATGAACATGGTCATCGTACATATCCTAACCCACCCAAATAAGCAAATTGTGTCCTCAAATTAATCCGAAAAGTGACGTCATATGTTCTGTCAAGGTCTCAGACCTGTTTATGGAGTGCACCAGAAATTACCAATGATAAGTTAAATGAATTAGACCAGCATCTGACAAACGAAAGAGTTAGAGTTCAGACCAGCATTTGACGGACGGAAGACTAACATTTGGTGGACGTTAGAGTTAGACCAGAACTTGGCGGACGCTGGACCAGCATTTGGCACACGTTATTCGTTAGTTAGACCAGCATTAATTGATGGATGTAAGACCAGCATTTGACGGACAAGTTAAGACCAGCATTTGATGAACGATAAAACAACCTTTGACCTACCAAGAACTGCATTAGACCAGTATAGGGTTAGATTTGCATTTGACCAGTGCAGACATGAGACAAGGGGGAAATGGGTCTGAAATTGACAATTTGCGATGGGACAGCCCACCAGTTATTGAATTTCAGAATTTAAAACAAGGGAGGAGTCAGAGGACTCTGAAATCGGCTAAATAAGTAAAACATGGGAACGTAATATTGTATTATTGTGAAAATAATAATACGTGAATTTCACAGCATACCTTATTGGCCTTTATTTAACCGGCCCTTAAGGACAAAAACGACTTTGAGATTTTTGTCCAAAGGGCCGGTTAAAAAAAAGGCCGGCTAAAGTGGGGCCGGTCAAATTAAAGGCCAGTCAATCTAGGTCAAAGGAAACTTTTTTGACTTGTAGTATACAGTGTCAAATTCTCTTGAACGTCATTATATGACACGATAATGACCTGTATCATCAAATAAGATCGGTATTTGAGTCTTTAGATGCAATTTACTGAGTATAAATGGGTTTTAGTGGCCATTTTAGAGCATGAAATACTTGATCTGGTAACCGATAGAAAAATTTTTGTCCAAGGGGCCGGTTAAAACTGTTCAAAAAAGATTAGATTTTTGTCCATGGGGCCGGTTAAAAAAAGGCCGGTTAAAAAAAGGCCGGCTAAATAAAGGCCAATAAGGTAGTCGATGCTACATAGTCGGAGATTATAAGCTTGAAGCTTGACGCAAGATTACATTTTACGTAACTTTGTCCGAATTTATTAAACATTAAAGTAATCATTTGGGAGGGTCGGGATAATTCAGGTCAAAAACTTAATTATAAATGCAACGTTTCAAGCTAATTGTTTTGCTCTAGGTAAACAACTATAAGAAGAATTCTAGCAGCGCCTCCATTTCATACTTTAATATTGAATTCTCTTTTATAACAAAATCACTATCGATCGAGTTGTTGTATACGATCTTATTGAATTTAAACGCATGATCAATGATTTTTGGTTTAATGGTTTACGGTGATATTATTCTAACATACCCCTCGTGTCAGGAATCAAACCATGAAGTTATTGGTACTTTTCTTGCTGGCTTTGAGCTGTCTCCAACAGACAGTTACTGCACTAGATACACGTGAGTGCTTGATAAAGGAGCACACAGACAAGCAATTCTCCTGGCTTGATGCTCTGGAAGACAAGGCAAAGGAAAGAGTCAAGAAAATGGATCTCATGAACAACCCCGACAAGTGTAACAGGTTCAAGATCCAGATGAGTGAGTTCACTGGCCTCGGATACCAGCATGAAGTTATGCGGCGGAAGTCATATCGGACGTTCCATAAGCACAACGGAAGCCACAGTACGGCGTGTAGAAAGTACATGGACGCCAAGATTGAGACGTTGGAGGGCTTTAAAAAGGAACATTCGAAGGTAGGGTGCTCATGGGACTATAACGTTGCTTGCACAATAGTGGTATGTCTTTACAGTTCTTGATTTTAACAACGGAGACTTATAGTTTATACACGTATGACAAATTATTACCGTCTCACGTTCAGAGCTGTGCCCGCCGATACGCAGTCGAGGCGGTTGCATAGCTCGGAAAGTGATAAGGTATTATAATTATCATAGTTTCGTACTCAGTACTGATGTTCATTGTACTTGTAGTTAAACTCTTAAACTCTAAAACAAGACGTGTTATTTAAACTTGAAAAATTGACGCATTTAACGGCATTATGGATTGGCCGGATAAAGTTCAAATTCCGCGTGCCACATAACGATGTTAGGTAGTGGGCTTCAAAAGGAGAGGGCAGGGAGGAGAATAACTTGATGGCCCCGGCCCCACGGGGTTTGGAGAGAAGCTTATCCACCGGGGGATAGGGGCAGATCCCCTCTTAATCTCTAAATCACAAGGAGACAACGTACTACGTTTCCGGTCAATACTTATAGCACCAACTTTAATAAGATCAATTTTATACGTGATACCTATCTTTTCTGGTTGAAATTTTGCTTGTGTCTGCCAAAAAATAAATATTCAATTATAGTTATTATTCATATTGTTATTTAATTCTTTATCTTCTTAAAAGTCTAATTAATCATATATTGATAGATAACAAATTCAAAATGCATTCTTCTCACAATGTTCATTTTCGAAATCGAACGTATGATGAATTGAGCGCCACCCACACCACTGATCCAAATAAATCGAGACATTTTTCAATTTGATTAGATAATATGATGTAAAATAACGAATTTACAGGATTGAATTTTCATACGCAATAAATATTATATTTACTTTTAGAAACATAAAACCTTCGATATATAAATATCACGAATTTCAGCTTAATTAATTCACTGTGCTTCTAGTACTTTCTTATTTAGCGTAAAAGCTTAAAAGTGAAAAAGATACCAATTTCCGATCCATTATAGTTTCCTCTACGCAAGGAACATACTTTTCATAGTACTATTTTACGCTTACAGGACACAACCTTATCGGTATCCGTATCGGACATTATTTGGTCGGACGAGCCAAAACGAGGCGAAGGCGGTGGAACTTCCTTGCATCTTAATTCGCTCTCAAACTGCATTCGTAAATTTCAAAATCTTGTGAGAATTTTCGCACAGCAAAAGGCTTTGACACTGACTAAACACAAAACTATCCGTGGTTAGAAAGGTGGATTTTCTACCTTTCTAACTGACTAAGTGTTTGCGTTCTGAATGATATTTTTATCCGGTATAAGACTTTCTAACCACTGATAAATGATAATAGTTATTAAGTTTACTGGTAACTAAACAATTAGTGGCATTTTCATAAAATCGGTAGTAGCATTTAATAAAATCGGCAATCGAATCAATACAATATTACTCCAAGGATCCTTCACGTTACCATCGAGGATGAGGGATCCCGGATTTATTGGTTTCAAAATTTAATTGATAACAGTTACACCGAATGTTTTTTAGTTATTGCAACAAATACTTATTAATGCATGCAGTGGAATGGGTATAAAATCGATGAAAATGATTTAGTAAATGGCTGAAATTTTCAATTTTGAAAGAAAAATGTCCGAAATCAGAAAATTTTTAGAAATTTATTGCTGATAGAGATTCCAATTCATTTTCCGATCAAATATTGTCCGATCAATGGCGTTACTATATGGTAAAAGGCTAAAACAACATATTTGCTAAATTTGAATGGATAGGGGCAATCTTAAGAGTATTGTGATGCCACAAAAGTCACTAAATTGAAAATTCTCTCAAGAAAAGCTAATTATCAAACAACGCCACTCTTTATCATAACAATATTGGTTTCGCCGCAAAATGACACAAATGCTGTACTTGCAGCAATGAAACTTGGTTTATGTTATCTAGTTGTTGCCCTGGAATTTTTGATTCTATGTTTTGGGAGAAAAATCAATCAGACTTGGTTTTAATTTTCCAGCACCCACGATCATCCTCACCCACATGGAAATAAATTGATGAAGTCCGTGAATGTTTTTTGGCCAAATTATGTCCGATACTCTGATTCTGCAGTGCCAAATTCATTATCTGCAAATTCTTAAAGTTAAAGAAGCCTGACACTTTGCACAGTGCTTCTATATGGTTCGAAGTATCGAAAAATCAAAGGAGTAAAAATTTTATCTTTTTTCAACTTCAACAAATGGCAATCAATGTGCTGTCATACAAATCTTAATGAACGGAAGTCGAAAAATGCTCACATCAAAAACCTATTTTTGAGCTTAGCATATGAAGATCATACAGGGCCTGGTTTCTGATGTGAGCATTTTTCGGCTTTAGTTCATTAATATTTGTATGACAGCACATTGATTGCCATCTGTTGAAGCTGAAAACAGGCTCTGTCCGACTTCCATTTCTGCTATGTTGGGGGGGGGGGCAACCCCCCAAAATTAAGCCCCCTGTTGTAAATTTGTTATATCCACCAGGGGGTTAAATTTAACCCCCCAAAATTAAACCCCCTATCGACAGCAAAAATTAAACCCCCCCCCCAATTAAAACCCCTATCGACAGCAGAAATTATTCTAGTATGATTCAAAAAGCACCAAAATGAAGAAACAAAAAAAGTACCATTTGAAAAAGTTGCCAAAAACACGAATAAAAAAGGTACCACTTTGAAAAGGCGCAAAAAATCGGACACAAATTTGGTACCATTTCAAAAGAGTACATCTGAAAAATCAGAAACGAAAAAGGTACCAGCCAAAAATCAAAAACAAAATTGGTACCATTTATAAAAGGGGGTGAATATCTGAAACAAAAACGGTACATTTTCCGAAATGTGCAAAAATCAGAAACGAAAAATGGTACCTACCATTTGGAAAACGTGTGAAAAATCACAAACAAAAACGGTAACATTTCAAAAAAGTGCCAAAAATCACAAACAAAAATGGTATCATTTCAAAAAAGTTCAAAAAATTATAAACAAAAATGGTACCATTTGGAAAATGTGTCAAAACCCACAAACAAAAATGGTACCATTTCTAAATATCGCCAAAAATCACGACCAAAAATGGTACCATTTTGAAATGGTGCAAAAAATCAGGAACAAAAATGGTACCATTTTGAAAGGGTGCAAAAAATCAGAAACAAAATGGTACCATTTGAAAAAGATGCTGAAAATCAGAAACAAAAATGGTACCATTTCATAAAAATTCCAAAAATTATAAACAAAAATGGTACCAAAAACCACAAAAAAATGTACCATTTCTAAACATCGCCAAAAATCACGGCCAAAAATGGTACCATCTTGAAATGGTGCAAAAAATCAGGAACAAAAATGGTACCATTTGAAAAAAAATGCCCCTTTTTGCACTAAGAATTAAGCCCTCCCAAACCCCCTTATTATTATAAACCCCCCGAAATCAAACCCCCTATTGGCGGGTTTTTATATCCACCAAAATTGAGGGGTTGGCCCCCCCTATGTTATGATATTGGAATGTGAGTGTCCTAAAAATCAGTTTTGGGCCTATAATGTTTAAGCAGAGAACTTTTTGGCAAATACATTTGAGCTAGAAACGGGCTTTCTACGACCTTCAGATATAAATATGGGTCAAAAAGTGGGTTGCGGGTGCCCAAAAAAGATCATTTTTGGGTCCATAATGTTTCATATGGGCATTTTTGGGCTATATTACATGAAGAATTGTATCAAAATACGATGATTTTGATTCCTTTGAGCTACGAACGGGCTCTCTAAGACCTTCAGAAGCTGAGATATCGATTCTTACTGATGCGCTGAGAGGTAAAATGAGCGTGGCCCTCCTGGGCGCTCCTCAAGGTATTTTTTTCCTCCTTTTATTTTTTGATACTTCGAACCATATAGAAGCACTGTGCAAAGTTTCAGACTTCTTTAAGAATTTGCAGATTGATGTGCATAAGTCACCAGACTAAATGAAATGTTGAAATCCCCACCCAGTACGCTTTTTTCGAGACCCATTCATTAGGCCCGGCTGAGTACAGTATAATGAGTATCAAGAATTTGGCCACAAAACTGATCAATTACGTGAAGTCGTAAACCACAATTCTTCATCTCATGATGATACCATAATGAGTCGCAATTGATTAATATTGAAAAGGTCAAAACTAAACTTGAGTAAGATACTGAAAGACCGAAGGAGCTAAATTTATTAATATCCCTCTCCAAAATCATCTTAGAATTCAATGTAGCGATCACAGAATGAAGCAATCCCAGAATAAAATCGAGCAATACATCTCATCATCAATCATTTCCCACTTTGCACGGTTAGATATTCTCATGGAATTAATATCACTTCATTGATTCACAATAATTTACTTCATTTCCGTGAGGAATATGTAAATAATAATATGCAAGGCGGAAACCAGGTCAAAATGGGCCCTATTTGTCCGGTATTTTAATTTATTAAGAAAGGAAAATTTGCGGAGTAATGACTTCAATGAAAATTGTGAGCTTATTAATCAGAACAAGGTTTTCATACTAAATTGAAAAAGAACAAGAAAATAAGATACACAACAACAGGTTTACCAACAGTACGCCCTGACTCGACCAATCAGGGAGCAGTATCGTACAAACCCTGGCAGCTGATTGGCCAAATCGCAACGCACTGTGGGTTTTCACTTTTTAACAGCTGGGGCCCTGGTTGAACGTGGCAAAACTGCAAAATATACATTAAATACAACAGTAGATACCTGCATCGTTGTCTATTGATTGAAAAACGCGCAAAAGTGCTCACAGCTTTGCGCGAACGTTATTGTAAAAATGTTATATTGTTGCGAATATACAATGAAGTTGCAGAAAGCTTGCACGAGCAGTTGTGCGCGTTTTGAAATCGATCGGTTCAACCATGCAACCACCTTACATTTGTGCCAACATAATTTGAAGCTTTTTACTCTCAGTCATGTTGTTAAATATCACATTTTAAACCAATCTGCGTTTCTTACGTAAATTACACCAATTTGAATTATTTTTTAAGCATTCAATATTTTATAATTTTCACGGAGTGGCAGTTAATGAATTAATATTTACAAAATTTCACATAACGTAACAAAATACATTAATAAAGGGTAGTTTCTCAAAACTCAATAAAATATTATATATATCCAGTTGTCTTAGAACTTTAGAATCCTGGTAATCCACGTTTTTTAAAACCAGTGTCATTGAGATGCATACATTAATATACAATATTTAGGGTATAATATTGGGAATACTTTTTCTTAGAGTTAATCGAGAAATTTAAAGGTCAACGAGGCGTCTTTTTCGCTTCTTTTTAGAAGCCCTTATTATAACGTGTTATATACAAGTCACAAGAATAATTCGGAAGCAAACTACAGTAACAAACCCGACACTCCATCAGTATTGTTATACTTGTTAGGGAATTAAATTTCTGGTTCCAATTCTAATACCAATTCTCGTAACGAAACCTATCGATGAATAAGCTAATAAAAGATAATTCCTGGAGATAAATTCCCAATTCTCAGCATATAGGAAGTTTACGATTAATCAATAACTCTACAAAAAGACCATACCAACCGATATCATGTTAGGATTACTTCAACGCTCTCCCATAGTAAACAGCATTCCAATCGCTGCTGAATTACTAGCTGCATAACTCCAATAGATTGAGAACACTAAACAGCATCATGAACTTATCAGAAGATTCTATGAACTAAATTCTACAGCACCAAGAGACCTGTAAAAGATGTCCGCTCGAAGAGAAGGGATACATATCTCAAATTCTAAGGTGTTTAAAAAGAAAAGGGTTGAAGAGGTTTCGAGGGTGAAGTGGGTTTCAAGGGTTGAAGAGGTTTCAAGGGTTTTGGAAGTTTCAAAGGTTGATGATCAAGCGGACATCCTCCCTGGACAGCCTGGAAGCTAAAGACCTGCTGTTGACACACAAGATTTCGTCGTTAGTAACAGTCTTCAGCCTTTAGTATGAGTGACAGTGTGTTTTAAGTTTAAGAGTCTTAGTACACCTTCACTCTCACACGCCCTCACGGAATTCAAGGTTTTCAACGATCACTGAGTCCAGCAAAAACCTTTGCAGTTTCCTGACATCACGATACCTCCTTAACCAAGTGTTGTTGTAATTTGACTTATTAGATTGCAGGCTAAGGTGCCCCGCTACTATCTGGAGCTGCGTTTGGTCTTGCTGACAGTGGAGTAGCGGGGGTTGATGGGGGCGCAGTTCTCCGTTACCATGGGAACGTCCCCTGCCTCTCCGTCTGCCGTGGTGACGCTGGACGTACCCCTAACGAACAGCACCCGGATGTCAGTGTGCAGGTACACCTTGTTAGACCGTCCTGCGGAGGGGAGACGGTTAGGGGTGCCTGAAAACCAAAATATCCGTGTACCACAGCGAGCATTTTGCACAGAACGCAATGAAAATTGATAAGATAATTTGGTTATAAGTACCAACGACTGTCACCGGTAATTTTCGAACTGAATTTGAAGTTAAACCTCCAAGTTGCTCACCTGACATGAATCGGAAGTGGATGTGGTACTGGAGGGCTTTCTTGCCTTCCTCCGATATGGAATGAATCCTCTGTCTGACGAAAGTCTGGCTGCGTGGAGGCATGTCCCTCACATCGTACGGAACCAGGAATATCTTGATCACGGAGTTCTCAGGGTCCATAATGGTGGCTTGTATCCGGCCCTGTTTGGAGAGGAGGTAGCCGTGTGTACCGCAGGTGTCTAGTTTTATGGAGCCGGTGTAGGGAGAAGGACACTCAATGTCCGACAGATTGTAGAAGTTACCCGTGAAGGGCAGGGTTATGGAGGGAGAAGAGAAGAGTCCTGACACACTCATCTTGAATTTGAATCCGCTGATACTACCACAAGGACTGAACCTGTCCTTCAGTATCGACTCCTCGAATGAGCCGAGCAGGCACTTCTTGTCGGGTTTATTGATGCCGGTATGCCCAGAGTTTTTCCTGTCCCCACGACTGTAAGTCTTCCTGAACATGATAGGGCTGGAAAGTGTAGGCAGACTGGTACTGCGTTTGAAGTCGGGTTTGTCCATGAAGGCGTTACCATGCCAACTAGCCCGTATGTCATCAGCTGATGTCTCTCTGATGAGAGAGGAGGAGTTACCCTCATACTCCTCCTCAATACACAAGGAGGTGGACCTGCGCTGGCAGCCAGCCTTCCTCTCCAACGCCTTGCACTTCATGGGACTGTCGAACTTGATGGGGCTGAAGGTCAGGGAGTCTAGGGGCTCCGGCATGTAGCTACTGGAGGGGGTGGGGGAGGAAGTCAGGGCACGAGGCTGCAGATCCTGCTCTGAAGCTCTGCAGTCTGAGGGAGGAATTTCAAAGTCTGGGGGAGTGATCAGCAGGCCTTCCTTTGCCTTGGTCGGGGTGTTAAAGGTGAACATTTGGGATATAGGCCAGGGGTAAGGCGTACTTCGCAGGGGCATCTCAGTGATGCTGTGTATGGGGGAGTTGTAGGGCGTGGGAGAATCAGGCAGGATGGATTTGTACCCTTCGTAGACCGGGGAATGGCCATTGAATATGTCGGAGTCCAGAGAGTTGTCGTCTCCCAGGAAGAAGGTTGGAGAAGTCTCTCTGATGGGGCTACTACTCTTAGGCTTACTGTACGCCTTCCCTGGTGAGAAGATACCCGAGTCATGCATCATAGAGTCAAATGTTCGGCTGAAAGCGTCTCTGGCAGCGGACAAGAGACAAACATCTCCATTACTCACTGCAACCCTCTCATTATTCATCTCGGAGAATAGTTTGTGTTTCACTTGTTGGGAGCAGGAGGAGGGGGATTTGATGGTAGGTGACCTCATATTCTGATGACGTATTTCTCTGTCCGAGGGCGGGCTTAAGTCCAGTGACAGCGACTTCCGTGGCTCTGAAACATGGATCTGTTTAAAAGTTTAAACATGGAATGGACCAACCTGTGCAGTGTAAGACGTGGATTAGAGTGGCATTACCATTGTTTGCACCTCTCGCGTGATAAACACGAATCTATTTTAGGAAAATATTTTGCAAATTCAGCAATTTCAAAGTCTCGTGCGTGCGCGCGCTCCACACTTTTGTCACTCGCGCTTTCCATGACCACTTTTTCTCGACAACATAGTTGTAACCATAACAAATTGGCCGTACGTGCATAAAAATTATAAGAATTCACATCGCACGTACGAACGTGCACACACACTCGTACACTCAGTACAAAACAAAGAACTGTTGCACCGTCTAGTCACATTCAAAGCAATACCAGTGTTTGAGCCCGACAAGTGAAGACTTGACCGAGGTAAGGAGTTGACTACCACCACCAACCGCTTGTTTTCACCCACTTCTACGATTGGGAATCTGTGCTCATCTGGCTGGAGCTTGAAATCTAATTCTTTGTCGAAATTTATCCTGTGTGAAAGGGAGGTGTAAGGAATAATTCAAAACACAAATTTATTCAAAGCTAAACCTTCTTAAATCGTTACATAACGCACTTTCGAATTACGCACTTTCGGATTACAACTTTATACTCAATATATCGCTGAACAAAATGATTAATTTATACAAGTTACAGCGAATGTTATCGAACACCGTATACATCAACCATTAATTGATAATCAATAAACCTGAGAATGGCAGAGTTAATTCCAACAATTATTTAAATTCTTGTGTTCGTGTACATATACCTACTCGTACATACATATCATAGCGAAACACTAATTTTACTGAGAACTGGATGGCTAATTATCTTCTCGAATGTTCCATAACTGCTTAATGGGAAGAGGAGGAAAACAGCGTATCGATTGCGTAATATTAATTGTTTTCATATACCCTCATACACCCATGATGCACTGATATGTCGTTAACAGCGCTACGTTGAGAGTGTATATAGAACGAGAAGAAGCCGAGTTTCATATGCACATAATACATCAAAAAATATGACAATAGGACAATAACGATATTATTAGGTGAGCAGAGGACATCCGTTGCATAAAAAATGCATAATAAAGTGAGTGAACATAATAATATTCGGAGTAAGTACCTATATGCGTATCATATGCATGGATATTTTGTCATAAAACGTTTACAACATTATGTATTGTAGTACAGTAGTACACAGGAGAATGTTTACCCTTGATGGAAGTACCTCACAGGATCGTATTACCTAAGGACAAATCTAGTGACCGATCCATCGTGTAAACACAATTTCATCGTGTCAACTAGAAATTTCTAGAATTTGATTCCGACTTGTCAAATTAGCTCATATCAAAATGTGTCTAGATTCAATACTCGTTATTAAACATTCAAACCTTTGTTTTCTTTGTAAACCCATGGTGAGGCTGGCAATGTGCCGAAGTATACAAAATTTAGTAAACAAAACTTAATATACAATACAGTTTACAGTACAATAGATTTTACATTGAAGACATATCGCAACAAATATCAATACATTACATTGCGAGTTCTTCACACCGGTACGTTGTAACATTGCGTATCATAAAATCACACGTCAAAGATCCCAATACGTCACATTACGTGTCATACATTCAGATACGTCGCATTACGTGTCCCACATTCCAATACGTGTCCCACACACACACACACACACACACACACACACACACACACACACACACACACACACACACACACACACACACACACACACACACACACACACACACACACACACACACACACACACACACACACACACACACACACACACACACACACACACACACACACACACACACACACACACACACACACAATTTAAACGAAACCTGACATGAGAAGTAACTATGAGAAATGATTTAAATTGATGCTGAAGAATATGATTTCGATCTTATTATGTAGAAACAAGGGAAACCTGAAATGATTGTAAACGAATTGAGACGTTGAAACAATGAAATGATTGAGAAATGATTTAAATTGATGTTGAAGAATATGATTTCGATCTTATTATGTGGATGAAGGGAAACTTGAAATGACTGTGAACGAATTGAGACGTTGAAAAAAATCCGGGTATTTTGTTTAATTGAACTTTGAAAAGACTTCAAAAGAGTATGAATGAATATAATTATCGTGTGAAATAACAAATAAAGTATTGTTTGATTTGAAATATTGATATTTATACAATATGTTTCTGTAATATGACGGTTAGCGTCAGCTAGCCTATATTTGAATTTTAAACCTGTGTAAACCAAACCTGTGTAAAACCTGTGTAAACCACAGTACACGGTATGGAACTGAGAAAGTACACATAACATAACACAGAGGCTATACATTATACAAAGATACAAGGCATAGAGATTACGCAAGGTAAACAGTGTTTACACTATGCAGGGTACATAGAGCACATATGGTACACGGTATTGTCCAATATATTTAATTAAATGTTGGATAACTAGTTCAAACTTCAAAGAAGCTTACACGGTGCACTTAAACACACATTGAAGCTTCTCAGTACTTCAGTACTCAAATCAATTGGTATACGAGTGTGCTAATCTGAACTTTGATCCAATGAGACAAAACAATGATGATTGGAAACATATGTTTAGCTTTAATCATGTAACTAGAATCAAGAACATTATATTAAGTCATGAGATAATATCAATCAATGTGATTATAGTAATCAGATATAAAAGGGTCAATATCATCAATCATCATAATATAAATATACAACAATCTCCCCTGGAAATTCATTTAGTAAGAATTCAATTGAAATTTCGTTTAATATTCAATATCGCTCAACTGGGCGCGACACACGACCATATCGAGTAACATAGACATTATCATGATTACCAATACTATCAGTATCACCCTTGATGTTAGATTTTTCATTTTCAACATTCATTTCACTTGAATTAAACTCATCATCCTTATCAACAGTTAATTCATGATCATTAACATTATCAACAATCCTCCCACCCTCAACATTTAATTCCTGGCCAAGAGCCACATTGTCTCCTGGTTGGATTGGCATCTTTTTGATTGACAAATTGGGAACCTTTGCAACCAGATTTTGTGGGTTACATTCACCAATTGGGGCTAAATCACGGGTGACACAGTCTTCTCTGTCCCATTATGGAGTTTCACTCGTCCATAATTGGCATTTGCATCAATAAGTTCTGCCTCCTCTACTAAGGCTCATACTTTGACTTTCCTTTTATGCCTCTTAAGTAAGATTGGCCCAGGTATTTGTCAACCATGTAGGCAATGTGGTGCCATTACACGTCTTCCTGTTAAAGCTGAAGAAACGCTCATGTGGTGTACTGTTTGTTGCAGTACATAACAGGGAACACATTGAGTGCAATGCATCTGGGAGGAATCTTTCCCAGTGGCTCTCAGGAAGTCCTCTTTCTTCCAACTGCACTGAAATGGCTTTCCATAATACCCCATTATATCTTTCAACCTGTCCATTCCCTGGGGTTATAAGGACTTGTCTTGCTTGCAATTTGGTGGGAATGCAAGAAATCCTTCAGCTCATACACAAGAAATTACGCCCATTGTCATTATGAACATATTGTGGTGTCCCAAAAAGAGCGAACAGCTGAAGAAAACATGATTTGACAGTTGTCCACTTCATATCACTACAGGCAAATGCAAATGGGAATCTGGAGTATTCATCGACAATGTGTAAGATATATTTGTTATCAGAGATGACTGAATCAGGTAATGGTCCTTTATAGTCCACATTAAGGCGCTCAAATGCTGCTGTTGCCTTAATTAGGTGTTTGTCTGACTGATCTCTATAGAACCGAGGCTTTATTTTTACAACATGAAGGGCATTTAGTAACAACATTACGAACATCCTCTGCAGAAAGGGTAGATTTTTAGAGCGTACAAAGTGTAAAAAACGTGTCACGCCAGGGTGTGCCAATGCTGAATGCAATTCTTTGAGCTTGCCCAAATCTTTACTGTGAATAGAGGCAACACGAGACATGGCATCAGCAGCAACATTAGACACACCAGGTTTATGAACAATGTCAAAATCAAAACATGACAGCTCAATACGCCAGCGAGTCATCTTGTCATTCTTTATCTTCGTAAGTTTCTTGTTCTTTCTGTCAAAGATATAACTGACTGCCTCCTGGTCAGTGAACAGTGTAAAATGTTTGCCATACAAAAAATGACTCCACTTACGAAGTGCTTCCACGACTGCACATGCTTCTTTTTCTACTGCTGGGTGTGACAGTTCATTTTCTTCATGGACCGACTGAAGAAAGCCACTGGCCTGCCCTCCTGGTTCAAAATGGCTGCTATAGCAAAAATCAGACGCATCGGTTTCAACTGTGAAGGGCAGGTTCTCATCTATTCTTTGAAGTGTTACTCTACTTAATTCTGCCTTCAAGTCTTCAAAAGCCTTCAGTGCATTATCTGATAAGGGAAGCTTTTGGTATCTAAAAAGTGGCCTTATCTTCTCAGAATAACTTGAGATCCAGCTGGAATAGTAAGCAAATAGGCCAATGATTCGCTTCAGTCCTTTGATATCCTCTGGTGCTGGGAGGTCTTGCAATGGCTTCAGGCGAGCCGGATCTGGTTTCAATGAGTTCTGAGATATCCGATATCCCAAGATATCAATGCTCTCTTTACATATCACACTTTTCTCCTCATTGAATACAAAGTTATTCTTCTGAGCAACCTCAAGAACCGTTTCAGGTTCTTGTCATGTTCCTCCTTGGTCATTCCAGCAATTGTTATGTTATCGATGTATGCAAAAGGTGGCTTCTAACTCATTTTCTCGAATACAATCATCGATCTCTCTCTGGAAGATAGGAGGGCCATTTGTGACACCAAACGGAACTCTTGTGAATTCATAGAGGTTGCCCTGGGCTTCCAAAGGCTGTAAACATACGCTCTGATTCATGCAGTGGCAGCTGATGATAGGCACTGGTATTGAGATCAAGGTGGCTATAGTATTTATACCTTGATATTTCAGTCCTTGATCATGCATAGTTGTAGGGGATATGCATTTTGCTGAGTATACTTGTTAATCGTTTGTGAATAGTCCACACACACAACCGCTTCTTTCCTGTTTTCTCATCTTTGTCGATATGAAGCTGTGCTCTCCACGGGGATGAGCTAGGGAGGATGATTCCTTCCTTCAGCATTCTCTGAATCTCCTTTGCAATAAACTTATTATCATCATTTGAGTACTTCCGTGTTGGGGCCCGGATTGGTTTGCATCCCTCATCAAGGTACTCAAAGAGTTTCTGAGTTCTCGGTTCACTGTTGTGAGGCCACAAATTGGGGCTGATCCATCGATGATTAAATCCTCACCTTTCCCTCCATGTGAAATTGAACTGAGCTATGCTGTTTTTCATAATGTCTATTCCCAGAATCATGTCCGTGCAGAGAGAATCTAGTACCTTTAGCTTAACATTTCTATATTGGTACCCAGACAGGTCAAAACTGATGGTACATACTCCCATGATTTGGACCTCATTCTCTCCTGCTGCGAGTAACTGGCTTGTCTTTACTGGGTTTCATATCTAATCCATACTTATTCACAATATTATGGTTTAGAAAACTGTCACTACTGCCAGTATCTATCAGACAGCTCACCCTGATCTTGTTGTTCAGGCATATTTCAATCACTGTAGGGGGACAATGAATCTGGTGCACCTGCAAGCATACTTGCAAGGGAAGGTGCATGTGTGAATGCAGCTGCAGTAGCTGGTTTGTTTGGTGCAGTGTTCTGAAGGCGTGGCTTCTTGGAGGAACGACAGACTTTCATAAAATGACCTACTTTGTTACACTGAAAACATTCCACATTCCGAGCAGGACATTCAGCACGAGTTGAGTGCCAGTTGTTACCACAGTTAGAACACGTTTTTCTTTTCCGGTCAAGTGCATTTCAATGATGGTGAAGATTGTTTAGATGATGTGCTAGCAGATGATTCAGAGTGTGCATCTGAATCATGATCTGAAGGGTAGTTTTGGATAGCACTCACATTCATTTCAGACATTGACTGGCCATTAAATGACTGGTTGTGTTGATAAGCTGTTTCTAGAGCTCGTGCCTTTTATATGCTTCATTAAGAGTTAACACATTCTCCTCCAATAGCTTCTGCCTTATGTTTTGAGATGACAGTCCTGCTATGAAAGAATCACGAATATACTCTTCTTCATACAACAGAGAAGATTCTGGAAGGGTGAACTGGCATGGCTTTGCAAGTCCCCGAAGCACTTGTAGGAAACTGTCAACAGTCTGCCCGGCATCTTGTTTCCTATTAGCTAAGATGTACCTTGCATAGATGACATTTACCGGCTTCAAGTATAACCCATCAAGGAGTGCTAGAGCACCAGTATATGTTGTTTCCTCTGAAATATAATCATATACCTCTGGTTCTACATAATTGATAAGCAACTCCAGTTTCAGGGTTTCAGCTGCCCGTATCTGGTCCTCAGTAGCATTTACTGGTGTTCTTGCATCAGCTATTTTGGTATGGAAATTCTGGAAACAACGCTTCCAATACCGCCACTTCTTGTCGGAATTGGTATCTGTGTGAAGTGTGCCGAACTTTTCTGGTTTGAGTAAACGATCCATTTATTGAGTTAATGATTAAATTGTGCTAATCTGAACTTTGATCCAATGAGACAAAACAATGATGATTGGAAACATATGTTTAGCTTTAATCATGTAACTAGAATCAAGAACATTATATTAAGTCATGAGATAATATCAATCAATGTGATTATAGTAATCAGATATAAAAGGGTCAATATCATCAATCATCATAATATAAATATACAACAACGAGTATGAACTAGGAACGTATGAATTGTGTATTGTGATTTGTGGTAGGTGAGGCATAAAATTGCTATACGGATTACTTAAGAACTGATAAATTAATAATTAACTTATCAAACGATACATGAAGTGATCACTGATACATGAAACCATCACTGATCAATGAAGCAAGAATCCGGATGATTGTCTCCGGATTCGCCTCGGGATTATGTTAAACTGTAAACTGCAGTAAGGATAAACCAAAGACGTGTTATTAATAAGCTTTCAAAGTTTAAAAATGCATGCCTGCCATATGCATCAGAAAAGCTTTTCAATTTTGTATATATAATCAGAAAGATTTTAACGTAAGTATGTATTCCTGATATGGATTTTAAATCTTAATGCTGGGCAGAGTTCAGTGTTCACCCATGTTTCGTACAGTACCTACACACTAAATGACCACAATTCTCAGTTGAAGAGAGGCATGGAAAGTGCATGGTAAAAATTGCATTGATGCCATGATTTGAATCATGTCTGGGAGGGTAATTCAGTAAAATTACAGTAGTACATTTTGCCATCCCCAATCGCTTAATTTTGTTCTAAAAAATAATTAACCAAGGGTTAATTGATATCATTATTTGTGTTGATTGTGTGCGTGTCCTGCTAAATCTGAAATCATTGCTCCTGCTGCGCGCGATCACGCATCAGTCTGCCTAATGTTGCTCAACTGCGAATTAATATTGAATACTTTATGCTACTTTGAGTGCGTTGATGAAATGTATTAATGTATTTCTAAGAGCAAGAAATCTAAGAGACAAAATCCAATTCACAAAATACCGATACATGAGTTCATCGTAAGTTCTTATTCGCAACAGGGTTTTAGTATGAAAATGTATCACATAATTTTTCATGCCAAGTATAGTGCACAAAATCTATCTAAAAGTTTCTGAATTCATACTTAATGAAAGTTTAAACTCACCTTTAAAATCAGGAAGATATAATTTCTATTGAGAGGAATTATATTTTATTGATAGACAGAATGTACGCGCGGTAACTATGGTAACAAATAACTGTTACAATGGTAACGACTGCTAACACGAGTAAGACACGACGTCACAACAGTGCACACATGAGAAAGCAGGTAGGTGTATAGAAGTGATACCATGGCAACACTCCTTAGCAACCCTGCAGATTACCTATGATTAACAAAATACTCATCCTTCATAAAGGAGCGTAGATTGTGCGCATTGATGACATCAGATTCCTACTAAGGTAATAAATTCATGACATAATCCCATATTCTACTTTTGGATGACCAAATTCGGTCGCGTGCAGCACAAACACGTGTTTCAGATATTTTAAGAGAGCCGATATAAGTTATCATATACCTCCTAAATCACCATCTCAGCTAATTCTTCCTTTTTGCGTTTGGGAGGGAAATGAGCAGAGATACGATACAAGAGGAGAGGTGAGTATTTTCAGCCTCTACTCTACAGATTATAACATGCCATTGCACACTTTTTCGAGCTAGTGGGGGCTAAGGCCCCCCTAGAATTTTTTCTAGGGGGAGGGCTTTGAAAACTAAGGGGGGGGCATAATTTTCACAAGCGAATTTTCACATTTAAATAAAAATTTTGCATAAAAAATTTTGCATAAAAAATTTTGCATAAAAATTCAACTAAAATCACGTTTTCTGTTTTGAACAAAATCAAAGTATGATTGAGTAACCAGCACCTTCTCTCGCTAAGTAATAACATAAGCGGTAAAACTCTCGACATCGTCACAAAAAAGTGAGGTATTAATTCATCAACTTATCAGTTAGAGTGTTGAAATACGATGATGTAATTCATTTAGTTAGTTAGTGGTAAATGGAGGAATGTAAAAATAGAAATCTATTGTGATTCACAGGTAAAATCTAACGAATGTACACTGAATGTATACTAGCTATAGATCTGTCGGGCACTCTTACATCTTCATACTTTCATAAGCATTGCATACTTGATTTTTAAGAGCACAAATTTGAATTCTTGAAAGGTCTTCCGCAGAGAAGTACAGAAGTGCGAGCATGACAAATCAAAAAACCTTAATTATTCTTATGATAATATCTTCAATCCAAATGATACTATATTAGTATACTAGCAGGCCCGTTCGGCACTGCTACGCAGTGTCTCGTCCAAAAATTTCGGACCTACGTAGTTCACATTAATGAAAAAAACTTTTTAGCGCATTGAAAAATCCGAATCAGAACAAAAGTTATTCTGGGAAATAGCGTAACAAAACCAACTAAGCTAGAAATGAAATTCACACACTTTACATGTTACCATAGCAACGCCGGCATTTTCCACTATCTGCACGTGCATGCCGACACAAACCCATACACACATCGACACAGTGCCCATACACACATTTTCCCATTCTAATCTATGATGCCGACACAAAATCCATACACACGCCGACACAAAATCCACACACACGCCGACACAGTGTCCATACACACGGTTTTCCCATTCTAATCTATGATGCCGACACAATAATCCACACACACGCCGACACAAAATCCACACACACGCCGACACAGTGTCCATACACACGGTTTTCCCATTCTAATCTATGATGCCGACACAATAATCCACACACACGCCGACACAAAATCCATACACACTTACCAAATTATAATTAAAGACTAGCAGGCCCGTTCGGTGCTGCTACGCAACATCACACTTGCAAATTTCGGACCTCAGTGGTGCGCACTCAGTGCGCCACTGAGTGCGCGCCATTCCCACCATTAAATCTCCAAGGTGGGAATGGCGCGCACTCAGTGGCGCGCACTCAGTGGCGCGCACTGAGTGCGCGCCGTCTTTTATGTGGGAACACCACAAACGTTTTGCCGCATCGAAAAATTCGAATCAGGACCAAAGTTTTTCAGTGGAGTAGCGGATCAAAATCAACAAAGCAAGAAATGAAATTCGCAAACTATACATGTTACCATAGCAACGCAAGCACATTCCCCTATCTGCACGTGCATGCCGACACAAACCCATACACACATCGACACAGTGCCCATACACACCGTTTTATCATTCTAATCTATGATGCCGACACAATGGTCCATACACACGCCGACACAAAATCCACAAACACGCCGACACAGTGTCCATACACACGGTTTTCCCATTGTAATCTATGATGCCGACATAATAATCCACACACACGCCGACACAAAATCCATACACTCTTACCAAATTATAATTAGAGATTAGGCAACTTAGGTGAACACAAAGGAACCAAAATTAGAATAGCTATAGAGTCAAAGAACATTGAAGCATCGATTATTAAGCCAAATTTAGAATGTTAGAGATTTCTTCCTTGACCTGTACGGTGTACAAAGCGAATTTAAGGAACTGAACTTTGAAATTTGAACCTCAACTATTGTGATGACAGAAAGATGGGATAGATCACATTTTAATGCACGCAAATGCAATGACATGATTCATATTCCCAGTTGGTTACTGATTTTTGAAAGAAAAGATTAAATAAGTAAAGAAGTAACAAGTAACGGTAATCAGTAACAGCACTCTAAATTTAGATAATTAACTACTTTAAATTTAGATGATTAACAACTCAATTTTCTCCATTAAGTTCCTTGATCTATCGATCTTCAACTGAACACATACCTAGTGATCAATACATTTCATGATAAGCCCACCTGTAAGCTACGTTGGCAGGGTGAACACATACCTAGTGATGAATACATTTGATGATGACCCCACCTGTAAGCTACGTTGGCAGGAAAGTGTCCTCTGGATGAGCTGAGCCAGGCTGAGAGCTGTGAGAAGTGCAGATGGGAGTGTATGGCTTGCAGGAGAAGCAACCGAGCACCACCACTCTTATTCACACCCCTGAAACATAATATGAATTGTAATCATATCCGGACTTTTACAGCTGTGCAACCACCTCGACTGCGTCTCGGCGTTTATGTACACATATCTGATATCTCAATGTGAGAAGGTATTAATTCGTGATAAGGTTTAAAAATGTTGTCTTGTACTAGTGATATCTGGGATATATTCTTAAATCTTATCTTTCACCAACTGGTTAAATCAGACATCTGCCCAGTGGCAACCTGATAACAGAGTATTATTGCATTACAGAGGAGTGTAACGCGACGTTAATAACAGTGTTACAAGGACAATCAACAATGGACGTGGTTATGAGCCCGGTTTGGTGACAGTGCCTCTTTGCAACAAACAAACTTGGAGCTGGCTTTATCAGTGGCTTGTTTCCCGCTGACATAAAGAACAACTTATTTGTCACCTGCTGATGGGACACCTACATCGCAGATGGCAGGGAGACCTTACAACTGTAGGGTAACCGCTGATGATTCACAGTTTAGTCTCTTCCGCCTCTTATGTCAATCCTTGAATTAGAAAATCGATGTCAGTATTTTGTTATTTTTGTAGTATACCCATACACCTCTATAGATAAGACATTGGATTAATAGGAGATTTTGAGTAGGGGCAGTGCAGCATTTGATAGTAAGTTTCTAGGAACGTTTAACGGACAAGTGGGGTGTAAGGGTGTTTTACAAATAATCCTGGCATCATTTACCTTCTATTCCGCTTCCTGTACAATTATTCTAGTACACATTAACTTACAGCACAACCTATCAACAGTGAATAAGGATCAAACTCTGAACACGAACACTTGTATTGGGGGGGTTGTATTATATTAATACTCATAGATCACTCCACAATAAATACCTGTCATACAGCTATACAATGAGGTAACCTATAACCGTGCACAAGATTAATCATTAATAAAGTTCACACAATAGATTGACAGTCTAGGTATTGATAAGTTGATAATAGCTTTGAAATAATAAACATAAAATAATAAGCAGCTCATTATTAAAATATAAACATCAAAAAGATGAAGTGGATATCGAACACAGTACGAGATTTGCGCTTGCTTAATTAAACATAAAAGTTGCTCTCGTTATCCAAGCCATGTGATTATACATTACCTGTCTTTCTACATTATAATAAGTAGAATCAAATCACAAGACTGACGACAGTAAAATACGAATTAATAACGCCGTGATCTTGAAATAAGTCTGCAGTGAGTTGTGTGCTAATAATAATATGATAATCATATATCATTATCAAGTATCTATGTCTTCAACAAACCAATATGTACTACTGTAGACCAGTAAATCACTTTACCAGAACAAGAATTATTAATACATGTGATAGGTATACAAGTATACAGTATACACCATTGTAAAATTTCTGCTAGGAAAGTGAGATGAAGTTATCAGATGGTTCACTGAAAGTTCAGCTCCACCCTGTGTTGACCTACCCAGTATTCTCGACACGAATAGCCCATCTCTCGATGAGGAGATCACTGTTACCAGTGGTAACGAGTCCGCCCTCCAGGTGGGTCTGAGACGCCACAGTGTCTATGTAGAGAGTCACATCGCGTGGTGCTCCATTGGAAAGCAACAGGGGCGTTAGGGTCTCCTGCAGCTCTGCTATCTGCTGACACTGAGAAAAGAGGAGAGCTTAGGGAACAGAGGTGAGGGGTTAGGGAACATAG
This sequence comes from Beroe forskalii, assembly GCA_011033025.1. Taxonomy (NCBI): domain Eukaryota; kingdom Metazoa; phylum Ctenophora; class Nuda; order Beroida; family Beroidae; genus Beroe; species Beroe forskalii. Next base: position 300,425 of record WFMF01000014.1, read on the forward strand.
GTGAGAGGGTTAGGGAACATAGGTGAGAGGGTTAGAGAACATAGGTGAGAGGGTTAGGGAACATAGGTGAGAGGGTCAGGGAACATAGGTGAGAGGGTCAGGGAGCATATATGTGAGAGGGTTAGGGAACATAGGTGAGAGGGTTAGGGAACATAGGTGAGAGGGTTAGGGAGCATAGGTGAGAGGGTTAGAGAACATAGGTGAGAGGGTTAGGGAACATAGGTGAGAGGGTTAGGGAACATAGGTGAGAGGGTTAGGGAACATAGGTGAGAGGGTTAGGGAGCATAGGTGAGAGGGTTAGAGAACATAGGTGAGAGGGTTAGGGAACATAAGTGAGAGGGTCAGGGAACATAGGTGAGAGGGTCAGGGAACATAGGTGAGAGGGTCAGGGAGCATAGGTGAGAGGGTTAGAGAACATAGGTGAGAGGGTTAGGGAACATAGGTGAGAGGGTTGGGGAACATAGGTGAGAGGGTTAGAGAACATAGGTGAGAGGGTTAGCAAAGGAAGGTACGTTAGAAAGTATTGTACACTTGTATTATAAGCTAACAACTTACTAACTTAACAAGGGATTTAGACAAATAAATCGGTAGGTATGACTGTATAAGAATAAGTGGTGAAAATACCAACGATTCTCAAAAATCTTATTAACTTATTAATAAACCAGCAGTGCAAATGTGCACAACCTAGCACATTATTATGCAATATGCTTAGTCCAAAAGTATCACGTTACCTAGCACAAATATTGGAATGAATTTTATCAAATAGCGGTATGGTGTTTAGGTCCTTTTGATAATTGTATACATGAAACACTTACTACCCACCTATATCATTACTGCTTTATCAAGTAATAAAACAGATTGTATACAAAGTCAAAGAATGAAATGCTATTACCATGAAATAATGTAGATTCTTGTATTGTGCTCCTGTGATTTCTAACTTTTATAGTTACATTTGACTTAAATTATTGTACTTATCTTACAAAAAACATTGTGTAATTGCATATCTTGTACTTACATCAGCATGTCAGTATCTTACTATATATAATTCTTCATCATATATATATTTATGTATTATGTTTGTCTTACGTCTGTCCGGTCTGACACCACTCCGTAATGTATCAGAACAACGTGAAATGACACTGGTTAAAGACTCATGTCGTAAAAGCATTTGTTGAATCAGCAAATTCACAGTATGTTATGAATGTTTTGATATGAGGTCTCAGGTACTGCTTTCTAGCAGGGCCCAATCTGTCAGTCTACATCTACCATTATGCCTACCAGATCCGGGTTTTACTATAGTTCATAATTTATCTTGAACAAACTTAAGTTTATTAGGAGTGATTGTTTACGTAGTTTCAGTGAGTTCACTTACCACCATGTGAACAACTTTGGAAATCACAAACTCATGTCATTAGTTGAATGCATTGCAATGCCATTACATTATAACATGTGTATTGTGTGCTCCTATGTCCTTACTACCTACCATTATGCCTACCAGATCATATACCACTGCAGTGAACCGTTGATGGAATATCTCTTCTAACATTTAAAACATAACATTTTAAAATAATATGGAAACATGTAAGTTATTAAGCAGCTTAAAAATGGGCAATGAAATTGTTGTAATAGATCAATACCATCCATTTATTCATTAAGTCTGAACACAGATTCAATATAGCAGATATTTATTTCAAATATCTGGTAGTACTTCCAAATTTAACTAATTTGCTGTACATAAGATTTAAATAATTTACATAAGATTTACATAAGATCACCTACAACTTCATATATTTATTCCAAGGTAATCTCAAGTGATTTTGATCATTTTGAATAAAATATAGTAAAATTATGACAGTCCTATAGATTATGTAATGAACCTGAAGTGAAGTCCTGGGATTACAGACGTGGTGTGGCTCTGATTGCAATACTGCCTTGCAGTGTATGCCCTCTTCCCGACCACGTTCACATTCTTTGTTTGCTGTGCGTACCTGCAAAAATAGCAATGTTGTATAATAGCAATTTCATTTCCACTTTGATACCATAAAAGTTCTTATGCAAACTGGAGTAGTTTAACAAGTTAACCCCCGAATTAATGGTTCAGGTTCACTTAATGCAGATCTAAGGCCTAAAACAATTAGCAATAAATTAATTTTACAACCTCAGTTGCATTTTTTAGTTTTGCATAAGGGCATCGAGGAAATGCTGGCTAAAATAATTTCAGATTTAACTATACTTTATTCAAGTATAGTTAAATCTATCCTAATTACTTGGTGTGATGTTATCAAATTTGGTTATCATTCAGTCAGTGAGCACTGAGTGGTTAGCAATTGTTGTTTGGTGTGCACCTTTTGCAACTGCTCCATTATTATATCTCAAAGATCAAGATTGCTTGTCTAAGTGGCATCATGTACTCATGAACAGCTGTCATAAAGGTTACTTGGATTCAATGCTTTTTGGGACAATTGGGACAATTGGGACAATTGGAACAACTGGGACACACTGGGACAAGTGGGACAAACAAAAAGTTGAAAAAATCAGTCATTTATCATTTTTACATTGATCCAAGTTTTTGAAATGAAAGTTATATTTATACTAATATACTAAATACATATTTTGGTTGTGTTTGTTTGCAGCGGTTATTAATAAGTGTTCCCACTTCCTTATCCCAAAACCTATGATAGTAAAAAGGCAGTGGCAGCTGCAACACAGCAAATGCTGCTATGTAACAGGCTGTAAGACAAAAACACTAAACTGCCGCTCAAAATAACAATCATTTGAGCCCTAGTTGTCTCTGTCAATTTTGTACTTAATTGTCCCAAATGTCCCCTTTGTCCCTGTTTCAATTAATTTTAGAGTCCCATTTTTCTCTGGTCCCATTTGTTCCATTTTTCTCTTTCCCATTCGTCAGAAATGTCCCATTTGTGAAAAATCATACCTACACAAAAATAGTACATTTACGGTACCTCAATTATAAGAGTACATATGTCTTTAAGCACTTCTAGGGTATCAGGCAATTCTGATTTTTCATTGTGTCATAACACCTGGAGAAAAATCACAAATATGAAATCACATAAATATTAAAACTTGATAATTATTTCAAGTCATATTCAAAATCACAAAGAAAAAGTTTCTTTAAGACCTCTATCTGCAAAACTTTTTTCCGACCCCCTACTTCAAACTAACATGATGCCTTTAGGTAATGCAATGTGGAGAGCAGTGGCATTTAAGTGAGTCACACCAAAGATGACTCATAATTTATAAAAAGGATTTTCTACCAATAATGACATGTTAGATATTCAACTCTTAAAAAAAACTTTTTAGATGGTTCTAAAGGTCATCTCTTATTCTTTTTCCTACTGTTAAAGGAAGTGTACTTTAACCTAAATATACATAAATCTTGTGAAATGATGCTAGATATCTTCCAGTTTGGAATGTAGCTAGTTCTCGTGGAGTGTGCATTTTCTTGGCAAATTTCATTTAGTATCATTTCAGATTGATGTCTTGAAGAAAGATTTCTTTTAATTCAAATATCTCAAGTAAATTGGTACCATAATTTTTGGGGTTCCTTGAGGGATGGTCATGTCTGTGAAGTGTCAATATCATGTTTAAAAGTCTTGGATAAATTAGTAGTTTCAGGAGAATTACCAGGTTTCTTCCTTGCTATTGACAGACCAGTAAACACAGAAATGAGTCATGATTCATTTCATTGATTATTATTATTATTCTTTTATTGAGTTATGATAATTAAGGTGGCCATCTAGTTACAGGATCAATCTGAATCTAGTTTTCCCTAAAAAGCTCTCATCCATGTGTGGTCATCTAAGCATAGATTATATGATTAACAGGCAAATTTGACAAGTAAAGAAAGTAAAAAGTTGTATAATGAAAAAATAATGTAAAAACCATCCAATTTCCCCAAAATGATAAACAAAAAAGAAGGTTCGTTGGTACAACAACATTAACAAAACCCCCCAATTTTCTTTGACTTGTCCTGAATTTTCTCTGAATTAGAAAAACTCAAAGGGTTAAAGATGAAGAAAGCCAATCTGAAATTGGGGATTAGGGGGGCCCAGTAAAATCACAGCCAGAGTCCCCCCATAAACCCGATGGTTTCCCACAAAAGGACCGGTAAAGGGTAACTGCACCCATGGTAGAAGGCCTAAAAAATTTAAAAAGGCAAAGTTTTCCAAACAAATAAATGGGGAAAATTTTTCCCAAAGCTTTTCAGTTTATTATTAGGGATTTTGTGGTTTGGGGGCTTGTGTTTTCTAAATTTTTTATTAAAAAATAATGAAACAATAAAATTTAAATTTTTTCAAATTTAACTTTAAACATAAAATAAGGAGTTTTTAATAATATTTCATGATGAAAAAAGGGTAAAAGCATGATCAAGATTTAACTTTTAATGGGTTTAAAAAAAAAATGGGGACGGGCCCCACAAATAGAAAACAAAAAAGTATAAATAACTAAATAATGTCACCTATTTTATAAGGGGCCAAAAAGTAAAATGTTTCAGAAATTATTATTATTTATTAAAATCTAAAAAGCAAAAAAAATACCATCGGCCCCTTCACGAAAAACCCTTTTTAAAAAAGAAAGATGAAAAAGAAAAAAAACTGAACCTTACCAACTTCGATTTTAATGCAACCAAAACAATTTTTTTAAAATTTTCATAATTTTCTAAAAAATGGGGAACTTTTAAATCCCAGGGCCCCATTGGGGGCCTTGGGGACCCCCCTTTCCCCGGTGGACCCGCCGGGGGCCACCCGGGCCTACCAAAGTCCACCTAAAAATTTTTTTGGGGGGACTTTGGGGGGACCCAAAACGACTTTTAAAATCCGCCATGGAAAATGGGGATCCCAAAAATTCCGCTTGGGTTTCAGCGGGACTGGTGGGCATCCACCAGAAAAATCCACCCAAAAAATCCACCAGGGGGGGCGGGTTGGGGTCCACCAGGAGTTTTTTTTCCCCAGGGGGATTTCAGGGGGCTCCACCGGGATTTTGGGCCACCAGGAGTCCACCCGGGGGTCCACCGGGGGAGTCCAATGGGAAAAACCCCTTTTTACGGGGTGACCACAAGGGGAAAATTTCCCCCTGCAGAGCCCTGGCCACTAGGTATGTATTTTAAAGTATGTTTTTGGGAAAAGAGAGGACGATGAGGGGGGATGAGGTTTTAAAAAGATGAGCTCAAAACTTTTGGGGGAAATTTTTACACTACCACTTTTTATTTATTTGGGGGGATTTAAATGGGGGGTAAAAGGGTGAAAACCAAAAAAAGAAAAAGGGGTTTAAAAGGGGTTTGGTAAAACCCAAACCCCAAAAATTTTTCAGGGTTGTGAGGGGAAAGGGGGAAACTTTTAAAAAATTTTTTACTTTCTGACTTTGGGTTTTTTAAAAAAAGCCCATTTTGTCACAAAAATTTAAAAAATTTAGAAAAAGATTCCCAAAAACAGTTGGGAAAGTGTTTATATAAAATCCCCAGAGTGTCCATAAATTTTTTGCCCAGCAGGCAAAATTTTTAAAATTTGGGCCTTTTTCCCGCTTTCCCTAAAATTTTCAAATAAAAAAATAAAAACCAAATGAGAACAAAAGAACTGATTTTTCCAACCAACCCCCTAATATGTTTTAAGCACTTTAAAAATATATACTGCTTCAATCATAAAGGAGGGGGTTTGCTGAGGAAAAAACAAATTAAGACGGGAAAGGGGCCACCCCAAAGGAATTTTTATACATAATGTAAAAACCCTATCAGAAGAGGCCAAAAATTGTTTTTTTCAAACATAAATAATAAAATTTTTAAAATAGTACAATTTTAGGGGTTTAAATGAACATATTTTTCAGAATAAATTTTCAAGGGCCAAAGGGTGTATAATGAAATGACATGCCCAAGTCAATAATCCAATAATATAAATTAAGGTTAAAAATAAAAAAACCTCAGCACTAAAATATTATACTATTGAAGGTTAGAAATTAAAATTGAAAACTTTTCAGTCGCAAAATGATTACAAATAATTTGGGAACATATACAGAAGTGATACCTCAGCAATAATATTACTATATAAATTAATCAAAACAAATGGTTGTTAATAATAACAGTCTCAATTAATGCTTAAAGCATGTTTTTGGTCACTATGGTCATTGCAAGATGTAAAAGGTATCATTTGTAATCAAGTGTAGTGGAAGCCTTTCTGTATTTATCTACAAAATGACCTCAAGTATATAATTTAAGAATTCAGGTTATGCCCTCAATTTACGAAGACTTATAGATGTAGTCAAATGCATTGTTGACAACATAGCCAGTATCATTGGTTACTGAGTCCAGAAGAAGTGATCTATACTTTTTACCCATCTTGGGATCATTTATATTTCTTAGGTCTATTGGGACATTATTCCAAGCTTTGGCACCTAAATAGTAAAAATTTTCAAATTTTGGACCTTGTGTAAAGATTACATAATGCACCATCTCTGCTCCCACCTGAGATGTAATTAAATTTACGGATAAAGTTACTAGGACTTTGGTCATTGAGTATTTTAAACATATAACTAGAAAGATGAACCTGACGCCTTAATGCAATGGGGGCCATTTCATGTCTCTATAAACATTAATACACTGCTTTCAGTTTTTTTCAACTCTAGGGCAATTTTAGCCACTTTCTTATATAAAATATCAAGCTCATTAAGTTTACATTTTGATGCCCTACATAGATTGTATCTGAATAATCGAAATGAGGTAAGATCAGTGAATTTACAAACATTTACGATACTTTATAGGCAATAGACTACCCCTATACATAGCTCCTATCCTTTTCTGGATCTTTTCTTATATAATCAACATGGATAATCAAATTTAAGGAGATTGTCAACCATCAGTCCAAGGTATTTATAAGACTTACATTCTTTTAATAGTAATTATTTCCTAAATTTATTTGACAGAAAATTAGCATTATCCAAATATGATGATTCTAGTTTTATCTACGTTCAAGGATAGCTTATTGACACTCAGCCATTTAACTATAGTGAGCATTTCGATTCTTATACTTAGATAACTCCTACGGCATATGTTTTCAAATAGAAGGGCTCCATCATCAGCAAAGAGATAAGGACTTGATAAGTTGCATGCTCTGACCAAATCATTAATATATATGCTAAAAAGAAGGGGGCCTAGTAAACTACCCTGTGGCACACCAAACTTGATATATAAGAAAGTGCTCTGTTTTCCTAAAAACTTAGTTGCCTGTTTCCTACCACTTAGATAATTTTCAATCCATAGGATTACTGTTCCATCAACACCATAGAATTTTAACTTATCTAATAGTATCTTGTGATCAACAGTATCAAAGGCTTTCCTTATATCGAGAAAAATAATAGCTGGTATTTGTCCTTTACATTTACTGTCAAATATTTTATCAAACATATCAAGGGCAAGATAAGTAGTAGAGTTGTTCTTTCGAAACCCATGTTGATGTTCTGTAAGTAGCTTATTGTTTTCGAAGTAGTCAGAGAGTTGCTCATTCACACAGTATTCTATACATTTTGACACGATTGGAAGTATTGATATTGGTCTGTAATCATTTGGATCATACCTATCACCACCTTTGAAAATTGGTGTTACTACAGCTTGCTTGCATGATTCAGGGAACTGGCCTGTAGATAAGCTTAAGTTAACAATATGTGTTATACAGTGTATGGTGATTGGAAGGATAGCCTTGATTATTCTTAGTGGAATCTGGTCATTCACTGCCTTATTTGATGATAGAGACATTATGTAATCCTTAATTTTGTCACTAGAAACCTCACTGAATGTTTCAAAACTACTTATATTATCTTCAGGAATGAGGAAATCTCTAAACGATATGTTCCTATAAATGGGAGTAGAAGCATTGATTTTGGGACCTATTTCTGTGAAATGAGAGTTAAGGTTTTCTGCATTTATAAGCTGGTCATCAATATTGGAATCTTGTGACGATTTAGTGGGTTCATTAGCAGCAAGCTTAATTGACTGCCATATCCCTTTTAGGTCATTCTTTGCACTTTTGGCTTTCAGATCATTAACTAAATTTTCTCTCTTGTTAGCTTTCGTGATTTTATTAGTTAGGTTGCGCTGTTTCCTATATTCATCCCATGCAATATGAGCACTGATACATACATTGCAGGTGTTACAACTATCACAGTTTGATTCCTTAACCTTCTTTAGTCTAGCCTGAAATTTTTTGTACACCTTTTTCTTCATTTTGATAGCAGATAAACTTTCTTTAGAAGGATTGAAAATAAATTTAGGGTGCTTTTTAACAACTTTAAGTGGGAAATAGTGGTCATGATATTGATTAAGATTTAGGTCAAGAATAGACATAGCTTCATTAACTTGATTACTTTGGAGTATTGGTGTGAGATCAGTGTGAGCAAGGTATGTTTGATAAGCCTTAATATTAAGCCTTAAAGCTCAAGACTCATTTCTTTAATGTTGCCTTTTCATAATTTTCACTTTAAATTATTGCCACAGTGAAATATGAGTCGCTTTTGATGGTGAGAACTTTTCTTTTGATATTGCATCTTAAGTTTTGAATCTCTTAGAGCTTTAAAGCGATTTATAAATTTTTGATATTTATTTATTTATTTATTTATTGTTACAATAGTTGTGAATAGTTACTTTTTCAAACTTAGGTGGCAGTTCAACCTTAAACTGTAGTTGACATTTCAGTGAATAGTGATCACCTAAAATCTCTGTATTAAGGACAGTTGAATCAACAAAATCAGAATAACAATTGGTAATAATAACATCGATTGTGCTATAAGTTAGTTTATTACCTTTTTTAGCAACTCTAGTGTAATTTTGTATAGTCTGGACCATGTTAAAAGATTTAAGAGCAGAGTCTAATTTCCTATAATCAGTACTAGTAATCTTATTTTGATCGACATTGATATCTCCTATCCAAATTACCTTTTTTCCCTTAAGTTTATATATACACTCACTAAAGTAGTCTATGAAGTTATCTAACTTGCAGTAACCACTAGATCTGTAGAACCCACAAATGTAGATGTTGCAACTTTTTATCTTTATCCATATGGCCTCTATATTGCTAAGATTGGTTTTAAAATTAATTGGGATGAAGGCAAGTTTGTCACTTATAATCAAGCCACAACCACCTCTACTGCCAGTTCCACGATCCATACGTTTGAATGAATAGCTTATGGGCAAATCCACGAAAACGAGGAAAAATTTTGAAATTTGAAATCATCAGTCCAGCAAAAAGTTTTGACTTCAAATGAAAGCTAAGACTTTCCTCTAAATGATGCAAAAACCGCATCAAAAAATATTGAAAGACCTCGACGACGGCGCGATTGGAGTAAGGGCTACTTTTGGACAATACACAAGCCCTCAATTAATGGCATTTTGGCAGATTATCATAAAGAATGCTTATATTTGCAATCAAGGGAATAATTTTTGCTTAATAGTGGACTTTTGATCTAGTTTGATTCATATTTAATATGAAACTCGCTTTCTCTAACTATTTTGAAGTGACGTTAAAACTCTTTTTGGGACAATTGATGTGTGCGTTATTTAACAAAATGATGCAAAAAGTTTTGTAAAAGCCTTAATTCATTTCCATTTATGCCGAAAACTCATTTTCAGCTGTTTGGATACTTTTGGTCGTCATGGCACATGTGTGAAAGCTTAGACTGATCAAATTTAGACATATGGCCTTACATATACGTAACGTTATTTAATGCACAAAACTTTTTTCCAATTAATTTTCAATGAAAGAAACTGCAAGAAATAACCATTTCTTAATCAGAAAATTCTGTAACTTACAGATAAGGAATGTAAAGTAAATTTGAACTTAGAAAGAATTACAAAGAAAAAAGTTAGTATTTAGTCATTCAATCCACATACATTAGAAAATCAAAGCATAAATCGATAAATTTTCTTTTCTAGAACCTAAATGCTATCAAAATGTATTCAGGGGTATAAGATATCAATGCCTTGAGGAATTGTGCTTTAATGGCCTCAAAAAGTGATTTTCTCAAAAATTTGCCACTTTGTGACATGAAAAACATCTTTTCTACTAGCAAACTCGAAAATCGTTGAATTTGGCCCTCTCACGATAGGAATCGGCCGTTATTCATCTTGGAAAGTTGCTGGGTGATACCAAGAGTTATCTTAACCCTGTCAGAAATGAAATATTCTAAGTATGACAGTAAAAATTGTAGAAAATTGATCCAATTTTTTGCTACACTTTGATGGCCCAATATGGGACTGAAATTGATAGAACCACCAACATTTTTTTTAGATTGGAGGAATCTGATTGCTCCTACATCTAATTGAGGCCTACTAAAACTATGCCAATAGAACAGTATAAAATAGGTCTTATTCACAGTGAGGAAAAAAATTTGTGCATTACATGAACAGGCAATTTATTGCATTAACAAAAATTATGAGCCTGGTAAAAAGAAAATGGAGTGCATCAACCAATAAAAGCATTGTTAAACTTAAAGTTTATATATTCTTCTCATCATTAGAAACTAGTGTGAACTCCCCATCTGCTCGCTATTGGAACTGACTTTTGTGATCAAATTTGTCAATTGATTTTATTAGATCCAGTCCTGTGCGCGCATGTGAACATTTTTTGATGGCTTGTAAATTTTCTTTAGTAACCAATTCTCATTCAAAACATCAAATAGGCTCAACGAATGTTTAAAGTTTGTCTCTAAAGCAAGGAATAGTGCTGTGATGACTTCACTTGGCTGCCTTGACCTTTTGAATCCTTTCAAAATCGAGTAAAAGTGCGTTAGAATGGATTTGGACTTATAGGAATATTTAGTGTATTTGTTGCAATGCTATCATTAAGATTTGTTTCATTGATAGATAAAATGTCCATTTTGTATTTCTTTACTAATTGTTATTTGGTTTGACTTTGAAATACCAGTAAGGCCTCCTTGAATATTGCAATGACCAATAGTGAGATTGTGGAAATTGTCATGGACCATAACAACAGTCAGAGTATAACTAAATGTAATGTAATTGGAGAAGAAATATAGACACTAGTTAAGTATAGAAACTAGTCAAGTTAAGTGATTTATTGTAAAACAAATTTTTTCTAGATTTAGTTATGGGAAAAGTACTTCAGATATTTTGCCAGCCTAGTTATACCATAGTTGTTGAGGTGAACGTTATCATCACCTTTATTCAAGAAAAAGTCTTCTTTCTATGGCCAATCGATATGAAAATAGGTTACGATGTAGTTCAGTAGAGATCATGTTGACAAAGGTATGTTCCTCACTAACTTGCTTGATCTGGTGATTAATGTGGTTGATGACAGTATTTCGTGCAAAGCTCGCTTCCATTGCAGATGTTGGGTATGTTAATAGAAGCTGTCCTACCCCAAGAGTGAAGATAGTTGACAAGTTCTACGAAATCCAGTTTAGCATTGTGCATGGAGGAAGGTGATGGCAAAAACTGATCATTACTAATGAAATCTGAGTTGGAGGAAAAGGGGATATTTAGAGTCTCATCAATATTGTTTGCTCCACAGAACACATATATTTTTGAGACCCTAGATGAGTCAATGCTCTGAAAGGATTGGTCACCTTTAAGTCTAGATAACACTCCTTGGATTGTTGCCCCAGGATAGTAAAACACAAATGCCTTCTGTGATTGGGAAGACATTTTCCTACCATCAAGGTGCCTAAACATGCTGTCACCAATATAAAGTGTGTAGCTCTGCTGCACTCCATCCACCTCATTTATCTGCTGTGTTGACTCCTGCATTTCAATATTAGATTCAGTGGGCTCTAAGATAAGGTGAGGATCGTTAATTGGTGGGGTATGGGTCTTTTTCTTGAGCAATCTGAGTGTGATACTTATTCTTAGGTGTTGTGATTCATCTGCAATAACTGAGTGTTGAAAAAAGTTCTGACTGCTCTTGCTCATAATGAAGCAATCACCATGATTCAAAGTCAAGCATTGCTCTGTGCAATCCTCAACAATGCCCCTAAACTTAATAACTCTAGATTGACCAAGTGAAATGGTTACTATGTCTGAACCAGGTTCAATTTCACTTTCATCATCAGCATGAAATCCAATAAAGTCCTGTCCATTTCTATATCTGGTTAAAAGAATGCTGTTGTATTTGAAGTCTGGAAATACTGTATGGAGATGATCTAGAATAGAACATAAGTAGTTATTTGAATCAGGGATGGGTTTAGCAGCATGGTTTATGTTGTTATATGAATAACCTGTATCTCCATAATAGCAAAGAGCTCTGTTGGGGAGTTTCTGATTGAAAACAGTACATTGATCAAGGGAATCAACACTAAACATACTGAATGGTGTGTTTGGGAGACTTATATATGGTAGCAAAACAAGAGGTGTGGCATAACTATGGTCAATAGTTTGCGGGGGATCTACCATCTGATGGGATGTGGATGTTTGAAGAAATAAATCAAACAACAGGTTATCATGAGTATTACTCAGTACAGATATATATCCAATTCTTGTTGAGATGTTCCCGCATGCAGGCGCAATTTCCCTCCCGGGGTGCTTGATGTAACCTTAGCATCATTCTACAGGCACTCCTAGTAGGAGTCTAAATATTGCGCCAATGCTGCCCGCGACCACCGAGAACATGCATTGGCAGGTGCCATTTCTTCTAAAATTATTGCGCGCGCGTTCTTACGTACCAAGTTTTTGTAATCAGTTCGTTTGTCGTTGAAGATTTCGCGTCATTTCGTTGAATTGGTTTACGTTTCGCATCAGATTATGTAACCGTTTATTCACGCGCTTTATTTTCCTGACTGTTGATATCACTTGACTGTTGATGTCACTTTTCATCTGATCTTCAAAATTTCAAATTTCATGCTTTCTGTTTCAATACTCTCACTCTCGTTCCTGAAAAGAATCATTGTCTTTCACAAATCACAGCGACCCACCGTTCTTCAACAGCCCTTGAATTAAAAATTCATCATAATTTTTTAGAGAATTGAGCATTTTCCACGGATGGACCAAGTCAGACTTTAGTTTTGACAACCGACAGCCAATGATTATAAATTCGTGATTTTGAAGATTTGTGATAAGGGGACGGACGGACAGACGGACGGGCGGACGGACGGAGGAACATTTTGCGATGTGACTGATATTACAAAGGAGTAATCCGGGCACTTTCCGAAATTACAGTAGTTGTATTTGCAAAATCTGGACCTACTATGCACATATTCCATTTCTCACCTTCCCAAACCACGATCTCTGCCAACCCTCTCATTTGCCTTTTTGTATTCACAAAAAGGCCAATGGGGAGGGAAAAAATTATTGTATATAAAGGTATAATATAAATATAGTACAATTAATACTGTTACAGTACAAAATATATAGTATAAGTATAGTATAAAAGGTATAAATAGTATAAAATATAGTAAACCAGGTCTCTAAAAGTATTATAAAAGGTAGAGAGGTAGGTAAACAAACCAAAAAACTCATGCGTTACATGTTACAAGTTATGATCGGTACACACATCAACCATGAAAGGGAAATTCTTCTTTAGAAGGTGGTTGGCAAGACTCCAAGGATGGTTGAAGGAGTCACTGTTGAATGGATGAGAGTCTTGTATGGGTGCCTGTGTATGTACAGTTTGTATATTCTCTGTGTATTGTTTGTTAAAGAATGTAAGAATGTAATTAACACTTCTAGCGATAGTATTGCTAGAGGTGTTAATTACATATTTTTACTTGTGTTGATCGAATTAACTTGGCAAGGGTGTAACGCATCATGATATGTGACGTGTATTGCTGCAATACACGTCACATATCATGATGCGTTACACCCTTGCCAAGTTAATTCGATCAACACAAGTAAAGATATTATTAACATCACTCATTCATTCATTCGAGTACATTCATTTTTTAATAGAATTTATAGGAATATCGGGGCAACTGCTTGAAAACTTTTTGTCCTAGGGCCGGTAAAAATGGTTCAAAAATGATTCGCTTTTTATCCATTACAATGCGCCTAGGTTAAAAAAAGGGCAGGTCAAAAAAGGCCGGCTAAATAAGTAAATATAGGTCGATAGGGTATGCAGGGACACGCCTGCGACACACCTGCGCCACACCTGAAACGTAAGTATTTTTTATTACAATGCGCCTATTGTTAGATTCCTATCATTATTGTTAGCATATCACTATAATTGCAAGGGTCCTATTATTATTTCAAGGGTCCTATTATTTTTCTAGAGATCCTTTCGTGATTCTTATGTTATTTTAAGGATCTTATTGTTATTCTGGGTAGCCTGTTGTTATTCTAAGGGCCGCATTGGTATTCTTGAGGTCCTACCGTGATTGTTAAGGTATTATTATTATAATTACTGTTATTCTACGGGTCTTATTTTTTATTGTAAGGGCCGTGTTATTATTTCAAGGGTCGTTTTTTATTCCAAGGGCTTATTGTTATTGCAATAACAAAAGAACTTTTGCTTCAGGTTTGTCGTAGGTGTGCCGTAGATGTGTCGCAGGTATGGCGCAGGTGTGTCCTAGGTAAATAGGTATGTCGCAGGTGTGTCGCAGGTGTGTCGTCCAAATTCGCTTTTACGATCGCCATTTGTAACACGGAGATATGGACGGCCACGGATAAATTCAAACCACTTCTGTTTGTAGAATAAAATACACTATAATTTAGCTATGAGCCAAATGCTTACTGGTTAATAATGATTATAGTCTCTGCGACAAAATAGAAGAAGCTGATTCTAATAAATAAATAAATAAATAAAGTCATCTTCTTTTATTTTGTCACAGAGACTTTATTAATCATCGTTAATCAGTATCAGTATGCGCTAATAAACAGTGATCCGATCATTGAGTTCAAATGCTTAGATGGACCAAAACCACAAGATTTTGTCGAGGTGTACCTCGGGGAATGGTTTAATAAATGTTTTGATTAGCTGCAAATATCTTAAGGGTAAATGATCAGATGATAAGCACCATTATTACCCTCCCGTGGCTCAAACTCCAGTGTGATAATTATCGATATATCACTCCTTTCTAGGACTACTGAACAGTGGCAGAATATCGTTAAATAAATTGTTGATTTTATGAAGGAGCACTCGAAAATCTATAAAAACGTTGAATTCAGACGAGGGTCGTTAGACCCGAGTGGTAGGGAGTACTGTTTTGTCGGGTAATAATACAATTAACAAACTCATGGATCGTGTGATATCGAAAATTGTCAAACTCGGCTGACGCCTCGTGTGATAATTTTCGATATAACACTCCCATTCGTTTGTTAATCGTACAACTTATGTCTACATAGTAGGTTCCTATATTGGAAAAATTCACAAACATTTAACTGTACCGTTAGAAACCGAAAAAAACTTTTAGGCCCAAAATCATCAAAAAATAAGAAACTTCAGCCCTAGGATTTCAAGACATGATTACCGATCAATGGAACCACGACAAATGAATATAGGAAATTAATAGGATTCCAATTTAAAGAAGTGAGAGCGAAATACTCCTACCAATTTAGCTCTATTCAAACGGTCGCCTGTCTTTGGGAGAGACTCATGCTTTGATGACCATCAGGCGTTAACGAAGCGAGGGTTTGGGAAAGAGTAATGACACATTTACACTCGATTATTTGCCCCCTTTGAATTCCCATTAACCGAGAGTTCATGACGTATTAATGGCGCAGTTCAGAGTGGAATCCACCATTGTATAATTCGTAAATCACAAAACCCTCTGTTCTTTACATCCTGGTGGTTTGCTTGCTCGAGCAGCCAGCAAAGCAATAAAAAGCATTATTAAGCTTCCAGCAATAATCATTGTTCTTTGTCAAGTACACCTGGCTTTGGGTGCTCACGTGCGGGCACTGATAGCCTAGCTGTCTTAGGGCGATGTTCCTGTAGCGAGAATCTAGCGCGATTATCTCGCTGACCATAAAACTTCATGTGTTAGTGTGTTGTTCATGGTAAACACGCGAGATTCTCGCTTCGATGTTCCTGTGTAACAGGATTTTTTAATTTAATTTTTTATGGTAAGCGAGATTTTTAGGCGAGAAACAATCTCGCTTGCATCGCAGCGAGATTTTTTCTCGCACGAGATAATCCCAAAAGGCCTAAAATTCCTAAAAACATGATATGTAACATTTTAGAAATGTGCCAATTTTTCCTCAATGAAAATAGTACAATTTTAGAAGGGGCCCAAATTTCCCAAACATAATAGGCACTATTTCAGAAAAGGCCGAATATTTACAAAAAAATGGTGTCATTATTGAAAATTCCAATAAATTGTCCAAAAAATGACTGAAATTGTCTGAAAAAGGGCCGAAAACATCGGACCAAAGTCGTAGTGTTTTCTTTTTCAAAGGGGTTTAACCTCCTCAAAGCACCATAAACCCCGATTGGTTAAACTTCCGTTTGCCAATTTTCATATCAACACGGGGCTTTTTATTAATATTCGGGGACCCCCCCCCCCCAGCGAACTATTTTTGCTTATTGCATAATTTTGAAGCTTCCACTAAAGTGTAACGCTGTAGCCGTGTATTGTAAACCTTCCTTCTTCTGACACGTCATCGCTGATGACACTTCCCAAGAAGAGAGAGAAGTAGTGCCGGTTTGTAACTTGGTAGAGTTCCGTTGTAACATTGTAAGGAAGCGTGGGAACAAGGGGTTTAGGGAAGGTACCAGCTACTATTACACTATTTTATTTACTCGAATGTCTTGTAAACAAAGATACATACGTTCAGCATCTTTAGCTGATCATTGGAGCTTGAAACGCATTTCTTGAGAGCAATTTCCCAGTAATATTGATATTCAGACATATCTTATTATATAACGCTGAAACCTTGATCAGTGTGACTTTAAATGCTTATCTTCAAAGGTTCGGTGATAAATTTCAAACAATTATACCAAAAAGATATAGAATAATTAGCAGCAAGCGCTCTAAATCTTGAAGATTTGTTGAGTTGTTGGTTTCAGCTTCACGGCTAGCAGGGATTAGGGAACGTCCACCTTGATCTGTTTAACTAAACTTCGTGGGAAATGTGACGTCACCAAGCACTGACGCGCGCTACAAAAAGTGACGACGTGACGTCACCAAGCACTGACGCGCACTGTAAAAGGTGACGCGGATTACTAATACGCCGATATTAAGTGCACAGCTATCATACAAGTGCCCGGAAACTCTCAAAACTGGCTAGAAAGAAATGAGAACAAAATGAATAAGAAGCAAATTAATTTTCAAATAATCCAAAAATACCGTACCTTGAATCAAGAAAATGACGGAAACATTTCTCCGCAAGACTATGCATACTGACATAGTACTGACATAGTACTGACATAGCACTGACATAGTACTGACATAGTACTGACCCCCCTCCCCCCGGGACAGGGGTACCTTAACAGCACCATCGCCCTGATTACCTTATAAAGTCCCAATGTCTCCCTAGTTTTACGATACCTCCTATTCTCCAGTCTCCTGCAACCTCCCACGCCCCCCCCCCAAATCTCAAACAACAATCCTGCAACCCCCCCCCCAAATCTCAAACAACAATGTTTTCAAGTCGTCTAGTTATAAGAAAACATAAATAATACTCCTTGTATTTAAAAGTTTAAAATTGGTACAGTGCTCTGTCAATCCACTGCCTCTCACGTGATCTCTCCTGAGTGCGGTACTAACTAAATTGGTGCCAGATATTAAACTCAAAGGAAATCACGCAGGAGGCAGTGGATTGCCCGAGCAATACGCTAATTCCAAACACGCAAACTTCACTCACCTCGGTTGTACATGGCCTTTAGCTCGCTTAGCTTTGCTCTGAACCCGGGAACTCGGTAGATGCCTTCCCTTGTGAGACCTGGGAAAAGTGTTATTATCATCCATTCCTTACTAGGCTCCGTGGAGCAGGGAAATGATTATTCTCATGTACAGAAGTTCAGAGGGTTAATCGCACAGACTCTGTGTGATTAATCCTCTGAAAACATGAGAAGTCATTTTCCTCTGTGCTACAGGGCAATCTTGATCGACCATTACCCCCTATGTGTGAGCACATGCGTCGATCGAGAGATCTTTGGAAAGATTGCGCAAATTTCAACAAAAATCAAAGAAATGCAAATTAAAGCATTGGGCGCGTACTGTTATTTACGTGTTCTTTCGACCGATCTTTGGGATATTTCGATCGATCCATGCGCACACATACGCGTTATAAATATCTCTCCACCAACTACGTGAGCCATAGCAACTCGTGACCGGCTCATAGCAACTCGTGACCGGCTCATAGCAACTCGTGACCGGCTCATAGCAACTCGTGACCGGCTCATAGCAACTCGTGACCGGCTCATAGCAACTCGTGACCGGCTCATATAACTTTTAAGGGGTCACACAGTGCTTCAACGGAGGCCTGCGTACCACACTCATTCACTGCTACTCAGCTAACTACTCGTATGAGCAGGATCCGGCTGATCCTTACAATTACCAAAAGCTGCGAATAAAAGTATTCCTAAGGTACACCCACTAGAGCACTATCCTTACTGAAATTGACAATTGGTTTCTCTGCATGCCTGAATATGAAGTAAGAGTCATTAACGAGCTACACCCTATGAAATGCGTCCTTGAATATCAGTAGTATTAGAATCAGAAAAGGTGGACTACCAAGGTTAGCTTGGCATGTTTGAATATGACGTTTGAAAAGCCCCTACCACTGCACCTTACCATGGTTCTCAATGACGTTTGAAAAGCCCCCCCCCCACCACCACTGCCCCTTACCATGGTTCTCAATGTGGAGGATGGCGTCCTGGAAAACCCTGCAAAGGGGCAGTCTCTCGCTGGCCCTGCTGCGCTGGACGGCAGTAACGAGTGAGACTCCGAAGAGAGGTCCCCTGCTCTGAGAAGAAGAGGAGGAGGAGGAGGAGGAGGAAAGGGAGGCCTTCTCTGGGGGATCCCGCTCAGAGTACGCACTCGTGATGAACTTACGCAGCTTCTTTTTGTTCTTCTTCCTGAGGAGAAGGGGTAATCAGAAGGGGTTATCAGAAGGGGTTATCAGAAGGGGTTAACAGGAGGGGGATAGCTAACACTGAGACTGTAAATAATAAATACCACAATTCATTCCTATATTCTTGCTGTGGAAAACCAGGCATGAAAAGAGTAAACCCTAAGCAAATCCTATAGTTAACAACGGTTTGGCTGCAAGAACTTGATAACCTTACTTGTATTATGGTAAACTGAGTCTCTAGGCAGCAGAAGGTTAGAAGTGCTATAATAGGCACGACTGCTCAGTGCTGATATCCAAATTCTCACATAATTGAAAATTGCAGAACTATGAGTAGGTATTCCAGACTTGTAGAGGAACAATCTGTTTCACGTATTAAGTATACGAGTTATTCAGAGAAAATATACTTTTGCGGCTTTTTCTAGTATACTGTAATAATATTATGCTCCGTCAAGCTTTTATAATAACGTCTAGAGACTTTGATCATTTAATTCATGGAACTTTTTGTAGCTAGATGGATTTCGCAATGTTACAGTCCGGGAGTTACAGGGTCACATGACGATTCTCCACGTTTTATGCACAATGCAGAATGTAGATTCAATTCCTGCATAATTTAAATTCTACTAGTTACGTTTAAATATGATATGATTTCCATGCTCTCCAGAAAATTAAATTCTAAGAGCATTTAATAATGAGGAATCTTACTAAACTTATAATGACATAATTCCATATATTGTAAAGTGACTGCTTGCCTCCACAAAGCTACATTACTCTATTATTCTACCCTTGCCGGAGCATACGTCATGTTGGTTAACTGACTAACCTGCAGGTCCCATCTTATGCCCAAGTAAGGTTACAAGGGTGCACCTTCTCATGACTTCATGAGGTCATGAGGCAGGAACAGTTGGAAGCGTTATTATAACTTAACAATCTGAGGTGGAGTGACCTACAATCTGAGGTGGAGTGACTTACAATCTGAGGTGGAGTGACCTACAATCTGAGGTGGAGTGACTTACAATCTGAGGTGGAGTGACCTACAATCTGAGGTGGAGTGACTTACAATCTGAGGTGGAGTGACTAGCAATCTGATGTGGAGTGACTTACAATCTGAGGTGGAGTGACCTACAATCTGATGTGGAGTGACTTACAATCTGAGGTGGAGTGACTAACAATCTGAGGTGGAGTGACCTACAATCTGAGGTGGAGTGACTTACAATCTGAGGTGGAGTGACCTACAATCTGAGGTGGAGTGACCTACAATCTGAGGTGGAGTGACCTACAATCTGAGGTGGAGTGACCTACAATCTGAGGTGGAGTGACCTACAATCTGAGGTGGAGTGACCTACAATCTGAGGTGGAGTGAGTTACAATCAGAGGTGGAGTGAGTTACGATCTGAGGTGGAGTGACTTACAATCTGAGGTGGAGTGAATTACAATCTGAGGTGGAGTGACTTACAATCTGAGGTGGAGTGACTTACAATCTGAGGTGGAGTGACTTACAATCTGAGGTGGAGTGAATTACAATCTGAGGTGGAGTGACTTACAATCTGAGGTGGAGTGAGTTGAGGGATTGTCGGAGGACGCACAACTTTACATCTTTGAGCTGTGATGATGAGTAAATCTCTGTAATTATCACAGAGCCAATGTTCCGTTTCAGAGAATGGATCGTTTCAGAGAATCTGAGTTAGAGCGGACCACTGACCACAGTCCAAAGCAAGCAGAACAGAGGATTCTCTTTGCTTCTTTAGGTTGGAGGCAATATTCAAACACAGTGAATCAAGGATTCTGATGGTAAAATAGCCAACCATTCCAAACTAAAGCCGGATAATATAGCTGCTTGAAGTTAGTCAGTAGATTCATAAACAGGTGAATTGGTTAACAGTAAGTGTAAATTTAGTGTAATTTCGAATTACTGGCCAAAGCGACAATGACTTAAACAGGTTATAACATTAGTAGCTACTTATCCTTATTAAGCTGAATTTCGCAATGAGTAGTGCCACAACCAAATTTACTGATTGATGTTTCGTCAATTAGTTTCGTCATATTTATCACAATATAACCATGCTATACTAGAACATGGAATGATGGAATAAGAATCATGGTGAGAAGTTCACTGATTAGTAATCAGTGATTTCTCCCGGATATTATCTTGATTATTCAGTTAAATGATTGGTACTCATGATAAGAATTGAGTGAAATGATAGGTACTCATGATAAGTATTGAGTGTGGTTTGAACTCCGTTTCCGAAGGAGGAGGAGGAAGGAGGAGGAGGATATCTCATCATCATATACACAAACTACAGGAGTATGTACAATAATTGCCAAGTAATTGCCGGCTGTTGCCATGGGATAATCATAATAGCGACAATATGTATGCTGATCGTGTAGTGCACACACTTTCACTCTGTTTTTGGGCAAGTTCCGCAGAGATTCCCAGCAATTTCCAACAAACACTTACTAGATATGTGTGCGTGTGTGTGTGTGTGTGTGTGTGTGTGTGTGTCTGTGTGTGTGTGTGTGTGTGTGTGTGTGTGTGTGTGTGTGTGTGTGTGTGTGTGTGTGTGAACTGATTGCCGGCAGATACAAAGGCAGAAAGTGTACAGTGGTAAGCTGGTGTTGGACAGTCATTATCTTAGCTTACAACAGTGACTTGATGACTGTATCTAGTAGAATGCACTGGATCACACAGGTACAAACACAGCCACAGGTATCATCTTAAGGAATGTACAAACAAGTAGACACAGGTACAAACACAGCCACAGGTATCTTCTGAAGGAATGTACAAACAAGTAGACACAGGTACAAACACAGCCACAGGTATCTTCTTAAGGAATGTACAAACAAGTAGACACAGGTACAAACACAGCCACAGGTATCTTCTTAAGGAATGTACAAACAAGTAGACACAGGTACAAACACAGCCACAGGTATCTTCTTAAGGAATGTACAAACAAGTAGACACAGGTACAAACACAGCCACAGGTATCTTCTTAAGGAATGTACAAACAAGTAGACACAGGTACAAACACACTACAGGTATCTTCTTAAGGAATGTACAAACAAGTAGACACAGGTACAAACACAGCTACAGGTATCTTCTTAAGGAATGTACAAACAAGTAGACACAGGTACAAACACAGCCACAGGTATCTTCTTAAGGAATGTACAAACAAGTAGACACAGGTACAAACACAGCCACAGGTATCTTCTTAAGGAATGTACAAACAAGTAGACACAGGTACAAACACAGCCACAGGTATCTTCTTAAGGAATGTACAAACAAGTAGACACAGGTACAAACACAGTCACAGGTATCTTCTTAAGGAATGTACAAACAAGTAGACACAGGTACAAACACAGCCACAGGTATCTTCTTAAGGAATGTACAAACAAGTAGACACAGGTACAAACACACTACAGGTATCTTCTTAAGGAATGTACAAACAAGTAGACACAGGTACAAACACAGCCACAGGTATCTTCTTAAGGAATGTACAAACAAGTAGACACAGGTACAAACACACTACAGGTATCTTATTAAGGAATGTACAAACAAGTACACAGGCACAAACACAGTCACAGGTATCTTATTAAGGAATGTACAAACAAGTAGACACAGGTACAAACACAGCCCACAGGTATCTTATTAAGGAATGTACAAACAAGTAGACACAGGTACAAACACAGCCACAGGTATCTTCTTAAGGAATGTACAAACAAGTAGACACAGGTACAAACACAGCCACAGGTATCTTCTTAAGGAATGTACAAACAAGTAGACACAGGTACAAACACAGCCACAGGTATCTTCTTAAGGAATGTACAAACAAGTAGACACAGGTACAAACACAGCCACAGGTATCTTCTTAAGGAATGTACAAACAAGTAGACACAGGTACAAACACAGCCACAGGTATCTTCTTAAGGAATGTACAAACAAGTAGACACAGGTACAAACACAGCCACAGGTATCTTCTTAAGGAATGTACAAACAAGTAGACACAGGTACAAACACAGCCACAGGTATCTTCTTAAGGAATGTACAAACAAGTAGACACAGGTACAAACACAGTCACAGGTATCTTCTTAAGGAATGTACAAACAAGTAGACACAGGTACAAACACAGTCACAGGTATCTTATTAAGGAATGTACAAACAAGTAGACACAGGTACAAACACAGCCCGCTGGTATCTTCTTAAGGAATGTACAAACAAGTAGACACAGGTACAAACACAGCCACAGGTATCTTCTTAAGGAATGTACAAACAAGTAGACACAGGTACAAACACAGCCACAGGTATCTTCTTAAGGAATGTACAAACAAGTAGACACAGGTACAAACACAGCCACAGGTATCTTCTTAAGGAATGTACAAACAAGTAGACACAGGTACAAACACAGCCACAGGTATCTTCTTAAGGAATGTACAAACAAGTAGACACAGGTACAAACACACTACAGGCATCTTATTAAGGAATGTACAAACAAGTAGACACAGGTACAAACACAGCCACAGCTATCTTCTTAAGGACCCGGTTGGAATAACCTGCAATCCTGGCAATCCTAGCTGGGCAACATTATTTGTTAAAGCAACCATGAAATTTCAGAATTTAACGACTTAAAACAAGGACACAGCTACAATTTTACTGTTACATCAGTCAGTTTTCAAAAATGGAGAGTGAAACGTGCAATCATAGTTTGCTACTCACTGTATCACCATCAGTATGCAATGCATAAAATTCCCATTTATTCTTAGCACTAGTCAGGATTAGAAACACTGAATAACGTACCTACTACGTTGGTATCATTCATATTATGATATTACACCTTCTCGCTTTAATAATTACTGCAGAAGGGATATGCTGTAGTCTATCTACTTCCCTCATAATATCCAGCATATATCCAGAATTCCATGGACCATGCTAGCGCAACCAGAGCAACCTAACTTGTAAGGATTTTCGGAAACAAGTAGACACAGCTTACAATCCTGGAGGCTACAGCAATCCTGGTTGCGATCCTGGTTGCACTGATACAATTATTGCCAGAGGTGAGCTGTAGTAAAACACTGCTGCTGAGAGCAGCAACTTGCAAGCTCTCTAAAGCGGTGGTTGCACTTCCAGTCGGCATGATCTGATCGAGTTTTTACTTTTAAGGGAGTGGACTTAATTTTAACAAAACAAAAGTCCAATTAGAAATAAAAACCAGGAGTATATCTAATATTCGTATTCAAGATACAGCTTCTTATAGACAATATTAAATCATGATCAATATTCAGCCTGAAATTTGTTTTTTTGAACTCTTCTTAAGGTAAGGAGTACAGACGTTTTGACTCGCTTATCAAACAAAAATCTGTGCTTCCATTTTTTTAGGATAGTAATATATCAAACGACAGCCTTTTAGCTGATTATATTTGTTAGTTATTAAGTTATAAGCCTGACACACAATTGATCTTTGAAACATGAACATTTACTTTTACAATTCATCAATTGGTTGAGTAAAAAAGAATAGTGAGCAGTGAGTAAGTAATTCAAAATTTTGTCTGTCAGGTGGAAATCATCATGAATTACATAATGTGTAAGGAATACTACAAACTTCTGAATCAAAAAATTAGAGATTTTTTGAATGAAACACGCTGTTTAAATCTCGGATATTTTCTTGCTCAAATGAAGGAAAACCAGCAAATTATACATTTTACAAACACAGCCACATTTTCCGGGGGAATGTACAAACAAGTACCACAGGTACAAAACACAGCCCAGGTATCTTCTTAAGGGGTGCGCCCCCAGACCCCTACTACAAACACAGCTCACAGCGCCGCTTCGCGGCACCTCGCTCGCAACCAAAAGCTACCGTGCTCGCTTCGCTCGCACAGGATTGGCAACCAGCCTAACCTTTATTCCAACCGGGCTTAAGGAATGTACAAACAAGTAGACACAGGTACAAACACAGCCACAGGTATCTTCTTAAGGAATGTACAAACAAGTAGACACAGGTACAAACACAGCCACAGGTATCTTCTTAAGGAATGTACAAACAAGTAGACACAGGTACATTGTACAAACACAGCCACAGGTATCTTCTTAAGGAATGTACAAACAAGTAGACACAGGTACAAACACAGCTACAGGTATCTTCTTAACCCATTTGTGCCCAGTGGCCACATATGTAGCCACCTCAATTGTGAGCCCATAAAAGGGCACCAAGACAACTTTTTGCAACAAAAGCGTTTGAATCAGATAGAGGGATGATTATTCAAGACATTGTGATTAATATTTCAAGCGCTTTGGATGCTTGAATGATAGAAAATTGAGTTTGAAAATGACAAAAACTGGCATTTTTCGACAAGAAATTTCAAGGTCTCATTCAGAAGAATCTGATCAAGAATAGCAGCTGAAACTTTCGGAATTTAGAGAATAATCATCGCATTCTTCGGTGAAATGATCATTATGACGAAATACAGTATACTTTAGCGAGTATTGTTTCTTTTCCATGTGACGTCACGTTTGTGGCCACTGGGGGCGGCCACGAACGTGGTTTTTAGTAAATGCTACAAATGTGGCCAATTCATTGTCCACATATGTAACCTGCCACAAATGTAGCCACTATATTGGCTACGTTTGTGGACATGTCACATATGTGGCCATTATAAATTGGTAAAATTGTGAATTTATTGGCTACATTTGTGACTCGTCCACATATGTTTCCATTATTGGAACATATTTTGCCATTATAATGGCCACGTTCGTGGCCATGTCACATGCCATGTAAAAATGTTGAAGGGAGATCAAACATTATTTCATATCTTACTCTGATCACTCTCAATTTCTAGAAGAATGTTATCACAGTTGTAAGCCATAGCTCGTGAGTCGGTCCAAAACAGGGATCTATAATCAATGCTGACGAAAATACTGAACTTAGGTGCAAACGTTTTATCGCTTTGCTGGTGGATTTGGATGAATATTAGGATTAGCGTCGATTACCTAGGTATACTATGCAAATCAATACCTGATTTGTTGGGAATTCTTGACAATGTCACTCGCCTCAAGTAAAATAAAAACCGATCGCCATAATATCATGAGTATCATATGCTTATATTATGTTATTTCGTCGTATTTTTGCTACGTTTCAGACCAAAAGCGAATGTATCATATTGCCTCTTATTTTCTATGTTGACTGGAACCACAAAAAATAATTACTAACCAAGATATGATCAAAGCTTCAAAAATGGTTTATTGAACGTGGAGAAAAGCGCTGCTCAACACTCTTATTTCTAACCTCAGTAAAGTTCACTCCTAGTATCTAGTTATGTTTTGGTCGAGTTATTTATAACTTACTTACAGTAATTGCTTAGGTGATGTAAAGGACCTTCAATTAAAAATAGAACTTGTTAGCAATATATTTGAGTCTTCTATCACCATTCACCAAAACAAAAAGAAAGAATTATTCATTGCTGACGTGCTCGACCGCACTGAGCAGCGAGCCGGCCTGGGTGTTGAATTGTTTTTGTAAGCCCAATTTTACCATGACGTGTATTCTTAACTTTTTAATTGCAGTTTCGATCTCATACCCATTCAATGATTTGTTCTTCACCGTATGACTTTCACCGACTGCTCATGAAGGTTCTCTGCTAATGAGCAAAATCTGGGGAGAATAATTTTCCAATGGAAAACCCCTGTGGTGTGTCCAAACTTATCTGGGCAACCTGATTCAAACATAACAGCAGTCTTTTGCAGTTGCAATAAAGGGAAAAGCTTTTTGAAGATCGTTCATAATACCATCAATCATAAGATCTCGATCATAGTAACACGATTTCACTTCATCTAGGTCAAGGTACTTTTTTGTGATGATAAGGTATGATATCTAGATATAATGCTATTAAATATTGCTGCTGATACAATCCTATAAGAAGGGCTGCAGCATGTGACAAGGACTTTCCCGACTCATGGGGCATCAAAGGGATGATAGCCAATGACTGTGATGATGTTCTACTAGAAATTGCAATTGATCAGAGTAAGATATGACACAATGTTTGATCTCCCTTCAACATTTTTACATGGTGTATGACATGGCCACGAACGTGGCCATTATACTGGCAAAATATGTTCCAATAATGGCAACATATGTGGACGAGTCACAAATGTAGCCAATAAATTCATTAAGGAATTTTACCAATATAATGGCCACATATGTGACATGTCCACAAACGTAGCCAATATAGTGGCTACATTTGTGGCAGGTTACATATGTGGACAATGAATTGGCCACATTTGTAGCATTTTCTAAAAACCACGTTCGTGGCCGCCCCCAGTGGCCACAAACGTGCCAGGCCATTATCTCAAAAACCGTCAATTTTAGAGTTATGAGACCTATCAGAAAAGATTCAGCGTGAAATTTTACCCCTATGACCAATTTTTCACAAAAATTGTAGGTGCCGATCTATGGGCGGGCATGAGTGGGTTAAGGAATGTACAAACAAGTAGACACAGGTACAAACACAGCCACAGGTATCTTAAGGAATGTACAAACAAGTAGACACAGGTACAAACACAGCCACAGGTATCTTCTTAAGGAATGTACAAACAAGTAGACACAGGTACAAACACAGCCACAGGTATCTTCTTAAAGGCCCCCGAACGCAAAATTTTGACTTTGGCTAATTTCAGAGATCTTAGGGCGTGAAGTACAATGTACTATGTCCCACCCTCTATCTCTAATTAGTTTAGCTGCTATGAGCGATTGAAAATAGGTCGGGCAGCAGAGAATCCATGTTTACATACCATAATTTGAATTAACGGCTATCTTTGATGCCTCATAAGTAGACTTCTGAACAATCAATTTTGACCAACGTTTTTTCGGTCTTTAGGTCGGAATGTTGTCTAAAAGATTAAGTGGTTGCCGAGTATGTCAAATCATTTTTACCGATCAATAATTGCATTTCAATTTAATGCTTGAATATCCGCTGTTGCCCTGCAAATATTTTGTTAGAATAACATGCGACATGCACTGTAATGTGATACGTATCATCATCACGTTCGGGGAAATATCCGCTGTACTACTGGGAAAATGCTGCTGCCATTTGAGGAAATTCGTAACTAAATTAGCTATTAGCGGCTTGGAGCATCATATAGAAACCGGATTTTCGATCTTAATGTTCATATTTGACCTATAAGAACACATTCCGCCATAAAAAATGGAAAATAAAATTTTGAAATTTCATGGTCGGGGGCCTTTAAGGAATGTACAAACAAGTAGACACAGGTACAAACACAGACACAGGTATCATCTTAAGGAATGTACAAACAAGTAGACACAGGTACAAACAACTCATTGTTCTTTGTCAAGTACCCCTTGCTTTGGGTGCTCACGTGCAAGCACTCATAGCCTAGCTGTCTTAGGGCGATGTTCCTGTAGCGAGAATCTCGCACGATTATCTCGCTGACCATAAAACTTCATGTGTTAGTGTGTTAGTGTGTTGTTCAGGGTAAACACGCGAGATTATCGCTTCGATGTTCCTGTGTAACGGGATTTTTTAATTTAATTTTTTAGAAACAATCTCGCTTGCAGTGCAGCCAGATTGTTTCTCGCACGAGATAATCCCAAAAGACCTAAAATTCCTAAAAACATGATATGTAACATTTTAGAAATGTGCCAATTTTCCTCAATGAAAATAGTACAATTTTAGAGAGGACCCAAATTTCCCAAACATAATAGGCACTATTTCAGAAAAGGCCGAATATTTACAAAAAAATGGTGCCATTATTGAAAATTCCAATGAATTGTCCAAAAAATGACCGAAATTGTCTGAAAAAGGGCCGAAATCATCGGACCAAAGTCGTAGTGTTTTCTTTTTCAAAGGGGTTTAACCTCCTCAAAGCACCATAAACCCCGATTGATTTGCCAATTTTCATATCAACACGGGGCTTTTTAATATTCGGGGACACCCCCCGCGAACTATTTCTGCTTATTGCATAATTTTGAAGCTTCCACTAAAGTGTAACGCAGTAACAGCGTCTTGTAAACCTTCCTTCTTCTGACACGTCATCGCTGATGACACTTCCCAAGAAGAGAGAAAAGTAGTGCCGGTTTGTAACTTGGCAGAGTTCGGTTGTAAACTTGTAAGGAACCGTGGGAACTAGGGAACTAGGGAAGGTACCAGCTACTATTACACTATTTTATTTACTTGAATGTCTTGTACTCTTGTATACGAAGATAGATACGTACAGCATCTTAAGCTGACCATTGGAGCTTGAAACGCATTTCTTGAAAGCAATTTTTCAGTAATATTGATATTCAGACATATCTTATTATATAACGCTGAAACCTCGATCTTATGATTATATAACGCTGAAACCTCGATCAGTGTGACTACAAATGCTTATCTTCAAAGGTTCGGTGATAAATTTCAAACAATTATACCAAAAAGATATAGAATAATTAACAGCAAGCACTCCAAATCTTGAAGATTTGTTGAGTTGTTGGTTTCAGCTTCACGGCTAGCAGGGATAAGGGAACGTCCACCTTGATCTGTTTAACTAAACTTCGTGGACCAAGCGCTGCCGCGCTACAAAAGGTGACGTCACCAAGCACTGCCGCGCGCTACGAAAGGTGACGACGTGACGTCACCAAAAACTGCCGCGCTCTGTAAAAGGTGACGCGGATTACTAATACGCCGATATTAAGTGCACAGCTATCTTACAAGTGCCCGGGAACTCTCAAAACTTGCCAGAAAGAAATGAAATGAGAACAAATTGAATAAGAAGCAAATTAATTTTCAAATAATCGAAAAATACCGTACCTTGAAGCAAGAAAATGACGGAAACATTTCTCCGCAAGACTATGCATCCTGATGGAGCACTGACATAGCACTGACATAGTACTGACATAGCACTGACATAGTACTGACATAGTACTGACATAGTACTGACATAGTACTGACATAGCACTGACATAGTACTGACATAGTACTGACATAGTACTGACATAGTACTGACATAGTACTGACATAGTACTGACATAGTACTGACATAGTACTGACATAGTACTGACATAGTACTGACATAGTACTGACATAGTACTGACATAGTACTGACATAGTACTGACATAGTACTGACATAGTACTGACATAGTACTGACATAGTACTGACGGAGTACTGACATAGTACTGACATAGTACTGACATAGCACTGACATAATTACTGACATAGTACTGACATAAGTACTGACATAGTACTGACATACTGACATAGTACTGACATAGTACTGACATAGTACTGACATAGTACTGACATAGTACTGACGGAGTACTGACATAGTACTGACATAGTACTGACATAGTACTGACATAGTACTGACATAGTACGACATAGTACTGATAGTACTGACATAGTACTGACATAGTACTGACATAGTACTGACATAGTACTGACATAGTACTGACATAGTACTTGACATAGTACTGACATATAGTACAAGACATAGTACTAGACGGAGTTTTGACATAGTACATGACATAGTACTGACATAGTACTGACATATAGTACTGACTGACATAGTACTGACATAGTACTGACATAGTACTGACATAGTACTGACATAGTACTTGACATAGTACTGACATAGTACTGACTGACATAGTACTGACATGACATAGTACTGACTGAGTACTGACATAGTACTGACATAGTACTGACATAGTACTGACATAGTACTGACATAGTACTGACATAGTACTGACATAGTACTGACCCCCCTCCCCCCGGGACAGGGGTACCTTAACAGCACCATCGCCCTGATTACCTTATAAAGTCCCAATGTCTCCCTAGTTCTACGATGGCTCCTATTCTCCGGCAACCTCCCACGCCCCCCCCCCCCAAAATCTCAAACAACAATGTTTTCAAGTCGTCTAGTCATAAGCAAACATAAATAATACTCCTTGTATTTAAAAGTTTAAAATTGGTACAGTGCTCTGTCAATCCACTGCCTCTCACGTGATCTCTTTTGAGTGCAGTACTAACTAAATTGGTGCCAGATATCAAACTCAAAGAATATTACACAGGAGGCAGTGGATTGCCCGAGTAATGCGCTAATTCCAAACACGCAAACTTTACTGACCTCGGTTGTACATGGCCTTTAGCTCGCTTAGCTTTGCTCTGAACCCGGGAACTCGGTAGATGCCTTCCCTTGTGAGACCTGGGAAAAGTGTTATTATCATCCATTCCCAACTAGGCTCCGTGGCGGAGGAAAATGATTATTTTCATGTTCAGAAGTTCAGAGGGTTAATCGTTTACTCTTTTTATCGCATAGACTCTGTGTGATTAATCCTCTGAAAACATGAGAAGTCATTTTCCTCTGTGCTACAGGGCAATCTTGACCGACCATTACCCATATGTCTGAGCACATGCGTCGATCGAAAGATCTTTATAAAGATTGCGCAAATTTCAACAAAAATCAAAGAAACGCAAATTAAAGCATTGGGCGCGTACTGTTATTTACGCGTTCTTTCGACCGATCTTCAGGATATTTCGATCGATCCATGCGCACACATACGCGTTATAATATCTCTCCACCAACCGTGAGCCATAGCAACGTGACCGGCTCAGAGCAACTCGTAGCAACTCGTGACCGGCTCATAGCAACTCGTGACCGGCTCATAGCAACTCGTGACCGGCTCATAGCAACTCGTGACCGGCTCATAGCAACTCGTGACCGGCTCATAGCAACTCGAGACCGGCTCATAGCAACTCGTGACCGGCTCATATAACTTTTAAGGGGTCACACCGTGCTTGAACGGAGGCCAGCGCACCACACTAATTCAGTGCTTCTCAGCTGACTACTCGTATGGGCAGGATCAGGCTGATCCTTACAATTACCAAAAGCTGTGAATAAAAGTATTACTAAGGTACACCCACTAGAGCACTATCCTTACTAAAATTGACAATTGGTTTCTGTGCATGCCTGAATATGACGTTGGAGTCATTAACGAGCTACACCCAATGAAATGAGTCCTTGAATATCAGAAGTATTAGAATCGGAAAAGGTGGACTACCAAGGTTAGCTTGGCATGTTTGAATATGACGTCTGAAAAGCCCCACCACCACTACACCTTACCATGGTTCTCAAACCACTGCACCTTACCATGGTTCTCAATGTGTCATTGAAAAGCCCCCCCCCACCACTACACCTTACCATGGTTCTCAATGTGGAGGATGGCGTCCTGGAACACCCTACAAAGGGGCAGTCTCTCGCTGGCCCTGCTGCGTTGCACGGCAGTAACGAGTGAGACTCCGAAGAGAGGTCCCCTGCTCTGAGAAGAAGAAGAGGAGGAGGAGGAGGAGGAAAGAGAAGCCTTCTCTGGAGGGTCCCGCTCAGAGTACGCACTCGTGATGAACTTACGCAGCTTCTTTTTGTTCTTCTTCCTGAAGAGAAGGGGTTATCAGAAGGGGTTTTCAGAAGGGGTTATCAGAAGGGTTAATCAGAAGGGACTATCAGAAGGGGTTATCTGAAGGGGCTATCAGAAGGGGTTATCAGAAGGGGTTATCAGAAGGGGTTTTCAGAAGGGGTTATCAGAAGGGGTTATCAGAAGGGGTTATCAGAAGGGGTTATCAGAAGGGGTTATCAGAAAGGGTTATCAGAAGGGGTTATCAGAAGGGGTTATCAGAAGGGGTTATCAGAAGGGGTTATCAGAAGGGGTTATCAGAAGAGATTATCTGAAGGGGTTATCAGAAGGGGATATCAGAAGGGGTTATCAGAAGGGGTTATCAGAAGGGGTTATCAGAAGGGGTTATCAGAAGGGGTTATCAGAAGGGGTTATCAGAAGGGGTTATCAGAAGGGGTTATCAGAAGAGATTATCTGAAGGGGTTATCAGAAGGGGATATCAGAAGGGGTTATCAGAAGGGGTTATCAGAAGGGGTTATCAGAAGGGGTTATCTGAAGAGATTATCTGAAGGGGTTATCAGAAGGGGTTATCAGAAGGGGTTATCAGATGGGGTTATCTGACGGGGTTATCAGAAGGGGTTATCAGAAGGGGTTATCAGGAGGGGTTATCAGAAGGGGTTATCAGAAGGGGTTATCTGACGGGGTTATCAGAAGGGGTTATCAGAAGGGGGTTATCAGAAGGGGTTATCAGAAGGGTTTATCAGAAGGGGTTATCAGAAGGGGTTATCAGAAGGGGTTATCAGAAGGGGTTATCAGAAGGGGTTTATCGGAAGGGGTTATCAGAAGGGGTTATCAGAAGGGGTTATCAGAAGGGGTTATCAGAAGGGGTTTTCAGAAGGGGTTATCAGAAGGGGGTTATCAGAAGGGGTTATCAGAAGGGGTTATCAGAAGGGTTTATCTAAAGGGGGTTATCAGAAGGGGTTATCAGAAGGGTTTATCAGAAGGGGTTATCAGAAGGGGTTTTGTAATCTATAAAACACAGTACAAAGTTGCAGCGAATAGACCATGTCATGTCTTGGGGTTTAAGGTAAATTTATAATTAAAATATAGGTATAAATATGCAAATTAAAATCATGCATTCAAGAGTAACAAAAAATCTAAGTTAATTTTTACATATAGGTCAATTTTTGTCATTCATACATTCAACTAGCAAGTAATTTATATGAGTTTAATAATAATTTAAGGCCTGAAAAGGTATGAGATGCTCTGGGCTAAAAACGGGTCATCAGTTGGGCAGGGTGATTGTGCAGTACAAAGTGTACCACACGCGGTTTTTCGGCCCCTAGCCCAATAAACCATACACCCCGGGGGCCATGGAAACAGACAATGAGTACACTGTACTGTATCCATCCCGACTGTAACCAAAAACTTAGAAAGAAACCCTTGTTTCCATGAAAAGGATGTTTTAAATGGTTTTTCATGCTACGAAAAAACATACCGTCGGTACCATTACTTTACACGAGTTACTTTCATCATCAAAAGTTCAAAAAAGGTAACAAGAGGTATAAAGATTCAATGATTGGTAATAAATAAATAATCACAGAGGCAATAAATAAGGCAATTTATGAGAATAGGGAGGATGAGCTGAAAACCTCAGGAATTAAGATAAAAGGAATAGTAGACAATTTTGTAGACTAGGCTGGCGCCTGGTGGGAAGATATGGCAAAACCTCAAGAATTGATATGAATGTATAAATAAAGATTTGGAGACAAATTATAGGAGTAGGCTGGCGTCGCCGACAAGATCTAATTTTAAAAATTTTATAAAAATATTTGAAGTTGGAAGAAGCAGGAGAGTACGTGGTATGAGTTATATGAAGTCGATTACAAAAGAATTTAGTAAATTTAATGATTTAAAGTTCAAACTATTTCATGTTTTAAGGTAATGAGATAAAGTGAAGTAAGTAA
Organism: Beroe forskalii; assembly: GCA_011033025.1. Taxonomy (NCBI): domain Eukaryota; kingdom Metazoa; phylum Ctenophora; class Nuda; order Beroida; family Beroidae; genus Beroe; species Beroe forskalii. The sequence goes on from WFMF01000014.1 coordinate 334,731, forward strand.
CATTGAAATTTGGCAGTATATTGTATTTCTGTAAAATATTCTTTTTGTTAGGAATTTGAAAAGTTTCTTTAGAAGGATATGCCTTTTACAGCCTTTGGATTCCATGGTGGAAAACAAGGATTTTAAGGATATTAGGAAGTATTTAAGGTCATTGCATACACGTGCGTATCGTATAACTTGTGTTAGGAAGACATTATAGACAGTCGTGCTGTGTATATTACTTTTAACAGATGGATATTTAACAATGGGAAAACCAAATTTGTCTCTTTTATCATAAAGAAAGGTTGTAAAGGTATTAGAATTAGAGTCAATCATCATGTCAATTTCTAGCATGGAGGTACGGCTATTATCAGCATTTTCCTTGTTGATTACTAGTCCTGGTGAATAAATGCTGTCCTTGTAACGTTCAAAATAGCCAAAGTTATTTTTAGGGTTTATATCATCCAGAAACCGATGGGTATAATTAAAAAGTTTAGCAACGTGAAGTTTCTTTTTCTGCATAAATTTTCAATGAAAACAAATTCATCTTTATATAAAACTAAATTTGCTTGATAAGGCGCTTGATTATCTCCCATTGGGACACCAATTTTTGAATTAAGGTTATATCTCCGCATTTAAAATAAGTATTGTGAACAAGCCATGTATGTAGAATAATGCTCTCTTTGAAGTCAAAATTAAATTTTTATTAGTTAATTTGCTAGAGAAAAAGCAGATTTGCAACTAAGTGAATTAAAAGAAATGAATTTTCGGTTGTGATTATTAAAGGCTTTATTGATACACCAGTTTATATTAGAAATTAAAGAGTCATGATTTAAGTTGGTGTAAAGGGTGGAAAAATCGTAAGATTCTGTGTCATGTGCTGATTTTTCCGCATTAATTTTATCAATGGAATTAATAATGTCAATAAAATTATTAGTAATCCACATGCGTTTAGCACCCGTAAAGTTATATAACAAGTCACAATAAAATTTGTGTTGTGCTTGGACTGATTTAAGTATCAAGGTGCAACTTTTTTGAGCCGGTTTAAGTATAGTGCCAACTCCCGACACTATGAAGCGAAATTTGACTGGTGATTTGTGGAGTTTAGGCATAGGGTAGATGAAGGGTAATTTAAGATTATCTCTATCCACTAAATTTGGAAAAAGGAAAATTTTCTTGTATCATTTCTAATATTTCTGATTCTGAGAGGGAAGTATTGAGATAAGTATTATTATGAGATCCAGGTAACAGTCCAAGTTCTTTGGTTGTAATAAAAATACTGTACCATTTGCATGTTATGCCTATATTATTGCATGCTTTGTCAATAGGTGTTATTAGGTATTTGTCATGTAGTTGCTTTAAATCGTCAGAAAGAGGGGGTTTGTTCAGGTCAAGAACTAAATTTGAGTTAAAATTGTTTTCAAAAAAGTGTAGACGATGAAGGGTGTATTCTGAAAATAAGTTAATAAGAGGTGTAAAAGCGTTAGGATTAATGAAATATTTTTTACTCCAACTTAATGTGCTATTTTTAAAATCATCAACCAAATTAGTGTGAACAGATGGTATGTTAAGTATTGGTGTAATTCTGAAATTTGGGCCTAATTTGAAGATATCTTTTAGAGAAGAATTTTCAATAATATCTAAGTTGCCGGTAATAACGTGTCCATGGTCCCCGTTCTTGTAGGCGGAGGTAATGCAAGTACAAGGTGGGGTAGGATCAGTTATAAAAGAAGTTATAAAGTCAGTGATGTTTGTATTGGTGAAGGTGTCTGCGTAGTTATAGATTTTACTTTTAATTGGGGTTTGATAGGTGAATATAATAGTAGGCTTTGAATTTCTATTTAATGGGAGGACAAATCTGTAGAGGACAAATCTGTAGAGGACAAATCTGTCTCACGTATTCAGTATACGAGTTATTCAGGGAAAAGATACTTTTGCGGCTTTTTCTAGTATAATAATATTATGCTCGTTATTAAGCCTTGACGTAAAGAAATTTTGGCTTTGATGAATCTTTCTGTAGCTAGATGGATTTCGCAATGTTACAGTCCAAGAGTTACAGGATCACATGACGATTCTCCAAGTTTTATGCACAATGCAGAATGTAGATTCAATTCCTGCATAAATTAAATTCTACTAGTTACGTTTAAATATAATATATGATTTTCATGCTCTCCCGAGAATTAAATTCTAAGAGCATTTAATAATGAGGAATCTTACTAAACTTATATATAATGACATAATTCCATATTGTAAAGTAACTGCTTGCCTCCACAAAGCTACATTATTCTATTATTCTACCCTTGCCGGAGCATACGTCATGTTGGGAAACTGACTAATCTGCAGGTCCCATCTTATGCCCAAGTAAGGTTACGAGGGTGCACCATCTCATGACTTCATGAGGTTATGAGGCAGGAAGCGTTATTATAACTTTACAATCTGAGGTGGAGTGACTTACAATCTGAGGTGGAGTGGGTTGAGGGATTGTCGGAGAATAAGACACCCCCCCAGAGGCTCCCTTTGATTTCAAATTGCCACAGTTGCACAGTTCTACCACCGGTTGTGCAAGATTTTCACCGGTCTAGCCAGCTGCACCCAGACTTCACCATGTCAGGTGGATGTCACGTGACTGACCTGCGATTCAATATTTTCGCAGTTCTACCACCGGCTGTGCTAGATTTTCACCGGTCTAGCCAGCTGCACCCAGAAGTCATGATGTCAGGTGGATGTCATGTGACTGTGCTGCGATTCAATATTTTCACAGTTCTGCCACCGGCTGTGCAAGATTCTCACCGGTCTAGCCTGATGTATGTATGATATAGTTACACATTACTCTAGATAATTGTTTACACGATACACACATCAATGATTGAATTACATTGGGTAACATACATTGCACAGCACACAAGCAGCAACGTACGACCCTTCGGTACACAGTGATCAGTGTATAGGTGTGTGAGTATTGGATTTAGCAAGTATGTAAGTATAGGTTATGAAGTGAAGTACCTAGATGATGAAATAATGGTGTCACACAATCGTAGTTTAGTGTACTGGTGTCACGCACTCGAGGTCTTGCGTACTGGTGTCACACACTTTTAGTCTAATGTACTTGTGTCGCACAGTGTAAGTGTACTGGTGTCACACACTCTAGTCTAATGTACTGGTGTCACAAACTCGTAGTACTGGTGTACGTGTCACACACTCGTAGTCTAGTGTACTGGTGTCACACACTCGTAGTCTAGTGTACTGGTGTCACAAACTCGTAGTCTAGTGTACTGGTGTCACACACTCGTAGTCTAATGTACTTGTGTCGCACACTCGTAGTCAAGTGTACGGTTGTCACACACTCGTAGTCTAGTGTACTGGTGTCACACACTCGTAGTCAAGTGTACTGGTGTCATATACTCGTAGTCTAGTGTACTGGTGTCACACACTCATAGTCTAGTGTACTGGTGTCACTCACTCGTAGTCTAGTGTACTGGTGTCACACACTCGAAGTCTAATGTACTGGTGTCACACACTCGTAGTCTAGTGTACTGGTGTCACACACTCGTAGTCTAGTGTACTGGTGTCACACACTCGTAGTCTAGTGTACTGGTGTCGCTCGAAGTCTAGTGTACTGGTGTGCTCGTAGTCTTGTTTTACACAGGTTTACACAGGTTTAAAATTCAAAAATATTGGCTAACTGACGCTAACCGTCATATATTACAAAATCATATTGTTTATAAATCAATCAGCAGTTGATTCTATGATTAAATTTTGATGAATGACTGTTTCTAACGTAAAATTGTCTGAAAATTATCGCTCAGCCATTATTTTTTAGTTTTCTGTTCCAGGTTTTGATCTATTCTCCAAGTGCAAATCATTATGAAACACCCTAAGTATCAAATATGGTCAAAAAAATTAAAAAAAAACGAGTAGAGAACAAATTGGAAATTCAAAACAACTGATAAAGCTATTTTGAATAAACTTTTCCCAGGTGAGCTGTTACTATGGTAGACTGGTAGAGACTAGAGGTTCTTACCACGACAACACTACGTGTATCTGACACCAGTAGGTTCATCAAAATATGTGTCTGACACCAGTACATTATACAACGTGAGTGAAACCAATAAATCAGTGTACCAGACTTCTCTCGCACCAGTACACCAGACCAGTACACCAGACTATGTCATGTGTGTCTGATACCAGTAAACGTTGTCAAACTACGTGTGTCCGACAGCAACTTATACTTCGCTGATCAACTAATCTGAAAAAGTCCAGTACATCAAACAACATTATTCTGAAACCAGTTCTCCAGATAATGCGCCTGTGACACCAGTACACTAGACTACGAGTATGTGACACCAGTTCACTAGACTACGAGTATGTGACACCAGTACATTAGACTACGAGTGTGTGACATCAGTACACTAGACTAGGAGTGTGTGACATCAGTACACTTGACTACGAGTTTGTGACACCAGTACACTAGACTACGAGTGTGTGACATCAGTACACTAGTCAACGAGTGTGTGACACCAGTACACTAGACTACGAGTGTGTGGCACCAGTACACTAGACTACGAGTGTGTGACACCAGGACACTAGACTACGAGTATGTGACACCAGTACACTAGACTAGGAGTGTGCCACACCAGTACATTAGACTACGAGTGTGTGACACCAGTACACTAGACTACAAGTGTGTGACACCAGTACACTAGACTAGGAGTGTGCCACACCAGTACACTAGACTACGAGTGTGAGACACCAGTACACTAGACTACGAGTGTGTGACACCAGCTGTACACTAGACTACGAGTGTGCGACACAAGTACATTAGACTACAAGTGTGTGACACCAGTACACTAGACTACGAGTGTGTGACACCAGTACACTTGACTACGAGTGTGTGACACCAGTACACTAGACTGCGAGTGTGTGACACCAGTACACTAGACTACGAGTGTGTGACACCAGTACATTAGACTACAAGTGTGTGACACCAGTACGCAAGACCTCAAGTGTGTGACACCAGTACACTAGACTACGAGTGTGTGACACCAGTACACTAGACTACGAGTGTGTGACACCAGTACACTAGACTACGAGTGTGTGACACCAGTACACTTGACTACGAGTGTGTGACACCAGTACACTAGACTACGAGTGTGTGACACCAGTACATTAGACTACGAGTGTGTGACACCAGTAAACTAGACTACGAGTGGGTGACACCAGTACAATAGACTACGAGTGTGTGACACCAGTACACTTGACTACGAGTGTGCGTCGCACACTGTGCGACACAAGTACATTAGACTAAAAGTGTGTGACACCAGTATGCAAGACCTCGAGTGTGTGACACCAGTACACTAGACTACGATTGTGTGACACCATTATTTCATCATCTAGGTACTTCACTTCATAACCTATACTTACATACTTGCTAAATCCAATACTCACACACCTATACACTGATCACTGTGTACCGAAGGGTCGTACGTTGCTGCTTGTGTGCTGTGCAATGTATGTTACCCAATGTAATTCAATCATTGATGTGTGTATCGTGTAAACAATTATCTAGAGTAATGTGTAACTATATCATAAATACATCAGGCTAGACCGGTGAGAATCTTGCACAGCCGGTGGTAGAACTGCGAAAATATTGAATCGCAGCACAGTCACGTGACATCCACCTGACATTATGATTTCTGGGTGCAGCTGGCTAGACCGGTGAAAATCTAGCACAGCCGGTGGTAGAACTGCGAAAATATTGAATCGCAGGTCAGTCACGTGACATCCACCTGACATTATGATTTCTGGGTACAGCTGGCTAGACCGGTGAAAATCTTGCACAACCGGTGGTAGAACTGCGAAAATAAAGAATCAAAGGGAGCCTTTGGGGGGGTGTCTAGAATACGACGCACATCTTTACATCTTTGAGCTGTGATGATGACTAAATCTCTGTAATTATCACAGAGCCAATGTTCCGTTTCAGAGAATGGATCGTTTCAGAGGATCTGAGTTAGAGCGGACCACTGACCGCAGTCCAAAGCAAGCAGAACAGAGGATTCTCTTTAGGTTGAAGCAATATTCAAACACAGTGAATCAAGGATTCCGATGGTAAAATACCCAACATTCCACATTACAGCTGGATAATATAGCTGCTTGAAGTTAGTCTGTAGATTCATAAACAGGTGAATTGGTTAACAGTAAGTGTAAATTTAGTGTAATTTCGAATTACTGGCGAAAGCGACAATGACTTAAACAGGTTTATTATAACATTAGTAACTACTTATCCTTACTAAGCTGAATTTCGCAATGAGTAGTGCCACTACCAAATTTACTGATTGATGTTTCGTCAATTAGTTTCGTCACATTTATCACATACCCATGCTATACTAGAACATGGAATGATGGAATAAGAAATCATGGTGGGAAGTTCACTGATTACTCCCGGATATTATCTTGATTATTCAGTTAAATGATTGGTACTCATGATAAGAATTGAGTGAAATGATTGACGTACTCATGATAAGAATTGAGTTAAATGAGTGGTACTCATGATAAGAATTGAGTTAAACGATTGGTACTCATGATAAGTATTGAGTGAAATGATTTGTACTCATTATAAGAATTGAGTGTGGTTTGAACTCCGTTTCCGACCAGAGGAAGGAGGAGGAGGAGGAGGAGGAGGAGGAGGATATCTCATCATCATATACACAAACTGTAGGAGTATGTACAATAATTGCCAAGTAATTGCCGCCTGTTGCCATGGGATAATCATAATAGCGACAATATGGATGCTCATTGTATCGTGTAGTGCACAGACTTTCACCCTGTTTTTGAGCAAGTTCCGCGGAGATTCCCAGCAATTTCCACCAAACACTTACTAGATAGTGTGTGTGAACTGTTTGCCGGCAGATACCAAGGCAGAAACTCAGTAAGTGTCCAGTGGTAAGCTGCTGTTGGACGGTCATTATCTTAGCTTAGATCAGTGACTCGATGACTGTATCTAGTAGAATGCACTGGGATCCGTTATCAGGGCTCTCATGTACTGAAAGTTGTAGGTAGCTCGTAGGTAGCTCGTAGGACACATCTTAGACAAGCAAGATAATTTGCGATTTCTTGGAAACCGAATACACTTGATTACTCTTCCTTTAATAGTCGCTACTCCATATATTATATGCACATCCAAACCACCGACAAGAAGACATTCTACGATTCTATGATAATCTCAACTCCCAATTATCCATACGCCATAATATATCCTATGAGAATATGAAGCTATGAGAGTATGAGCTAATGAGGTCGGATCATGTTGACCTTTAGCTGATATACAACGCACATTTAAATCGTAGTGACTCCTGACACAAAGTACAAAATAATATGAAATGGTCTAGAGAAGCAGCTCTCCGATACTGTAACTCCTGAATCACTGGTTACCTGGGCACTGAGCAACTAACAAAGTAACAAGTAGACACAGGTACAAACACAGCCCGCTGGTATCTTAATAAATGCAGGCTCTTAAAAAGTTAAAAGGATGCAGGAGCACCATATATAATTTAAAACCCTTATTAGGGATCTACCCACAGAGAGGAATTGGGGTTATCAGCTTATCAGCATGTCCTACACGTGTAGATTCTACACTCTACACGTGTAGATTCTACACTCTACACGTGTAGATTCTACACTCTACACGTGTAGATTCTACACTCTACACGTGTAGATTCTACACTCTAACGTGTATCTAATCTACACGTGTATCTAATCTACACGTGTAGAATCTACACGTACCTGTAATAGAAGGCACCTGGAGACACTACCTACCTTAGGATGCAGGGTTGGCATGGAAACAGAACCTAGAGCAGCTGGAACGCTGGTTATACACTGTACTAATTCGTGCCTGGGTCTCAGAGACCAAGGATTTGAAGCTTATTTTAGTACTTTCTTATGACATTCCGGTAGGCAATAGATCTCCTACCATTAGATACACTGGATCTACGTCATAATCCACGGACAGTTGCGAAATTCCTGGTTCAAAAACAACTGTATTTGTTTAATAATTTGATGGATTAGATGATGGATTCTGATCATGCTTCCGCTTTTGGAACTGTCAGTTCCTCGTATCTTTGCCTTCTCCAATACTCCAATACTAATAGTGAATAAAATAAAAGATATAAAGGCTGTAGGTAAAATTACTTGATTACTATTTCCCTGATAAACACCGCACTTTAACATAACACACAGACAGTGTTATCTGTTAAACCCAACCCACAAAGGGATATATCAGGGTGAGGTAAGGGGTATTAATAACTACCGGTTACGTAACCAGAGGACCAACCAATAGGAGGCCTGTACGGCTTCAGGATCACATAGTGCACAATGAAAGTGTGTGTAATTAGTGTGTAAGAGTTTGTTAGTGTGTAAGTGTGTGTAAGTGTCTGTAAGTGTGTGTAAGTGTGTGTAAGAGTGTGTAAGTGTGTGTTAGTGTGTATAAGAGTGTGTGTAAGTGTGTGTAAGTGTGTCTAACAGTGTGTAAGTGTGTAATGTTATAAAGTCCGAAGGTTCACGACAACTCACAGTAACATTTACAGCTTTAAACTTTCAAAAGTACACAATCCCAGATGAAAGTCCTGACACCCTGACATACTAACATAGGTACCTAGGGACCTGAGCAATGGTAACTTCACCGAGAAATTTATGAATACTCACTACGATAGCATCTGCTGAGCGATCAAGATCTAAGTTTGATGAGCAGAATGCAAGCCCTGTCGCTAACTAATCCGTGTCAATTATTAAACTTATTCTATAAAGGTGACTAGAATACTCCCACTGTTCACTTGATAACAACATTCTCTACTTAGAAAGAAGAGCGAGTCTCCCCGGATAACCAATGTGAGAAAATCACACCAAACTTTCTCGCACCGAATTAGGACTTGTAATAACCCCAGCGTATGTCTCATTTCTCAAAGAAAGATACGTGGTTTGAGAGTTTGAGGGTTTTGCATATGCAGTCAATGGGTACTGGAATCATGTACTTTCGTGTGTACAAGACTAGTCCATAATAATATGTTCATGTTATACAAACATTATGTTTTTCATGCGCGTCATAGTCGTGCGCGGCTTACTGCAATACTGCCTGTTATTAGCAGCCAGTAAGCCGCGCACGATTACGCCGCGCACGTAGGAGTTCGACGTGTTGCTGATACCCAATTTCCGGTGTAAGCTCCAATCAGAGATCCCAAGCTCATCAAGATAAACACTAATTCGAGGAATAAGATGAAGTGGGAGCTATAACATCATGAATTAACGTCTGCAGATTAAACGTTAACCGAGATACGCGGCGTTATTACCTGATTATCTGGGTCAATTAACTCATTACGACGATAATTTACTATTACTAAGAGAATATGAACACTTTACTTCCAGGCAAGCAATATAATTTTACATAGGATAATATACTAATATAGCACAGTAACTCGTGAATCATCAGATTACATCGCGTTCTGAACTTCAAGGCGAGTGTACGAGCACTCTATATGGATTATAAAAAATTAGAGAAGTCTAAAGAATGACAAGAGTCAACGTTAATAAGAAATTTACACCCTTTTTCGTAATTTGTCAAAATTAAAGAGTGTTTAAAGCAATTAATAATACAATATGATCAACTTAATTTAAAATAATTTAAAATTTTCTGATTGCTACTTAGATTTGATCTTCTTTTTCCGAAGATCGTTGTGAAATTTTCTGTTTACGATAAACGATTCTAGCAATCGAAAGTTCATATCAAATGGTTCCGAATTCAGTGAGCAATCAAACTAATAGCAAAAAATATGTACGTTAAACTGTTCCAAGCGTTGTGTAGGATTTGGAAGGTAGTTGTATGATCTACTGATCCAAAGGAGGTTGAAAAGGTAGGTATCAATTTGTCAACTTTCAAAACACATCCAACATTGAGAATATGGCGAGATGTTCGTTTCCTTGGAGATGTTCATTTCCTTGGAGATGTTCATTTCCTTGGAGATGTTCATTTCCTTGGAGATGTTCATTTCCTTGGAGATGTTCGTTTCCTTGGAGATGTTTCCTCCCTTCCTTGGTAACGAGATGTCTGTTCCCTTAGCAACCGCCTTCCTCACCTCTGTCCGTGTCCGTGATACAAGTAACCGTGTCGAGTTGATACTTGCACGGGGTCTCTGAACTTCGCCACTTCCCCGAACTCTGTGGCCCTCCTATCGAAGGAAATGTCCTGGTCTTGCTGTAAGGGCACTTCAGATCGTCTTTGTCTGGCGCCCAAGGTTTGTCCGCCGCCCAAGGTTCGTCTGGCGCCCAAGGTTCGTCTGCCACCCAAGGTTTGCCTGGCGCCCAAGGTTCTCGTGCTAGAAACCCAGAGGAGAGCAGCAACAATAAGAAGCAGACAGCGTCGCATTTTGAGAGGGCTTCGCAGAATAAAGCCTTCAAAAAGGTTATTAAATAGAGCATGTTCTTCTGATGCCTCTTGTCATTAGCCGGAGATTACCTCGACCCAGCCCCTATTGGAGCACCCCCACACCTGATGCACCCTGACGACATGGCAGGGTACAATAGCAGGAAATTGACGGCATGGAACCCTACAATGGCTGGAATCTGACAGGCTTCATCACTTTGAGGTGCCAGAAACAGGGTGATTGCGTTGGTCGTTAGCGGCCCCAGATATAACGACAAATTGACAGCAATACAGGGCACCGAATGATTTGACGCAACAGCTCACGTAAAAATATTATGTAGATCACGAGTAAGAGAACAAGTTAAAGGGCAAAGTTAATGGCAATTTAGAACCGTTTATCCCTCGAAGTGGAGCACAAAATGAGAAAAGCGATACGATTTCACCTGAGATTGCTCCTTCACCGCCATTTCAGGGAAACTTGAGAACACTAAGTAGAAATAGAAATCCTCTACAGATTTACGAGAAGATCCTTGCGTAACATTCGAGCTATTTCACAATGGGTCAAATAGTGATTAAATCCTACTTTTGTTATTAAAGCCCTAAGTACAGTATATCATTTTTTTCTTCATTGTTGAAATGGAAGTATCTTCTGAGTTTTCATAGAATTCAGTGGAGCAAGGAGACTGAAGTAGGACTATGATATGTCCAAGCACGATGTAAGAGTGTACTAAGGTGGACGATATCTATGGTTTATCATGTTCTTATCGACAGAACTTCAATCAAATTAATTGTCACAATCATCTGTATTATCGTTTAGTCGTATCATGTATTATTATCATGTTTATTTACATGTTTATCACGCTTAATAATGTTTAAAATGTTTATGTACTTGCAGTGCAATCAGCCAATGTCAGTATCTGTTGTTATTATGCCACATAACAATAACATACACCTACAGACGAACACACAGACACAGACAAACACACAGACACAGACAAACACACACCTACAGACACACACACAGACAAACACACAGACACAGAGCCAATATAGACAGTTGAACACAGACACAATGAAGCCTTAGTGAGGGTCGTTTTTAAAAACTGTGTATAACTCAGGAGGGCACCAAGCTGTCATTGTGCACTGCTACACATTACACAGCCTACACAACCTACACAGCCTAGTAGCCTACACAACCTACACTAAAAGCTACAACCCACACTGGCTCATGACCTCAAGTATAACTCACAATAAACCCCAAAGTATAGACACCAATGGGAGCTCTTCTACGAATTAAGGTCACTGAATCACTGGGAACTGCTCCTGATGATCTTGTTCACCATTAAACGTAGACGGACACGTACGCAGCCTCACCAAAACATTTCATTGCATTCATTTCCTGGCACCTCTTTCAGCAGCAAACATTAGAAATTCTTACAGTATTCAGAACTGAACCTAGATTTAAAGATGAAGAACTCACTCTTCTTTTGTAGTAGAGGATCCAGTGTCACGCAGTTGTACAGAAGGGGTGATGACTTTCCTTCGCAACCGCGATGCGATGTCTTTAGGTCTGAAATCAATGCCTTGTCAAGGAGTGATTCACAACGGCAATACCAAAGTAATTATTAATAAGGTAAGTTTGGAAATCTGTGCACTATGCAATTATCATACCATTTACCCTTATCTGACAGTAACAACGGATGAATGATTGATTGAACCCACTAGTAAGGTCATTATAGAGTTGAACCGGGAAAAAATTGATACAAGCATGAAACCTTCACTAAGAGTTAGTTTCAGGTCTAATAAACATATCCTGAAAGTTCTCAAACTCAGATACCTTGAGAACATTTTTTTATGGGCCACGCCCTTTTTTGGACTGCCCCGAATTCCCCAAAATTGCCAAAAATTTAATTTCAGCCCGACTAGGCATGTAGGGTGTCTAGAATAAGGTTTTTGATGACGCTGAATCGATTCCCGATGTCAGTTTTCCATACTGACCTTCAGGTGAGGCCCTACATGGGACCACGCCCATTTTTGAGGCCCGCGTAAGCCTAAATTATCAATAACCATACTTTGATCAATACCATACATATAGGTAGTCAAAATTATGGTTTTTGAGGACGCTGAGTCGATTCCCGATGTTTGTTTTGCACTCAGACGTTCCTATATGACCCTAGCCTTGACCACGCCCATTTTTAACCAAGGCGCACTGGGCCCAAAATTACACAATTGACTTTGCAGTCGATATAATGCATGTAGGGTGTCTAGGATATGGTTTTTGATGGCACTGAGTCGATTCCCGCTGGCAGTTTTTCATACCAACCTTCCAGTGAGGCTCTTCATGCGACCACGCCCACTTTTGAGGCCCCCATAAGCCTCAAAATACCATTAACCACAATTCGATCAAATGCATGAATGTGGACAATCAAAACTTTAGTTTTTGATGTCGCTGAGACGACTCTTGATGTTAGTTGTGGACTCAGAACTTCCTCTCAGGCCCCAGCCAGCCTTGACCACGTGAGTGAGGCCGACAGTCAACATAATGTATGTAGACCAGTGTCGAAATATTATGGTGTTTGGTGGTGCCTGAATGGATTGCTAGTGCCAGTTTTGCTGTTTTGTATTCCAACCGCTTCTTGAGAATGCACCAGATTCATTGTCCCCTACAGTGATTGAAATATGCCTGAACAACAAGATCAGGGTGAGCTGTCTGATAGATACTGGCAGTAGTGACAGTTTTCTAAACCATAATATTGTGAATAAGTATGGATTAGATATGAAACCCAGTAAAGACAAGCCAGTTACTCTCGCAGCAGGAGAGAATGAGGTCCAAGTCATGGGAGTATGTACTATCAGTTTTGACCTGTCTGGGTACCAATATAGAAATGTTAAGCTAAAGGTACTAGATTCTCTCTGCACGGACATGATTCTGGGAATAGACATTATGAAACAGCATAGCTCAGTTCAATTCCACATGGGAGGGAAAGGTGAGGATCTAATCATCGATGGATCAGCCCCAATTTGTGGCCTCACAATAGTGAACCGAGAACCTCAGAAACTCTTTGAGTACCTTGATGAGGGATGCAAACCAATCCGGGCCCCAACACGGAAGTACTCAAATGATGATAATAAGTTTATTGCAAAGGAGATTCAGAGAATGCTGAAGGAAGGAATCATCCTCCCTAGCTCATCCCCGTGGAGAGCACAGCTTCATATCGACAAAGATGAGAAAACAGGAAAGAAGCGGTTGTGTGTGGACTATTCACAAACGATTAACAAGTACACTCAGCAAAATGCATATCCCTTGCCAACTATGCATGATCAAGTGACTGAAATATCAAGGTATAAATACTATAGCCACCTTGATCTCACCAGTGCCTATCATCAGCTGCCACTGCATGAATCAGAGCGTATGTTTACAGCCTTTGAAGCCCAAGGCAACCTCTATGAATTCACAAGAGTTCCGTTTGGTGTCACAAATGGCCCTCCTATCTTCCAGAGAGAGATCGATGATTGTATTCGAGAAATGAGTTAGAAGCCACCTTTGCATACATCGATAACATAACAATTGCTGGAATGACTAAGGAGGAATATGACAAGAACCTGAAACGGTTCTTGGAGGTTGCTCAGAAGAATAACTTTGTATTCAATGAGGAGAAAAGTGTGATATGTAAAGAGAGCATTGATATCTTGGGATATCGGATATCTCAGAACTCCTTGAAACCAGATCCGGCTCGCCTGAAGCCATTGCAAGACCTCCCAGCACCAGAGGATATCAAAGGACTGAAGCGAATCATTGGCCTATTTGCTTACTATTCCAGCTGGATCTCAAGTTATTCTGAGAAGATAAGGCCACTCTTAGATACCAAAAGCTTCCCCTTATCAGATAATGCACTGAAGGCTTTTGAAGACTTGAAGGCAGAATTAAGTAGAGTAACACTTCAAAGAATAGATGAGAACCTGCCCTTCACAGTTGAAACCGATGCGTCTGATTTTGCTATAGCAGCCATTTTGAACCAGTAGTAAGGGATGTATCTGCCCCAGGCTGTAACCCCCTGTGAACTAAATCCTCCCAAAGATGTTAGAACGTTTTTCGGTAGTTCATAGGTCATAGAAACCCCCTAAGAACTTAAGAAAGTTATCCAAAAAATTCCTTGGGGAACCTTGATTTTTTACCCCTTTTTTACCCGCGCGTGGGTTAAAACTTTAAATGGCGATATCTCGGCTTCCTTTTGAGATACGGAGCTCAACAACCACACTAAAATATGCGCAATGGACACATTTAGTTGGGCGGGTCATGGTCCCAGGTCGCTATTTTGAACCGTTTTCGAGATAATCGCCAAAAACCCCTTTTTCGCTATGTGCGAAGGGGTAAAAAAGTGGTCCCGGTAAAGACAGCTGTACTGTGGGTAAATTGGCACTTATTATGATCACAGACACGTCTATCAGTTCTTCATAGCCTAACATAACACCAGAAAAAAGTTATCCAAAAAATTCCATAATTTAATCCCTTTTCACCCCTTTTCAAACCCCCGTAAGCCAAATTTTCAAATAGGGATATCTCGGCTTCGTTTTGAGATACGGAGCTCAATAACCACTTTAAAATATGCGCAATGGTCACATTTGGTTGGGCGGGTCATGGTCCCAGGTCGATATTTCGAACCGTTTTCTAAATAATCGCCAAAAACCCCTTTTTCGCTATGCGCGAAGGGGTAAAAAGTGGTCACGGTAAATACAGCTGTACTGTGGGTAAATTGGCACTAGTCATGATCATAGACATGTTTATCAGTTGTTCATAGCCTGAAGTAACACCAAAATAAAGTAATCCATAAAATTCCATAATTAAACCTCTTTTCACCTCTTTTTTAAACCCCTGTGTAAGCCAAATTTTGAATTTGGGATATTTTGACTTTCAATTGAGATACCTACAGAGGTCAACAACCACTCTAAAATGTCTAGAATGAGCACATTTGGTGGGTTAAAATATGGTTTCAAGTGTTTATATCATACCAATTTGATGAAAATTTCTAAAACCCCATTTTTTTGCCAAATTCAGTGGGTTAAACGTATAAAAGAGGTCGAAATATGTCTTAGGCGAGTAATCATTTTCACATAAGATGGACATTTCTGATTGTTAACAAAACATAAAACACTATTATAATCCATAAATACATCGTACTGAAATGGAGAAGCAGTAATTTTAAGTTTCGATATTACAAAATAAGCAACTAAAATCATTTCTTTAAATTTAAAGATGTTCTTTAAATTTAAAGATGTTCTACCATTTGAATGTAAATCTGGAGTAATATATTACACTAAATGTAAAAAATGTGGGCCGAGTGCGGCTTATTTGGGTAAAACCAAAAACACAGTTTACGAAAGATTTTATGGTTCTAATGGTCATCTTAATGCTAGGACTAAGAGTAGTGCCCTCCATTTGCACATATCCGAAACGCAGGTGACCCGGATGCGAATTTGACTTCAAGGACACTGAAATCCTTGGAAGATGTTCTCACGATCTTCGGCTCCGCTATATGGAGAGTATTATGCTCAAGTTAGGTAGAAAACAGACACTTAATACGCAGGAGTGGTCGATTCCGCTCAACATTTTCTAAGCACTGCTTTGTATTAAATGCATTGATTTTGTATCGGTTTTAACACTTTATCTGTACAATATCATCAGTGATTAGACTTTGATAGTAATTTATTAATTTCTGTTGGTTTGCTACGTAGTATGACATATTTTGTGGTTTTCAGTGTGTAACGCCGTCTAGTTTAAATTTACCAGTTTAAAGATAATGTTTGTGTGCTTGTAGGCTATAAAGTATTATATATTCGCTTGCTAGCATTGTATAATAAATAATCAATATTCAGGTTGAAAATGACATAAAGCATATGTCGAAATATTCCTAATATGACGGCTTTTTATTTTGTTTTCAAGTTTATTCTGCTACTCCGCTTCCCGCCCAACATTTCTTTTCATCTTATAAGGGTCCTTCAGATTTAGATGCTACTTATCTTTCAAACCAATGAGGTTCGAAATAGCAGTGTTTCTGAACTTCTTTCTCCAGCAGAAAGCACACAGAATCATGTTGCAACAATAAACAACATAACTGCTGCCAGTAAGGAAATTTCTGTCCTCTTTGACAGTTTGCCCAAGCTTCTCTCTTTATCAGATAAGCCTCATGGATGTTGGATAGTTGCTTTCATGATGTCATTCTTTAAAGAGTGTTTTAACATGGTATATATCCAACCAAGTATATCCCATATCTTCCTTGCTGCCAGAGTTGGGATTAATATATGCTTGAAGAGTCATATTTTTTCAGGTGGGTATAATATCTTGTGGTAAGTGCTTGGGAATTTACCTTCAACTTCAATTCTTGAGAAACCATTACAAAATCCAAGGTATAAGGGCACACCCATTTATACATTTGTGGTAACCATACTCCAACGCCCAGCTAGACTAACAGCAATAGAACTGTGGTTTGTGGCCAGCCATATGCCACCATCCATAATGAAAGTTGACAATTGCTTGCAATGCAAAATCATGAATGGACAAGTTATGTTGAATACATTATTAAGGCAAGAGCACGAAATTGATGCTTTAAGGCCATCTATGCATTGTCTAATTGACATTGTCTAATTCCGTAGAAACCCCCACCTTTCCTGGCCAGTATGTTTGGCTGGATAATATTTGAGCATGGCTCTCTACCGGAAGGAATGAATCCAATCTGAAAAACCTAGATGTTGGGACAACATCTTCCTAAAATGCAAGTGGAACTTATATTTGTATTTTCATTTCAACAGTGTTTGTTTGGCCCAGGTCAAAAATATTGAAGTGTCATGTTATGATGAATGGTCTCATTTAGAGTATCCATACTTTCCATGATTACTGTACATCTTTGAACACAAAATTTTCATCCAAAATATTATGCAGTTTACTTTATGCGTGGGTTTGCTCTATGTGGGTTTTTATGTGGATTTGGTTTATGGTATGGCCAGCTCTAAAATTCTACCTGAATACCACGAATGGTCAATCAGAAATGGTCATTATACTATTATATATCAAAATGATGACTCACCTAAGACGTATTTGACCTCTTTCATACGTTTAGCCCCCTGAATTTGGTAAAAAATTTCCAAATTCCATCAAATCGATATGAGATATGAGATAGAAACTTGCAACCTTGTTCTACCCCACCAAATGTGCTCATTCTAGACATTTTAGAGTGGTTGTTGACCTCTGTAGGTATCTCAATTGAAAGTCAAAATATCCCAAATTCAAAATT
Source organism: Beroe forskalii (assembly GCA_011033025.1). Classification (NCBI taxonomy): domain Eukaryota; kingdom Metazoa; phylum Ctenophora; class Nuda; order Beroida; family Beroidae; genus Beroe; species Beroe forskalii. The sequence goes on from WFMF01000014.1 coordinate 352,407, forward strand.
TGGCTTACACAGGGGTTTAAAAAAGAGGTGAAAAGGGGGTTAAATTATGGAATTTTTTGGATTACTTTATTTTGGTGTTACTTCAGGCTATGAACAACTGATAAACATGTCTATGATCATAACTAGTGCCAATTTACCCGCAGTACAGCTGTATTTACCGTGACCACTTTTTACCCCTTCGCGCATAGCGAAAAAGGGGTTTTTGGCGATTATCTCGAAAACGGTTCAAAATATCGACCTGGGACCATGACCCGCCCAACCAAATGTGACCATTGCGCATATTTTAAAGTGGTTATTGAGCTCCGTATCTCAAAACGAAGCCGAGATATCCCTATTTAAAAATTTGGCTTACGCGGGGGTTTGAAAAAGGGGTGAAAAGGGGATTAAATTATGGAATTTTTTGGATAACTTTTTTCTGGTGTTACTTTAAGCTATGAAGAACTGATAGACGTGTCTGTGATCATAATAAGTGCCAATTTATCCACAGTACAGCTGTCTTTACCGGGACCACTTTTTTACCCCTTTGCGCATAGCGAAAAAGGGGTTTTTGGCGATTATCTCGAAAACGGTTCAAAATAGCGACCTGGGACCATGACCCGCCCAACTAAATGTGTCCATTGCGCATATTTTAGTGTGGTTGTTGAGCTCCGTATCTCGAAAAGAAGCCGAGATATCGCCATTTAAAGTTTTAACCCATCGCGGCGGGTAAAAAGGGGTAAAAAATCAAGGTTCCCCAAGGAATTTTTTGGATAACTTTCTTAGGGGGTTTCTATGACCTATGAACTACCGAAAAACGTTCTAACATCTTTGGGAGGATTTAGTTCACAGGGGGTTACGGGTCAATCCCTTACTACAGGAGGGCAGGCCAGTGGCTTTCTTCAGTCGGTCCATGAAGAAAAATGAACTGTCACACCCAGCAGTAGAAAAAGAAGCATGTGCAGTCGTGGAAGCACTTCGTAAGTGGAGTCATTTTTTGTATGGCAAACATTTTACACTGTTCACTGACCAGGAGGCAGTCAGTTATATCTTTGACAGGAAGAACAAAAAACTTACGAAGATAAAGAATGACAAGATGACTCGCTGGCGTATTGAGCTGTCATGTTTTGATTTTGACATTGTTCATAAACCTGGTGTGTCTAATGTTGCCGCTGATGCCATGTCTCGTGTTGCCTCTATTCACAGTAAAGATTTGGGCAAGCTCAAAGAATTGCATTCAGCATTGGCACACCCTGGCGTGACACGTTTTTTACACTTTGTACGCTCTAAAAATCTACCCTTTTCTGCAGAGGATGTTCGTAATGTTGTTACTAAATGCCCTTCATGTTGTAAAATAAAGCCTCGGTTCTATAGAGATCAGTCAGACAAACACCTAATTAAGGCAACAGCAGCATTTGAGCGCCTTAATGTGGACTATAAAGGACCATTACCTGATTCAGTCATCTCTGATAACAAATATATCTTACACATTGTCGATGAATACTCCAGATTCCCATTTGCATTTGCCTGTAGTGATATGAAGTGGACAACTGTCAAATCATGTTTTCTTCAGCTGTTCGCTCTTTTTGGGACACCACAATATGTTCATAATGACAATGGGCGTAATTTCTTGTGTAAGGAGCTGAAGGATTTCTTGCATTCCCACCAAATTGCAACAAGCAAGACAAGTCCTTATAACCCCAGGGGAATGGACAGGTTGAAAGATATAATGGGGTATTATGGAAAGCCATTTCAGTGCAGTTGGAAGAAAGAGGACTTCCTGAGAGCCACTGGGAAAGATTCCTCCCAGATGCATTGCACTCAATGCGTTCCCTGTTATGTACTGCAACAAACAGTACACCACATGAGCGTTTCTTCAGCTTAAACAGGAAGACGTGTAATGGCACCACATTGCCTACATGGTTGACAACACCTGGGCCAATCTTACTTAAGAGGCATGTGCGAAAGTCAAAGTATGAGCCTTTAGTAGAGGAGGCAGAACTAATTGATGCAAATGCCAATTATGGACGAGTGAAACTCCATAATGGGACAGAGAAGACTGTGTCACTCCGTGATCTAGCCCCAATTGGTGAATGTAACCCACAAAATCTGGTTGCAAAGGTTCCCAATTTGTCAATCAAAAGATGCCAATCCAACCAGGAGACAATGTGGCTCTTGGCCAGGAATTAAATGTTGAGGGTGGGAGGATTGTTGATAATGTTAATGATCATGAATTAACTGTTGATAAGGATGATGAGTTTAATTCAAGTGAAATGAATGTTGAAAATGAAAATCTAACATCAAGGGTGATACTGATAGTATTGGTAATCATGATAATGTCTATGTTACTCGATATGGTCGTGTGTCGCGCCCAGTTGAGCGATATTGAATATTAAACGAAATTTCAATTGAATTCTTACTAAATGAATTTCCAGGGGAGATTGTTGTATATTTATATTATGATGATTGATGATATTGACCCTTTTATATCTGATTACTATAATCACATTGATTGATATTATCTCATTACTTAATATAATGTTCTTGATTCTAGTTACATGATTAAAGCTAAACATATGTTTCCAATCATCATCGTTGTGTCTCATTGGATCAAAGTTCAGATTAGCACAATAGTCATGAGTCTGACCCGGTTTGGGTACCAATGCCCTTCGCACTAGGTATGATGTTGTGCTAAGGAAGAAAGGATGACAGATTCTTCTCAACCGAAGCAGCCGCACATTTCACTCAGGTGAGGAAACGGAGCAGCTGCTGGTTACATGAGGAAATACTGATCAGTGATAAGTGTTTAAATGATTGGATGGGCCAATGACGTAGAATCAACTAGGCCGGGTGGCACACATGCCAAGCCCAGACTCATACTTACTGTTTCTTTGACAGAGGATGAAGGACGTGTAGCTGTACCACTGAGCATGTTGCTCCTATCCTTCCATCCATGTTCCAAGTTCAGAAATCCAAACCAGTGCCTTTGAAAACTTCTCGCCTTTGATCTGATTGTCGCCTGTGGATTAGCCCTCGGCATAAATTGCCGTCTGTTTTTTGTATTTGATGATAGGTAAACATTAAAAGCGACAATATTTCAGCATTGAGAAATATGGATGAAGCTGCCGTTGATATTTTAGACTTTGGTGTAATGCAATATTAGTTTTAGTAGGTTGCTGTGTGCACTCTTATCTGAATCAAACAGGTTAGGTTTGGTGATTCAGAGTCGATGGCAAATGGAATGTAACTATCAGCACATAGAAATGGAGTGCAAAAGTAAAGACACTACTCAGACGTATGGCTCTTATGGAAAGCTAAGGGATGGTGCCTGGCTCTGAGCAGTGAGCAGAAGAGTTTGCAAGGGTGAGGGACGAGGGTGAAGGAGGACTGAGTTAAAGGGTGAGAACTGAGGGAGCACTCAAGGGTTACCTGATTATTAGGATGATACCGAATACCGATACCAATACTATAAAGTATAATAAATTTACTCCTCGTCAAACCTGCGGCCTGATAGAAAGTTCTGAGTCCACAACAAACATCGAGAGTCGTCTCAGCGACATCAAAAACTAAAGTTTTGATTGTCCACATTCATGCATTTGATCGAATTGTGGTTAATGGTATTTTGAGGCTTATGCAGGCCTCAAAAGTGGGCGTGGTCGCATGAAGAGCCTCACAGGAAGGTCGGTATGAAAAACTGCCAGCGGGAATCGACTCAGCGCCATCAAAAACCATATCCTAGACACCCTACATGAATTACATCGACTGTAAAGTCAATTGTGTAATTTTGGGCCCAACGCGCCTTGGTGAAAAATGGGCGTGGTCAAGGCTAGGGCCATAAAGGAACGTCTGAGTGCAAAACAAACACCGGGAATCGACTCAGCGTCCTCAAAAACCATAATTTTGACTACCTATATGTATGGTATTGATCAAAGTATGGTTATTGATAATTTAGGCTTGTACGCGGGCCTCAAAAATGGGCGTGGTCCCATGTAGGGCCTCACCTGAAGGTCAGTATGAAAAACTGACATCGGGAATCGATTCAGCGTCATCAAAAACCTTATTCTAGACACCCTACATGCCTAGTCGGGCTGAAATTAAATTTTTTGGCAATTTTGGGGAATTTGGGGCAGTCCAAAAAAGGGCGTGGCCCATAAAAAATGTTCTCAAGGTATCTGAGTTTGAGAACTTTCAGGATATGTTTATTAGACCTGAAACTAACTCTTAGTGAAGGTTTCATGCTTGTATCAATTTTTTCCCGGTTATGCAAAATTTTTATCTAATATCACCTTACTACACCTTCGAAGGCGCTTTGCCTCTTTCATGGGCAGCTCTAACAGAATTTGACAAAATCGAACACATTAGCACATAAATCTCAAATTATCCTCAAAATTAGTCCGAATAAAGTAATAACTGTACTTCACTCCACACTCAATGAGGAAGGTTACCTATATCTGAGAGTATTGACTGAGGAGGAGGAAGCAGATTTACTGAGGGGGTTACTCTCCATTAGACGGCTCATGAACCTCGGAGACTTGGACTTCTCCTTGCAAGAGCTCCCTCCGCTGCCAACACTTAAACAATAGGGAACAATAGGGAACAAGGGGGAACAATAGGGAACAATAGCACAGGTGAAATGATTAGGTTTGTTTTACCACGTGACCCCAACTTTTATCAATTAAGTTAAACATCTTCAGCCCTCTAACCGTGTACACAAGATAACAACTAAAGTTTGTGTGCATACAGTATAATACTATGTAAAACAATATTACATCATAATTATGTACAAACTAAGCGGATTTCAGATCGAGAGACGGATTTAAAGAAATCCTCGACAATCATAGCCCATAGGTTCAATGAGCTGAGTACTTAGCCAAACCAAATCGATCTGTCTAAATTTTCCAAATAACACTGTGACGTAGATACCATCAATTATGCACATAACAAATGTACTGTTTGTAATAATATGTTTACTCAAGGCTGCATCATAAGGCAGGAGATTTCAAATTCAGGAAGCAGTTCCTCTGATTTTATTATACCTAAATATATACCCAAATAATAAGGGCTCTTTACAATAGTTTCTTTGCACAAACTGAAGAGAAATACCTATCAATATCAAGCTATCAATGTCAAGCTACGAACATTGGTTCAGATGAAATTTTATTTCCTCATGCCATGTAAAAAGTACGGAGGAGTGAAGGACTGAAGGTTATTAAACAATAAGCATGCTGTTCATGATCCAGGATCCTCTAGAGGATAAATATTTCTCATTGCATATGATTTGATACTTAATAATGAAAGGATGCTTAATCTAAAACATGCAATCCTGTACCTTACTTACCAAGAGGAAACATTCGCCTGATTCATCACATGCACAATTCAATGCAATTGAATGAAATATGTATGTAAGTATAATTTAATCAAAAGGAGACAAAGCTGTCCATCATTAATTCTTTATATAATGATTGGTGGTGACTGCAGCTTATCTGAAATTTGAGTCTACTATTTTCTTCAAGTGCTATTTAAATGTTTTTTCAAGTGTTGCTGACTTTATTATTTCATTAACTATTTTATGACAAGGGAGAGAGCTACACTTATGATGGATTGCTTACCTATTTATCAAAATATTATTGAAAAAGGTAAAAGTTTTATCTGAACAAATAGAAATTAAAAGACCTTGAGTCGTCATCAAAAACATAGTTCAATGGTTCATATAAGAAAGAATTAACTGCTAAGACAATCATGCTAGATTCAGGGAGAGAGGGAGGTACATCGAGACCCAGGCTCGTGAAGCTGAAAAGCACTGGGACAGTGGCTGCTGGTATGAGGAGGAAGATGGATTTGATAAAGGACAGAGTTGTTCAAGTAATTGTTTATCTGCCCTGGTTTGACTTTTAGAGAGGGAGCACAGGACTGTATGCTGGAACTGAAGACACTGTGCTGAGCAACCTGACAGAGCTCACGTCATAAGGAGGGGTTGTTGATACTGTGGACAAGGACAGAAGTAGCCATTGAGGATAAGAGATGCATAATTGGGCATGTCTAATTTTTGACAAAGGGGGTACAGTCATCAATTTCTACCTTTGTGTGGACTGTGGAGTTGCAGTTATAACTGTATTTTATTTATATCATTATCTTATATGTTGATATTGCATTTTGGTAATTGCTAGCCCCCAGTTGTGAGTACACAGGGCTGTATAGTCCTCACAATTATTTGAAATCTACAGACTGTTTTAGCTGAGTTTCACTTTCAGCAATCCTTTTATCTTTTCATTGGTGTGCTGTGTCCTGTGAAAGGACCTTTTTATTATATATTGTCATATTTTTTCATATACATTTGAAAAGCCCTTAGTGGTGCAGTAAGCAGATTTGCAATCAATCAAAATCCGTTTTGTCTGCTTTTGAATAGCAGACAAGTGTGCAAGTGTTCAACAAAGTGTGAAAGTGCATGAAAAAGTGTGTGTGCAAAATGACATATAGGTACTATTGTCTAATGTTTATTTGATACTGAAAGATTGTGCCACAATCTATTTAATCTGATAGACAAATGTTCATCTAATGCATCTCATGGAATGCAGACATTCACAATCCAAATGAGCTGCACTTGTATAAACATACGAGCTGCACCTTGTATAAAGACTTCGCCAATGAAGCTCTGATAGAAAACACTCTGTCTTGGGCTCCAATCATTCTTCTTTCCTAATATGGTATGGTTGTTTTAATAATAAAATTCCTCAAATGAATGAAATTTGATTCATATTTGCCACTTGGATTAACTGCCAAACCCCAGACTTAATCCAGCTGGACAAAGGTATCTTGAATATTTTAAAACTCAATAAATAAATAAAATCCTTACAGCATCTATGAATATAAACCGTTGCAATTTTGTTCACGTCGAATTAAGGCGAGGGAGTAAAAACTAAATACACTTTGTGCTAATCTGAACTTTGATCCAATGAGACACAACAATGATGATTGGAAACATATGTTTAGCTTTAATCATGTAACTAGAATCAAGAACATTATATTAAGTCATGAGATAATATCAATCAATGTGATTATAGTAATCAGATATAAAGGGTCAATATCATCAATCATCATCATATAAATATACAACAATCTCCCCTGGAAATTCATTTAGTAAGAATTCAATTGAAATTTCGTTTAATATTCAATATCGCTCAACTGGGCGCGACACACGACCATATCGAGTAACATAGACATTATCATGATTACCAATACTATCAGTATCACCCTTGATGTTAGATTTTTCATTTTCAACATTCATTTCACTTGAATTAAACTCATCATCCTTATCAACAGTTAATTCATGATCATTAACATTATCAACAATCCTCCCACCCTCAACATTTAATTCCTGGCCAAGAGCCACATTGTCTCCTGGTTGGATTGGCATCTTTTTGATTGACAAATTGGGAACCTTTGCAACCAGATTTTGTGGGTTACATTCACCAATTGGGGCTAAATCACGGAGTGACACAGTCTTCTCTGTCCCATTATGGAGTTTCACTCGTCCATAATTGGCATTTGCATCAATAAGTTCTGCCTCCTCTACTAAAGGCTCATACTTTGACTTTCGCACATGCCTCTTAAGTAAGATTGGCCCAGGTGTTGTCAACCATGTAGGCAATGTGGTGCCATTACACGTCTTCCTGTTAAAGCTGAAGAAACGCTCATGTGGTGTACTGTTTGTTGCAGTACATAACAGGGAACGCATTGAGTGCAATGCATCTGGGAGGAATCTTTCCCAGTGGCTCTCAGGAAGTCCTCTTTCTTCCAACTGCACTGAAATGGCTTTCCATAATACCCCATTATATCTTTCAACCTGTCCATTCCCCTGGGGGTTATAAGGACTTGTCTTGCTTGTTGCAATTTGGTGGGAATGCAAGAAATCCTTCAGCTCCTTACACAAGAAATTACGCCCATTGTCATTATGAACATATTGTGGTGTCCCAAAAAGAGCGAACAGCTGAAGAAAACATGATTTGACAGTTGTCCACTTCATATCACTACAGGCAAATGCAAATGGGAATCTGGAGTATTCATCGACAATGTGTAAGATATATTTGTTATCAGAGATGACTGAATCAGGTAATGGTCCTTTATAGTCCACATTAAGGCGCTCAAATGCTGCTGTTGCCTTAATTAGGTGTTTGTCTGACTGATCTCTATAGAACCGAGGCTTTATTTTACAACATGAAGGGCATTTAGTAACAACATTACGAACATCCTCTGCAGAAAAGGGTAGATTTTTAGAGCGTACAAAGTGTAAAAAACGTGTCACGCCAGGGTGTGCCAATGCTGAATGCAATTCTTTGAGCTTGCCCAAATCTTTACTGTGAATAGAGGCAACACGAGACATGGCATCAGCAGCAACATTAGACACACCAGGTTTATGAACAATGTCAAAATCAAAACATGACAGCTCAATACGCCAGCGAGTCATCTTGTCATTCTTTATCTTCGTAAGTTTCTTGTTCTTTCTGTCAAAGATATAACTGACTGCCTCCTGGTCAGTGAACAGTGTAAAATGTTTGCCATACAAAAAATGACTCCACTTACGAAGTGCTTCCACGACTGCACATGCTTCTTTTTCTACTGCTGGGTGTGACAGTTCATTTTTCTTCATGGACCGACTGAAGAAAGCCACTGGCCTGCCCTCCTGGTTCAAAATGGCTGCTATAGCAAAATCAGACGCATCGGTTTCAACTGTGAAGGGCAGGTTCTCATCTATTCTTTGAAGTGTTACTCTACTTAATTCTGCCTTCAAGTCTTCAAAAGCCTTCAGTGCATTATCTGATAAGGGGAAGCTTTTGGTATCTAAAAGTGGCCTTATCTTCTCAGAATAACTTGAGATCCAACTGGAATAGTAAGCAAATAGGCCAATGATTCGCTTCAGTCCTTTGATATCCTCTGGTGCTGGGAGGTCTTGCAATGGCTTCAGGCGAGCCGGATCTGGTTTCAATGAGTTCTGAGATATCCGATATCCCAAGATATCAATGCTCTCTTTACATATCACACTTTTCTCCTCATTGAATACAAAGTTATTCTTCTGAGCAACCTCCAAGAACCGTTTCAGGTTCTTGTCATGTTCCTCCTTGGTCATTCCAGCAATTGTTATGTTATCGATGTATGCAAAGGTGGCTTCTAACTCATTTTCTCGAATACAATCATCGATCTCTCTCTGGAAGATAGGAGGGCCATTTGTGACACCAAACGGAACTCTTGTGAATTCATAGAGGTTGCCCTGGGCTTCAAAGGCTGTAAACATACGCTCTGATTCATGCAGTGGCAGCTGATGATAGGCACTGGTGAGATCAAGGTGGCTATAGTATTTATACCTTGATATTTCAGTCACTTGATCATGCATAGTTGGCAAGGGATATGCATTTTGCTGAGTATACTTGTTAATCGTTTGTGAATAGTCCACACACAACCGCTTCTTTCCTGTTTTCTCATCTTTGTCGATATGAAGCTGTGCTCTCCACGGGGATGAGCTAGGGAGGATGATTCCTTCCTTCAGCATTCTCTGAATCTCCTTTGCAATAAACTTATTATCATCATTTGAGTACTTCTGTGTTGGGGCCCGGATTGGTTTGCATCCCTCATCAAGGTACTCAAAGAGTTTCTGAGGTTCTCGGTTCACTGTTGTGAGGCCACAAATTGGGGCTGATCCATCGATGATTAAATCCTCACCTTTCCCTCCCATGTGAAATTGAACTGAGCTATGCTGTTTCATAATGTCTATTCCCAGAATCATGTCCGTGCAGAGAGAATCTAGTACCTTTAGCTTAACATTTCTATATTGGTACCCAGACAGGTCAAAACTGATGGTACATACTCCCATGATTTGGACCTCATTCTCTCCTGCTGCGAGAGTAACTGGCTTGTCTTTACTGGGTTTCATATCTAATCCATACTTATTCACAATATTATGGTTTAGAAAACTGTCACTACTGCCAGTATCTATCAGACAGCTCACCCTGATCTTGTTGTTCAGGCATATTTCAATCACTGTAGGGGACAATGAATCTGGTGCACCTGCAAGCATACTTGCAAGGGAAGGTGCATGTGTGAATGCAGCTGCAGTAGCTGGTTTGTTTGGTGCAGTGTTCTGAAGGCGTGGCTTCTTGGAGGAACGACAGACTTTCATAAAATGACCTACTTTGTTACACTGAAAACATTCCACATTCCGAGCAGGACATTCAGCACGAGTTGAGTGCCAGTTGTTACCACAGTTAGAACACGTTTTTCTTTTCCGGTCAAGTGCATTCAATGATGGTGAAGATTGTTTAGATGATGTGCTAGCAGATGATTCAGAGTGTGCATCTGAATCATGATCTGAAGGGTAGTTTTGGATAGCACTCACATTCATTTCAGACATTGACTGGCCATTAAATGACTGGTTGTGTTGATAAGCTGTTTCTAGAGCTCGTGCCTTTTTATATGCTTCATTAAGAGTTAACACATTCTCCTCCAATAGCTTCTGCCTTATGTTTTGAGATGACAGTCCTGCTATGAAAGAATCACGAATATACTCTTCTTCATACAACAGAGAAGATTCTGGAAGGGTGAACTGGCATGGCTTTGCAAGTCCCCGAAGCACTTGTAGGAAACTGTCAACAGTCTGCCCGGCATCTTGTTTCCTATTAGCTAAGATGTACCTTGCATAGATGACATTTACCGGCTTCAAGTATAACCCATCAAGGAGTGCTAGAGCACCAGTATATGTTGTTTCCTCTGAAATATAATCATATACCTCTGGTTCTACATAATTGATAAGCAACTCCAGTTTCAGGGTTTCAGCTGCCCGTATCTGGTCCTCAGTAGCATTTACTGGTGTTCTTGCATCAGCTATTTTGGTATGGAAATTCTGGAAACAACGCTTCCAATACCGCCACTTCTTGTCGGAATTGGTATCTGTGTGAAGTGTGCCGAACTTTTCTGGTTTGAGTAAACGATCCATTTATTGAGTTAATGATTAAATTGTGCTAATCTGAACTTTGATCCAATGAGACAAAACAATGATGATTGGAAACATATGTTTAGCTTTAATCATGTAACTAGAATCAAGAACATTATATTAAGTCATGAGATAATATCAATCAATGTGATTATAGTAATCAGATATAAAAGGGTCAATATCATCAATCATCATAATATAAATATACAACACACTTTGTTCCCCCAAACGTCCCTTAGCCAAACTTCCCGTCTTCCCTTTTACCAGGGGCGTCGCAAGGAGTTACGCCGCGCGCGCAAATGAAGGGATCTGGTAAGAGCAACCAAGCCCCACACGAAAAAATTTCGCGCGGCGCGACTAACTGACGAGAATCTCGCCCTAAACAGCGCTCTATGCAGTGGCGGATGGCTGGGGCCTACGACGGCTCACACGCGCGCAGAAAAGGGTGATGATTTGGGCAAATCTTCGTCATTTTGTTGTGCCGCGCGCGCCCTTTTTTCGTTCATGGCCCGGTTGTTTTAACCAGATTCCCAAATTTACGCGCGCGCGGCAGGTACAGTTTTCTGCAACACTTTTGGTTAGGAAAACGTTTTGGGGGCGAAATTGCAACAGTTTTTATGTCGCGGATGTTTTCAAGATTTTTTATCTGATTTATTCAGTTTTTAAAATATCCAAGATGGATTTTGTTATTTGTTATTGGCGATTTTGTGCAATATCATTTCAATTCTTTTTGCGAATTTGAAAATTATTGTTTTCTCTAATTAATACATTGGGCTGTAGACACAGCTAAATTTTCATATGATTCACCGATGATAACTATTTTCTTGATCATATGTTCATTTGAATCTGACCTTTTTAAACCTTGTTTCGATCAATTGGTTCAGAAATTTAAATACCATATTCTTCAGGAATATTCTTTAGGACTTTAGGTCCCATCATAATTTTATATTTGGTTATAGGTGATTTTCTTGGTCATTCAGTCTCAATGAAATAGTAGGCTATAATCTAGCTATGGATCATTTGTTTTAAATTTCATTGTCAATAGCTGTTGCATTAATGAAAACCTGAACAGACATATATACTTGACACATTAAATAATGCTTGCTTGGTCATGTGACCCACAATTTTGATTCAGTTACTGAATATTTTCTTTGTAGAACAAATACAGTCATCTTTGTAGTTACTGAATATTGTTACTGAATATTTCAAGTCTGTTGGTCTTTTTTCTGCTCCAGGTCAGTTCAAAGTCTTTGGTCACATGACAAAGTCAACACTATTCTTATGCTTCAAGTTCAATAACCTTTTTGGGAAAATTTAGTTGATTTCCATGCTGAAATTTTACTCACCTAATTTTTTTGAGATTCATATAAAATATTTGAGATTTGTTTTTAAAATGACTGGAAGTCTTGCACTATAGTGAGAGTTAACTGGGTTAGGGCTACCTTTGTCCAGCTGGATTAAGTCTGGGGTTTGGCAGTTAATCCAAGTGGCAAATATGAATCAAATTTCATTCATTTGAGGAATTTTATTATTAAAACAACCATACCATATTAGGAAAGAAGAATGATTGGAGCCCAAGACAGAGTGTTTTCTATCAGAGCTTCATTGGCGAAGTCTTTATACAAGGTGTAGCTCGTATGTTTATACAAGTGCAGCTCATTTGGATTGTGAATGTCTGCATTCCATGAGATGCATTAGGTAAATAGATTGTGGCACAATCTTTCAGTATCAAATAAACATTAGACAATAGTACCTATATGTCATTTTGCACACACACTTTTTCATGCACTTTCACACTTTGTTGAACACTTGCAATATTTCCTTGCAATATTTCCTGATTCTTATAAGGGTTTTTCTACTGGAGTTAGCAAAATTGTTTTATGATATAATCACGATAGTTATATAAAATTCTTGGCAGTGAGATAGCATTCAATTTTATTTATTTCTGCTAAAATTCTGTTGTTTTACAAGGGGCACATTGATTGTGCTTAGGTATAAGTACTTTGTGCTAGATTAAGTATTTGGTTTCTAGTTCTTTTATTGTAACTCTTGATTCTGTACATTGGGCTCACATATAGGAGCGTATTAGATTAATTAATTAATTAATTATTGTCTGCTATTCAAAAGCAGACAAAACGGATTTTGATTGATTGCAAATCTGCTTACTGCACCACTAAGGGCTTTTCAAATGTATATGAAAAAATATGACAATATATAATAAAAAGGTCCTTTCACAGGACACAGCACACCAATGAAAAGATAAAAGGATTGCTGAAAGTGAAACTCAGCTAAAACAGTCTGTAGATTTCAAATAATTGTGAGGACTATACAGCCCTGTGTACTCACAACTGGGGGCTAGCAATTACCAAAATGCAATATCAACATATAAGATAATGATATAAATAATGAAAACAAAGAGTTTATGAAAACAAAGAGTTTATTTTGATCTCCATTAATACAAATCACATTTCAAACACACACAAACACAAATGATTTTTGACGTCCGAATCAAAATACTTGTGATTTGAACTAAGATTTTAATTACAGTTCATTATATTTTATCATCTGCATTGAATACCTAGTATGCAAAATCATTATACTTATATAGTCATCACTATATTGATATTAGAGACCATTTATTATATACTCATGTAGCACGCTTTGCTGACCATTTTTGCAGGAAAAAAGAAGATTCTATCAATTACTAGTTTATTGTGTTAAATAGTGGTCTCATTAACTTTATAGTAGTTCATAACATCAGACGTAATCATTTGTTGACCCATGTTACTGGGTCAGAAAAGCAAGCCAAAAAACAAAATGGTATAGAATTCTCTTCAAAGCAGTTGTGATCTACGAGGCATAAATGTTACCATTAATACCATCATTTCAGCATACTGAGTGAGTATCATACAGTATGAGTTACACAGCTGTTTAAGAGTTTTCTATGTAGTTTGGAGCCTTGTGAGGCAATTCAGGCCTTTGTGAAACTGACTAGTAACTCTAGCATCCTTTTGCTGCATCTGTTTGTAATGTTCTAATGATACCTACATTATTACCTGCAGAGCTAGTCAGTTTCAAATACAGATGCACCCTGAGTGGCAGACCAGTTATCGTGGCTGGAGAAAGGATGCAGTGGCTATTTGCTTCATAGCACCCCTTGGGACCACCTGGTCCACCACTTGGGGTCAAATATTCCTCGACAAAAATATGATGGTAAATACCAACAACATAATATATAGAATTGTAACTTGTATGACATGATAATTTAGTAACATCACTTGAAATCAATGGTCTGAGGATTTATTGTCATACAAAGGTTTAAGGATTTGGGACTAAGGCCTGATGCATCATGCATAGACTTACATTAGAACATATAAGTCAGTGACATCCAAAAAGTCGCCAAATAGAATTGGTGTGTCGCATTTTGTATTATGTACAAGAAAAGTTTTTCACTAACTTAACAACCTACTTCATTTCACCCATGGGTCTTGGCTCAAGGATGTCTCTAAGATTGACTGACTGAACTGGACAAACAGACAAACGAACAAAATATGAATATTGAACACACTCACAACCCGAGTCGTGGTTAACCGTTTCCATTTTTGTAATTTCGGTAATGGGAAAAATTCCCATCGTTAAAGTGTGAACACAACCGTTGGTCCCGTTATCACTTTCCACTATATACTCTCATCATGGTTTCACCGTGCAAAATTCTGTAAAATTGCTATTAAGCCAGTTTTCTGAACCTGACTTTTGTGTTTCTAGGAGAGAATTCCTAAGGACAGATTTTATCAAATTTTCATCACTATCAAGGCCAAAATTCTCAGGTCTTGGAAGTTTCCTAAAACAATTCCAGAGCCATGGTGCCCTATATGAAAAATAGATAGATGGCTCTGGTGTCAGGAACCTGTTGCCACTGCGCTTTGATATGTTGAGGGTCTGATAGATAGGCTTGGGCTCCTTAGACTGAACTATTTTCACAAGTTCCATGATACTTCTTAGTCGATATAAATTTTGTACTGTTAATAAGTTTTCATGGGTGAAAAGAGGTTTAACGATTCTCTACAGAAAATTCTTTGCCAAGTTTTGCTTATCGATTGGACGAGCTCTTACACAGGTGCGAAATTTCTCTAGAAACAAGTTAGTATCACCGAACATTATTCGTATGCATTTCTTTGGGTATGGAAAACTGTTACTTATAGCAAACCCCACCCCATACAGAGATAGCATAGCTTAGATGCGATTCGAAGAGTGAATGATAAATTTGTTTATGCAGTTTAGCTGGTAGACAGTTCACAATCCGATATAGTCTGCCACATGCACTTTTCAGAAAATACAGTTATAACTGCAACTCCACAGTCCACACAAAGGTAGAAATTGATGACTGTACCCCCTTTGTCAAAAATTAGACATGCCCAATTATGCATCTCTCCTATCCTCAATGTCCCCTTCTGTCCTTGTCCACAGTATCAACAACCCCCTCCCTTATGACGTGAGCTCTGTCAGGTTGCTCAGCACAGTGTCTTCAGTTCCAGCATAGCACAAGGACTGTATGGTGGAACTTCGAAGACACTGTGCTGAGCAACCTGACAGAGCTCACGTCATAAGGGAGGGGGTTGTTGATACTGTGGACAAGGACAGAAGGGGACATTGAGGATAGGAGATATGCGTAATTGGGCATGTCTAATTTTTTGACAAAGGGGGGGGACAGTCATCAATTTCTACCTTTGTGTGGACTGTGGAGTTGAAGTTATAACTGTATTTTATTTATATCATTATCTTATATGTTGATATTACATTTTGGTAATTGCATAGTCCCCAGTTGTGAGTACACAGGGCTGTATAGTCCTCACAATCATTTGGAATCTACAGACTGTTTTAGCTGAGTTTCACTTTCAGCCATCCTTTTATCTTTTCATTGGTGTGCTGTGTCCTATGAAAGGACCTTTTTATTATATATTGTTATATTTTTTCATATACATTTGAAAAGCCCTTAGTGGTGCAGTAAGCAGATTTGCAATCAATCAAAATCCGTTTTGTCTGCTTTTGAATAGCAGACAAGTGTGCAAGTGTTCAACAAAGTGTGAAAGTGCATGAAAAAGTGTGTGTGCAAAATGACATATAGGTACTATTGTCTAATGTTTATTTGATACTGAAAGATTGTGCCACAATCTATTTAATCTGATAAACAAATGTTTACCTAATGCATCTCATGGAATGCAGACATTCACAATCCAAATGAGCTGCACTTGTATAAACATACGAGCTGCACCTTGTATAAAGACTTCGCCAATGAAGCTCTGATAGAAAACACTCTGTCTTGGGCTCCAATCATTCTTCTTTCCTAATATGGTATGGTTGTTTTAATAATAAAATTCCTCAAATGAATGAAAATTGATTCATATTTGCCACTTGGATTTACTGCCAAACCCCAGACTTAATCCAGCTGGACAAAGGTAGCCCTAACCCAGTTAACTCTCACTATAGTGCAAGACTTCCAGTCATTTTAAAAACAAATCTCAAATATTTTATATGAATCTCAAAAAAATTAGGTGAGTAAAATTTCAGCATGGAAATCAACTAAATTTTCCCAAATAGGTTATTGAACTTGAAGCATAAGAATAGTGTTGACTTTGTCATGTGACCAAAGACTTTGAACTGACCTGGAGCAGAAAAAAGACCAACAGACTTGAAATATTCAGTAACAATATTCAGTAACTGAATCAAAAGTATTTAATAACTGAATCAAAATTCGTTCAGGTTTTCATTAATGCAACATTATTTAATGAAATTTAAAACAAATGATCCATAGCTAGATTATAGCCTATTATTTCGTTGAGACTGAATGCACAAGAACACCTATAACCAAATATAACATTAAAATTATGGGATATATTCCTATTTTTATCCACTGGACATCCATTGTCCAAGATCATTGTACAGGTGTCATATGTCCATAAATAAAAAATGTCCAATGGTGTTCAATGAAATGGATCCATCAATTCAAATAATTTGATGTTCAATGGACATGTTCAATGGATCAATGGATGTTCAACCCTCCATCTGAGTGGTCCAATGGACACAATCACCAAACAATTTGGTCAAATGGACAAAATCAAATATTGTTGTAAAATGGATCCAAATTCATTGTTTCCAATGGATCCTCATTGTGTCCATTGAACACCATTGAATTGTCCATTAAATCCATTGGATCCATTGTACATTAAATTGTGTTCCATTGAATCCATTGTGTCCAATGGATCCTGAAACAAATGGATCTATTGGATCCAATGGACACAATGTGCAATGGATCCAATGGATCCAAAACAATGGATCCAATGGACACAATGGTTCAATGAACAAAAATACCAGTCTGATGTCCATCTACCAAACCATGTTTGGTGATTGTGTCCATTGGATCCACTCAGATGGATCCACGAACATCCATTGGATCCATTGAACATGTCCATTGAACATCAAAAATAAACCAATGGATCCATTGGATCCATTGAACACCAAATTTTACCCTGTCATGTAGATGGATGTCCATTGATGTCCAAAATTCTCGTCATAACTTTCAAATGTTCACATGATGATTTTTTCAGAACAATGGGGTCCATTGGGTCAAAACCTGGTTTCACTTTATTTGCGTGCAATCATGTGTAAATCCTATGTCTTTTCAAGGTTTTCATTAATGCAACAGCTATTGACAATGAAATTTAAAACAAATGATCCATAGCTAGATTATAGCCTATTATTTCATTGAGACTGAATGACCAAGAAAATCACCTATAACCAAATATAAAATTATGATGGGACCTAAAGTCCTAAAGAATATTCCTGAAGAATATGGTATTTAAATTTCTGAACCAATTGATCGAAACAAGGTTTAAAAAGGTCAGATTCAAATGAACATATGATCAAGAAAAAAGTTATCATCGGTGAATCATATGAAAATTTAGCTGTGTCTACAGCCCAATGTATTAATTAGAGAAAACAATAAATTTCAAATTCGCAAAAAGAATTGAAATGATATTGCATAAAATCTCCAATAACAAATAACAAAATCCATCTTGGATATTTTAAAAACTGAATAAATCAGATAAAAATCTTGAAAACATCCGCGACTTAAAAACTGTTGCAATTTCGCCCCCAAAACGTTTTCCTAGCCAAAAGTATTGCAAAAACTATATTTGCCGCGCGCGCGTAAATCTGGGAATCTGGTTAAAACAACCTGGCCATAAACGAAAAAAGGGCGCGCGCGGCACAACAAAATGACGAAGATTTGCCCTAACCATCACCCTTTTCTGCGCGCGTGTGAGCCGTCGTAGGCCCCAGCCATGCGCCACTGTATAGAGCGCTGTTTAGGGCGAGATTCTCGTCAGTTAGTCGCGCCGCGCGAAATTTTTTCGTGTGGGGCCTGGTTGCTCTTACCAGATCCCTTCATTTGCGCGCGCGGCGTAACTCCTTGCGACGCCCCTGGTAAAAGGGAAGACGGGAAGTTTGGCTAAGGGACGTTTGGGGGAACATAGTGTATTTAGTTTTTACTCCCTCGCCTTAATTCGACGTGAACAAAATTGCAACGGTTTTTATTTCATAGATGTTGTAAGGATTTTTATTTATTTATTGAGTTTTTAAAATATTCAAGATAGATTCTTAATATTGGAAATTTAATTTTATGCAACATCATTTCGATCAATTGGTTTAGAAATTTATATACCATATTCTTCAGGGCTTTAGGTCCCATTTACAAATTGGATATATTAGCATCATAATTTTATATTTGGTAATATGTGATTTTCTTGGTCATTCAGTCTCAATGAAATAATAGGCTATAATCTAGCAATGGATCATTTTTTAAAGATTTCATTGGCAATAGCTGTTGCATTAATGAAAACCTGAACAGACATATATACTTGACACATTAAATAATGCTTGCTTGGTCATGTGACCCACAATTTTGATTCAGTTACTGAATATTGTTACTGAATATTTCAAGTCTGTTGGTCTTTTTTCTGCTCCAGGTCAGTTCAAAGTCTTTGGTCACATGACAAAGTCAACACTATTCTTATGCTTCAAGTTCAATAACCTATTTGGGAAAATTTAGTTGATTTCCATGCTGAAATTTTACTCACCTAATTTTTTGAGATTCATATAAAATATTTGAGATTTGTTTTTAAAATGACTGGAAGTCTTGCACTATAGTGAGAGTTAACTGGGTTAGGGCTACCTTTGTCCAGCTGGATTAAGTCTGGGGTTTGGCAGTTAATCCAAGTGGCAAATATGAATCAATTTTCATTCATTTGAGGAATTTTATTATTAAAACAACCATACCATTTGAGGAAAGAAGAATGATTGGAGCCCAAGACAGAGTGTTTTCTATCAGAGCTTCATTGGCGAAGTCTTTATACAAGGTGCAGCTCGTATGTTTATACAAGTGCAGCTCATTTGGATTGTGAATGTCTGCATTCCATGAGATGCATTAGGTAAACATTTGTTTATCAGATTAAATAGATTGTGGCACAATCTTTCAGTATCAAATAAACATTAGACAATAGTACCTATATGTCATTTTTGCACACACACTTTTTCATGCACTTTCACACTTTGTTGAACACTTGCACACTTGTCTGCTATTCAAAAGCAGACAAAACGGATTTTGATTGATTGCAAATCTGCTTACTGCACCACTAAGGGCTTTTCAAATGTATATGAAAAAATATAACAATATATAATAAAAGGTCCTTTCACAGGACACAGCACACCAATGAAAAGATAAAAGGATGGCTGAAAGTGAAACTCAGCTAAAACAGTCTGTAGATTCCAAATGATTGTGAGGACTATACAGCCCTGTGTACTCACAACTGGGGGCTAGCAATTACCAAAATGTAATATCAACATATAAGATAATGATATAAATAAAATACAGTTATAACTGCAACTCCACAGTCCACACAAAGGTAGAAATTGATGACTGTCCCCCCTTTGTCAAAAATTAGACATGCCCAATTATGCATCTCTCCTATCCTCAATGTCCCCTTCTGTCCTTGTCCACAGTATCAACAACCCCCTCCCTTATGACGTGAGCTCTGTCAGGTTGCTCAGCACAGTGTCTTCGAAGTTCCACCATACAGTCCTTGTGCTCCCTCCTCTGCATCAAAGTCCGACCAGGGCAGATAAACAATTACTTGAACAACTCTGTCTTCTTCAGCAAATCCATCTTCCTCCTCATACCAGCAGCCACTGTCCCAGTGCTTATCAGCTTCACGAGCCTGGGTCTGATGCACCCTCCCTCACTCTCCCAATTTTTATGCTTCAAATGATGGCTTTTCGCCCATAGCATCCAGCATTTCATTGACCCAGCCCTTTACGTCTTCATCTGTTGATTCAGTCAGTCCAAACACTACCAAATTCTTCTCCCTCTGCCCAGCCTCTGATGCAAAAAAGGACAAGACGAACATGCCGTTTTGTGCGTTTTTCTCACTCACATAAAGCCTAAAGGGGTCCAAATTTTTGTCTATCAATGCTTCAATGCTCCAATACCTAAACTGTGATACTCAGGATTCCGGAGTCTTGCGTGGCCCATAACGGACAGGTTTGTAGTATACCCATACACCTTTATAGATAAGACATTGGATGGGATTTATAAATTTTATCTACTACATAACGGACAGGTCTGTTTTGTCCCAAAAATAAGTTAAAAAAGTTAAAACAGACACAGACACTGACATCCCCCTTTGCACACTTTTTTACGCACGTACATACTTTTTCACACACGTACACATTTTTTAGCTTGTTTTTCATTCTTTTTACACTCCTTTTTAACACTTATAACTTTTTACACACATACCCACTTTTTTACACACTCACACACTTTCGTTGACAAGTAGCTCTCCAGATTGATATTGAGATATATTAATGAAGGAATTTTGTTTGGGAGTTATTTGTCGACTTTTGGAAAGATTATCTTACACCAACGCAAATAATTTGGCTTAAGATTCGTCCAGATAGTTAATCATGACCTATAACTCAGTATTTTTCAGATTTGAAGTTACATTTGTACTTGGATATTCTCCTGTTCCACCGATAGTACAGGTAATGATATTTTTCTGTTTTGAAGTGCTTCACAGTTCGACTCTTGATACTCATAATTGACAACAAAAAACTTAGAACGAGAGCATCATAATCAGCAACCTCACATGAATTCATTGAATACAAAAGTCTGATTTTTATGTCAATTCAGTCCCAACTTCCCGTCCATGCTCCATAACTTAAAACTATAAATCTACAGTTGATTTATTGGATGCAAACACTATCATGAGTTGGTGATTTAAGAGCATCGCTTTGATTGAGAGATGTATTTTTCCATTACTTAGATTGATTAATAAACTAATTGGTCTTTTTCAGGTTGAGACTGGAGAACCAATTTAAAGTGGCTAATTGCTTCGGATGATATCACACGACAGTTACTCCTGTTAAATGGTATGTAGTTCTGCCCTATGGCATACTGTAAAATTTCAACATTTATTCAAATTAACAGTTGAAAAAGCAATCTGATAAGACATTGGACTGAGTTATAAGCTAGTATAGCACTTTACTCCGATCGTTCGAAATCGACCGGTCTATGTACATGAACGTCGGCGGCGGGGGGGGGGAAGGGGAAACGAATGATCGATTTTTTGATATCTAAATCCTTGACATGGTCCAATCGTGATCTTAAAGTTTTTTGAATCCTATGCACCGTTTCTTGAAACCTCATCAACGTTTTTTACACAGAGTGTAACCGCACTAAAACTCATTAGAAAAATTATAGTATATCATGAAACGAACAAAATAATTTAAAGACTTGATATTTGCGGACCGTGAGAGATCCAACCTGTACTCAATTTTACATTGATAAGACATACTGTCTCCACTGTCTCCAATGTGCTTTTGTGAGATGAAATTTTGCCAGAGTGAGTGATCAGGTGATGTCCCATGGTCTCCATTGTTTCTTTGTTTAACGGATGTCTTTCTGTCTGATACCATCGTCCCTTTTCCGAAAAAGATTAGAAGATCTTTCCAAAAATAATCCAGATCATTTCGTGAGGGGCAAGTCCGCGGTACCAAACGACCGGTTACCATTTCCCATAAATTCCAGTTACGATTTCGGTTTCGGTTTGCTAAAGATGCCCGGTCAACCGGTATTTCGGTTTCGGTTCGGTTTACCGACCAATTTCTCTAAACGGTTAATTGCGAAATCAAAATATTAAGGTCAAGATTTCGGTTTCGGTTGGCCGAAAACGCCCGGTTAACCGATATTCGATTTTGGTTCGATTCGATCGTTTCCTAGCGTGAGGTCCTCCACTGGACAATAGTAGACCGGTAGGACTGTAGGTAAGAACGATCGTCGAACGATAGTGCTGAGGTACAGATTTCTGTGAAGTTTCTCTAAATATAACACCATGCCATGCCATTACTCACTTTTTCGAGCTAGCCAAAATTCCATGAGCAAAATTTTCATAGCCCCAGTCTGCCCATTTCTGTTCAAAGAAACATTTCTGGGCAGACTGGTCTTCTAGTGGTCCTCTAGTGTTTGAGGCTAAATTTTTCCAGTCTGATTCTCCTTTTGAGGCTATAAATTTTTTGAGAAAAACCTTGTCAGGGCCTAGGCCCCCCTAACATTTTTTATAGGTGGCCTTTCAAATTTATCCGTAAGGTCGCTAACAATTAATGATTGAGCACCATTGAAGCAAACAATTCTACTGGCTTGGGCCACATTTCAACTCTCCAAACGTCTGGCTCCCGGGACTGGCCACCCCAAGGCCCAAACACCCGCCTTATTTTTTATTTCTATCTCTGTAGACCTTTTCATTTCAAGCCTTTTGTAAGAATTAAACTGAAAAGACGGAAAAATCCTATGTTGAGACTTCAATTCCATACTTCCATTAAGCTCCAAACATCTGGCTTCTGAGTGTTGCCGCTGCAAGACCCCCGCTTTGAAGAAGTTTCATTTTTATTTCTTTACACATTTCTCATATAGGGACCTAAGAACTTACATCAAAATTAGACTGGGATGAGGGTAAAAGTTTTGAGACGGCAATTTTATTTGTTCCATATATCTGGTATCTGGGGGCTGCTGTCCACAAACTCCTGCCATTGATTAGGCCGTGCATTTGACCTACATTTCAACATATCACTTTCGACCTAGGTATCAATTCCACATTGATTAAATGTTGGAAAGTTGGAATTACGACATGAAATAGACGAATATGTCTTACACGATGAGGTGTTCTCCCGCTACATTAGTTCATATTGTCTATTTTCAGATGTTGCCAGTGATTGTGTGAGCAGACGGGTATTCCGGTATTGTTGAAGTTGAGCTAACGATACACTGATCCAGACAACCATGAGTATTTTTCTCCTATTGAAACCTTGAGCCTTGGTTTGGAATGCAGATCCTTGAAAGTTGCGGTTGTATCGATTCTACTCGGAAAATAGGGACACTGACACTCCCCTTATAATTTGGTAGATTTTTAATCAAGTACACGGGTAGTGTGGTTCCGAACGATTTTTAAACAAAACTAATGCAGTTAAACATGGTGATTGGTGAGCATGTCAATTCTCTTTTATATGGGGTTATTTACTAGCAGCCCCGGTGGGCCTGCTTATTGCTAAAATACAGCTCACCATGGCACTACGGGCCGCCTCGTCTGCAAATTTCTACCAACGCGATATAAATCAAGTTAATACTTTTTACCGCATCAAAAACAAATAAAAAATTCAACCACGGCGCTAGTTATGCAATTCAGGGATCAGAGTAGCAAGAAATTGGAATAAACCACTTTACATGTTACCAACGGGAATGCTTTTCATAATCTTCACATCAATTCCTACACAAATCCCTGGAGCTCCTCCTCTCACACAGCACTGAGCGTTGCCAAGCTCAGCATTTTGCAATCCACTCATTTTGCGTAGAATGCACGAGCAGTGAACTAGTTAATCCATAGCAACGACACCAATAATAAGCAACTTTAGCCTTAGTTTCTCTTGATAATTTCTTAGCAAGGTTGTTTGTATACGGCGGCACAAACAGACATAATTATCGTGCAGTTTCACTTCGCTTTATATCAAAGTTTTAAGATGTTTATAGATCCTTATTCTCTGATTAACTTAGAATAAGTCTTTCAATTCAAATGTTCAATTTCTACACCTTATTGGCCTTTATTTAAGCCGGCCAATTTTAACCGGCAATATGGACAAACATCGAAATATTTTTGAATCATCTGACCGGCCCCTTGGACAAAAACTTTTCAAGCAGTTGCCAAAGCAAGGAATTTTTGCTCAAAATAGCCACGGAAACCAATTTAAAGTCAATGAATTGCATCAAAAATAAAATTCTCAGTCTTTCATCACGATTTAGATCGTTATCTACGTGTTTTATAACTACGTTATCTTAACACTGTATAAACCAAGTGATAAAAGATTTATTTAACGTAAATTAACTGGCGTTTTAACCTCCCTTTGGAAAAAATTACGGCCAATTAGGTAATAGGTATTTAAAAACCTAGGCATCGGGATTTTCAAATATTTCAAATTGTTATGTTCATGAATAACATCATATTTCCAACTAAAATACGGCGTTTAATTTTATTTCTCTGTTCTTGTTACACCATTCATGAATTCTATATTTAGCAATTCCTCCTGGAACAACAGTCCTTCATCCCTCGAAAAATTGATTCTCTCTTTTTTACTAAATCTAGTCTCGTATACAGACTTTTATGAATTTTAACGATACTGTTTCACAGCACGCTCCTCGCCTTGCTGTCATTTTCACTGGGAAATGCGGTTTGTGCCGGGCGCTCAATCGGTCGCAATTTTGGTGAAAAATGGGTCAAAATCAGAAAAACTGTAATGCGCGAAGTTATATTGTTGAAAAATACCGCGCTAAGCCGCGCGCAGCATTTTGGCCCTTTTGGAACACGAATATGTTCCAAAAGTGCCAATTTGGCCCTTTTGGAACACGAAGCTATTCCAAAAGGGCCATCTTTGGCCCTTTTGGAACACGAAGCTATTCCAAAAGGGCCAATTTGGCCCTTTTGGAACACGGATACTGTTCCAAAAGGGCCAAACGAAAAAATAGGTATCGAATAGGTATCGAATAGGTATCAAATAGTAAATATTCCATATTATGACTATTTTCAATTTGGCCCTTTTAGAACACCGTACGTGGTGCTATAGCTAAGCTAAGCGCAGATACGTTCACTTAGTTTTGCTTTGCTTATAACTTTATGCTGTCAGCAACAATGTTGTGCAGTGCAGAAAGCAATAAAGCATTTTCTAATCGAGATGTTCAAAAATCTATGTTTTAGTTTTATTTGTATAATGATTAATCATAAAACCTTGTGAGGCGTTGACTGACCCCCTCGCGCCGCGTCACGTCGGACTTAAATGATACCCAGGTGCCTCTGTTTACTGCGCGCGCGCGCTTGTCGTACGTTGTAGGATGTTATTGCCAGGCGTTGCCTGGCCCCCTCGCGCGCGCGAAGCGCGCGCGCCCGACTGGGGCAGGCAACGTGGTATGTCTCCCATATAAACGGCTCTGAGTGACGTCACAGATCTAAACGTCAATTTTTCTGTATCCTAAACCTAACCATAGCCCTAACCAAAACCCTAACCTTAATCCTAACCCCAACCCTAACAAATCCTGACCCTAACCATAACCCTAACCCTAGTCCTTAAAGCGCTTGGTGCGCTTAATTATATTTTTCTGAGTGACGTCATTGTCATAGATAATGAAAGCTCCCGTTTACATGGGAGACTGACCGGCAACGTCTGGCAAGGATGTTACCCTACCCTCCGCCGCGCACGCAAGGTTTTCCGCGGGGAGTATGCAACACGACCCTCCAAACCTCCGAGTGTTGCGCGCAGGGATGGGAGAAATCCATCAAGTCGTACGATGTATGACCCGCTGACGCCAGCCGAGAATCAGCGCCGCGCGCGGCGTTCCTAAGCCCGCATAGGTGTGTGTACGCGCGCGCGCAACGCAGACAAGAATATACGTGTTTAGCAACGCGCGGCGTTGATTCTCGAGAGGGCTGTCTAACAAGAACGTAGCGAAATTAAAGGTGCCGCGCGCGTAGAACTAGGGATTTGGTTAGAGCAAACGAGGGTCTTTCATTCAACAACAAACAATTGTTTCGCAACACCTCTCGACGGACGTTGCCCCGTCTATTTCTTCTGACTGGATGGCTATCAATACCGGGCGAGGTTGCAAAGTGACGTCCAAATGTGGAACGTTGCGCCGCGCGCGAGGGTAGGGTAACATCCTACGACAACACCTCTGGTTTAAGGAATACTGTTAACATGAACAAACCATTACCCATTAATTATTTAAAAAATAATTCTCATATTATATTTTTGATTAATTGAATAATTGATCATTTCATTGCATTATTGTAACACAAAAATCTCAAATATGATATCAAACCCACTTACTTTAAACTGCTATTGAACTGCCTGTTGCAAGAAAATATCTCTTGTTCAGGAACTCCAAAAAAGTTTGACAGTGACACACCATTCTCAGTTAGTACATTAATTATTCTTGTATTGTTATCTTACATGTTTATTTATTCCTTCACAATATCAATTATCATGATCAAGTGAAAGAATTAGCTCAGTGTTGATATTGAATGGAATGAATTTAACAATTTCACAATTCACACAACTGCACAAATCTACTGACAGTTTCGGAATTTAAGATTTTGTATTCATAGACAGATGTATTGAGGTCAGGCTGTACAACATGACATAACATAATTATTTGGTTGTAACTTGTAGTTTGTAGTATACATGAAAATTTCTTATGATTTTAATTGTAAGGTTGTATGAAGTTATTGCCCACAGGATTTTCTTTTTGGACAAGTTTTAAAGGTTTGCTTCAGGATAACCTTTTTCAGAGACTTAACATATAGCATACCTGTTGGACACATGAATTAAATGGTCTCTTAGTTTTTTTAATCCTCAATAAAAAATCAGCTGTAATTGGTAACCAAGGCTGCAGTTCTTGTTACACCAATAACCACTGGCCTTTCCAGATTGGAATGAGACATGCTGAGGAGAATTTGTACCAACTCAACTTCTAAACCTAATGTTGGGGTTTTAATGCTCAATCTTGGTGGACCAGAAAACTCAGCTGCTGTGCATCCCTTTCTACTCCGCTTATTTTCAGACAGAGACCTCATACCCCTTCCATTTTTACAAGGTGGGAAGCATAATTTACTTCCTAGATATATTGCCAAGCGCAGAACACCTAAGATAATTGATCAGTACAATAAG
Source organism: Beroe forskalii (assembly GCA_011033025.1). Taxonomy (NCBI): domain Eukaryota; kingdom Metazoa; phylum Ctenophora; class Nuda; order Beroida; family Beroidae; genus Beroe; species Beroe forskalii. The sequence goes on from WFMF01000014.1 coordinate 379,681, forward strand.
ATTGGTGGTGGATCTCCCATCAAGATGTGGACTGAGGCTCAAGGCAGTGCCATGGTTAAAAGGGTGCAAGAGTTATGTCCAGATATTAATTTGAGTTATTACATTGGGTTCCGATATGCTGAACCCCTAACAGAAGATACTCTTGATCAAATGGATGCTGATGGAATTGATCACTGCATTGCTTTCACACAGTATCCTCAATATAGCTGTTCTACTAGTGGAAGCAGTTTTAATGGCATTTATAGACACTTGATCAAACGCCAAAAAGAAGGGAGGCCAATTAACATGACAATTTCTGCAATTGATAGGTGGTCTACAGCTCCACTCCTCATTCAATCATTCAAAGAATTGATACTGAAACAACTAGAAAAACTAGATCCAAAAGAAAGACAAAAGGCAGTTCTTTTATTTTCAGCCCATTCTTTACCAATGAAAGTTGTTAACAGAGGTGATCCATACCCACAAGAAGTTTCAGCTACTGTTGAAAGAGTTATGGAGGAGCTTGATTTTTGCAATCCTTACAGATTGGTTTGGCAAAGTAAGGTGGGGCCCTCTGCATGGCTTGGTGCACCCACAGATGATGCTATCAAAGGACTTATTAAGAATGGTAATAAAACTATTATAATGGTACCAATAGCCTTCACTTCTGATCACATTGAAACATTGTTTGAGATGGACATTGAATATGGAGAAGATATGAAGAAAGAATATCCAGATGCAAATATATTGCGCTGTGAATCACTGAATGTTCACCCTTCTTTCATAGAATGTCTTTCTCAATTGGTGGTTGAGCACCTTCAATCAGATGGTAAAACTGTGCCACAGATGGGACTGCGCTGCCCCATGTGCACTAACCCAACATGTGGCCCAATGAGAGGGTTTTTCTCTTCGCGTGAACTTCCTGATGCCATACAGTCATCATGCCAAGCAAGCATAGAGGAGGTTAATGAAGTGGATGATTTGATGTCTATTGCCTCAGTTTAGATAGGTACTTTGAACTTATATTAAATGTATGTGTGCTCACTGCTCATTGCTTGAAAACAGCATGTCAAAAGGTAGGCCGAAAGGACTGGTGAAAGAACTCAGCATTCCCCTCAACCCTTTTGGTTATTTTTCTGGTTATGAACTATCTCTCCCTCATCTATGCTGAGGACTGGTACTATACCTATAATGTACTTATAAAGCCATTTGCCCAGCCTTTTTAACCTATCCTTTTAACTTAAGTCTGTTCTGTCATCAAAGGTTTGCATTTGGCCAATGAGCTCACATACCTAACAGTTGATATGAAAAAATTGTATATTTACTATAAAAATACTTTTGTGAAATGCATTTATACTTTTTTCATGTGACCCTCTTACAATTTCAATAAATAATGTAAATTAAAAGAAGTTTCTGTGTTTTATTTCTTACCTATATTGATTCTAATTGATTTTAATGTCTGCCCCATTTTATCCTAGATTGCCCTTCATGTTCATCTATCCATGTTTCATTTATTTTACCAGTTACAGTACATGCAAATAGAATTGCTATGTTCGCTGTTATTGTCATACTCTTGTGCTGCATGTGTATCTTTGATAGTGTGACACTGTGTCAAACATAGTGATGCAGTTCATGCTGTAGATTATAGTTTGACACTGTGTCAAATGTTATATTGTGATGCGGTTCATTGTTGCAGTAGTTTGGCACTGTCAAAATAGTGATGCGGTTCATGATAAGATGATAATGAGACACTGTCAAACATAGTGATGCTGCATTTGGTTGTGTGACACTGTCAAAGATAGTGATGCAGGCTCATGGTAGTGTGACACTGTGTCAAACAAAGTGCTGCGGTTCATGGTAGTGTGACACAGTGTCGAACATAGTGCTACGGTTAATGATAATGTGTCAAACATAGTGCTGCAGTTCATGGTAGTGTGACACTGTGTCAAACAGTGCCACAGTTCATGGTGTAGTGTGACACTGTGTCAACCATAGTGCTGCAGTTCATGGTAGTGTGACACTGTGTCAAACAAAGTGTTGGGGTTCATGGTAGTGTGACACTGTGTCAAACATAGTGCTGCAGTTCATGGTAGTGTGACACTGTGTCAAACATAGTGCTGCGGTTCATGGTAGTGTGACACTGTGTCAAACATAGTGTTGCGGTTCATGGTAGTGTGACACTGTGTCAAACATAGTGCTGCGGCTCATGGTAGTGTGACACTGTGTCAAATGAAGTGCTGCGGTTAATGATAATGTGTCAACCATAGTGCTGTGGTTCATGATAGTGTGACACTGTGTCAAACATAGTGCTGCGGTTCATGGTAGTGTGACACTGTGTCAAACATAGTGCTGCGGTTCATGGTAATGTGACACTGTGTCAAACAAAGTGCTGCGGTTCATGGTAGTGTGACACTGTGTCAAACAAAGTGCTGTGGTCCATGGTAGTGTGACACTGTGTCAAACATAGTGCTGCGGTTGATGGTAGTGTGACACTGTGTCAAATGAAGTGCTGCGGTTAATGATAATGTGTCAACCATAGTGCTGTGGTTCATGATAATGTGACACTTGTGTCAAACATAGTGCTGCAGTTCATGGTAGTGTGACACTGTGTCAAACAGAGTGATGCAGTTCATGGTAGTGTGACACTGTGTCAAACAGAGTGATGCGGTTCATGGTAGTGTGACACTTCGTCAAACAGAGTGATGCAGTTCATGGTAGTGTGACACTGTGTCAAACATAGTGCTGCGGTTCATGGTAGTGTGACACTGTGTCAACCATAGTGCTGCAGTTCATGGTAGTGTGACACTTTGTCGAACAGAGTGCTACGGTTCATGGTTGTGTGACACTGTGTCAAACGTAGTGCTGCAGTTCATGGTAGTGTGACACTGTGTCAAACATAGTGCTGCGGTTCATGGTTGTGTGACACTGTGCCAAACGTAGTGCTGCAGTTCATGGAAGTGTGACACTTTGTCAAACACAGTGTTGGGGTCCATGGTTGTGTGACACTGTGTCGAACAAAGTGCTGCAGTTCATGGTAGTGTGACACTGTGTCAAATGAAGTGCTACGGTTAATCATAATGTGTCAACCATAGGGCTATATACTGGGTGAACTGCAGTTCATATGAAGTCGCCGCGCACTTCATATGAACTCATATGAATTCATATGAATTCATATGAATGCGTTTACCAGTTCAATAAATTTTTATATGAATGAACTCATATGAACTACATGAATTCATATGAACTTCATATGAACTCCACCAAGTTCATATGAACTTCATATGAATTCATATGAATTCATTAAACACGGATGAACTAGTTCACCAAAATTTAGTGAACTGAGATGCATATGAATTCATATGAATGAACTAGTTCATTCATATGAACTGCGTTGAACTGGAGTTCACCTGAATTCATTGAACTGCGTTGAACTACGTTGAACTGCGTTGAACTGCGTTGAACTGCGTTGAACTGCGTTGAACTGCGTTGAACTGCGTTGAACTGGAGTTCACCTGAGTTCATTTGAGTTCACCTTAGTTCATGTCACTCAATAAGAATAACATATGTTATTTTGGAAAACTTAGCTTTGCAACAGAATAGACCTAAACGACTGTATGTAACTGTTAGTGTTACCCTACCCTCCACTGCGAGCACTTATTTTACGCAACACGTCCTTCCAAATTTCCAATTCCATTAGCTCATTAGGAATGAGAAAATAATAATGTAGATAGAAATGTTATCTGACAGCGGAGGTAGTCAATGACTTGACTCAATGACTGGACTTCATGACTTGACTCGACTCGACGACTCGACTCGACGACGCGACTCGACGACTCGACTTGACAACTCGACTCGACTCGACGACTCGACTTGACTCGACGACTCGACTCGACTCGACGACTCAACTCGACGACTCGACTCGACTCGACGACTCAACTCGACGACTCGACTCGACGACTCAACTCGACGACTCGACTCGACTCGACGACTCGAATCGACGACTCGACTCAATGACTCGACTAGACGACTCGACTCGACGACTCGACGACTCGACGACTCGACGACTCGACTCGACGACTCGACTCGACGACTCGACTCGACGACTCGACTCGACGGCTCGACTCGATTTTCGACGACTCGACTCGACGACTCGACTCGACGACTCGACTCGACGACTCGACTCGACGACTCGACTCGACGACTCGACGACTCGACGACTCGACGACTCGAGTCGTCGAGTCGAGTCGAGTCGAGTCGAGTCGTCGAGTCGAGTCGTCGAGTCGAGTCGTCGTCGAGTCGAGTCGTCGAGTCGAGTCGTCGAGTCGAGTCATCGAGTCGAATCGTAGAGTCGTCGAGTCGCCGAGTCGTCGAGTCGCCGAGTCGTCGAGTCGTCGAGTCGAGTCGTCGAGTCGAGTCGTCGAGTCGAGTCGTCGAGTCGAGTCGTCGAGTCGAGTCGTCGAGTCGAGTCATCGAGTCGAGTTGAGTCGTCGAGTCGTCGAGTCGAGTCGTTGAGACGAGTCGTCGAGTCGAGTCGTTGAGACGAGTCGTCGAGACAAGTCAGAGAGTCGTCAAATCAAGTCGTCGAGTTGAGGCATCGAGTCGATTTGAGTCGTCGAGTCACTGAGTGGTCGTAGAGTGACTAGAGTTAATTCATGACGTAAGTGAAATTTTTTAGTTGTCACGTGACTGTACACTTAACAAGAGTACGAAAAATCGTTTATGGAAGAGCTCAAGACTTGAGTCTGATTTAACTATTTGATTTTGGAAGCCCTTTTAGTGAAATGGATCAAGATGCAGCTAATTTGGTGAAGTTTAACATAACAGCCTCTTTAAAATTGAAAAAAGCCTTTCAATAGGTGACGTCACTCAGCAGTCAACCGGAATGAGACTTATCGGGCATAGATCAGAGCAGCAACGCCAAGAGGGCCCCATGGTAGCGCCAGTGCGCCAGGGCAGTGCCATGGTGTAAGCCACGAGGACGACACGACGAAGCCATGAAGACGCCATGGCTTCACAGTGGCACTGCCATGATGTCACCGTGGCGCCCTTGTGGCTTCATCGTTGCCCAGTAGTGGCGTCCTCGTGGCTTCACCATGGCACTGCCCTGGCGTCACCGCGGCACTGCGGTGCGGCTCGTGGCGTCGCTGATCCATGTTTTGATCCATCCCCGAAATATCTGTTAAATTATCATTTTGACCTTCTAGATGAACTTCGAGATGAATTCGTTGAACTCCGTTGAACTGCGTTGAACTCCGTTGAACTGCGTTGAACTCCGTTGAACTGGAGTCCGCGAGATGAACTTCCTAGTTCATATGAATTGGGCGAACTGGAATGCATATGAGTTCATATGAGTTCATATGCATCTCAGTTCACTAAATTTTGGTGAACTAGTTCATCCGTGTTTAATGAATTCATATGAATTCATATGAAGTTCATATGAACTTGGTGGAGTTCATATGAAGTTCATATGAATTCATATGAAGTTCATATGAAGTTCATTCATATAAAAATTTATTGAACTGGTAAACGCATTCAAATGAACTCATATGAATTCATATGAATTCATATGAAGTGCGCGGCGACTTCATATGAACTGCAGTTCACCCAGTATATAGCCAACCATAGTGCTGCGGTTCATGATAATGTGACACTTGTGTCAAACATAGTGCTGCAGTTCATGGTAGTCTGACACTGTGTCAAACAAAGTGCTGCGGTCCATGGTAGTGTGACACTGTGTCAAAAATAGTGCTGCGGCTCATGGTAGTGTGACACTGTGTCAAATGAAGTGCTACGGTTAATGATAATGTGTCAACCATAGTGCTGTGGTTCATGATAATGTGACACTTGTGTCAAACATAGTGCTGCAGTTCATGGTAGTGTGACACTGTGTCAAACAAAGTGCTGCGGTCCATGGTAGTGTGACACTTTGTCGAACAGAGTGCTACGGTTAATGGTAGTGTGACACTGTGTCAAACAAAGTGCTGCGGTTCATGATAGTGTGACACTGTGTCAAACGAAGTGCTGTGGCATGGGTGGAGCAGGAGCCGGGGACAGGGGGTTTTTTCCCCGGCTTTATTCATGGAGCCAGGGAAAAGTATCCTTTTTCCCCGGCTCAAATTTGACAAAATTTTCAACCTTCTTATATAAAATCGCAAATTGTGTCCAGCTTTGAGCCTTACTTTTCAAGTTACACTTTCTGGCCAATCTATAATTGTGTAAAATTTGCTTTGTTATTTCAAGGCTACTTTACCTTGACCAAATAGGATTATGACCATCATTAACCGATACAAACTAAATTCAGTGTGGTTACTGTAAGTGAACACGACTTTTCATTTGATAGGCGGTTTTACCAATCGGAAATTCAGTTCAATAACACAATATTATGATGTCACTTCCATATGCCTATCATTTTTGATATGCTGCAACATGAGAACATGTAGATATTGGTCCGACCTGATTGCTTTAGGAAGTTAGGAAAACAAACAACCTTGGGACTGGGAGTGGGAAGCTAATGTTTCATACAACTACGTTACTGTTCGTCTTTTGGGATCAAAAATGTTGTTGGACTGCTATAATTAAATTACCATGATTCAATTAGCGTTAATTTTCGAGGGAAAAATTCCCCGGCTCAAAAATCGACATTGCTCCACCGTTGTGCTGTGGTTCATGGTAGTGTGACACTGTGTCAAACAAAATTGCTGCGGCTCATGGTAGTGTGACACTGTGCCAAACATAGTGCTGCCGTTCATGGTAATGTGACACTGTGTCAAACATAGTTCTGAGGTTTGTAGTAGTGTGTAATCTGGGGTTGTGTTGAGAAACACAATTTGTATTTAGCAACATTTGTCGCAATAGTGTGACACAACAAAGTGCTGTGGTTCATGATAGTGTGACACTCTGTCTAATAAAGTGCTCCAGTTCATGGTAGTGTGACAACTGACACTGTGTCAAACATAGTGCTGCGGTTCATGGCAGTGTGACACTGTCGTGCATCTGGTGCTGCGGACGATTTAGAGATTTGGGTGCTGCCCAATGAAATGTATTTAAGATTATGAAATTAAATCTCAGTTGAAATCTTATATTTCCTTCAACTTTATAGCCATGAAATTGTTATTTGTTATGGGTCTGTGCTGTAAGTGTAACGGCTTCTTGTCAGAAAAAATAAATCTGTGGCAGGGGCAGTTGTAACAAAAATGTACAGATTTTGATCTTGGAAACGGGCACTGGAACGTGAAATGAATGGCAGAGTTCACTAATTCTTCAAACTACCCGCCAAGAAGTGCCCATGACCTCGGGTATTTTCTGCCTAAAACTACTGGCGAATTACCGAGTAATATGGTACTCGAAAGTGCTCAGACAGTGCCTAACAATTGACTCAACCAACTCTACCATCATATATCCATAATTTTAAACCATCAAGTCCGGTTAATGGCCAGCCTGCAGCCCACCCACATGCAATTTTATTCGTTTCAAAATTTGTCACGATTTGCCAGATTTATGTACGTTTACCGCACGCGCGATGCTGTAATTGCTTCATCGCGCACGTACGAACATATTCTATACCCATGCGCGGCGTAAAAATATCGCGTAAAGTTTCATCTGACCCTTATTTCACTGAAATAATGGTCAGACAACGTCTGACAATAACATCCTATGAACGGGGGAGGCCGAGGCCAGGAAACGCCTGGCAATAGAAACGCACTTGCTAAACACGTTGAAAATAGTCATATGGAATATTTACTATTTGATACCTATTCGATACCTATTCGATACCTATTTTTTCGTTTGGCCCTTTTGGAACAGTATCCGTGTTCCAAAGGGCCAAATTGGCCCTTTGGAATAGCTTCGTGTTCCAAAAGGGCCAAAGATGGCCCTTTGGAATAGCTTCGTGTTCCAAAGGGCCAAATTGGCACTTTTGGAACATATTCGTGTTCTAAAAGGGCCAAAATGCTGCGCGCGGCTTAGCGCGGTATTTTCCAACAATATAACTTCGCGCATTACAGTTTTTCCGATTTTGACCCATTTTTCACCAAAATTGCGACCGATTGAGCGCCCGGCACAAACCGCATTTCCCAGTGAAAATGACAGCAAGGCGAGGAGCGTGCTGTGAAACAGTATCGTTAAAATTCATAAAAGTCTGTATACGAGACTAGATTTAGTAAAAAGAGAGAATCAATTTTTTGAGGGATGAAGGACTGTTGTTCCAGGAGGAATTGCTAAATATAGAATTCATGAATGGTGTAACAAGAACAGAGAAATGAAATTAAACGCCGTATTTTAGTTGGAAATATGATGTTATTCATGAACATAACAATTTGACATATTTGAAAATCCCGATGCCTAGGTTTTTAAATACCTAATTGGCCGTAATTTTTGTCCAAAGGGAGGTTAAAACGCCAGTTAATTTACGTTAAATAAATCTTTTATCACTTGGTTTATACAGTGTTTAGATAACGTAGTTATAAAACACGTAGATAACGATCTAAATCGTGATGAAAGACTGAGAATTTTGTTTTTTGATGCAATTCATTGACTTTAAATTGGTTTCCGTGGCTATTTTGAGCAAAAATTCCTTGCTTTGGCAACTGCTTGAAAAGTCAGATGATTCAAAAATATTTCGATGTTTGTCCATTGGGCCGGTTAAAATTGGCCGGCTAAATAAAGGCCAATAAGGTGTAGAAATTGAACATTTAAATTGAAAGACTTATTCTAAGTTAATCAGAGAATAAGGATCTATAAACATCTTAAAACTTTGATATAAAGCGAAGTGAAACTGCACGATAATTATGTCTGTTTGTGCCGCCGTATACAAACAACCTTGCTAAGAAATTATCAAGAGAAACTAAGGCTAAAGTTGCTTATAATTGGTGTCGTTGCTATGGATTAACTAGTTCACTGCTCGTGCATTCTACGCAAAATGAGTGGATTGCAAAATGCTGAGCTTTGCAACGCTCAGTGCTGTGTGAGAGGAGGAGCTCCAGGGAATTTTGTAGAAATGGATGTGCAGATTATGAAAAGCATTCCCGTTGGTAACATGTAAAGTGGTTTATTCCAATTTCTTGCTCCTCTGATCCCTGAATTGCATAACTAGCGCCGTGGTTGAATTTTTTATTTGTTTTTGATGCGGTAAAAAGTATTAACTTGATTTATATCGCGTTGGTAGAAATTTGCAGACGAGGCGGCCCGTAGTGCCATGGTGAGCTGTATTTTAGCAATAAGCAGGCCCACCGGGGCTGCTAGTAAATATATAAAAGAGAGAATTGACATGCTCACCAATCACCATGTTTAACTGCATTAGTTTTGTTTAAAAATCGTTCGGAACCACACTACCCGTGTACTTGATTAAAAATCTACCAAATTATAAGGGGAGTGTCAGTGTCCCTATTTTCCGAGTAGAATCGATACAACCGCAACTTTCAAGGATCTGCATTCCAAACCAAGGCTCAAGGTTTCAATAGGAGAAAAATACTCATGGTTGTCTGGATCAGTGTATCGTTAGCTCAACTTCAACAATACCGGAATACCCGTCTGCTCACACAATCACTGGCAACATCTGAAAATAGACAATATGAACTAATGTAGCGGGAGAACACCTCATCGTGTAAGACATATTCGTCTATTTCATGTCGTAATTCCAACTTTCCAACATTTAATCAATGTGGAATTGATATCTAGGTCGAAAGTAATATGTTGAAATGTAGGTCAAATGCACGGCCTAATCAACGGCAGGAGTTGGTGGGTAGCAGCCCCCAGACACCAGATATATAGAACAAATAAAATTGCCGTCTCAAAACGATTTTTACCCTCATCCCAGTCTAATTTTGATGTAATTTCTTAGGTTCCTATATGAGAAAGGTGTAAAGAAATGAAAATGAAACTTCTTCAAAGCGGGGGTCTTGCAGCGGCAACCCTCAGAAGCCAGATGTTTGGAGCTCATGGAAGTATGGAATTGAAGTCTCAACATAGGATTTTTCCGTCGTTTCAGTTTAATTTTTACAAAAGGTTTGAAATGAAAAGGTCTACAGAAATAGAAATGAGAAAAAAGGCGGGTGTTTGGGCCTTGGGGTGGCCAGTCCCGGGAGCCAGACGTTTGGAGAGTTGAAATGTGGCCCAAGCCAGTAGAATTGTTTGCTTCAATGGTGCTGTGAAGAAAATTTCTTTCTGACATTGGGCAGACAGTGGCCCAATGTTCAATCATTAATTGTTAGCGACCTTACGGATAAATTTGAAAGGCCACCTATAAAAAATGTTAGGGGGCCTAGGCCCTGACAAGGTTTTTCTCAAAAAATTTAGCCTCAAAAGGAGAATCAGTTAGACAGAAATGGGCAGACTGGAGGTTCGGCGACTTCTCCCAGAGGACCACTAGAGGACACTAGAGGACCACTGGAGGACACTAGAAGACCAGTCTGCCCAGAAATGTTTCTTGAAATTCACCTTTTTAAAGTTAAATCAATCAATAATACATGATTTTAGTTTTATATTTATGCAAAATAGTGAAAACCAGGGCTATGAAAAAATGAAAATTTTGCTCATGTGAATTTTGGCCCCCTTAGTTTTCAAAAGCCCCATCCCCCTAGAAAAAATCTAGGGGGCCTCGGCCCCCGCTAGCTCGAAAAAGTGAGTAATGGCATGGCATGGTGTTATATTTAGAGAAACTTCACAGAAATCTGTACCTCAGCACTATCGTTCGACGATCGTTCTTACCTACAGTCCTACCGGTCCTACTATTGTCCAGTGGAGGACCTCACGCTAGGAAACGACCGAATCGAACCAAAATCGAATATCGGTTAACCGGGCGTTTTCGGCCAACCGAAACCGAAATCTTAACCTAATATTTTGATTTCGCAATTAACCGTTTAGGGAAATTGGTCGGTAAACCGAACCGAAACCGAAATACCGGTTGACCGGGCATCTTTAGCAAACCGAAACCGAAATCGTAACTGGAATTTATGGGAAATGGTAACCGGTCGTTTGGTACCGCGGACTTGCCCCTCACGAAATGATCTGGATTATTTTTGGAAAGATCTTCTAATCTTTTTCGGAAAAGGGACGATGGTATCAGACAGAAAGACACCCGTTAAACAATGGAGACCATGGGACATCACCTGATCACTCACTCTGGCAAAATTTTATCTCACAAAAGCACATTGGAGACAGTGGAGACAGTATGTCTTACCAATGTAAAATTGAGTACAGGTTGGATCTCTCACGGTCCGCAAATATCAAGTCTTTAAATTATTTTGTTCGTTTCATGATATACTATAATTTTTCTAATGAGTTTTAGTGCGGTTACACTCTGTGTAAAAAAACGTTGATGAGGTTTCAAGAAACGGTGCATAGGATTCAAAAAAACTTTAAGATCACGATTGGACCATGTCAAGGATTTAGATATCAAAAAATCGATCATTCGTTTCCCCCCCCCCCCCCGCCGCCGACGTTCATGTACATAGACCGGTCGATTTCGAACGATCGGAGTAAAGTGCTATACTAGCTTATAACTCAGTCCAATGTCTTATCAGATTGCTTTTTCAACTGTTAATTTGAATAAATGTTGAAATTTTACAGTATGCCATAGGGCAGAACTACATACCATTTAACAGGAGTAACTGTCGTGTGATATCATCCGAAGCAATTAGCCACTTTAAATTGGTTCTCCAGTCTCAACCTGAAAAAGACCAATTAGTTTATTAATCAATCTAAGTAATGGAAAAATACATCTCTCAATCAAAGCGATGCTCTTAAATCACCAACTCATGATAGTGTTTGCATCCAATAAATCAACTGTAGATTTATAGTTTTAAGTTATGGAGCATGGACGGGAAGTTGGGACTGAATTGACATAAAAATCAGACTTTTGTATTCAATGAATTCATGTGAGGTTGCTGATTATGATGCTCTCGTTCTAAGTTTTTTGTTGTCAATTATGAGTATCAAGAGTCGAACTGTGAAGCACTTCAAAACAGAAAAATATCATTACCTGTACTATCGGTGGAACAGGAGAATATCCAAGTACAAATGTAACTTCAAATCTGAAAAATACTGAGTTATAGGTCATGATTAACTATCTGGACGAATCTTAAGCCAAATTATTTGCGTTGGTGTAAGATAATCTTTCCAAAAGTCGACAAATAACTCCCAAACAAAATTCCTTCATTAATATATCTCAATATCAATCTGGAGAGCTACTTGTCAACGAAAGTGTGTGAGTGTGTAAAAAAGTGGGTATGTGTGTAAAAAGTTATAAGTGTTAAAAAGGAGTGTAAAAAGAATGAAAAACAAGCTAAAAAATGTGTACGTGTGTGAAAAAGTATGTACGTGCGTAAAAAAAGTGTGCAAAGGGGGATGTCAGTGTCTGTGTCTGTTTTAACTTTTTTAACTTATTTTTGGGACAAAACAGACCTGTCCGTTATGTAGTAGATAAAATTTATAAATCCCATCCAATGTCTTATCTATAAAGGTGTATGGGTATACTACAAACCTGTCCGTTATGGGCCACGCAAGACTCCGGAATCCTGAGTATCACAGTTTAGGTATTGGAGCATTGAAGCATTGATAGACAAAAATTTGGACCCCTTTAGGCTTTATGTGAGTGAGAAAAACGCACAAAACGGCATGTTCGTCTTGTCCTTTTTTGCATCAGAGGCTGGGCAGAGGGAGAAGAATTTGGTAGTGTTTGGACTGACTGAATCAACAGATGAAGACGTAAAGGGCTGGGTCAATGAAATGCTGGATGCTATGGGCGAAAAGCCATCATTTGAAGCATAAAAAATTGGGAGAGTGAGGGAGGGTACATCGAGACCCAGGCTCGTGAAGCTGAAAAGCACTGGGACAGTGGCTGCTGGTATGAGGAGGAAGATGGATTTGCTGAAGAAGACAGAGTTGTTCAAGTAATTGTTTATCTGCCCTGGTCGGACTTTGATGCAGAGGAGGGAGCACAAGGACTGTATGCTGGAACTTCGAAGACACTGTGCTGAGCAACCTGACAGAGCTCACGTCATAAGGGAGGGGGTTGTTGATACTGTGGACAAGGACAGAAGTAGCCATTGAGGATAGGAGAGATGCATAATTGGGCATGTCTAATTTTTGACAAAGGGGGGACAGTCATCAATTTCTACCTTTGTGTGGACTGTGGAGTTGCAGTTATAACTGTATTTTATTTATATCATTATCTTATATGTTGATATTTCATTTTGGTAATTGCTAGCCCCCAGTTGTGAGTACACAGGGCTGTATAGTCCTCACAATTATTTGGAATCTACAGACTGTTTTAGCTGAGTTTCACTTTCAGCAATCCTTTTATCTTTTCATTGGTGTGCTGTGTCCTGTGAAAGGACCTTTTTATTATATATTGTCATATTTTTTCATATACATTTGAAAAGCCCTTAGTGGTGCAGTAAGCAGATTTGCAATCAATCAAAATCCGTTTTGTCTGCTTTTGAATAGCAGACAAGTGTGCAAGTGTTCAACAAAGTGTGAAAGTGCATGAAAAAGTGTGTGCAAAATGACATATAGGTACTATTGTCTAATGTTTATTTGATACTGTTTGATTTTTGCCACAATCTATTTAATCTGGAATAAACAAATTTTATGAAGACATTCAAATAATCTATGATAAAAATGCAGCACTTCCAAAAAATACAGAGCTTCACACTGACTCATGAAATGAATTTGTAATGAAACTACTGCATCGAAAACATGCTTTGCCTAATTATAAAAAGATTTATTTCCTTATGGTATGGTTTTTGAATAATACAAAATAGAAAACACTCTGTCTTGGGTAATTTTTAGATTTCATATTTTCAAAATTTTCCTAATATGGTATAATTTTGTTTTAATAATAAAATTCCTCAAATGAATGAATCATTGATTCAATAAAAGAATTTGCCACTTGTCAAACTGCCAAAACCCAGACTTAATCCAGCTGGACAAAGGTAGCTAATAAAATTAACTCACTATAGTGCAAGACTATCCAGATTATTTTAAAAAAAACTCAGTCAAATATTTTATATGAATCTCAAAAATTAGGTGAGTAAAATTTCAGCATGGAAATCAACTAAATTTTCCCAAATAGGTTATTGAACTTGAAGCATAAGAATAGTGTTGACTTTGTCATGTGACCAAAGACTTTGAACTGACCTGGAGCAGAAAAAAGACCAACAGACTTGAAATATTCAGTAACAATATTCAGTAACTGAATCAAAATTGTGGGTCACATGACCAAGCAAGCATTATTTAATGTGTCAAGTATATATGTCTGTTCAGGTTTTCATTAATGCAACAGCATTGAAATACAACTTATTGAATTTGACCAAATGAACTTTGAATTGAACTGGACAAAGACTAATGATGAACTTAAATTTCTTGACTTTGTTATGTCACTAAAAGACTTCAGGGGACCTGGAAGCAGTCAAAATTCAACAGACAACAAATATTGCAAGGTTTCTACAAACAATATTAAGTTCAAACTGAGATTTCATTACACCATATCATTTTGGTGTCTCATTAAGCAATTTATACATGATCTACCTAGATTCTGATGGTTTTCATTAATGCAAAACTAAGGACAATGAAAGTTTTTATTTAATGTGTCAACAAAATGATCCATTGCCCATTAATAATAGCTATTGACAATGAAATTTAAAACAAATGATCCATAGCTAGATTATAGCCTACTATTTCATTGAGACTGAATGACCAAGAAAATCACCTATAACCAAATATAAAATTATGATGGGACCTAAAGTCCTAAAGAATATTCCTGAAGAATATGGTATTTAAATTTCTGAACAAATTGATCGAAACAAGGTTTTAAAAGGTCAGATTCAAATGAACATATGATCAAGAAAATAAGCTATCATCGGTGAATCATATGAAAATTTAGCTGTGTCTACAGCCCAATGTATTAATTAGAGAAAACAATAATTTTCAAATTCGCAAAAGAATTGAAATGATATTGCACAAAATCGCCAATAACAAATAACAAAATCCATCTTGGATATTTTAAAAACTGAATAAATCAGATAAAAATCTTGAAAACATCCGCGACATAAAAACTGTTGCAATTTCGCCCCCAAAACGTTTTCCTAACCAAAAGTGTTGCAAAAACTGTACCTGCCGCGCGCGTAAATTTGGGAATCTGGTTAAAACAACCTGGCCATGAACGAAAAAAAGGGCGCGCGCGGCACAACAAAATGACGAAGATTTGCCCAAACCATCACCCTTTTCTGTGCGCGTAAGAGCCGTCGTAGGCCCCAGCCATGCGCGACTGTAAAGAGTGCTGTTTAGGGCGAGATTCTCGTCAGTTAGTCGCGCCGCGCGAAATTTTTTCGTGTGGGGCTTGGTTGCTCTTACCAGATCCCTTCATTTGCGCGCGCGGCGTAACTCCTTGCGACGCCCCTGGTAAAGGGAAAACGGGAAGTTTGGCTAAGGGACGTTTGGGGGAACATAGTGTATTTAGTTTTTACTCCCTCGCCTTAATTCGACGTGAACAAAATTGCAACGGTTTTTATTTCATAGATGTTGTAAGGATTTTTATTTATTTATTGAGTTTTAAAATATTCAAGATAGATTCTTAATACTAGTAATTTAATTTCATGCAACACCATTTCAATCAATTGGTTTAGAAATTTATATACCATATTTTTTTATGAAAACAGTGTTGATGTGCTTATCAAAACCATTTATTTCATTTATTTTATTTTAAACTTACAACACAACACATATTAAATTAACTAACTGAGGACCCTGAAATCCACAACCTTAGACCACCTCTCTCTGTGCCTGACAGTGTTAACCCGTGGGATTCCGGGGTGTCATGGTGCAGGATGAGGATGTTGAGGAAGGGGGTATTGGGGCCTCGGTTAGTTCATCATTACAGGTCAATGAAAAAGGCAATGGCTATGTTATGGTGAATGACCATGAAGATGATTGTAATAAAGTAGTGGGTGAAGATGAAAAACTCACAGATATGTCTCAAGTCTCTCCTATTGCACTCAATGAACCTCCATCAGCTTCAAAGGAGGATACATCTCAATCTGTAAGTGTTCCATATGATGCTAGTATTGATCCAAATGGGAAGGCATCCAATAATTCAATCAAACTTAGTTTGCTTAATACTGCACAAGCTAAATTAGTTCTCTCTGTATTTCACCTCTCTGTACCTGAGACCTTGGGAGTAGTAAAAATGATTGAAACACTCAGTTATAGTGACACATATATCTCTAACTTCAAGAAAATCATCCCTGGTGATATTTTTGCTGTTTTCAATAATGATTTCTCACAGGTTTTGTATCTGAAATCATATGATGGTAAGTGTAAGCTATCTTTCAACCCCAAAGTGATTGACTACCCCTGTGTGGTATGTTCTAAAGAGGTAATACAAGGCCATGGACCCCTTGGTGAGGGAATCATGTGCTCAGGATGTTCCAACTATTTCCATAACCAATGCACTGGCAAACCTTTGAAACGTGCACTATTTAACAACCTTAAAGATTCCCCTAGCTATGTGTGTGTCTATTGTCCAAATTGCAATCCATCTCGAATTGATTTGTGTCATGGAGCTACACCATCAATAATTGACATTGCTGAAACATTTTTTATACAAATTTTGCTTCCCCTGTGCCACAATGTTGCAATTTCTATTAAGCCCGACTGTCCCTTTTTATGTTAATTTGATATCTTTTTATCAAAATTGTTATTGAAGTATTGAAGTGCTGAGGGACTTTATCATCAAATACTTTTTACTTTTATTCTTAAATGTTAAATTAAATTATTTTGTTTCGACCTGGGAATGTCTTTAAAATGCAGCCTGACCTTGGTAAGTCATAAATCTGCAGCTTTATTTCTGTAAATATGTTTTTAAGTTATTATGACCAATTATTTTCGCAGTATGCATTGTTCTGAGAGTGCATTAAATTAATTAACATTTATTTCAGGAATATGTTCAAATATATTATTTTTATGTCAGTAGTGGGTGACCTCGTTAACAGTCTTTACGATTGACTGAGTGTTTTCCCTCAGCACAGCTTAGAAGCTACATTTTATAACTCGGAAAAATATATTCAATGACATTGTGCTGTAAAAGTTTTATTCAATTCAATTCAATTCAAGAAGATTTGTTCTGTTTCCTCAAACATAGAAAAAGTGTCAGCAAGACTTGAAGCCCTTGAATCATGGGGAAATACTGAAAACTCTGAATGTACTGGAACTATCAGTGCTAGACTTGATCAACTAGAAAATTCTATGAAGCAAAGCATAGATAAGGTTTTGAAGTCATCTCAATTAGGACTGAGTGAGGAGAGCTTATCTTCTATTTTAGGAGACATTGTTTCAGAAAAACTGGACACTACAGACATAAGTAATGTCAATGTCAGTTATGTGGAAGCTGTTGATAACCTGACCAAAAAGTTCATGGAGTCTGAGAAAACTATGGACTCATCTCTATCAGCCATGGCTCAATCAGTGGATCAAGCACTGTTCAAAGTAAATAAACTTGATAACATTAATGTTGATGAATTAACAAATACTTCTAATGATGTGACTAAACTGAAAGATGATTTGGTGAAAGAAATCAAGTTTGTTGACAAGAATATGGAAATGCAATGTAAAGCCATCAAAGCTGACACAGAGTGTATAATCGGAGAAAGATCTGCCCAGAAAAGCTGTTCCAGTTGTTCAAGTGAAACCTTAAACTGTTCATTATATTCAGACATCACTGCTCCCCCAACACCTGCTCCAAAACAGGTTACCAAAATGGGTTCATACAGCCAGATAGTGAAACATAGCTCTTCAAGTAATGTCACATCAAAGAATATTACAGCCAACCCAAGAAATGAAAAGTACATTATAGATCCAGATAAAAGAAATTCAAACCTTTGTGATCCTGCAAAAACTATATCAATTGAAAACATTGTGTCATATGATAAGTTTGTTAAGAGAGCTCAAGACACCAAGAAAGAATTCAATAGACACTTTAACAAGGTTAAAATTGTTCATTGCAAAAGAACTAGACATGGAAGTCTTCTTATTGAATTGGAAACTACTGAGATTGCAAAAGAAATTGTCAAAAAATGGAAGCCAGAATTCTTTTCAGTTGATGATGGTAAGCAGAACAAAACATCAGCCACAGTTTTGAAGAATAAAAACATCAGGTGCATTATGAAGGATGTTGATCTAGAGCTGACTGATGAAGATATGAAGTCAGCCATAGAAGAACAATATGATTGGAGTGATGAAATCACAGTGAGGAGATTTGTTGACAAATTAAAGAATAAAAGACCTACAGTCATGATAACATTTCAATGTGAGGAAGACAGGGATATAGCCATGGAGAAAGGAATATTTCTGGAAAACAGTCACTATGAAGTGGTTATATTCAAGCCAAAAATATCAGTCACTCAGTGCTTTAATTGTCATGGATTTGATCACACTAAAATCTGGTGTCCAAAGAAAGGCAAAGTCTGTCCAGTATGCTCTCAAACTCATGAGCTTTCTGAGTGTCTTATTGCAACAGCTGGTGACACTTCTCAATATAAGTGTCCTAATTGTAAAGAGAATAGATGCCACTCTGCTTTAGACCATGATAACTGTCCTAAGTATCAGGAGAAGTTTGCATACATTCAGCAATTAACTCAATATGGACTCTGAAATAACCCATGTCCCTATGTGCCAAATTAATATAAATGGCCTGTCAAAGCATGTCGAGACAGCTCTTGACCACTTTTGTGACACAAGAGACATCAAGATTTTAGCCCTTCAAGAAGTAAAACAAAAAGAGTCATTGTCAATCAACATCATTAATGGAATGTCAACATACTCCGCTGGCTTGGACAGTTTGGGGGTGTCTCTTTCAGTCTGTAATTCCCTTAAACCTCAACACATCCCTCAATTAGAAGATTTGGAGATAAACATTGTATATGTTGCTGCCATGATTGGACCCAAGTCTGTTTTACTAGCATCAGCATATTGTAATCCTGATACAAAATCCACATTGGGACTTACAAACCTTCTTGCCAATATTAAGAAAGCATGGGATTATTGTAAAAAGTCAAATATTGCAGGGATGATTGTTTTTGGCGACTTCAATGCAAGGAGTACTATGTGGGCAGATTCTATCAATAACCCCAGAGGTAAAGTTTTAAAGGAATTTGTCGAAAAAGAAAACTGTGAATTATCTGCTCCAGAAACTAACACTTTTGTTACATCTAATGGTGGTAGTATAATTGACCTCTCTCTCTCCTTTGGCGAAGTAATTAGAAGCATTTGCCCACCATGGATTGATGATGTTGATGTTCATCAACTATTCACAGGAGCACCTCAAAGGGGTCACCTCCCTGTGATCAGACATTTCACATATAAGGCTTCCACAAAACCTAATAACAAAACATTTGCTCAACCTGTTTTCAACTACAATTCAGCTAACTGGGCCCATTGGTCAGTTTATGTGAATTCTTTTCTCACAGATTATCTTACTGAAAAACCTGAACAATCTGCAGAAGAAATGTATACCATATTTCTCAAAACAATAAATACAGCATCAGAAATGTTTATTCCCCACAAAAGAATTTGCAAACATTCCAAGCCTTATTGGAGTGATAATCTGACAAGCCTTTCAAATAATTTGAGAATTGCCCTGCTAGATTTTAAATCCAAATCAACACCATACTATAAGAAAATATATGAATCTGCAAAAGAAGTTTTTAAGAATGCACTTGTCAAGGAAAAGAATAACTGGGTTCATGAACAGCTGGAGGGCTTGAACACTAAGGATTCTATCATGTTCTGGAAGCGTTACAGAAGATATTTCTTGGCTGAAGATGAAAACTTTATTGGAAGTCTCTCAAATGATGATAATTCCAATGTTGCACATACAGATGCTGAAAAAGAAAATATACTTTATGACACCTTCTTCTCAGGTAGGCATCTTGATCAGCAAGATTTTGACGAAACACATTACACCAAGATCAAAGAGGAAGTGCAGTATATCAAGGAGGCTAACTTTCTTGAAACTCCTCTTGTCAGTTGCTCAGAACAGGGTGAAAGTAACCTCAATGATGAAATTGTGTTATCTGAAGTTAAGGAATCTATTGAAGCCCAAAACAGTGCCAATAAATGCAAAGATGGAGATAGCATACATCCAAAAATGCTCAAACGTCTTGGCCTAGGTGGCCTCAATTTTCTTGTCAAGCTGTTCAACAAGTGTTTAGAGTCAGGCTCATGGCCATGGTCAAAGTCTTTAGTCACATTCATAAAGAAGCAAAATAAAGCCTCTTATTTACTCCCAAGCTCCTACAGACCACTTGACTATCTCGGCATATGTTGGAAAATTATTTGAAAGGATTCTGGAAAGACGCTTACGGTCATATTGTAAATTGGGAGACACCATTGATGATGCCCAGGAAGGTTTTATGCCCAATAGGAATACCTCTAGATATTTGTATAAAATGCTATCATCTCTTGAGGAAGTAAGAAGACAGAAAATGGAAGCTTTTATTCTGTTCCTTGATTTCGAAAAGGCCTTTGACAGCGTTTCTATTCCATGTTTGATCAACAAACTGTACAAATTTGGTATCAGAGGAGCAATCTTAAAAGTAATACATTCCATGCTGACTGGTAGAAATATTCAAATTAAAGTCAATTCATTCATAGGTGCTCCACGACTTTGTAAAATGTTTGGGCTTCCACAAGGTGCAGTTTTGTCCCCTCTACTGTTTGTTATCTATATTTCTGACCTCCTCAAGACAGGGAATCTACCAAATGATCTGAAAGAAGTTACCAACTGTTTCAAATATGCTGATGATGGCAGTGTATTTGTTGTTGCTGATTCTCTCTCGGAATGTGGTTCATTGATGCAAAAAGTATGTGATTACATTCATGAATGGTGCACTAAATGGAGATTGGTAGTTAATTGCAATGAAAATAAAACAGAGATTATTGCCCTTAAAACTCCTACAGTGAAAGAAGCTGAAGTGCAAGGTTGTGCCCTACCTGTTATCACAATGGGTGGTAAACTTCTTTGCTATGTTCAAAAGAGTAAGGTTCTTGGTGTTACCATTGATGAAAATCTATCATTTGTACAACACTCAAATTTAGTGCTCAGGAATTGTTGGTATGCTTGGAACAAGCTCTCTTGCTCTACATCACGTAAAAGAGGATTGAATTCAGCATGCCTTCAGTTACTATTCAAGACTGTAGTTCTAACAAAGCTCCTTTATGCTGCCCCTGTTTGGTTGAAAAAACGTATGGAGAAATTCAAAGACTTGTTTGCAAGAGCAATTCTTAAAATCACAGGATCTCAGTTCTACTTCCCTAAAAAGCTGGGAGAGTTGATTACAGCTATTCCTCCCCTTGAAATCCTGGTCCAGGAAATAACTAATAAGTTTATTTTAAAAGCTCTTACTCAACATGATGATGTAAAATCTCTTGTATTGCAAATAGAGTCATATCCTAAAAGTATTTATTATTATCAAGTTGCTGATGCCAAGAAATTCATGCAGTGGTTGATGTTCAAAAGACAAAGTTCAGAAAAAGCAACTAATCTTACCACAGCTCCAAAGTCTACACACAACTTGTCACTTCTTAATATTCCCCTGACAACTCTACATTATGACAAGGATGAAATTCTGGAGTATCGAAGTCATCTTTGGGATCTGCACATCACGAGAGGTATTGAGGATCTAACAAAAAATGACCCCTATACTCTAGAGCCTTACACGGAAGTCAATGAAAAAGCCAAAGAATTGATTTGCTCATTCAACTGCATCAAGTTTCCTCTTGTTTCAAGGAATTGTTCTAGGTACTTTACAACAAATGTTATGGATTTTGTTCATGGACATTGTCTACGTTTTCAGGACTTTTCTTTCTCAGTTTTAAAATATGATAAGTCTCTTGAAGTACCTATCTGTCTAGAGTGTGGGACCCTTCCTGATTCAGTGTTTCATAAACTGTTCGAATGTGATATGTATGATGACAATGTTGTGAAACTGCGATCAAAACTCATTGAACTGCAATCATGGGGTGTAAACTTCCATTTGAAACTTATCTTCAGTAAAGACACTGAAATTAAATATTTGTTCAATTCACTTGTGCAGCAAATATGTTCACAATCAGTATTTGATGACAATTTTCTATGCATTCAGGAATATTGAGGCATGTTATATGATTAATTATTTAAGATCATGTATTTAGATAACTTTTTACTAATTTATTAATTTATTAATTGGGGGTTTTCTATGAAGCGTTAGCTTAAACAGTTAATATGCTTAGCTCTTCAATTTTCTTGTAGGTAAGTTCTGAAGGTTGAATTTTGATTCGTTGCATTTTTAATGGGCCATTTATTTTCATTTTATTGTTCATATATTCAGCTTGATAACGTCTTGTTAAAGTATATTTGTGCATTGGGCTCGCAATTAGGAGCGTATTAGATTTATTAATTAATTAATTAATAGCATAAATTAACTTGAATAAGATTTTCCATTTTTTGCTTCACTTTGTGATTAACGATTTATTCTTATAGTTCTTAAATTCAGGCAATGTCACAGAAAAGGAGTAGTGAATTGGTATCTGAACATGAGCCAAAAAGAGTGTGTGTAGAAGATGGAGCCTCAGATGATGAGTTAGAGGATAAACAGATGAAAAGATCCTCAAGACGGTTGCAAAAAAGTGTTGATGATGAAGTGAAGGAGGAACGAAAATCAAAGAGGAAATCCAGAAGGTCTAAAAGAACCTCCAATGAAGGAATTTCTGAGGAAAATAATTCAAATGAGGCAGATGGAATGGTTCGCAATGTAGAAATGGAAAATGCTCAAGCAACAGAAACAAGTTTTATTGAACAAGAGGAAATCCTTGATCAAACTGCAAAAGAAAGTGAAAATACTGAAAATCCTTCTGAAGAATTCCAAGCATCTGCTCCTGAAGAGACCAGATCACATGAATCAGCTGTGGATATAGTGGAAGCAGTTGCTGTGGCTGACATGGAAATAACTGCTCCAATAAATTGTGAATCCAGTACTGATGTGGTAAAAGCTTCTCAACCTGATGAATCAATTACTGATTCAGGAAAAGTTGATGCTGATGGTAATTACAAATTAAAATTATATCTCTGCACAACAAATATATAGGTACAATTAGGGAACATTAGGGATTTGTTTTTTCTCTGTCTTGATATTGCATTATCAATTTTAACAGCACTTTCACCCATAACACCATTTGAAAACATTTAACGCACAAAAATGCAATTGTCTTGGTTCATAGTTTTGCTAAACCATACTTAACATCCTTTAGAAATCCTCCAATATGTCCCTGAAAGTTCCCTGCAACAAACTATCCAAGTTGGTGGTAATGAATTGAAATGCAATTCATTCGAATTTGGGAATCTTCCTTTACCAACCATTTCAAATTGTCTACCATACACAAACATGTATTTACTTCCTACAAAATTTATAGTTCATTTATCATTGATAAATTTCCTAATTCCTATGTCCTAGGCTGCCTTATTTACTTTTTTAGGGTATTGAATAGCTTTCTCACATGTAATGTTCCTCAGAGGTTGTTGAAGTTATTGCACCAGCAGAAAAAGAAAAGCCAGAAATGATTGTCCTTGATGACATAACAAATGATGATGTGAGTATCATGGTTAGAATAATGCAGTTTAATGACTGGGTTAGGATTTTTTTTCTGGAGTATCTCAAACAGTGATTGACTTAGGGCAGATTTTTACCTGAGGGGCCAAAGAGAAATTAGGAATTTTGCAGCAAGATTTTAATAATACCCCCGTCACTGATTATGGAATCAATCCCCAGGATGCTCCTGGCCCTGACGAAGTTCCTACTGCAGAGGAAAGAGGTTTCTGGAAGGCAGTGGAGGAAAACCCCAATGACTTCGCTAGTTGGACTTACCTCCTCCAAGTTGTGGAAAAGAATGTAGGGGCTAAGCTGCTATCACACAATACACATATAACACAATTCAAAATAGCAATGAATTATTGAAATTATTGGGGCATGACGAAATTTTTCAGTATTTAAAGTATTATTGTAATTCACACAGTCCTGTCTGTGCTAACTGCCAAGCTGATGCACCTCCAATATTAGGAACTCATGTAACTACTTATTGCTAACTCAAATAATTTCAGATCAATCATTTTATATTGTAATGATTCTAACCATAAACCATACACCCATCTAAGCTAGCATTGCAATGAGTAACACTAGTCAGCATTGAGCAACAAGAAATACTTATTCTTCTCTTCAAATCTCCAGGGCAAGTTGAAGCAAATACAGAAAGCCTTCTCCTCCTTCCTCCAGCTTTACCCCTACTGTTACGGTTACTGGAAGAAGTATGCTGATCAGATGAAGAAGCTGGTGTCCAATGATGCAGCATACGAGGTATGTTTCACATCTCACATGGAACTCTTTCATTGATCAGAGTTTGATCGTAATTTGTCTGTTTCCGGCAACTTTCGCGCTACATTTCGATTCTATTACTTTGAGCTTTTGTAGAAAATCTAAATTCTAATGAATTGAACCGTTTTCCAGGTTTATAACGAGGCTGTAGTAGCAATCCCTCTCTCGGTGGATCTTTGGACTTACTTCATACACTTCATTGCTGAGTGGAAAAACGGAGACGAAAATGAAATCCGAACGTAAGTATCTTTCCCACGTACAGCATAACATAATCTAGGTTTATTGTTGATATATGGTATGTTGTGATTTTCAGAAGACCCAGCCAGGATGCTATGATGTGCCCATGCTCGTGACTCCCTCTTCTTGCTTGAATCATGAGATATATTTGTGAGAGTAATGAATACAATTCCAGCTGAGGACCTGAGACTCTGATGACCTGCATAACGTGCTATCTTAGGTAACCCTGAATGGGGTGGCACCCCGGGGCACCCTCACCTCGTGCCTCCACAGGTAGAGCCGTCATTCCCATTGTCTCTTGCCATGGAAACCTCGTAATGCAATCATTGCCTTGGAAACCTCGTAATGCAATCATTGATGCAATCGTTCTTGGTATTTGGTAAGCTTTCACTTCATTTCTTTATCTAGAATTACCCAATGCACCCCAACTGCTCTGGGAGTCAGGGTCAGGGGGCACCCCCTTAATCTAAGACTGAGAAGCAACCCCCTCAATGTCAGGTTAAAGGATCGGCTTTGGGGTGTTTGGGGGGTTTCCCCTGCCTGACTCCCACAGCAGGGGTGCTGGGATAGGCTTCTCAGCCCCCTCCCTCATCCCTTTCTCTCCCAGGATCTATCAGAGAGCTGTGGCTGCCTGTGGGCAGGACTTCAGGTCTGACAAGATCTGGGAAGCTTTTGTGGAGTGGGAGAAGCAGACGGACAACTTCCAGGGTTCTGGGGCTGTACAAGGAGTTCCTGGGGTGTGTCATCCAGCGACACCAACACCACTTCGACAAGTTAGTCAAGCGTTAGTTAGGGATGTCTTTTCGACAAGTTAGTCTTTAATCGAATCTTTAATATCACCAAAAAGCTGTTCTACCGTTATTCAAGTAACCTCCTGTGGGGTTGGATGATGAACGTGACTACGAGAATTTGAAATGAAAGGAGAATGAAATGTCCACATCCGATCCCACGAAGGGGTTGCTTGACCAATTGTTAACGGTTTTTGGCGGCAAGGTCCTACATGTGTTGGTATAACTTGCTATCATTGAGTGTTGCCCTGTCTCAAGTTCCGAGAGTGGATATTCTTCACCCCTGTCAAAGACATTGTAACCATGGAGACCATCAAGGAGCTCCTAGCGAAGCACAAGGCTGAGACGCTGCGTATTCGTCTTGAGAACGAGAAGAAAGCGAAGGAGGAGGCTGAGAAAGCCCGTCTTGCTGCTGAAGCTGCTAGGAAGGCTGAAGAGCAACAGGTTGCCCTTTCGAACATTTCAATTCTTCAATATTTTAACCTTCACAGGACCATAGGTCCTTAATTATAACCAGAACGTTGTCCAGATCCAAGGGGCTGGTTGAAATGGTTTTAAATTGATTCGATTTTTGTCCAAAGGGCGTGTTAGATCCGGTTAGATGTTTGAATAAGAGCACCTAAATATAGGGCAATATGGTATTCAACGGTAGCATTGCCTCAATGATGTAATGCTCAATGATGTAATTTCAATCTTAAGCCGTGTAACATTGCAGAGATTGGAGGCTGCAGAGGAGGAGAGGAAACTGCAGGAGGAGATTAAGAGGATGCAGGATGACTATAAAGCTGCAGCGGGATATGTCGATGCTAAACCTGACGAGGGTCAGCAAGATGAGGAAATGAAGACGGACGATTCAGCAGAGAATGTGGCAACTGAAGCTGCTGAAGAAGCTCCAACTGAAGCAGTGGAAGCTCCAACTGAAGCTGTTGAAGCTTCAACTGAAGCTGTTGAAGCTTCAACTGAAGCAGCAGAGGAAGCTCCATCTGAAGAAGCACCCCAGAGTGGAGAAGCAGTGCAGGCTGATGAGGAGATGACAACAGAGAAGGATAATGATGACAATGAGAGTAGGGAAGGAGAGAAGGAGGGCATGGACCTGGAAGAGAATGCTGTGATAGTGGATGAGACAGGAGGAGATGAGCCTCTTCCAGTGGATGTGGAGGAGCCCCTGCCTGACTCCCCTGACGCTCTGACAGCCAAACAGGAAGCAGCCATCAGGGAACAGATACTGCTGGATGTGGCTCCAATCCATGAGCAGGTTCTGGTGGAGATACAGGAGGTGACGCCATTTGAGGAGGGCATCAAGAGACCTTACTTCCATGTCAAGGAGCTCGAGAGGTGGGACATCATTTTGATATTCGCTCTGATCAAGCTTTTTAATCCTTAGTAAAACTAGGTGGATTGAAAAAATAATGTCTTTTCTATGAAATCTGGGAAGAATGATTCATTGTATTCTAGTTCATGAAAATGCTTCTTACAGTTAATAAATAAATACACCATTCTCTTACTGAATGTTGTCATGACACTTCAGGGTGCAGCTAAAGAACTGGAAGAACTACCTGAACCTTATCATAGATAAGAACAACAATACACGAACCATCATCCTCTTCGAGAGGTGTCTTATCGCTTGTGCTTTCTACGAGGGTTTCTGGATCAAGGTAATTGCTTCATCAAATCATCTTATTCACCATAGTTTGAAGGTTTTACTTCTATTCCAACAGCTGTTCAACCATCGACAGGAATGGAATGATCCAGGTGTGTATAAGCCTGTGTTGTTTGTCCGTTATCACTGCTGATTTAATTTCATAACATCTACTTTTTTTCATTTAAGATCAGCTCATTTCATTGAACTGTTGAATCAGCTTATTTCATTGAAAATCTGCGTGTTTATTTCAGTATATCAACTTCATGAAGAACATTGACGTTGAAGAAACACGTAGGATTTACAGGAGGGCATGCATGGTTCACCTCGTTAAGAAGCCTCAGATTCACCTCAACTGGGCAGCATTCGAGGAGCAGCATGGTATGTGGCTGTGTCATGACATCTATATTCGTACTACACCTTAAAACGCCTTAATTTAGTGAATAGTTCAAAGAAGCCAAACCCACAGAAAATTAGGCCTACAATAGCCTTCAGATTTGAATTGATCAGCATTGGTTTCAGGTCACCTAGAAGTTGCCAGGGAGGCTTTGGACCATATTGACAAAGGAATGCCGGGTCTCATTGCTGTAACTCTGAGGAGGGCTGGACTTGAGAGGTGAGGAGAAATGGGGGTTCTTATGGAGAATGATCGCCTGACTGAAATACTCTGGAGAATTGACAAAAACTATAGAAATTTTTCAGAAAATATCACAGGATTTTGAATTTATTGGATTTGTGTAGTGCTCATTAATACTCGAGTGAAATCTCACAGACTGACAATGATTAGTAATAATTTATGTTCCCTAGACGTACAGGGAATATTGAGCAAGGAGGCGACATCCTGAAGGCAGTGATTGAGAGCTGTAGAGGTCGTGAGACGAGGGACTTCTGGGCTATGAAGTACGTCAGCTACCTACAGTTCACTATGAAGGATGTGGAAACAGCCAAGAAGTTCCTGCTAGAACAGATTGAGAGGAACACGGTAAGTAATCAGCGAATGGGGTCTGTTAGTTATTGGGTACTGAGTGGTTTCAGAAAGTTCCAGGCTTATATGCTAGCGAAACTGGACAGACAAAATCCGAACACCTTTGGGCTTTGTCCTCTATGGCGTTCTCTTTGCGTATTGTACCACGACCAGTTATACCGTGTATTTGCAGCGTAACAAGCGCCTGTACGTGAGACTGTTAGACCTTGAGTTGAGCCCCAACACAGCATCCCCTGACTCAAAAGCAGTGTTGAAAGTACTGCAGGACGCTCTGGGCTCCAACCTCTCTCTGGAAGACAAAGCAGGTAACTAGGGGAACGGATAAGAGATGGGTGACTACAGAAAGGAAGGGTGTGGTAACAGATGGAGATTTTAACCGTTCCTCCCTCAATTCTTGCATTGTTATTTTTCGCATTTCTTCAGCCCTGAGATTTCACCACAATGAATTTTAACGTTTCTAAAGAATCGTCCCCTCCAGGATTCTCACATCGACGTCTGACGTTCCTTGAGGAGTTTGGAGATGACATATCGGCTATCAATGACTCCTATGATGACCACAACAAGAACTACAAGGCAGTCATAGACGAAAAGAAGAAGGAAGGACTTCATATGTTCTGATTTCTGATCATTAAGTTTACCTTTAACCACGCCCGGCAATATTTAACATGATTTGGCTCGATTTGATACGTATCAATACCATTTGAATTTTACCGCCAGTGAATGAAGATCGAATACAGTAATATTTTCACTTCAGTGACTATTTTAAAACCAAGAAACATAGCCTCCTTAACTTGAGCTTGGTCCCCTTCCAGGTCATCGCAAAGCCGTGACTACAGAAGGCGGGACATAACATTGTATCTTTACATTCCGACCCCCCTGCTTTTAACTAAAGTTTATCACCTTCCAGGTCATCGCAAAGCCGTGACTACAGAAGGCGGGACATAACATTGTATCTTTACATTCCGACCCCCCTGCTTTTAACTAAAGTTTAGGCTCTGCTTTTAATCAGTTTATCACCTTCCAGGTCACAACAGACTACAGAAGGCGGGACATAACATTGTAGATTACCCCCTGCTTTTAACTAAAGTTGAACCCTGCCGTCATCGCAAAGCCGGGACCAGAAGGCGGACATAACATTGTATCTTACCATTCCCCTGCTTTTAACTAAAGTTTATCACCTTCCATCGCCGTGACTACAGAAGGGGACATTTTCCCTCCTGAACAGCAGTGGGAATAGGAACTACAACAGTAGGGACAGGAACTACAATAACAGGGATAGGAACTACAATCAGAACAACAATTACAACAACAACACTCAGAATAACAACTGTTTTCAACCTACGGGGGCACATTGTTGGTTTTATTCGGTAGATGTGAAATGGGAGGGGGCAAACCTTGGGTTGGATATGGAAATTATCGTGTGGGGTTGATGAGGGCTTAAGTGTTAAGGAGGGAACACTGATTTTAAAAACTGTTTGTGACATTGAATTCTAATTTAATCACAATTTTAGCAATTGTTTAGTAATGAAACACCATGTTCTTCTCTTAACCCTCTTATTAACCTACAACTCAACCTACAACATGGGCGGGTACAACATGCAGCAAGCCGCGCAGCAACAACAGCATTACCAGCAATGGTACTCCCAGTACGCCGCGCAGCAACCCTACGGTACGCAGACCAACTACCAGCAAAGCAGAGGATATTAATCCAGTCACAGACTAGTGACTCAGGGCTGAGTCACGTGATAGAACGTTCATTTAATTTATATGGAATGTGAACCGCACTCACTGATTCCAGGGGAGTCGAACAAAGTTTACAAACGTAACGCATCTTTTGCATCTTATATGGAATCGGGAATAAGGCAAAACAATGCGACCTCGCGTTTAAACTCGTCAAAAAAGACGCATATCTCCGAGGTTTTTTGAGCACCTATAAAGGGCATCCTACAAGCCCGAGTAATGATGCGTTACATTTGTTACTTTCTTTGACCCTCCCAAATGCGCCTTAATACCAAGATAAGAGCCAATCAAAGCCAAGATGTTATTCTAACTGTTAGATAAGTATCATCTTTTTAACCACTCACAAGCAGTAGTGTTGCTTGTCCTTTATTTTAACAGTGATTGCACCTTCAACGTCCTGTATGTCATAATACAGTGTTATGTTATTGTGTTTAATTAATATGTTTTCATTTTACGTATTGTTGTTTCTTCGCACATTTAATATGGACATATTTCGAAGTTGCGGTCCTTTGTCCACTCACTAAATTTTACATGATGCCCCAATTTTGGTACATTTTGACAAAACATCTTCTGGTACTAGCAAAATAGGGTGATATTTAGTTATACAAAGCCTATTTTGCGGCGCGCACGTACGAACACAACGCGCTGTGCTAGATTCGAACATGCCGCCAAGAATCGATTCGATTCTGCTTAGGGATCGTTCACATATTACGTAATCACCTAGAGGGGGGAGGGGGTTTCCAAATGATTACGTTACATGTTATTGTAACAAATACAACTACTGTAAACTTGATTACGAGGGGGGTTGAAATCGGCCAAAAATTGATTACGTAATATGTGAACGATCCCTTAAAAATCAGCACCAATCTGGGAACAAGTGGGATTCTCTGCGACATGCCCAAAGAGATGTCAAGATTGCGGGCATTCGTTTCAATTAAGTAGCAACAAGGATCATGGGTATAGATTACCATGATCCTTGTCCGCAACCTGAAGATTCTTCGAATTTCATAAGACATCAGTCGTACAAATGGTGTTTGATCTATCGAACTATAGAAGGCAGCTTTGACTGATGAGCGCACATGCAGGCAACTGCTGGTCCATCCGCCCATACCCACTTGAACCTAGCCTTACCAATGATTGTAGGATGTTACCCTACCCTCCGCCGCGCACGCAAGGTTTTCCGCAACACGACCCTCCAAACCTCCGAGTGTTGCGCGCAGGGATGGGAGAAATCCATCAATACCAATGATGAATAATAGGGTATGAACACCCTAATTACTAAGTGCTCGGATGAAGTTGGTGGAGAGCTTAAGTTACATGTGTAACAACAGTTAAGGGTTCAGGTTCGAGGCTCAGCCCGTCTTGTATGGGAGGCATACCATAGATCTCTGCAGTTCCACAATTTGACAATGGGTGAATGCAATATTTGCCCTCTATTTTAGTCCGATTTTGATTCTTCCCCCTTAAGCGCGCGCGCAATGCGCGGCGTAGCTTTAGTTGACATTTGTAGTTTTACTCCACGATACGTTCATTTTGAGAAGACCCTTTTGAATGTTATTCTTTAATTTGTGACCGATTATCACCAAAATGGGGGATTATGGCTGATTATGGGAGTGACGTGAGTTTGACAGCTGATTACGATGGCAAAAAACCTCAGACACATGGTTATGAATGAATAATCAATGTGCTCAACATCAGGAACAATTTTATTTAGCTGCGCATCTCTTGATCGGTTTTATTCAAATATTTTCATAATGTTTTCATAATTCTAGAGTATGTATTCGGCAATATTGGTTACTCCTGCCAAAATTACAGTGAGATAAACAGAGATACCTTGTTATAATACTCAGCCTCTTATCTCTAATAGATACCCTATCCAATTCTACACTAATTTAACATTAATTAGACAATAATTACCCTAAGCCCCGCAACATTACTCTGTCCAATTTTCTAAGTAGCAACAATTATACCAATTTAATAACTGAATTATGAAACAAGAAAACTCCAATTATAAATACATGAAGCTGGCACAGAGAATTTTGACACCATTAGAAGTTTATATGGATGCCAGTATGTCAATGACGCGAAACATACGTAAAAGTTCTATTTTCGACAATATTTTACACCTATGCCTCACGTTTTAGCTACTGTTATTGCGAGCAAAATTTCGAACTGAGATGAACTTTCAGTATTTTGGATGGTGCACTGATCAGTGATGTTCTGTCTACTTGAATAGCAAGCTTGTTTCAATTTTATATAAGCAATTCGAGAATCTTCTTTGGTTAAGCTGAATAATTTCCTGCAAATTCGAATTACTAAGATAAACAGCTGGAAAGATCCCGAAGCAAATTCATGATTCATTACACTAAGAAAATGTGTAATATTATGCTTGACTTGCATTGCATATATGCGATGGAGTTAAACATCTCCTAAAGCATTCTTGTTCCTGTTTTAACACCTAGATTTTAAACTGAGGAGAGCAAAGGATTGAGAGACCATGTTAAACAGAGCACGGCAGACTCTTTCTCTTCAATCAGGGGAATTAAAGCATGTTTTATTGCAGTGTCTGAAATATCAGCTGGGGATGGATTACTAATCAAGGAGGTCTGCAAAATGAGCGAGGTGGTCTGTACTCCTGACTTAATTAGTTTTAAAGCTGATCATAAGATATCTGACTTCTGAGGGGTGTCAAATAGAGCTACACTTTACGCAAACACAGCATTTCAAGTTTGCATGCGAAGGCCTTTTCACAACCTGAACACGTGATTCAGCTGAGGACCAATCGAATTCCATTATTGCATAGTATAATTCACGAATTGAAAGTCCCATTCTCATCTAAATAACTGTGTATGGGGTCTCAGAAGTAATCAAATAAATTCTCATGATTTTCTCAGCCTTCCTGGAATTAATTATCTCTTCGGTGCGCTGCTAATTATTTGGTTTCATATTTCAGTGGAGGAGTCGCACAAAATGCAACAAATTTTAATTTCATTTAAGTTTCATTTAATTCGGGGTATTTATGGCGGGAAAGGTGATATCCTATTCGAATTATCCAAACATTAACGTTAAATTTAAGGTCGATATTCAAGGAGACATGCAGCAAAACAATACATTCCACCTTCTGATAATGAATAAGCAGATGCGGCGTGAGGGTTATGTATGTAGGTAAATTGTAGGTATGTTAATGCACATCGTACACAATGTAGTACAATAGGCTCCCACGGACAAGTGAACTCCTGCTTCGTAGCGAGACTGCACAGTGTGTGTGACTGTGTGTGTGACTGTGTGCACTCTGTGTCAACACGTCAACTCCTGGGTTATTAGTTAACGACCCGTCACTGTCTCACATAATTACTCGGGTAATTACTGTGCCGTTTGGAATTGTGCGCAGAGATATGGCATAAACTATTAAACTACCCATTAGCGGATTTCCAATGCTCAGAATAGAGATATGGCATAAATTACCCATCGTCAGCGTATTAGTTTACCCACAGGTCCATTTGACATTGGCAATCAGCACGCGAGTCGTACGTAAATTCGCGTACCGATTGGTCAATATCTGGACGATTTCTCGATCCTATTGGGTATGCTAATATGCCGCCGATGCTAAGATATGTATGGCATAAACTACCAATCAGCATATGTATGTGACATGGCATTAACTACCCATCAGCGTATTGTGCGGTGCTGAGAGCGTGTAAGATGCAGAATAGTTCTATTATATTGTAAATATGCATGCGAGAACTCTCATGTAGGGTTATTAATATGTGTTAATCGATGTGCATGATACGGAATTACCATTGACATGATGCATTTTTAAATACTTCCAGACGCTTCATTTGGGGTTTTAAATTGGAGATAATAATCTTGTAGTAGTGGATAATTCTGTGGATGATTTATGATAAGTACTTCATGATGCTTGTGGTTGTAACATTTTGATTTTACAGCTTTATTCAAACTCTGGTTTGAAGATTACAGCCCCCTCATTGCCACGCACATCGAAAGTTCGCGGTTTAAACAAGTTGACCCACAGTCTATAGCTTTCTGCAAATTTTCATAGTACGAAATTGACTCAGAAACGGATAAGAATTTACTAATTTAGGGTAAATACTAAATAAGCACTTATAATATCATACAAACAAAACAAGCACTTTAAATACATAAAGTTATCCATATCATTTCGGTTATATTATATAACATTATATCTAACAATATTGCTATAACAATGTACACAGAATGTACTAATACATCGGATTCAGATCCACAGTGCAGTTATTAATACATTCATACAGACCCCTGCTTGTCAGACTCGAAAACTTAGCAAACTTAAAGCAGGAATTTAGCTTTACAGAAAGGAATCGCAATAATTACCAATTAAAGTGGTTTTAGGGGTATGGGAATAATGATGATTCATGATCGTGTGTCAAATGTGGCAATATGACTGAACCATGTACTGTTTGATATTTCATTATGAAGGAGTAGTGCATTATAAAGGAGTAGTATATTCATGAAGGAGTAGTATATTTATGAAGGAGCGGATGATCCCTGGTAATGACGTCAGCCCTGTAATTGCTAACGCTTACAATTACAATGTAGGAATTAGAATTAGTGAGCTGTGTAGAATAAACGCAGAATAAACGGAGTATAATGCTGGGATGTGGGAGAATAAAGTTGGCTGTTTATTTAACTGCGTCCAATACCAATCGGCGTATCCTAGTTACCGGCTAGCTGGGTACGGTTAGGAGAATATCAGTTGGTATCTGTTTATCCGGTACACAGATCCTAACTGCTTACAACACAACAATCTACGCAGATCCGATCCTCACTGATAGCCTTATAGTACACTACACTTCGGTACACAGATCCTAACTGATAGCCTGTACATTCTCAAAACACTACAGTGCTACACTGCTGTACATCGTACACTGCTGTACGTGGTACACTGCAGTATACCGCACTGCATGTCATGATAGGCCGAGTAATCAGCCTATCATGACATTATGAGGTGATTCGATGAAGTGAGAAGGTTTGAGAGTGCATTGTACAATGAACGGTTAATAAGTTAAATAGTGGGCGGGGGCTGAGTCCAGGTGATTATATCCTAGTTGAGCAATGCTTCTCAGAGCCCTTCATAAAGCGACTTAATAAAGCAGTATAAACATAGAAAGTAAACTCTATGCCACACATTCTGCAACATATGTAACGAGACTCATATCACGCCTAACTCAATACAAAGAAGAGTTTAAAGACATATAAGCACATTAAGCATGAGTTCCTGTAGTGAATCTACTGGTTGGAGTTGGTAAACTGCACAGTCAGCTCGATGGGCCTGCCTGAGGGCAGCATCTCCAGCTCCTCTCCTGACCGGATGTACGGATAACACATGATGTAGGACGTCAGCTTGTCGTCAGGGGTCGCGTTCATCTGAGCAACTGAGAGAAACAAGCGTCAGATAGGGTGGGAGTGAGAAGGTAGGAGTGAAACTCTCACTCCCTTCTCTCTCACTCGGAGTAGGAATTAGAGGCAATTAATCAAAGTAACCAGATCAGACTTCAATGAATGAAGTAGTCATGTTCGTTTTATTGTACCGTGATTATATTATATATTTTATATTTCAAATGCAGAAACATAATTAAGTAATTGAAAAAGTATGAAAAAGTGAAAATAAGCTGGAATGGAGGCTTCAACCCACGACTCGCTTCAACCCACTGACTGCCATTAAAATTTATAAACAACAATAAGTAATAAATTATCCCATGATTTTAATCACAAATATTTGAAATTATAACAATAATAATGAGGATTGAGAAATGTGCATATAATATGGTATTGCGATATAACAATACCATGTGAATTGTGAATATCCTGGCTAAGAAAACATCGAAATAGGCTTTAAGAATTCCCCGCTGTATTAGGCGATTTTACCCGCCTTTTTCAACTTATAAACTGCAATATTACCTTGGGCACCTTGGAGAATAGGGTCAATTATATGCATAATAATTTCATAATCTTCAAAGTTCAAACGAAGATATATAGATACTGATACAAATGTTTGAATAATTCTATCAATTCCCAAAGGATGTAGCATTATACGGTTACAGCATTGTAAGGGATCACTATAGGGTAGCATTTTAAGGGTTTTAAGCTTTATTACAACACTTCTCCGCACTGCTTTATTACAACACTACTTTATACAAACAAATTTGACATCTAGTTTGTTGACCTGACAAAATCATCGTTTGTCTGATCTCATGGGAAGTATTTATTCCCTATAAGTTTACAAGGTGTTACAATGAACTGAGTGTCCATGGTGATTACAAGGTAGCATTATAATAGGATAGTATTATTACAAGGTAGCATTATTACAAGTTATAATTAGGTGTACTTACTGTTCATGGTGATTTTGAGGCCCACCACGGGCTGCAGACCGGTTTCCTTGAGTGAAGTCCAGGGGTAGTACTTCTCAATCTCCTGCTCACCGACCGGGGGGTTCATTTCGTGGGTGAACTGAAATGATACGTGTTATGATACGCGTAGTGTCGTTAGGCGGTTTCATTGTTCCGTGTCGATCGAATGGACTGATCAAATGAAAAACGCCCACAGTACTTTTTTACGATAACGTCCGCGAAAAACAGTAAGCTCGAACAATTGTGTGCGTTTTTAATTTGATCAGTTCATTTGATCGACGCGGAACGATGCACATGCAGGTGCCTTAGATCACCTTAGAATCTCTCGCAGTGAATTCAAGGAATTCCATGAATGCGAGTGACTCTTGCAGAGAACTCAAGGAATCCCAAGAACTCGATTTATTCTTGCAGTGAACTCAAGGAACCCCAAGAACTCAAATAATTGTTGCAGAGAACTCAAGGAATTCCAAGAACTCGAATAATTCTGAGGTTTCAAGGGTGAACGGGGGATTCATGTTTCCATTTCCAGCCTTTCCCTGGTCGAGCGTACAATTGAAGGCCAGGTGCTTGTCTGCGTTGGCAGTGTCATTGGAATCGAAAGGCTCCCACTTATACATCTGAAGAATATAATATAAATAAAATAAATAAATCGAAGCAATTATTACACGCTGAGACATTGTCAAATAGATATCTAGGAGGGAACTATTTTAGCCATTTAAGCGTGACTAAAACTTAACTCAAATAATAAATAAGATAAAATGGAGTATTAATTTATTTGATATAATTGAATTGAATAATCAATGGGGGGAGTGTCACTGTCCCAATTTACTAATTTACTTTTTTTTAGTTTAAGACAATTTTTTAGTTTAAGTTTGGGACAATTGGGACACAATTAAGACAAACAAAAAGTTGAAAAAATCAGTCATTTAACCATTTTTACATTTATCCAAGTTTCTCTGTCATTGAAATGAAAGTTATATTCATTCATACTACTATACAGGGTACGCCAAAAGTCTTGACCCCTTTTACTTTTTGGATCATTCGAAAAATACAGCAGATATTTCGATTCTGTAAAAAGTTTCTTTTAATATATAACCAAAGAATGGCGGATTCTGAGATTTTTAGGTTGCTATGACGTCCATAGCAACCACACGAGTTTCCATAGCAACCGTTCTAAAAATTGAAGATTTTTGGCATTTTTGACATTTAGATCTAGGCCACATTTTCTGTTTGATTTCTCATCATACAGGATAGGATACTAAGTACATGTTTTGGTTGTGTTTTTTTGTAGTGGTTACCTAAGTGTTCCCAATCCCCTCTCCCAAAACTTATGATAGGAAAAAGACAATGGCAATTGCAACGCAGCAAGTGCCGCAATGTAACAGGCTGTGAAACAAAAAATACTAAACTGCTGCTCAAAAACACCATCATTTGAGCCCCAGATGTCTCTGTCACTTTTGTCCCAACTGTCCAATTTGTCCCAGATTTCCCATTTGTACCTTACCAATTCACTTTAGAGTCCCATTTTTCTTTGTCTCATATGTCCCAAATGTCCCATTTGTCCCAGTCTGCGTTCACTTTTTTGAGTCCCATTTGTTCCATTTTCTCTGTCCCATTTGTCCCCATTGCCCCAATATAATTGTCCCAAATATCCCAGTCCGCATTCACTTTTTTGAGTCCCATTTGTTCCATTTTCTCTGTACCAATTGTCCCTGTTCCAATCCACTTTTTCTTGAGTTTGGGACAATTGGGACAGTGACACCCCCCAATCAATTTTAATAATCAACTCATAAGTCACGATGCCCCATGATGTGGAAAATCCTGATTAGTTTTCTACAAAATATGGATGAAAATGAAAATGAAACATTATGACTAAAACACTAACTTAAGTAGTTAACAGTGTTTTAAACGCAGAACGATGAGAAAAACGTAAAAAGTCACGGTGGGTATTATCAACAAATTTCGAAAAGTTTCACAATACTTTCTTGATTGATGATTCTCAATTGTTGATCAGATGCTGGGTGGTTTTTGACAAATTTTCGAAAACTTCATGATCATGAATTGAGAAGAAAACTTCTTGCCCTGTTGAGCCCCATGAAGAAACACCCGCTTTTTTCTGTCTCCGTATTCTTGATGAAAGAAGCTTTGTCAGCACAGTCAGCCAAAGAGTCAGAATTCCAAATGAACTGCTTAGTTGTATCTTCAGGGGCGTTCTCATCTGGAAATCATTGATTATTTGTTCCGAGTAAATAATATTACTATATCAGGAACAGCGAAACAACTTGTAATACTTTGTAAGTCTGCAAAGGTAAACGCAATCCAGGGGGGGGGGGTTGGTCAGGTACTTAGGTGACTAACTGCATTTCGCACTAGGCCAGAAGCCACTCACACTCTGTGTCATGCACTTAGTACGTCGCCCCCTCCCGAGGGGGGTTATTTTACCGACGGCTTGTAGGGTGGAGAGAGAAATACATATAATACTGAGAACTCATTGTAGCTGGTCATGAGCTTGTCAACTCCAGCCACATATTTATCCCAAATATCCGCATTCTTGAAGTCCATTGTGTACAAGTTGCCATCGTTGATTGCAACAACTGAAAAAAATCATCATGAAATTCACTATTAAAATCATTGACGCTAAAATGAAAACCTTGGTTTTACTTAATTCTAATAATTTTACAGTTTTAAGTTTATAGTTTACCTTAAATCGGATTAATTGACCTAATGTATAAATCTATTACCTGGTTTGTTAGTCCGGCCTGTCACAGTGGGTACGTCGGGGTCGATTGTTTGCAGCATGACAATCAGACACACGGCAAAGAAGGCGGCCAGAGCAGCATAGAAGAAGAAGTAGAAGATGATGATTTTACCTGATGTGGTAGGAACATCGTGTGAAATTCTTAAATTCTTTCTGATCAAACATACAGTGCTTTTGAATATGCTATAGGTACCCAGTCATGAATTTAAATGACTAACAATTATTTATTGGCATAAATTAAATGGGATGAAACCTTAAAGAATGTGGTGGTGTTTAATATGAGATGTATACATATATATTATATAGATGTAAATCCACAAAATGATAGTTGAAAAGTGAACAAACCCCACTCCTTCTTGGTGCGAGACAAAATGAATGATCTATAAGGTGCACAGCACTTCTGCATGAATGATTGATCATCTTCACTGTGAAGGTGTTGATGCTCTAGATGTGACATGCTTTGGGTTGTTTTGGTTGAAAATGAATGGGGAAGTGTGAGATCAATTTATCAATTTAACACAATATGAAATATGTATTAATTACATTGAGTTTGGAGAAATCATTCTTTGTAAACTATAGATCTTACTTTCCTGTGGGTGCTACCTTATAATGAAGCATATTTAAGGGTATGAAATTCAAGGATTTTAATTTTTTTAATCCCATATTTTTGTATACCAAGAAATCTCAATATGACATCATCCAAAAAAGATCCTAAAATTTGAACCCCATAATCTCTATCCTTAAATGATTGTCCCATGTAAATGTATCTCATAAGGTAGCAAGTGCTTCCATCCACTGAAGAATTGGGGAAGTTGAGATTCAACGATCTCAATAAGACTATAAATTACTAACCCCAGCTTTCTCCACCTCGACCAAGTACAGTGTGATCATCTGGATTATAAAGGAATCTGAAAAACTCTTTGAATGCTACAGATACTTTGTTGGGTTTTTTCTCCTTCACTTCTTCACCCATGATACCACCTAATCTTAGCCTTTAAAGCAGTGCTGATACCTAGTGATGATTGCCATTTAGACATATTTATTAAATATAGCCTATGGCCAGTTGATTGCCCAAGCAGTCAACAACAAAAATTGAAAATAATTTCAATGGTACAATCAGAAAAAAATCATCAAATAGTAAATGAAGCACAAGAAAAGACAGTAATTATAAGGTATTTCTGCTCTTCAGCTGTTTTAACTGTTATCTTCTTATTACTGCTATGTGGTTAAATAAGGTTAAACTTAACATAAAATTGGTCTAAGTTTGAATTTGAATATCATTTTACAGCAAAATTACAATATACATTTTTTCAATAATTTATACAGAGGAACGTCTCAGTTGTGCTGAGGGACAGCACTTATTCGATCATCAAATCTGTTAACAAGGCCACCCATTAAGGAAATAATTATAATATATCAAATAATATGCTGAAAATAAATTGGTTAGTTAACTTCATAACACTCTCAATAAAGTGCATACTGTTAAGAATAAAATAAGAGTATTTAACTTATTTAACTGTGGCTTGACTACAAAGATGACTGTATTTGTTCTACAAAGAAGGTATTTAACTTATGATTTACTGTGGCTTGACTACAAAGATGACTGTATTTGTTCTACAAAGAAGGTATTTAACTTATGATTTACAAAAACATAGAGCTGTATTTTATTGACTTACCAAGGTCAGGCTGCATTTTAGTGAAAATCCCAGGTCAATTCAAAATGATTTCAAGTAATAATTTAATTAAAAAGTCCCTCAGCAGCACAATATATTCATTAAAATGAAAATGTAAAGAATGAGAAAATAAAAATCTAAAATTAATGGCAGTACCTATTGTGATACTGGGGCAAGCAACAAAACATTTATTATAAATAGTTACTGTCAATTGAGAGGAAACTGCAACAGGAAATACATGTGGCTACAGGAAATACATGTGGATAACTTGAGTACCCCCCTTGGTACAACAACAAAAATTCAATTTTTTCTCGTTTTGCCGAAATTAAGATGAAAAGCAAGATCACAATTCGCACAGTTCACAATACTATCAAACAATCCAAGGAGCAGAAAAAGGAAAAGATCACAGAAAAAATGATGCCCAAAACATTTGATGCCCAAAAATATGATGCCCAAACATAGGAAAAGGTTAGGCAACTGTAATGCTCATTGGTTGATTGAATGGATTTGGTCGATTGATCAACTCCATTTGAACAAATGATGTGTTTTACTGGTCCCTAATGACTTGAATCATGTTTAGATGATTAATATTTAGTTGTTTCCCTACAAGCTCAAAGATTTTCATTTAAAACCCATCAGTCATTCAAATGAAGTTGATCAATCGACCAATTCCATTCAATCCACCACTGTTCTATGCATGCGCATGAAGGACACCTCTGAAATTGGTGTTTGGTGTCTCACTGACACAAGCACCATTTTCAGTAGTGCGAATAACAGTTTTGTTTTCATCATACTGATTGCAATTCAAGTTAAATAATTACTTTAACAAGATTCAATTCAATTATAATTGTTAAATATCTTATTTCCATAGAAAAAGCCTTGTTCATGAAACAAAAATATAACAGGTAAGAAATATATAATAATATAATATAAATTTAAAGAAAACACTTCTTAAAATAGTAAAATTTATCCTTCGTTTCCAACCCAACCAAAGCCAAAATAGTAAAAGGAATCAAAATATTTTACTATTTAATACTTACAGTACCCTAATCTGAAGTCAAATTATAAACTATTTTCAAAACAGATTTAATGGCAAGTCATGAGCAATATGATGATGCTGCAACATGAAGACAATTGAGGTCATTTGACAGAGTAGGCTACTGAATCGTCTAAGTTCTGTTCGAAGAAATATGTTGAACCAATTCCAATGAAAATTGAAAAGTGTGAATCATTAAATCATAAGGATCATCTCGGAGTAAAAACCATTATAATCATATCAAAGAAGCAGCGCAATGATAAGTAGGCAAATGCGTACGCAGGAGTCTACAAAATTCTAACGTAACAAAACTTACATAAAATGAAATAAAGGCTTTGTGCGAAATCTCAAATTACAACGAACCTACGAAACATGCGCCGCGCAGCGTTCGTGAAGCGATGATCACACGTGAAACCTACGCGCCGCCACAAAGTTATGCGTATACGGTGCGAGGAACTTTAATTAACTGTTATTCATCCTGATTTATAATTTTCGTATTTTGGGGAGGGAAATTAAGCGCCTGCATACGGGAACAATGGATAACAAGAATTGTGCTGGCGGGCGCAATTCTTGTTTTGTTTTGAAGTACTTCACAGTTCGACTCTTGATACTCATAATTGACAACAAAAAACTTAGAACGAGAGCATCATAATCAGCAACCTCACATGAATTCATTGAATACAAAAGTCTGATTTTTATGTCAATTCAGTCCCAACTTCCCGTCCATGCTCCATAACTTAAAACTATAAATCTACAGTTGATTTATTGGATGCAAACACTATCATGAGTTGGTGATTTAAGAGCATCGCTTTGATTGAGAGATGTATTTTTCCATTACTTAGATTGATTAATAAACTAATTGGTCTTTTTCAGGTTGAGACTGGAGAACCAATTTAAAGTGGCTAATTGCTTCGGATGATATTATACGACAGTTACTCCTGTTAAATGGTATGTAGTTCTGCCCTATGGCATACTGTAAAATTTCAACATTTATTCAAATTAACAGTTGAAAAAGCAATCTGATAAGACATTGGACTGAGTTATAAGCTAGTATAGCACTTTACTCCGAATGTTCGAAATCGACCGGTCTATGTACATGAACGTCGGTGGCGGGGGGAGGGGGAAACGAATGATCGATTTTTTTGATATCTAAATCCTTGACATGGTCCAATCGTGATCTTAAAGTTTGTTTTGAATCCTATGCACCGTTTCTTGAAACCTCATCAACGTTTTTTTACATAGAGTGTAACCGCACTAAAACTCATTAGAAAAATTATAGTATATCATGAAACGAACGAAATTATTTAAAGACTTGATATTTGCGGACCGTGAGAGATCCAACCTGTACTCAATTTTACATTGGTAAGACATACTGTCTCCACTGTCTCCAATGTGCTTTTGTGAGATAAAATTTTGCCAGAGTGAGTGATCAGGTGATGTCCCATGGTCTCCATTGTTTAACGGGTGTCTTTCTGTCTGATACCATCGTCCCTTTTCCGAAAAAGATTAGAAGATTCTTCCAAAAATAATCCAGATCATTTCGTGAGGGGCAAATCCG
This sequence comes from Beroe forskalii, assembly GCA_011033025.1. Lineage (NCBI taxonomy): Eukaryota > Metazoa > Ctenophora > Nuda > Beroida > Beroidae > Beroe > Beroe forskalii. The sequence goes on from WFMF01000014.1 coordinate 422,879, forward strand.
CGGTACCAAAGGACCTGTTACCATTTCCCATAAATTCCAGTTACGATTTCGGTTTCGGTTTGCTAAAGATGCCCGGTCAACCGTTATTTCGGTTTCGGTTCGGTTTACCGACCAATTTCCCTAAACGGTTAATTGCGAAATCAAAATATTAGGTTAAGATTTCGGTTTCGGTTGGCCGAAAACGCCCGGTTAACCGATATTCGATTTTGGTTCGATTCGGTTTTCTAGCGTGAGGTCCTCCACTGGACAATAGTAGGACCGGTAGGACTGTAGGTAAGAAAAGTCGTCGAACGATAGTCAACCACAGATTTTTGTGAAATCAAATTTTTATGTTTTTTGTGGACTCACTTTTGCTCAAATTTCCATTTGATTAGGTTTCGAAAACTTCCCATCATATTCATTATTCAAAATTTTTAATTTTTCATGGACAAATATGATGCCTTTTGCATAAACTTAAATATTAATTGTTTAAGGGGTAAAAGGTTAATTTCATTCACGTTTGGGGCAACCACACAAAATGTTTTCAGAATTTTTGCTAAAAATTTTGATCTTAATAGCATTTGAACAGATGCAAACATGTTCAGCAGTTGAACTCAGGTGTCTTTCAGCGTTGCCCAATGGTTAATGACAATTTCAAGAACTTTTAACATCATTTCTTTAGATTTTTGAAAAGCAATCTTGAGGCTAATTTTTAGAAAAATTAAACGTATTTCCAAATAATTTCAATTAATGATTAATTTCTGGCGGCAGCCCTCCAAAAATTTCAATTTTAGGAACATCGTTTTCTTACGAATTTTGCTGCCAATCTTTCAGACATGGCATGGAGAATGGTAGCAAACAATGTCCAACAGTCAACACTTTCTGCTCAGCCCCAGTTCAAAATTTCAAACGATTATTCACATTAACATTATTTTCAATTTTTTGCCAATCTTGAGGCTGATAATTACATGGACTTGATGCAACCATGCTCTGAAAACTTAGTTAGCAGGGCTTTATGTCAAAATCAATGTTCGAAATTTTCAACCGGTCTAGATAAAACATGAATTTTCTAATTTTTTTGCTTCCAATTTTGATCGATAACGTTTACCATATCTAAATCCCCATTATTTGGTCAAACTTGCATCCAAAATGCTCAAAAAACGAACAAATTTTGGCAGATTTCAAACCAAAATGGGAACGGTTTCTTGAAACCTGTAAAAAGATTTTTTTACACTGGGAATATTAATACTTCCTTACTACCAAAAATAAAAAGATTTTTGATGTTACTGGGAAGTGGGAAGATTCCTTTTTCTACCGGGAAGTTATTTTTTAGATTTTTTGTTACTGGGAAGACTTGAAGATTTTTCGGACCTAGATGAGTGGAAAATTTTTTGCCACTGGGAATATTTGATTTTTTCACTACCGGGAAGTGGGCTGTTGTCTCCAATGTGGGAATTTTGATTTAACTGAAAGGTGATTGGGAAGTGGAATTCCGGGCAGACTGAAGTGGGAAGATCAGGTTCCTGTCCAATGGTCTCTTTGTTTAACTGGGAAGTCTTTCCCAGTCTGTACCATTGGGAAGTTTTCCCCATTTCCAAAAGATTAGTATCGATTTTTTGAGAAACTTCCAAAAATAAAGATTCATCATTTATAGTTGGTTCAAGGGTTTAGTCTGGGACAATTGAAAGGTTCCTTACTAACCATTTCCCAGATTCTTCCTACCGGGAAATGAAGATTCACTCTCCAAACGTCTGCTACTGGGAAGGCCCCGGTCAACCTGACTACATAATTTTCTTACCACAAACATTTTCATTCCGGGTTTTTGAACCATTTCTGTTAGGTAAGAACGATGGTCGAACGATAGTGCTGAGGTACAGATTTCTGTGAAGTTTCTCTAAATATAACACCATGCCATGCCATTACTCACTTTTTCGAGCTAGCGGGGGCCGAGGCCCCTAGATTTCTAGGGGATGGGGCTTTTGAAAACTAAGGGGGCCAAAATTCACATGAGCAAAATTTTCATTTTTTTCATAGCCCTGGTTTTCACTATTTTGCATAAATATAAAACTAAAATCATGTATTATTGATTGATTTAACTTTAAAAAGGTGAATTTCAAGAAACATTTCTGGGCAGACTGGTCTTCTAGTGTCCTCCAGTGGTCCTCTAGTGTCCTCTAGTGGTCCTCTGGGAGAAGTCGCCGAACCTCCAGTCTGCCCATTTCTGTCTAACTGATTCTCCTTTTGAGGCTAAATTTTTTGAGAAAAACCTTGTCAGGGCCTAGGCCCCCCTAACATTTTTATAGGTGGCCTTTCAAATTTATCCGTAAGGTCGCTAACAATTAATGATTGAGCACCATTGAAGCAAACAATTCTACTGGCTTGGGCCACATTTCAACTCTCCAAACGTCTGGCTCCCGGGACTGGCCACCCCAAGGCCCAAACACCCGCCTTTTTTTCTCATTTCTATTTCTGTAGACCTTTTCATTTGAAACCTTTTGTAAAAATTAAACTGAAACGACGGAAAAATCCTATGTTGAGACTTCAATTCCATACTTCCATTAGCTCCAAACATCTGGCTTCTGAGGGTTGCCGCTGCAAGACCCCCGCTTTGAAGAAGTTTCATTTTCATTTCTTTACACCTAAGAAATTACATCAAAATTAGACTGGGATGAGGGTAAAAATCGTTTTCAGACGGCAATTTTATTTGTTCTATATATCTGGTGTCTGGGGGCTGCTACCCACCAACTCCTGCCGTTGATTAGGCCGTGCATTTGACCTACATTTCAACATATTACTTTCGACCTAGATATCAATTCCACATTGATTAAATGTTGGAAAGTTGGAATTACGACATGAAATAGACGAATATGTCTTACACGATGAGGTGTTCTCCCGCTACATTAGTTCATATTGTCTATTTTCAGATGTTGCCAGTGATTGTGTGAGCAGACGGGTAGTCCGGTATTGTTGAAGTTGAGCTAACGATACACTGATCCAGACAACCATGAGTATTTTTCTCCTATTGAAACCTTGAGCCTTGGTTTGGAATGCAGATCCTTGAAAGTTGCGGTTGTATCGATTCTACTCGGAAAATAGGGACACTGACACTCCCCTTATAATTTGGTAGATTTTTAATCAAGTACACGGGTAGTGTGGTTCCGAACGATTTTTAAACAAAACTAATGCAGTTAAACATGGTGATTGGTGAGCATGTCAATTCTCTCTTTTATATATTTACTAGCAGCCCCGGTGGGCCTGCTTATTGCTAAAATACAGCTCACCATGGCACTACGGGCCGCCTCGTCTGCAAATTTCTACCAACGCGATATAAATCAAGTTAATACTTTTTACCGCATCAAAAACAAATAAAAAAATTCAACCACGGCGCTAGTTATGCAATTCAGGGATCAGAGGAGCAAGAAATTGGAATAAACCACTTTACATGTTACCAACGGGAATGCTTTTCATAATCTGCACATCCATTTCTTTACATGTGCAACTTTAGCCTTAGTTTCTCTTGATAATTTCTTAGCAAGGTTGTTTGTATACGGCGGCACAAACAGACATAATTATCGTGCAGTTTCACTTCGCTTTATATCAAAGTTTTAAGATGTTTATAGATCCTTATTCTCTGATTAACTTAGAATAAGTCTTTCAATTTAAATGTTCAATTTCTACACCTTATTGGCCTTTATTTAGCCGGCCAATTTTAACCGGCCCAATGGACAAACATCGAAATATTTTTGAATCATCTGACCGGCCCCTTGGACAAAAACTTTTCAAGCAGTTGCCAAAGCAAGGAATTTTTGCTCAAAATAGCCACGGAAACCAATTTAAAGTCAATGAATTGCATCAAAAAACAAAATTCCCAGTCTTTCATCACGATTTAGATCGTTATCTACGTGTTTTATAACTACGTTATCTAAACACTGTATAAACCAAGTGATAAAAGATTTATTTAACGTAAATTAACTGGCGTTTTAACCTCCCTTTGGACAAAAATTACGGCCAATTAGGTATTTAAAAACCTAGGCATCGGGATTTTCAAATATGTCAAATTGTTATGTTCATGAATGACATCATATTTCCAACTAAAATACAGCGTTTAATTTAATTTCTCTGTTCTTGTTACACCATTCATGAATTCTGTATTTAGCAATTCCTCCTGGAACAACAGTCCTTCATCCCTCAAAATCTAGTCTCGTATACAGACTTTTATGTATTTTAACGATACTGTTTCACAGCACGCTCCTCGCCTTGCTGTCACTTTCACTGGGAAATGCGGTTTGTGCCGGGCGCTCAATCGGTCGCAATTTTGGTGAAAAATGGGTCAAAATCGGAAAAACTGTAATGCGCGAAGTTATATTGTTGGAAAATACCGCGCTAAGCCGCGCGCAGCATTTTGGCCCTTTTAGAACACGAATATGTTCCAAAAGTGCCAATTTGGCCCTTTTGGAACACGAAGCTATTCCAAAAGGGCCATCTTTGGCCCTTTTGGAACACGAAGCTATTCCAAAAGGGCCAATTTGGCCCTTTTGGAACACGGATACTGTTCCAAAAGGGCCAAACGAAAAATAGGTATCGAATAGGTATCGAATAGGTATCAAATAGTAAATATTCCATATGACTATTTTCGAAAGCACTCATTGTGCCGATCATTTTGGTACCATTTTTGTGAGGATTTGTCCAAGTCGATTTTTCATGTGACCCCCCTAGTGTTTAGCAAGCGTCAGCGGGTCATACATCGTACGGCAAAGCCTCATGAGACTGTGCACTGTCCAGTTGGCAATTCCTGTAAGATCTGTCCAAAGATACACAAAATTTGTCTGACGTCGTCAGACCCATTATTTAAATGGCGCGCGCGAGGGGTCAGGCAACGACTGACAACACAAAATGGATTGCACTCAAATGAATTTTATTTTACCTAGGGGCCATCCATAAAGGACGTCCGCAAAGAGGGGAGTCTGGCCAATGCGGACGTTTGCGGATGTAGGGGGAGGGGGTGTTTGACCAAATGCAGACGTCCGCATTTTTAGAAATTTTGGTCTATTTGACTAATTTTGGTCAAAGTCTCCCATATAGAAAATGGTCTAGATCTATAGGTTAAATGCCAAAATCTTCAACTTTTAGGTCGGTTGCTATGGGAACTCGTGTGGTTGCTAGGGAATGTCATAGTAACCTTAAATCTCTCAGAATCCGCCATTCTTTGGTTATATTTGAAGAAAGTTTTTACAGAATCGAAATATCTGCTGTATTTTTCGAATAATCAAAAAAGTAAAAGGGGACAAGACTTTTGGCGCACCCTGTATTTAGAGAAACTTCACAGAAATCTGTACCTCAGCACTATCGTTCGACGATCGTTCTTACCTACAGTCCTACCGGTCCTACTATTGTCCAGTGGAGGACCTCACGCTAGGAAACGACCGAATCGAACCAAAATAATCGCGTTTTCGGCCAACTGAAACCGGAAATCTTAACCTAATATTTGATTTCGCAATTAACTGTTTAGGGAAATTGGTCGGTAAACTGAACTGAAACCGAAATAATGGTTGACCGCATCTTTAGCAAACCGAAACCGAAATCGTAACTGGAATTTATGGGAAATGGTAACAGGTCCTTTGGTACGCGGATTTGCCCTCACGAAATGATCTGGATTATTTTTGGAAGAATCTTCAATCTTTTTCGAAAAGGGACGATGGTATCAGACAGAAAGACACCTGTTAAACAATGGAGACCATGGGACATCACCTGATCACTCACTCTGGCAAAATTTTATCTCACAAAAGCACATTGGAGACAGTGGAGACAGTATGTCTTACCAATGTAAAATTGAGTACAGGTTGGATCTCTACGGTCCGCAAATATCAAGTCTTTAAATAATTTCGTTCGTTTCATGATATATTATAATTTTTCTAATGAGTTTTAGTGCGGTTACACTCTGTGTAAAAAACGTTGATGAGGTTTCAAGAAACGGTGCATAGGATTCAAAAAAAAACTTTAAGATCACGATTGGACCATGTCAAGGATTTAGATATCAAAAAAATCGATCATTCGTTTCCCCCTTCCCCCCCGCCACCGACGTTCATGTACATAGACCGGTCGATTTCGAACGATCGGAGTAAAGTGCTATACTAGCTTATAACTCAGTCCAATGTCTTATCAGATTGCTTTTTCAACTGTTAATTTGAATAAATGTTGAAATTTTACAGTATGCCATAGGGCAGAACTACATACCATTTAACAGGAGTAACTGTCGTATAATATCATCCGAAGCAATTAGCCACTTTAAATTGGTTCTCCAGTCTCAACCTGAAAAAGACCAATTAGTTTATTAATCAATCTAAGTAATGGAAAAATACATCTCTCAATCAAAGCGATGCTCTTAAATCACCAACTCATGATAGTGTTTGCATCCAATAAATCAACTGTAGATTTATAGTTTTAAGTTATGGAGCATGGACGGGAAGTTGGGACTGAATTTTTTGTAAAAATCAGACTTTTGTATTCAATGAATTCATGTGAGGTTGCTAAATTATGATAATAACACACTCTAACATTTTTGTTGTCAATTATGAAAAATCAAGAGTCGAACCTGTGAAGTGGTCCCAAATTTGACAATATGATTCCCCCTCCTTCTTCTTTGTTTTCTTCGATGAGGAGTTTGCAGGCGCTTAATTTCCTGTCTGGTCAAAAACTACGAAAATTATAAATCAGGATGAATAACAGTTAATTGCAGTTCTGGCGCACCGTATACGCATAACCGGTCGCGGCGCTCCTTGTTTCAGTCTTCCCCACGCGACACACATCAGTTGCAGCATGTTTCGTAGGTTCGTTGTAATTTCTGATAAGTCCTCACACAAAGCCTCCTCCGATTTTACCAAACACCATCAAGTTCTTGTTCCGGTCTTCTTCTTGGACAGCTGACTTGACAGCGCTCACATTGCACTGAAGCTAGAAGTTTGTCCTTGTGCATGATCAGGTCGTTTTGCTGAGCAATGATTCCTTTTGCGATTTTCACTAGGTGTTCAAGGCTTTTTGTTGCAGCTGAACAGAACTTAGACGATTCAGTAGTCTCCTGGCTCAAATTCCGACATTTCTTGACGTCACATTGGTTGGAGCGTCATTTTTCTCCCTCATCGCCTTTGTTCCATACACTGCTTTATTCATCAGTTCGTCGATCATCTTTTCATCGTGGGGTTGTGCGGTTGACTTTACAGCCATGGTATAGGCCTTATGTTGTGAAGTTGTGATATCAAGATGCAGTACAATTATCAAGCAACTGATAATCATGATTATTTCAACACGCACACTAAAATGGTATATAACAATCAAAGCGATGCTCTTAAATCACCAACTCATGATAGTGTTTGCATCCAATAAATCAACTGTAGATTTATAGTTTTAAGTTATGGAGCATGGACGGGAAGTTGGGACTGAATTGACATAAAAATCAGACTTTTGTATTCAATGAATTCATGTGAGGTTGCTGATTATGATGCTCTCGTTCTAAGTTTTTGTTGTCGATTATGAGTATCAAGAGTCGAACTGTGAAGCACTTCAAAACAGAAAAATATCATTACCTGTACTATCGGTGGAACAGGAGAATATCCAAGTACAAATGTAACTTCGAATCTGAAAAATACTGAGTTATAGGTCATGATTAACTATCTGGACGAATCTTAAGCCAAATTATTTGCGTTGGTGTAAGATAATCTTTCCAAAAGTCGACAAATAACTCCCAAACAAAATTCCTTCATTAATATATCTCAATATCAATCTGGAGAGCTACTTGTCAACGAAAGTGTGTGAGTGTGTAAAAAAGTGGGTATGTGTGTAAAAAGTTATAAGTGTTAAAAAGGAGTGTAAAAAGAATGAAAAACAAGCTAAAAAATGTGTACGTGTATGAAAAAGTATGTACGTGCGTAAAAAAGTGTGCAAAGGGGGATGTCAGTGTCTGTGTCTGTTTTAACTTTTCTAACTTATTTTTGGGACAAAACAGACCTGTCCGTTATGTAGTAGATAAAATTTATAAATCCCATCCAATGTCTTATCTATAAAGGTCTATGGGTATACTACAAACCTGTCCGTTATGGGCCACGCAAGAATCCGGAATCCTGAGTATCACAGTTTAGGTATTGGAGCATTGAAGCATTGATAGACAAAAATTTGGACCCCTTTAGGCTTTATGTGAGTGAGAAAAACGCACAAAACGGCATGTTCGTCTTGTCCTTTTTTGCATCAGAGGCTGGGCAGAGGGAGAAGAATTTGGTAGTGTTTGGACTGACTGAATCAACAGATGAAGACGTAAAGGGCTGGGTCAATGAAATGCTGGATGCTATGGGCGAAAAGCCATCATTTGAAGCATAAAAAATTGGGAGAGTGAGGGAGGGTGCATCGAGACCCAGGCTCGTGAAGCTGAAAAGCACTGGGACAGTGGCTGCTGGTATGAGGAGGAAGATGGATTTGCTGAAGAAGACAGAGTTGTTCAAGTAATTGTTTATCTGCCCTGGTCGGACTTTGATGCAGAGGAGGGAGCACAAGGACTGTATGGTGGAACTTCGAAGACACTGTGCTGAGCAACCTGACAGAGCTCACGTCATAAGGGAGGGGGTTGTTGATACTGTGGACAAGGACAGAAGGGGACATTGAGGATAGGAGAGATGCGTAATTGGGCATGTCTAATTTTTGACAAAGGGGGGACAGTCATCAATTTCTACCTTTGTGTGGACTGTGGAGTTGCAGTTATAACTGTATTTTATTTATATCATTATCTTATATGTTGATATTACATTTTGGTAATTGCTAGCCCCCAGTTGTGAGTACACAGGGCTGTATAGTCATCACAATCATTTGGAATCTACAGACTGTTTTAGCTGAGTTTCACTTTCAGCCATCCTTTTATCTTTTCATTGGTGTGCTGTGTCCTATGAAAGGACCTTTTCATTATATATTGTTATATTTTTTCATATACATTTGAAAAGCCCTTAGTGGTGCAGTAAGCAGATTTGCAATCAATCAAAATCCGTTTTGTCTGCTTTTGAATAGCAGACAAGTGTGCAAGTGTTCAACAAAGTGTGAAAGTGCATTAAAAAGTGTGTGTGCAAAATGACATATAGGTACTATTGTCTAATGTTTATTTGATACTGAAGGATTGTGCCACAATCTATTTAATCTGATAAACAAATGTTTACCTAATGCATCTCATGGAATGCAGACATTCACAATCCAAATGAGCTGCACTTGTATAAACATACGAGCTGCACCTTGTATAAAGACTTCGCCAATGAAGCTCTGATAGAAAACACTCTGTCTTGGGCTCCAATCATTCTTCTTTCCTCAAATGGCATGGTTGTTTTAATAATAAAATTCATCAAATGAGTGAAAATTGATTCATATTTGCCAAAAATTCAAAACTGAAATCTGGTGATCAAACTCTGTTTGAAAAATATAGAAAATACAGAAAAAAGTTGACCACTCTTATACGTGCTGCTAAAAAGAAATTCTTTTCTAAAAAATTTGATAACTGTCATGGAGACAGTAAACAGACATGGCAACTTATCAATGAGCTCAGGGGCAAATGTAAAAGCAAGGTGAAAAACTTTTTTGTGATAAATGGAGTATTAGTAAAGGAAAGGAGAGTAATTGCTGATTCATTCAACAAGTACTTCACATCAGTTGCAGTAAAACTTAATGAATGTAATCCCTCAGCTGATGGCATTCCTGTATTGGAAGTCCCACACTTTAGTAAGTTTATCAATAAACGAGTTAGTGAAACCATGTACTTTGAACCATGCTCTCATGATGAAATTGATTCCATAATTACACAGCTGGATGGTGGAAAGGCTAGTGATATACCCATAAGAGTACTCAAAGCTTGTAAACAAATATTTATACCTCACTTGACCAATTTTTACAATGCATTTATTGGACTTGGCGTTTTCCCTGATTCCTTAAAGATTGGTCAAATCACTCCTATTTTCAAAAAGGGTGACCCTCAGCTGCTACAAAATTATAGACCAATTTCTACACTCCCATGCTTGGGAAAAATTTTTGAAAAGGTTATCTATTCTCGTGTTTACAAATTTTGCATATCCAAAAAAATAATTTATGAAAACCAATTTGGTTTTCGAGGTCACCACTCAACAACTCATGCCGTTAACTATTCTGTGGATAAGATAATTCATAATATTGAACACAAGAATCACATTCTTGGAATTTTTATTGACCTTAGTAAAGCATTTGACACTATTAACCATAATAATTTGTTATACAAACTTGAAAACTATGGTATACGAGGTATAACACTTAGCTTATTAAAGAGTTATATGGCTAACCGCAAACAGTTAACCAATTTTAATGGAATGAAATCTGATCTAGAATCAGTTGTTTATGGTGTTCCACAGGGCTCTGTACTAGGACCTCTGCTTTTCCTTATATACATTAATGATATTGTGCAATCATCAGCTCTTGGTCACTTTGTGTTGTTTGCTGATGATACTAATATTTTGTTACTGGCCAATCTGAAAGGGAAGTTTTTGAAAAAGGCAATAAGCTTCTACAAGAGATCAGCCTCTACATGATGAGCAATCAACTACACATCAATACTGAAAAGTGTGTATATATGCACTTTAGACCTAGGATTAATAATAGTGAAAGAAAAACATGTGCTAGAACAAGAGTTGTTGGGTGTGACCACACTTTGATGTTGAATGGATTTAAAGTTAAAAAAACTGATCGAGCTAGATTTCTTGGTATAGTCCTTGATGAGAACCTAACATGGGATATGCACCTTGAGCATCTTGAGCAAAAATTGAACAGTTGTATCATAACTATTAAAAGAATCAAAAAGTTCATTCCAAATGACCACTTTAAGAAGCTTTATCACACTCTCTTTGAATCGCACCTTACTTATGGCATAACATCCTGGGGCTCCTGCTCCCCACATAAAATTGACAAAATTTTTTTCCATTCAGAAACGGTGCCTTCGTCTTTTGTTTGGGAAAAAGCTTAACTTTGACCATGCTGAATTTTATAAAACATGTGCTAGAGTCAGATCATATGATGATCAAATGCAACCAAAAAACTTTGTACTTGAACACACTAAACCATTATTTAAGGAACACAGCTTGCTCACTGTTCAAAATCTGCAGAAACTTTATTGCATGAATGAAATCTTTAAAATTCAAAAATATAGGTATCCAATTTCTCTTTGTAACTTTCTAAAACCTCAATGTGATACCCCTAGGCAATGCAGGAAAAACCTGCTTTCATTGCCTAACTATCACCTACTCACCTCCAGGTACCAATTTTTATTTCATGGCATTGGTATCTGGAACAAAATTGTTCCTGCACTCAATTTCCTTTGTGATTTTTCTATCTCCTCAAGTTTCTTCAAAAATAAATGTAAAGAAATTTTAATGAAAAATCAGAACAATGGCAACTCAATTCTTTGGGAGAAACACAACTTAAACTAGTTAGCAAAATAAGGTTATACTATTACCATATTGACTTCTTAGTAATTGTATTTAATCAGTTTTTTTTAATTTTTAATAATTGTTCAATAGCTTGAAGAGTTGAATGAGTAACTTAATTCTCATACTTATTGTTAACTTGTTAGTTTGGTTTAAGGTCAATGGTTACTAACTAGGGGTTTGATATCATCACAACATTATTTTATTTGGATATCATGACAACAGTTTTTAATTTCTATATAATGTATCAATTATTCATATAATATGATATATAATTATTATTTATAATTTCTGCTGTTTTTCGTTAATTCAGCCTGTATTTTATTTATTTATTAATTTTAATTAAATTATTTCGTAATGCTATGGATATTTGGCAGCTACTTTATTTCGAAGTGCTATTTGATTTCAATTAAATCTAATTTAATCAACCTTGTTGAAGTTGTACCAAAGGTGATATTCAAGTTATTAGACAGATATTTCCCTCACCAGCAACGCAAAGCAATTGATATTAAGTTCATATAACTACCTAAAACCTAAAATTTATTTGTATTAGGTTACTTAAATTATTACGTCATGTTACCTTATTAATATTATAATGATATATGTATATTTGCTTTTATGTTGTATATATGGTTCTTATTTTTATACCTAGTTAGGTACTAACCTATTTATAATTCATCACATTCATAATATGTTACCTAATTTTCATTGATGATGTTTGGTTGAAATGGTGTAAAATATAACATTCTATTGTTTTATTAAACTTGGATTAACTGCCAAACCCCAGACTTAATCCAGCTGGACAAAGGTAGCCCTAACCCAGTTAACTCTCGCTGTAGTGCAAGACTTCCAGTCATTTTAAAAACAAATCTCAAATATTTTATATGAATCTCAAAAAAATTAGGTGATTAAAATTTCAGCATGGAAATCAACAAAATTTTCCCAAATAGGTTATTGAACTTGAAGCATAAGAATAGTGTTGACTTTGTCATGTGACCAAAGACTTTGAACTGACCTGGAGCAGAAAAAAGACCAACAGACTTGAAATATTCAGTAACAATATTCAGTAACTGAATCAAAATTGTGGGTCACATGACCAAGCAAGCATTATTTGATGTGTCAAGTATATATTTCTGTTCAGGTTTTCATTAATGCAACAGCTTTTGCCAATGAAATCTTTAAAAAATTATCCATTGCTAGATTATAGCCTATTATTTCATTGAGACTGAATGACCAAGAAAATCACATATTACCAAATATTAAATTATGATGCTAATATATCCAATTTGTAAATGGGACCTAAAGCCCTGAAGAATATGGTATATAAATTTCTAAACCAATCGATCGAAGTGATGTTGCATAAAATTAAATTTCCAATTAATGATTAAGAATCTATCTTGAATATTTTCAAAACTCAATAAATAAATAAAAATCCTTACAACATCTATGAAATATTAAAAACCGTTGCAATTAAGGCGAGGGAGTAAAAACTAAATACACTATGTTCGATTCCCCCAAACGGCCCTAAGCCAAACTTCTGGTAAGTTTCCCATACCAAACTTCTTGTCTTCTCTTTTACCAAGGGCGTCGCAAGGAATTACGCCGCGCGCGCAAATGAAGGGATCTGGTAAGAGCAACTTGGCGTGGCCCCGCACTAAAAAATTTCGCGCGGCGCGACCAACTGACGAGAATCTCGCCCTAAACAGCGCTCTAAACAGTGGCGCATGGCCGGGGCCTACGACGGCTCACACGCGCGCAGAAAAGGGTGATGGTAAGGGCAAACCTTCGTCATTTTGTTGTGCCGCGCGAGCCCTTTTTTCGTTTATGGCCAGGTTGTTTTAACCAGATTCCCAGATTTACGCGCGGGCGGTAAGTATAGTTTTTGCAACACTATTGGTTGGGAAAACGTTTTGGGGGCGAAATTACAACAGTTTTTATTTTGCGGATGTTTTCAAGATTTTTGTCTGATTTATTCAGTTCTTAAAATATCCAAGATGGATTTTGTTATTTGTTATTGGAGATTTTATGCAATATCATTTCAATTCTTTTTGTGAATTTGAAATTTATTGTTTTCTCTAATTAATACATTGGGCTGTAGACACAGCTAAATTTTCATATGATTCACCGATGATAACTTTTTTTCTTGATCATATGTTCATTTGAATCTGACCTTGTTTCGATCAATTGGTTCAGAAATTTAAATACCATATTCTTCAGGAATATTCTTGACGACTTTAGGTCCCATCATAATTTTATATTTGGTTATAGGTGATTTTCTTGGTCATTCAGTCTCAATGAAATAATAGGCTATAATCTAGCTATGGATCATTTGTTTTAAATTTCATTGTCAATAGCTGTTGCATTTATGAAAGCCTGAACAGACATATATACTTGACACATTAACTAATGCTTGCTTGGTCATGTGACCCACAATTTTGATTCAGTTACTGAATATTGTTACTGAATATTTCAAGTCTGTTGGTCTTTTTTTTCTGCTCCAGGTCAGTTCAAAGTCTTTGGTCACATGACAAAGTCAACACTATTCTTATGCTTCAAGTTCAATAACCTATTTGGGAAAATTTAGTTGATTTCCATGCTGAAATTTTAATCACCTAATTTTTTTGAGATTCATATAAAATATTTGAGATTTGTTTTTAAAATGACTGGAAGTCTTGCACTATAGTGAGAGTTAACTGGGTTAGGGCTACCTTTGTCCAGCTGGATTAAGTCTGGGGTTTGGCAGTAAATCCAAGTGGCAAATATGAATCAATTTTCACTCATTTGAGGAATTTTATTATTAAAACAACCATACCATATTAGGAAAGAAGAATGATTGGAGCCCAAGACAGAGTGTTTTCTATCAGAGCTTCATTGGCGAAGTCTTTATACAAGGTGCAGCTCGTATGTTAATACAAGTGCAGCTCATTTGGATTGTGAATGTCTGCATTCCATGAGAGGCATTAGGTAAACATTTGTTAATCAGATTAAATAGATCGTGGCACAATCTTTCAGTACCAAATAAACATTAGACAATAGTACCTATATGTCATTTTGCACACACACTTTTTCATGCACTTTCACACTTTGTTGAACACTTGCACACTTGTCTGCTATTCAAAAGCAGACAAAACGGATTTTGATTGATTGCAAATCTGCTTACTGCACCACTAAGGGCTTTTCAAATGTATATGAAAAAATATAAGGCACCTGCATCGTTCCGCGTCGATCAAATGAATTGATCAAATGAAAACGCACACAGTTGCTGTTTCGTGCGGTCGTCATTATAAAAGTGTATAGTGCACGTTTTTCATTTGATCAGTCCATTCGATCGACGCGTAACGATGAAACCACCTAACAATCTTATATATAAAGTGAAGTTTCGCGTTTTTTCCCCGTCGCTGTAAATTTTTTTGAGCTTGCCAAGTAAATATCAAGAGAAATTAAGGCTGAATGGTGCATATTGGTGCCGTTGCTATGGAAACCAATTTTTGCACGTGCAGATTATGATCAGTTCTTTGAGAGCGCTTTCTATTACGCTGCTATACTGTTAAATGCTGTGGTGTAGTTTTTGAAAATTGGACGTTTTCTTTACTTCAAATTCAAGAGCTCAAGATGGACATAACTTGAATAACAGAGGATATTTCAGATTGATTGTTTTATAAAATTGTGGCCGAGGTCGGCTGATAATCAGGCGACTGCATAGACTTAGGCTGATCGAAAATCAGGTTTAATGTAAAAACACACAAAAATGTTGCTTTGAATATTTTTGTCTTCGTAATTCTTTATGCATCAGTTAGAAAACTAAATTCCTCAGAAACAAATAGAGCTGGATTTTTAGATTTTGACCTCCAAAAATTTTTAAGCCCATTTTACACATATTTTGCCAAATTTTTGGCCCAAATTAGGCTTTCCAGTCCGATAATCGAAACCGATAATTATCTCCGATAATTCGTCAAAATAAATTATCGGTTTATCTAGATAAAAATTATTTCTATCTCGATAAAATAGCAAAATAGCTGGCGTTGAAAAGTGCTTGTAAAATTGGACTGGTTTCAACTTTCACCAGTCTGAAGGATCACTGCCACCAGTCAAGCATGTCACTGGTACCTTTCTTACCAATCACCAACACCAGTCTGACATACCACAGACACCTATTTGATGTATAGTTGAAACTATCCTGATGTATCACTGACACTTGTTTAATGGATAACTGATACCGACACAAATCTGGCACCAGTGACACTATTCTGTCGTGTCACAGACACACATCAGATATTCAACATTGGCCAGACGTATTACAGACACTAACAATCTGCTATAGATGACTGAAACCAGTCTGCAGTATCACTGACACCAGTCTGCCGTATCACTGACACCAGTCTGCCGTATCACTGACACCAGTCTGCCGTATCACTGACATCAGTCTGCCGTATCACTGACACCAGTCTGCCGTATCACTGACATCAGTCTGCCGTATCACTGACACCAGTGTGCCGAATCACTGACATCAGTCTGCCTTATCACTGACACCAGTCTGCCGTATCACTGACACCAGTCTGACTTATCACTGATACCAGTCTGCCGTATCACTGACACCAGTCTGCCTTATCACTGACACCAGTCTGCCGTATCACTGACATCAGTCTGCCGTATCACTGACACCAGTGTGCCGTATCACTGACATCAGTCTGCCTTATCACTGACACCAGTCTGCCGTATCACTGACACCAGTCTGACATATCACTGATACCAGTCTGCCGTATCACTGACACCAGTCTGACTTATCACTGATACCAGTCTGCCGTATCACTGACACCAGTCTGCCTTATCACTGACACCAGTCTGCCGTATCACTGACACCAGTCTGACTTACCACTGACACCAGTCTGACTTATCACTGACACCAGTCTGCCGTATCACTGACACCAGTCTGCCGTTTCACTGACACCAGTCTGCAGTATAACTGACACCAGTCTGCCGTATCACTGACACCAGTCTGCTGTATCACTGTCACCAGTCTGCCGTATCACTGACACCAGTCTGCCGTATCACGGACACCAGTCTGCTGTATCACTGACACCAGTCTGCCGTATCACGGACACCAGTCTGCCGTATCACTGACACCAGTCTGACTTATCACTGATACCAGTCTGCCGTATCACTGACACCAGTCTGCCTTATCACTGACACCAGTCTGCCGTATCACTGACATCAGTCTGCCGTATCACTGACACCAGTCTGCCGTATCACTGACATCAGTCTGCCTTATCACTGACACCAGTCTGCCGTATCACTGACACCAGTCTGACATATCACTGATACCAGTCTGCCGTATCACTGACACCAGTCTGACTTATCACTGATACCAGTCTGCCGTATCACTGACACCAGTCTGCCTTATCACTGACACCAGTCTGCCGTATCACTGACACCAGTCTGACTTACCACTGACACCAGTCTGACTTATCACTGACACCAGTCTGCCGTATCACTGACACCAGTCTGCCGTTTCACTGACACCAGTCTGCAGTATAACTGACACCAGTCTGCCGTATCACTGACACCAGTCTGCTGTATCACTGTCACCAGTCTGCCGTATCACTGACACCAGTCGGCCGTATCACTGACACCAGTCT
Source organism: Beroe forskalii (assembly GCA_011033025.1). Classification (NCBI taxonomy): domain Eukaryota; kingdom Metazoa; phylum Ctenophora; class Nuda; order Beroida; family Beroidae; genus Beroe; species Beroe forskalii. The sequence goes on from WFMF01000014.1 coordinate 439,965, forward strand.
GCCGTATCACGGACACCAGTCTGCTGTATCACTGAACCCAGTCTGCCGTATCACGGACACCAGTCTGCCGTATCACTGACACCTGTCTGCTGTATCAAAATCACCATGATATCAGACTGACGTATATTTAGCGAAAGTAACCAGATTGACAGTGGCAAAAATGTTTTTAAAAACTGATAGATTTTATCTAGATAAAAATTTTATCTAGATAAAACCGAAATAATTATCGGTTTATCTAGATAAAAAATTTGTTGCCGATAATGGAAAGCCTAGCCCAAATGGGCTAAAAAAGTTTTGGGGGCCTAAACCAAACATCTGGCTCCATTTGTTTCTGAGGAATTTCGTTTTCTAACTGATGCAAAACAATTGATGACAAAATATTATTTGTATCAACATAATTTGTGTGTTTTTACATTAAACCAGATTTTCGATCAACCTAAGTCTATGCAGTCACCTTAATACTTAGTCGGTGATAACAGTAGTAACTGCAGTTGTGAAATTAACCGTTAAGAGCAATTTAATAAGGTTTAAAAAAGTGTACAATCAATTTGAATGGCCATGTCTAAAATTTGCGAACGAGGTGCTGCGTAGCAGCACTGAGTGAGCTGTGTGCTTGCAGTCCCAACGGGCCTGCTAGTATATAATAAAAAGGTCCTTTCATAGGACACAGCACGCCAATGAAAAGATAAAAGGATGGCTGAAAGTGAAACTCAGCTAAAACAGTCTGTAGATTCCAAATGATTGTGATGACTATACAGCCCTGTGTACTCACAACTGGGGGCTAGCAATTACCAAAATGTAATATCAACATATAAGATAATGATATAAATAAAATACAGTTATAACTGCAACTCCACAATCCACATAAAGGTAGAAATTGATGACTGTCCCCCCTTTGTCAAAAATTAGGCATGCCCAATTACGCATCTCTCCTATCCTCAATGTCCCCTTCTGTCCTTGTCCACAGTATCAACAACCCCCTCCCTTATGACGTGAGCTCTGTCAGGTTGCTCAGCACAGTGTCTTCGAAGTTCCACCATATAGTCCTTGTGCTCCCTCCTCTGCATCAAAGTCCGACCAGGGCAGATAAACAATTACTTGAACAACTCTGTCTTCTTCAGCAAATCCATCTTCCTCCTCATACCAGCAGCCACTGTCCCAGTGCTTTTCAGCTTCACGAGCCTGGGTCTCGATGCACCCTCCCTCACTCTCACAATTTTTATGCTTCAAATGATGGCTTTTCGCCCATAGCATCCAGCATTTCATTGACCCAGCCCTTTACGTCTTCATCTGTTGATTCAGTCAGTCCAAACACTACTAAATTTTTCTCCCTCTGCCCAGCCTCTGATGCAAAAAAGGACAAGACGAACATGCCGTTTTGTGCGTTTTTCTCACTTACATAAAGCCTAAAGGGGTCCAGATTTTTGTCTATCAATGCTTCAATGCTCCAATACCTAAACTGTGATACTCAGGATTCCGGAGTCTTGTGTGGCCCATAACGGACAGGTTTGTAGTATACCCATACACCTTTATAGATAAGACATTGGATGGGATTTATAAATTTTATCTACTACATAACGGACAGGTCTGTTTTGTCCCAAAAAATAAGTTAAAAAAGTTAAAACAGGTCACAGACACTGACATCCCCCTTTGCACACTTTTTTACGCACGTACATACTTTTTCACACATGTACACATTTTTTAGATTGTTTTTCATTCTTTTTACACTCCTTTTTAATAACACTTATAACTTTTTACACACATACCCACTTTTTTTACACACTCACACACTTTCGTTGACAAGTAGGTCTCCAGATTGATATTGAGATATATTAATGAAGGAATTTTGTTTGGGAGTTATTTGTCGACTTTTGGAAAGATTATCTTACACCAACGCAAATAATTTGGCTCAAGATTCGTCCAGATAGTTAATCATGACCCCATAACTCAGTATTTTTCAGATTCGAAGTTACATTTGTACTTGGATATTCTCCTGTTCCACCGATAGTACAGGTAATGATATTTTTCTGTTTTGAAGTGCTTCACAGTTCGACTCTTGATACTCATAATCGACAACAAAAAACTTAGAACGAGAGCATCATAATCAGCAACCTCACATGAATTCATTGAATACAAAAGTCTGATTTTTATGTCAATTCAGTCCCAACTTCCCGTCCATGCTCCATAACTTAAAACTATAAATCTACAGTTGATTTATTGGAATTTGGATGCAAACACTATCATGAGTTGGTGATTTAAGAGCATCGCTTTGATTGAGAGATGTATTTTTCCATTACTTAGATTGATTAATAAACTAATTGGTCTTTTTCAGGTTGAGACTGGAGAACCAATTTAAAGTGGCTAATTGCTTCGGATGATATTATACGACAGTTACTCCTGTTAAATGGTATGTAGTTCTGCCCTATGGCATACTGTAAAATTTAAACATTTATTCAAATTAACAGTTGAAAAAGCAATCTGATAAGACATTGGACTGAGTTATAAGCTAGTATAGCACTTTACTCCGATCGTTCGAAATCGACCGGTCTATGTACATGAACGTCGGCGGCGGGGGGAAGAGGGAAACGAATGATCGATTTTTTGATATCTAAATCCTTGACATGATCCAATCGTGATCTTAAAGTTTTTTTTGAATCCTATGCACCGTTTCTTGAAACCTCTTCAACGGTTTTTTACACAGAGTGTAACCGCACTAAAACTCATTAGAAATATTATAGTATATCATGAAACGAACAAAATAATTTAAAGACTTGATATTTGCGGACCGTGAGGGATCCAACCTGTACTCAATTTTACATTGGTAAGACCTACTGTCTCCACTGTCTCCAATGTGCTTTTGTGAGATAAAATTTTGCCAGAGTGAGTGATCAGGTGATGTCCCATGGTCTCCATTGTTTAACGGGTGTCTTTCTGTCTGATACCATCGTCCCTTTTCCGAAATAGATTAGAAGATCTTTCCAAAAATAATCCAGATCATTTCGTGAGGGGCAAGTCCGCGGTACCAAACGACCGGTTACCATTTCCCATAAATTCCAGTTACGATTTCGGTTTCGGTTTGCTAAAGATGCCCGGTCAACCGGTATTTCGGTTTCGGTTCGGTTTACCGACCAATTTCCCTAAACGGTTAATTGCGAAATCAAAATATTAGGTTAAGATTTCGGTTTCGGTTGGCCGAAAACGCCCGGTTAACCGATAGTGCTGAGGTACAGATTTCTGTGAAGTTTCTCTAAATATAACACCATGCCATGCCATTACTCACTTTTTCGAGCTAGCGGGGGCCGAGGCCCCCTAGATTTTTTCTAGGGGGATGGGGCTTTTGAAAACTAAGGGGGCCAAAATTCACATGAGCAAAATTTTCATTTTTTTCATAGCCCTGGTTTTCACTATTTTGCATAAATATAAAACTAAAATCATGTATTATTGATTGATTTAACTTTAAAAAGGTGAATTTCAAGAAACATTTCTGGGCAGACTGGTCTTCTAGTGTCCTCCAGTGGTCTTCCTGTGTCCTCTAGTGGTCCTCTGGGAGAAGTCGCCGAACTTCCAGTCTGCCCATTTCTGTCTAACTGATTCTCCTTTTGAGGCTAAATTTTTTGAGAAAAACCTTGTCAGGGCCTAGGCCCCCCTAACATTTTTTATAGGTGGCCTTTCAAATTTATCCGTAAGGTCGCTAACAATTAATGATTGAACATTGGGCCACTGTCTGCCCAATGTCAGAAAGAAATTTTCTTCACAGTACCATTGTAGACCTTTTCATTTCAAATCTTTTGTAAAAATTAAACTGAAACGGCGGAAAAATCCTATTTTGAGACTTCAATTCCATACTTCCATGAGCTCCAAACATCTGGCTTCTGAGGGTTGCCGCTGCAAGACCCCCGCTTTGAAGAAGTTTCATTTTCATTTCTTTACACCTTTTTCATATAGGAACCTTAGAAATTACATCAAAATTAGACTGGGATGAGGGTTAAAATTGTTTTGAGAAGGCAATTTTATTTGTTCTATATATCTGGTGTCTGGGGAAAGATGTTGGAAAGATGGAATTACGACATGAAATAGACGAATATGTCTTACACGATGAGGTGTTCTCCCGCTACATTAGTTCATATTGTATATTTTCAGATGTTGCCAGTGATTGTGTGAGCAGACGGGTATTCCGGTATTGTTGAAGTTGAGCTAACGATACACTGATCCAGACAACCATGAGTATTTTTCTCCTATTGAAACCTTGAGCCTTGCTTTGGAATGCAGATCCTTGAAAGTTGCGGTTGTATCGATTCTACTCGGAAAATAGGGACACTGACACTCCCCTTATAATTTGGTAGATTTTTAATCAAGTACACGGGTAGTGTGGTTCCGAACGATTTTTAAACGAAACTAATGCAGTTAAACATGGTGATTGGTGAGCATGTCAATTCTCTCTTTTATATATTTACTAGCAGCCCCGGTGGGCCTGCTTATTGCTAAAATACAGCTCACCATGGCACTACGGGCCGCCTCGTCTGCAAATTTCTACCAACGCGATATAAATCAAGTTAATACTTTTTACCGCATCAAAAACAAATAAAAAATTCAACCACGGCGCTAGTTATGCAATTCAGGGATCAGAGGAGCAAGAAATTGGAATAAACCACTTTACATGTTACCAACGGGAATGCTTTTCATAATCTGCACATCCATTTCTACAAAATTCCCTGGAGCTCCTCCTCTCACACAGCACTGAGCGTTGCAAAGCTCAGCATTTTGCAATCCACTCATTTTGCGTAGAATGCACGAGCAGTGAACTAGTTAATCCATAGCAACGACACCAATTATAAGCAACTTTAGCCTTAGTTTCTCTTGATAATTTCTTAGCGAGGTTGTTTGTATACGGCGGCACAAACAGACATAATTATCGTGCAGTTTCACTTCGCTTTATATCAAAGTTTTAAGATGTTTATAGATCTTTATTCTCTGATTAACTTAGAATAAGTGTTTCAATTTAAATGTTCAATTTCTACACCTTATTGGCCTTTATTTAGCCGGCCAATTTTAACCGGCCCAATGGACAAACATCGAAATATTTCTGAATCATCTGACCGGCCCCTTGGACAAAAACTTTTCAAGCAGTTGCCAAACTGCCAAAGCAAGGAATTTTTGCTCAAAATAGCGGCAAAATAATAGCAAAGGAACACAGCGAAAATTAGTATCCATTAGTTACCATTAGTATCCGTGGTAACTGAGTGGATACTGGGTGGATACTATGGTGGATACTAAATGTCAGATTTAGTATCCACGGATACTAATGGATACAGTAGTCTATTTTTTAATAAATAGTATCCACCGTGGATACTAAATTAGTATCCACTAGTTACCATTAGTTACCATCAGTTACCATTTAGTATCCACCCAGTTTCCACGGATACTAAAAATTGCCGTTAGTTACCATTTAGTATCCATTAGTATCCACTGACGAATTAGTATCCATCAGTTACCACCACTTTGTAAAAAATCAATTTTCGTGGATACTGGAGCCCAAATTTGGTAACTAATGGTAACTGTTGGTAACTAAATGGTAACTAAGTGGTAACTGGGTGGATACTAAATGAAATAGTATCCACTAAATAAAATTTATTAACAAAACCAGAATAGCTGTGTACAAATGTGAATTTTAGAAATTAGTTACCACCACTTACAAGCCCCTGCCGCTCCGAAAAAAATATCATTCGCATTAATGAGGTGTATTTATTAGCCCTATACTCAGTTACCATTAGTATACACGCAGTTACCATTAGTATCCACCGAGTATCCATTAGTATCCACACAGTTACCATTAGTATCCACCCAGTTACCATTATTATCCACCCAGTTACCATTAGTATCCACCCAGTTACCATTAGTATCCACCCAGTTACCATTAGTATCCACCCAGTTACCATTAGTATCCACCCAGTTACCATTAGTATCCACCCAGTTACCATTAGTATCCACCCAGTTACCATCCAGTTACCATTAGTATCCATCGAGTTACCCAGTTACCATTAGTATCCACCCAGTTACCATTAGTATCCACCCAGTTACCATTAGTATCCACCCAGTTACCATTAGTATCCACCCAGTTACCATTAGTATCCACCCAGTTACCATTAGTATCCACCCAGTTACCATTAGTATCCACGCAGTTACCATTAGTATCCACGCAGTTACCATTAGTATCCACGTAGTTACCATTAGTATCCACGTAGTTACCATTAGTATCCACACAGTTACCATTAGTATCCACCCAGTTACCATTAGTATCCACCTAGTTACCATTAGTATCTACCCAGTTACCATTAGTATCCACCCAGTTACCATTAGTATCCACGCAGTTACCATTAGTATCCACCCAGTTACCATTAGTATCCACCCAGTTACCATTAGTATCCACCCAGTTACCATTAGTATCCACCCAGTTACCATTAGTATCCACCCAGTTACCATTAGTATCCACCCAGTTACCATTAGTATCCACCCAGTTACCATTAGTATCCACCCAGTTACCATTAGTATCCACCCAGTTACCATTAGTATCCATCCAGTTACCATTAGTATGCACGCAGTTACCCTGATGTCACGTGATAATGACATCACGTGACATATTACGTGGCATATCACGTGACCTCTAGTTCTATCCAGTGCCGATTATATCCAGTGCTGATTATATCCAGTGCCGATTATATCCAGTGCCGATTTTATCTAGTGGCGTCTTAACCATTAATAATATATCATAGTACATGCACGGCTTTGTCAGGTTGATTCCTCAACTTGAAATTATCAGTAAATATACGGCTAATATAACTCTGGGCTCTTCATTATCTATGATAATGACGTCATGTAGTTTGTGGATTGGGATGTTTGATATAAGTCGCATGATAAATGTATTTTTAGTTTAAAAAACCTCGGTTTAAAATACATAATGACGTCAGTCAGAAAAATATCTACTAGCGCTTTAAAGGGTTAGGGTTAGGATCAGGATTAGGGTCAGGATTTGTTAGGTTTAGGGTCAGGATTAAGGTTAGGGTTTCGGTTAGGGCCATATTTATGTTTACTAAACATAAATATGGCCCTAACCGAAACCCTAACCTTAATCCTAAAGGTCAATTGTTTGTATCCTAAACATTGTTTAGGATACAAACAATTGACCTTTAGGTCTGTGACGTCACTCAGCCACAGTTATATGGGACACATACCCGGGTCTGACGACGCACAGGTCTGACGACGTCCGCCTATAATTTAAAATACATGTATATTTGGTATGTGCCCAATATAACTCTGACTGAGTGACGTCACAGACCTGAACGTCAATCTTTTTGTATCCTAAACCTATTTATTGCCCTAACCAAAACCCTAACCTTCATCCTTGCCAGTTGCCCTAACCTTAACCAAACCTGACCCTAATCCTGACCCTAAAGTCGGCGGCAAATGAAAATACACTTGACTGGAAAAATGTGGACCTTCCATGGCCAAAATAAAAAGAATTGATCATTCAGGCCGGCTGAGGGTCGTCCAGTATATCATTTCATGATAAGTTCAACCGTTCTCAGCCGGCTCAGATGAATCATTCTTCTTATTTTGTGGATAGAAGACACTCAAATTTTCAGTCAAGTGTATTTTCATTTGCCGTCGAGATTAAGCTAGATGCGCTTAACTTTATTTTTCTGAGTGACGTCATTATCATATATGATGAAGGCTCTAAATTTATATGGGACACTTGCCCTTTCCTCGCGCTCTCATTCAACCTTTGGGCCTTGTCAAACGGCCGCAGCCGCCAGGCATGGCATCATCCGTCAAAACTGACCCCCCTCATGCACGGGTCTGACGTCGCACAGGTCTGACGACTATAATTTGAAATATATGTATATTTGGTATGTGTCCCATATAACTCTGGCTGAGTGACGTCACAGACCTAAAGGTAAATTTTTCTGTATCCTAAACCTAAATATGGCCCTAACCTTAATCCTGACCCTAAACCTAACAAATCCTGACCCTAATCCTGACCTTTAAAGTGCTAGATGCGCTAAACTATATTTTTCTGACTGATGTCATTATCATAGATAATGTAGAGCCCAGAGTTGTATGGGACACTAGCCGTATATTTACTCACAATTTCAACATGAATAATCAACCTGACAAAGCCGCGCATGTACTATAATGATATTAATGGTTAACACAGCACTGGAAAAAATCGGCATTGGATATAATCAGCACTGGATATAATCGGCTTTTGATGAGTAATTTATTAATTCTCTTTTGACTCAATGGTACAGATACAAATGTAAACGATGTGGTTCTTTAATGACAATCAATTTCGTCGTTCTACGACATCTTCAGGTCTGTAAATACAATAAAATTAATATAGAATAAAATCATAAACTCTAAACTCTTAAAACTACGGAGTATGTAATGCCTAACCTAAGAACTTGAAATACCTTAAATTACGGGGTTCTAGGGCTATCTAGATTCATACACTAACTCGTTACTACCTATCATTAAATTCATGATACTAAATACTGATCAACTAAAATTGCCGTACTAAAACTAGAATAACTAAAAATTGACTGAAAACTGATCAAAACTGTATCAAAATCAAATTCAAATTAAATTAATGATCGTCGATCGTATGTGCTGATAATCGTACGATAATCGTACTACGTGTTAAAATGATAAATCAACCGTGTCAAAATTATGTACAAATACATACAATATATATACAGCGTCAATTTATACAATATTCCCTTTAACTAAAATCGTTCAAGTTCCTTGCATTCTCTTTATCATTCAATTCCGGTCCTTGGCTGTAAATGAAAAGTCATACACCTTACGAAAGTAAATTCTGAAGGATACAACCCTTGAAAAATGTTCTGCCCCAAATACTTTAACATATGTTTTGAACACGCTCAGGTTTGCTACGAACCCCACTACTTATCCTCAGTAAGGAACAAGTAGATCCTTCAGTTGGGTACAGAAAACACAGTATGAGGCAGAAAATCGTTCTGTACGGTTTTTGTTTTTTTTTTGTTATTTAGAGACATATTCTGTTGCTCACAGGATATCGGAGTGAAATCATAACTCCTGCAATTAGAGGAAGGAAGTAGTCCAATTTTCAGTCACTGCAAAATTACTTCACTATTAACGTTGTGCTCGAAACCCGACTACGGGCTAGGAAGGAAGTGGCGGTTCAAGGGCAGTGGTCTTGATGATGGGGAAAATTCCCGATCTAGCCTTCAGACTTTTGGTACAGAATCCCCTGTTGGTTTTTCATTTTCAACCCCACTGATGGAGTTCAAAGTTGAATATTAAAATGAACGTTTTTATTGTTTTTTTTTTTTTATTGATATATAAAATTAATAGGGACATCTCAGGGGGATTGGTCCCAATTGAACCCCAATACTGGATTTAGCAATTTGGGACAGTTTTCTGGGTTCAAGTCTGTACAGGACCACATAGTATATGGTCATGATTTCATTAAATAATTTATATATTTCCAACTTGAAAGATTACTTCCTAACTGCTTTTAAAGCGATAGTAAGGTTGAACGTAAAAGGCTAAATTAATTCTAAAATTATAGCTATATATTTGGTTGTGGTCTTGTACATAGTGTGGAGGAAATAGCAGAAAAACTAGCGGATTGGTAACGAATTCCTGAGCAAAACGGTTTCTTAGGTTCGCAACAGAATATTTATTTTCTGAGATTTTTCCCATTCAGTACTGATCTCATTAAATAAAATACCTTCCACAACCGAGATCAACCGTGTACGTTGTGTGTTACCTTCGGACAGCAGGTTGTACGATGTACATAGTGTATAGTAATCTTGCAGTGTTGGAAATATAAAATTAATTCCGATATCATATACTGCATATATATAAGGGCAGTGGTCTTGTACATAGTGTGAGGAAATAGCAGAAAAGCTAGCGGATTGGTAGCTCAATTGGTAGAGCAAAAGGCATGTTTCCTTAGGTTCCGGGTTCAAGTCCGGGTCAATCCCATACTTTTCTGAGTTTCTTCCTATTCAGTACTTGGTCATGATCTCATTAAATAAAATTACCCCCATCTTCCACAACCGAGATCAGCCCGTGTTGTGTGTTACCTTCGCTGTAGACAGCAGGTTGTACGATGTGTGTATAGTGTGTATAGTAATCTTGCAGTGTTGGAAATATATAAAATTAATTCCGATATCATATACTGCACATAAGGGCAGTGGTCTTGTACATAGTGTGAGGAAATAGCAGAAAAGCTAGCGGATTGGTAGCTCAATTGGTAGAGCAAAAGGCATGTTTCCTTAGGTTCCGGGTTCAAGTCCGGGTCAATCCCATACTTTTTCTGAGTTTCTTCCTATTCAGTACTTGGTCATGATCTCATTAAATAAAATTACCCCCATCTTCCACAACCGAGATCAGCCCGTGTACGTTGTGTGTTACCTTCGCTGTAGACAGCAGGTTGTACGATGTGTGTGTATAGTGTGTATAGTAATCTTGCAGTGTTGGAAATATATAAAATTAATTCCGATATCATATACTGCATATATATAAGGGCAGTGGTCTTGTACATAGTGTGAGGAAATAGCAGAAAAGCTAGCGGATTGGTAGCTCAATTGGTAGAGCAAAAGGCATGTTTCCTTAGGTTCCGGGTTCAAGTCCGGGTCAATCCCATACTTTTCTGAGTTTCTTCCCTATTCAGTACTTGGTCATGATCTCATTAAATAAAATTACCCCATCTTCCACAACCGAGATCAGCCCGTGTACGTTGTGTGTTACCTTCGCTGTAGACAGCAGGTTGTACGATGTGTGTGTATAGTGTGTATAGTAATCTTGCAGTGTTGGAAATATATAAAATTAATTCCGATATCATATACTGCATATATATAAGGGCAGTGGTCTTGTACATAGTGTGAGGAAATAGCAGAAAAGCTAGCGGATTGGTAGCTCAATTGGTAGAGCAAAAGGCATGTTTCCTTAGGTTCCGGGTTCAAGTCCGGGTCAATCCCATACTTTTCTGAGTTTCTTCCCTATTCAGTACTTGGTCATGATCTCATTAAATAAAATTACCCCCATCTTCCACAACCGAGATCAGCCCGTGTACGTTGTGTGTTACCTTCGCTGTAGACAGCAGGTTGTACGATGTGTGTGTATAGTGTGTATAGTAATCTTGCAGTGTTGGAAATATATAAAATTAATTCCGATATCATATACTGCATATATATAAGGGCAGTGGTCTTGTACATAGTGTGAGGAAATAGCAGAAAAGCTAGCGGATTGGTAGCTCAATTGGTAGAGCAAAAGGCATGTTTCCTTAGGTTCCGGGTTCAAGTCCGGGTCAATCCCATACTTTTCTGAGTTTCTTCCCTATTCAGTACTTGGTCATGATCTCATTAAATAAAATTACCCCCATCTTCCACAACCGAGATCAGCCCGTGTACGTTGTGTGTTACCTTCGCTGTAGACAGCAGGTTGTACGATGTGTATAGTGTGTATAGTAATCTTGCAGTGTTGGAAATATATAAAATTAATTCCGATATCATATACTGCATATATATATAAGGGCAGTGGTCTTGTACATAGTGTGAGGAAATAGCAGAAAAGCTAGCGGATTGGTAGCTCAATTGGTAGAGCAAAAGGCATGTTTCCTTAGGTTCCGGGTTCAAGTCCGGGTCAATCCCATACTTTTCTGAGTTTCTTCCCTATTCAGTACTTGGTCATGATCTCATTAAATAAAATTACCCCATCTTCCACAACCGAGATCAGCCCGTGTACGTTGTGTGTTACCTTCATGTAGACAGCAGGTTGTACGATGTGTGTGTATAGTGTGTATAGTAATCTTGCAGTGTTGGAAATATATAAAATTAATTCCGATATATTGTATGTATTTGTACATAATTTTTGACACGGTTGTAAGTACCAAGATTTGTATTCATGTAAATATCAAGTTGTACAGATTTATCATTTTAACACGTAGTACGATTATCGTACGATTATCAGCACATACGATCGACGATCATTAATTTAATTTGAATTTGATTTTGATACAGTTTTGATCAGTTTTCAGTCAATTTTTAGTTATTCTAGTTTTAGTACGGCAATTTTAGTTGATCAGTATTTAGTATCATGAATTTAATGATAGGTAGTAACGAGTTAGTGTATGAATCTAGATAGCCCTAGAACCCCGTAATTCAAGGTATTTCAAGTTCTTAGGTTAGGCATTACATACTCCGTAGTTTTAAGAGTTTAGAGTTTATGATTTTATTCTATATTAATTTTATTGTATTTACAGACCTGAAGATGTCGTAGAACGACGAAATTGATTGTCATTAAAGAACCACATCGTTTACATTTGTATCTGTACCATTGAGTCAAAAGAGAATTAATAAATTACTCATCAATTGTAATCATGCGACTCTTATTCAACGACCCGATCCGTGAAATCGATATAATCGGCACTGGATAAAACTAGAGGTCACGTGATATGCTACCTAATATGTCTCGTGATGTCATTATCACGTGACATCAGGCTAACTGCGTGCATACTAATGGTAACTGGGTGGATACTAATGGTAACTGGGTGGATACTAATGGTAACTGGGTGGATACTAATGGTAACTGGGTGGATACTAATGGTAACTGGGTGGATACTAATGGTAACTGGGTGGATACTAATGGTAACTGGGTGGATACTAATGGTAACTGGGTGGATACTAATGGTAACTGGGTGGATACTAATGGTAACTGGGTGGATACTAATGGTAACTGGGTGGATACTAATGGTAACTGGGTGGATACTAATGGTAACTGGGTGGATACTAATGGTAACTGGGTGGATACTAATGGTAACTGGGTGGATACTAATGGTAACTGGGTGGATACTAATGGTAACTGGGTGGATACTAATGGTAACTGGGTGGATACTAATGGTAACTGGGTGGATACTAATGGTAACTGGGTGGATACTAATGGTAACTGGATGGATACTTATGGTAACTGGGTGGATACTAATGGTAACTGGGTGGATACTAATGGTAACTGGGTGGATACTAATGGTAACTGGGTGGATACTAATGGTAACTGGGTGGATACTAATGGTAACTGGGTGGATACTAATGGTAACTGGGTGGATACTAATGGTAACTGGGTGGATACTAATGGTAATTGAGTGGATACTAATGGTAACTGGATGGATACTAATGGTAACTGGATGGATACTAATGGTAACTGGGTGGATACTAATGGTAACTGGGTGGATACTAATGGTAACTGGGTGGATACTAATGGTAACTGGGTGGATACTAATGGTAACTGGGTGGATACTAATGGTAACTTGGTGGATACTAATGGTAACTGGGTGGATACTAATGGTAACTGGGTGGATACTAATGGTCACTGGGTGGATACCAATGGTAACTTAGTGGATACTAATGGCAACTGTGTGGATACTAAAATGTTCAAAATTGGTGCTTTTTGAGGCATAATAAAAGAAATAAATGTATCATGGACAATAATATATCTTTTTGGGGTTAGCTGATTTTAGGTAACCCAAGTATTTTTTGTCCACAGCTAAAGTCATTTTAAGGTATATATCACTTTTGGTGGATACTAAAATTTAACTGTGGTTTTAATCGAATTTAGTATCCACAGAAAGGTGTTAGTTACCACTGGCACTGTAAAAAAATAATCCATGGCTCGAATTATGGACTCTTAAAATTATTTTTTGCCGTTTTGTGGTAACTGATGGATACTAATTCGTCAGTGGATACTAATGGATACTAAATGGTAACTAACGGCAATTTTTAGTATCCGTGGAAACTGGGTGGATACTAAATGGTAACTGATGGTAACTGATGGTAACTAGTGGATACTAATTTAGTATCCACGGTGGATACTATTTATTAAAAAATAGACTACTGTATCCATTAGTATCCGTGGATACTAAATCTGACATTTAGTATCCACCATAGTATCCACCCAGTATCCACTCAGTTACCACGGATACTAATGGTAACTAATGGATACTAATTTTCGCTGTGTTCCTTTGCTATTATTTTGCCAAAATAGCCACGGAAACCAATTTAAAGTCAATGAATTGCATCAAAAAACAAAATTCCCAGTCTTTCATCACGATTTAGATCGTTATCTACGTGTTTTATAACTACGTTATCTAAACACTGTATAAACCAAGTGATAAAAGATTTATTTAACGTAAATTAACTGGCGTTTTAACCTCCCTTTTGACAAAAATTACGGCCCATTAGGTATTTAAAAACCTAGGCATCGAGATTTTCAAATATGTCAAATTGTTATGTTCATGAATAACATCATATTTCCAACTAAAATACGGCGTTTAATTTCATTTCTCTGTTCTTGTTACACCATTCATGAATTCTATATTTAGCAATTCCTCCTGGAACAACAGTCGTTCATCCCTCAAAAAATTGATTCTCTCTTTTTACTAGATCTAGTCTCGTATACAGACTTTTATGAATTTTAACGATACTGTTTCACAGCACGCTCCTCGCCTTGCTGTCATTTTCACTGGGAAATGCGGTTTGTGCCGGGCGCTCAATCGGTCGCAATTTTGGTGAAAAAACGGGTCAAAATCGGAAAAACTGTAATGCGCGAAGTTATATTGTTGGAAAATACCGCGCTAAGCCGCGCGCAGCATTTTGGCCCTTTTAGAACACGAATATGTTCCAAAAGTGCCAATTTGGCCCTTTTGGAACACGAAGCTATTCCAAAGGGCCATCTTGGCCCTTTGGAACACGAAGCTATTCCAAAAGGGCCAATTTGGCCCTTTTGGAACACGGATGCTGTTCCAAAAGGGCCAAACGAAAAAATAGGTATCGAATAGGTATCAAATAGGTATCAAATAGTAAATATTCCATATGACTATTTTCAATTTGGCCCTTTTAGAACACCGTAGGCGTAGCGCCGCCGAGTGAGCATTGTAATAGCAGGCCCAACGGGCCTGCTAGTAGTTCTATATTATACACCCTGTGACACCAAATATACCCTGGCCAGAAACGTCTCTCAAATTTTTATTTTTTCTTATGCAGGAGGTCACCGCCCTGGCCAGGGCGGGAATAATAAGATAATTTGTGACCCAATTTAAATCGATGAGATCTCAAGTTCTACAAATGGTAGAGACATGATCGAGGTCACGTTTTGTAGATCTAAGATGCGAAATTGCATTAGGCTATAAAAGAAGTTCTGGTGACGTCATTTTCACGTCATTATGACGTCATCAACTTAGCGAAATTTTATTGCTTTTTTAGCGAAAATAGGCCATTTTTGAGCGCATTTTTCACCAAGAAGGAAAGGCGATAGCTCAAAAATTTTGAAAAATCGTTAGTTGGAAATTTAAAGAGCTTTCAGAAAATCATATGGATCATTGGGCTATCTCGATTTTTCATCGAGATATACGCGATTTTCTAAGGTGCGGTGAAAAATCAATTTCAAAATTTTAGGAGAAAAACTTAAACGAGTGATATGTCAAGAACTACGACATCTCTTGAGATGAAACCGGTCAAAGTATGTTGTACTAAGGCGGAATTGTCTTATAGGCTATATGGAAAGTTGGTTTGAGCCTATTTGGGTGCTGTGATGACGTCATCAAAATCGCGTAAAACCACTAAAATAGCGTATTTTGCGATAAAACGCTATTTTGCGCTACTTTGAACATCTCTAACTCAAAGAGTTTTCATCGGATTATGTTTTACTTCGATATTTTGCTTTTAGATCTCGAGATTTAGCTATAAAACGAGTTTCACGGCGATCGGTCGAAATATGTCGTCATGTGAAGCCTCTAAAAATTGAGCTGCAGAATGGTTGTAATTACGTTTATGACGAAAAATTGTACTGTAGCCCTATTCTGTGGTACGATGGTGAACTAATAATGGTTTCTTCATGTCTCGCAGTTAGGGGGGGGGGGCCAACCTCGAAAAACCCCCATAAACCCCGAAAAATTAAACCCCTATTTGGCTTTTTTATATCCACTTTGGGGTTTTGGGGGGTTTAAATGGGTACCATTTCGAAATAGGGCCAAAAATCCACAACTAAAATGGTACCATTTTAGAAAAGGGTCGAAAATAATCATCAAAAGTGGTACCATTTGAAAAAATTCGTAAAATTTTCTAAAAAGATGGTACGGTTTCTGATTGAATTTTAAAATTTCTCAACAAAAAATGGTACCATTTCAGAAAAGTGCCAAAAATTTTCAGCAAAAATGGTACCATTTCAGAAAAGGGTTGAAAATCCTTAATAACAAAAATGGTAGTTACCATTTCAGAAAAGGGTCGAAAATCGTCAACAAAAATGGTACCATTTCCGAAAAGTACCAAAAATCTTCAGCAAAAATGGTACCATTTCAGAAAAGGGTTGAAAATCGTCAACAAAAAATGGTACCATTTCAGATAAGGGTCGCAAATCGTCAACAAACATGGTATACCATTTAAGAAAAGGGTCGAAAATCCTCAACAAAAATGGTATACCATTTCAGAAAAGGGCCAAAATTCCGGTAAAAGTGTCACAAGAGTTGTGATTTTTGTCCAATGGATCCATTGGATCCATCATGTCCAATGGACATGTCCAATGGACGTCCAATGGACATCCAATGGACATCCATTGAACATGATGTCCATCAGTAAAATATTCCAATGGTGTTCAATGGACACAATGGATCCATTGGATCCATTTGATGTTCAATGGACATGTTCAATGGATCCAATGGATGTTCAATGGATCCATCTGAGTGAATCAATGGACACAATCATCAAACATGGTTTGGTAGATGGACATCAGACTGGTATTTTTTGTTCATTGGATCCATTGTCCATTGGATCCAATGGATCCATTGTGTCCATTGAACACCATTGGACATGTCCATTGGATCCATTGGATCCATTGCACATTGTGTCCATTGGATCCAATGGATCCATTTTGTCCATTGGACACGATGGATCCATTGGACACAATGGATCCAATGGACACAATGTACAATGGATCCAATGGATCCAATGGACATGTTCAATGGTGTTCAATGGACACAATGGATCCATTGGATCCAATGGACACAATGGATCCATTGAACAGAAATACCAGACTGATGTCCATCTACCAAACCATGTTTGGTGATTGTGTCCATTGGATCCACTCAGATGGATCCATTGAACATCCATTGGATCCATTGAACATGTCCATTGAACATCAAAAATGGATCCAATGGATCCATTGGATCCATTGAACACCATTGGACATTTTTTACCGATGGACATCATGTTCAATGGATGTCCATTGGATGTCCAATGGACGTCCATTGGACATGTCCATTGGACATGATGGATCCAATGGATCCATTGGACAAAAATCACAACTCTTGTGACACTTTTACCAAAATTCCTCAACAAAAATGGTACCATTTTAGAAAAGGGTTGAAAATCCTAAACAAAAATGGTACCATTTCAGATGAGGGTCGCAAATCGTCAACAAACATGGTACCATTTAAGAAAAGGGTCGAAAATCCTCAACAAAAATGGTACCATTTCAGAAAGGGGCCAAAATTCCTCAACAAAAATGGTACCATTTTAGAAAAGGGTTGAAAATCCTAAACAAAAATGGTACCATTTCAGATGAGGGTCGAAAATCGTCAACAAAAATGGTACCATTTAAGAAAAGGGTCGAAAATCCTCAACAAAAAAGGTACCATTTCAGAAAAGTGCCAAAATTCCTCAACAAATATGGTACCATTTGAGAGAAGAGTCGAAAATCCACAACTAAAGTAGTACCATTTTGAGAGAAAATCGAATTTTCCGACCGAAAAACGGCTATTTTTATCATAAACCCCGAAAAATTAAACCCCCATTTGCCAATTTTTATATCCACCCGGGGTTTTTCGAGGTTGCCCCCCCCAGTTACTAAATGTGGGAAATATACGATGAAATAGTGAATCACGTGAGTTCACGTGGACGTTTTGTAGAAATTAGGGGATTTAAAGAAATTGATATTTACACGCGATTTTCGACTTGATTACGTTGAAATGAGTTCAAATACGACTATTGCACGTGAAATTAGATCTGGGTGCTACATTTCAGCACGTGAGTTCACGTGGACGATTTGTAGAAATTAGGAAATTGGTCAATTCTAGTAATTCCAAGTTAGAATAACGTTCTTTCGGAATGAGTGAGGTTTAGTTACGTTGGATCCAACCGAAAGAAATGGACTGACGTCACCAAATCAGCAGGGGGTTACTACGACAACCGTCCCGGTTTTGGAGAGCCTAAATCATGGTATAATAATAGTTAATATTAGTAATAATAATCATATTATAACCTATTGGTGTAAATATGGCAAATGTAAAGAATAAAAAAAACATAATGAATGTACCATGTAATGCAAAATATTGCATTACTGTATAATTAATTTCAATAAATTACAGTCTCATCTTTGGTTGAGATCTCATCTTTGGTTGAGATCAAGGAAATTATAGCAGACAGTGGCATAAAATGTTCACCTGCAGATCTTCTTCCTGGTGTTCTTTATAGTGAGAATCTTGAGGGCATTTTACCCACATTAGTCCACATGGTCAACCTTTCCTTGGTGACTGGATGTATGGATGGGGTGAAGCTGGCTGATGTCATACCATTGTTGAAAAGTGATAGCCTTGATGTTAACACTTTGAAAAACTTCAGACCTGTGTCAAATCTTACTTTCTTGGGGAAACTCATTGAGAGGGTTGTACTTAAAAGGCTGAACGACCATCTCTCTAGGAATAACCTGAATTGCGAGGAGCAGTCAGCCTACAAGAAAGATAATAGCACTGAGACCCTACTAGTAAGAATTTGGAATGATCTTTTGGTTGCTGCAGATCAGAAGACATGTACAATCATGATGATGTTGGACCTCAGTGCAGCATTCGACACAGTTGACCATAATCTGCTACTAAACATGATGTTTAGTCCACCGCGACGTTCAGGTCGCTGGCGTGTCCTTTTCCAGCGGGAAGACTGAAGGGGAGCGAGGGTACCGGGCTAAACGTATCCTGAGATTCAGGAGTTGTGGCAATAGAATAGTGCAAATACCTAATTGTAAGTAATTGAAATCCAAGTAAAATTTGGTGACAAACACCATGAAAATTGAAAGATATTCAATCGCGGCTCATCATTAAAACTGTGTGACACGACTCCAAAGACTCAACTCACCGGTTCACTGTCCTCGCTGTCTTCTGACACCTCCACCAGTTCCAGCTTCTTCAAGCCCTCGGGGTTCAGGTAGAGGGGCGCGACATCAGGGGGGAGGGCTGGAGGCAACGTGTCCATGTCATCTCCAGCCACCTCAGCGCCTCGAGCACAGTCATCCGATGTCATGGACTGGGGGAGGGAGATGGGGTTCACCATAGTGTCCACAAGGACTTAATTTTAGTCTCGTTACTAGCTTGATATATTCATAAATAATAAAAAGTTTTGCAGCATTATACTGAAATATCCTTTTTTTCCAGTATATTAAAAGGGACGGCACCTTTCATGTATCCAAATAGGTAGACAATGAAATTGGACCTAGTTCATAGATAATGGATCTTACCGAAAATAAGTTCTCCGAGTCACTTGCTTCAGGTCTGTCAGGAGGTAGAGGGGTGGATGATGTGGTTTTCTCAATGTCAAATGAGCCTAGTGAAATTTGTGGTACGTTGGTTTGGAGAACCACTGCCATCTCCTGAAATCATCGATGATCACTACCGACTTCTTCTTGAATCATGAATTTGAATATCGTAGATGCATATAGCGCTTCAAGGAATGAGAGATGAATTTGTCAACACTTATTAAGTGACAGCTGACGCCTGACAGCTCTTTGTCATAGCTGACATCAATTTATAATTGCGATGAAATCGAATACCTAGGTTCCAAATAATTTATTTTGCCATATAATAGAGTCAAATCCTAATTTTTTCAGGAACAAATTCTACACCAAGCGGTTTTGACTGTTTTCCATAGTTTTTTGCCCAAAAAATCGATCTAGCAACTTTCCGGGACTTTCCGGGGTGGGGAAAGTGCCGAAAAATCGATTTTTAGTTGAGGTGCAGCCGACTGACCTGTGAAAAATCGTAACTTGGCTCAGGAAGGTCGTAGAGACTTCGTTTTGGGCTTAAAAGAAGCGCAATGACCATGTTTATATACAACTTATTAATAAACATATGCCCTAAAGTGCTCAGGAACAGAGTTATGGGCAAAAAACTGATTTTTGGGCACCCGCGATACATAGCGGAGGCGATTTTTGTATCTCAGGTCAGGAAGATCGTAGAGACTTCGTTTTGGGCTTAAAGAAGCGCAATGACCATGTTTATATACAACTTGTTAATAAACATATGCCCTAAAATGCTCAGGAACAGAGTTATGGGCAAAAAACTGATTTTGGGCACCCGATACATAGCTGAGGCGATTTTTGTATCTCAGGTCAGGAAGATCGTAGAGACTTCGTTTTGGGCTTAAAAGAAGCGCAATGACCATGTTTATATACAACTTGTTAATAAACATATGCCCTAAAATGCTCAGGAACAGAGTTATGGGCAAAAAACTGATTTTTGGGCACCCGCGATACATAGCTGAGGCGATTTTTGTATCTCAGGTCAGGAAGATCGTAGAGACTTCGTTTTGGGCTTAAAAGAAGCGCAATGACCATGTTTATATACGACTTGTTAATAAACATGTGCCCTAAAATGCTCAGGAACAGAGTTATGGGCTAAAAACTGATTTTTGGCCTGTTTATTGGGCACCCGCAATACATAGCGGAGGCGATTTTTGTATCTCAGGTCAGGAAGATCGTAGAGACTTCGTTTAGGGCTTAAAAGAAGCGCAATGACCATGTTAATTTACAACTTCAAGTATTAAACATGTGCCCTAAAATGCTCAGGAACAGAGTTATGGGCGAAAAACTAATTTTTTGGGCACATGCGATACATAGCTGAGACGATTTTTGTATCTTGGCCAAAGAATGTCGTAGAGACTTCGTTTTGAGCTTAAAAGAAGCACATTTGCCATGTTTATATACCACTTGTTAATAAATATAAACCCTAAAATATTCCTGGGCGACAACCTGATTCCTTCATGGGGCATGAGGCAGTACTGAGGCACTTTTATAAATAACCCAGGCCAGAAAGCAGTGCAATGGACTTTTATGGGTATCCCCCATTTAATACAGGTCGTAGAGCTCGGACTTAGGTGTCATTGATGGATCATTATGTTTTCATAAGCATTTAGCCCCCTGATGCTCTGATGGGCTATGCCGCTGCCAGGGGCGTAGCCAGATTTCTGAAAAGGGGGCGGCGAGTTACATTCAAAACTTGTTGAATGTTTTATTTTGTTGGCTCAAAGCTATCATTCTATTAAAATGAACAAAATTTTCGTATCACCTGTTCAAAAGGGGAGGCAGCCGCCTGTGTCGCCTCCCCCCTGGCTACGCCCCTCGCCGCTGCCAAGCTCAGCAAAAGTATACTAAATGATTTCCCCAGGGCTCAAAGTGTTTGATCACTCCAGAACCAGAACTTACATCAATTATAGATGTTGCTAATATCTATGGCATACAATCCAAAATATTCAAATGTTCAGCTCCTCATTTAACCTTCCTGCACAGTTGCCCGTACACTCGGCTGAGTGAACTGTGTGGCTGCGTAGGTGTTTTGAAGGTAAGAATCTTCACCCTTGACACGATAAGCAGGACCAGGAACTGGACCACCAGCTCACCAGGTCCGGGAATCGAACCTAACTTCATAGATATGGAATAGACGAATTAGACGTGTTGACTCCATAGATATGGATTATGGAAGGTACTGCATGCAATTAAGTGACAGCCGAGACCATGGATCTGACCTATTATATAATATATTTATTACAGTATATACCCTGACCAAACAAGACTCTTGATTATTTCCTCCTATTCAGGTCAGACAATCTTCGTCTGTATTTATCACTCAATCACCTATGTATAGATTTTTGAGACTTACTTCATCAAATCAGATTTGGTTTAAGTTGAACACTAATCACTATTTTGTTCGGCAATTCCGTGGTGACCCTTTAAGCGAAATAAGATATGAAAACCCCCAGATAAGTTAAGATTCTCAGGAGAATAAAAACTCCAGGGCATTTCAAAAATCATCATTAACAAGAACATGTGGTAAGAAACTGGTAATTGCGATTCTTTTTAAGTTTTTAAAGTTTAAGCCCTCATGGGCCAAGCTGAGATTCGAAAATCGCATCTGCCATGTCCTTAGGGAGCCCGAAATATAAGTCATATATTTCGTTATTTTTAGTGTCAACGACCTTCCTGAGCTGAGATACAAAAATCACCTTCACTATGTATCGCAGGTGCCCAAAAATCAGTTTTTCACCCATAACTCTGTTCCTGAGCATTTTAGGTCACATGTTTATTAACAAGTTGTATATAAACATGGTCATTGCGCTTCTTTTAAGCCCAAAACGAAGTCTCTACGATCTTCCTGACCTGAGATACAAAAATCGCCTCCGCTATGTATCGGGTGCCCAAAATCAGTTTTTGCCCATAACTCTGTTCCTGAGCATTTTAGGGCATATGTTTATTAACAAGTTGTATATAAACATGGTCATTGCGCTTCTTTTAAGCCCAAAACGAAGTCTCTACGATCTTCCTGACCTGAGATACAAAAATCGCCTCCGCTATGTATCGCGGGTGCCCAATAAACAGGCCAAAAATCAGTTTTTTAGCCCATAACTCTGTTCCTGAGCATTTTAGGGCACATGTTTATTAACAAGTCGTATATAAACATGGTCATTGCGCTTCTTTTAAGCCCAAAACGAAGTCTCTACGATCTTCCTGACCTGAGATACAAAAATCGCCTCCGCTATGTATCGCGGGTGCCCAAAAATCAGTTTTTTGCCCATAACTCTGTTCCTGAGCATTTTAGGGCATATGTTTATTAACAAGTTGTATATAAACATGGTCATTGCGCTTCTTTTAAGCCCAAAACGAAGTCTCTACGACCTTCCTGAGCCAAGTTACGATTTTTCACAGGTCAGTTGGCTGCACCTCAACTAAAAGTCGATTTTTCGGCACTTTCCCCACTCCGGAAAGTCCCGGAAAGTTGCTAGATCGATTTTTTGGGCGAAAAACCATGCAAAACAGTCAAAATCGCTTGGTGTAGAATTTGTTCCGATTTTGAGCTATTCTGGGCCAGATTTGACTCCATTAACCCTGCTAAAACTGGCACGAGGTTGATTCCACCTCGCCCTCCTCTTCATTTGGCCATAACTTAGCTGTTACTTACTGTCTGAATTATTGACACACATGTATTTTAGCAGAATTTTATCTGCTTTTAAGACCATGTAACTATCATTTAACTACTATCTGAAAACAATGAGAAATTTAGTGGTTTTAATCATGATCAGAAAAAATTTGGCTGATATAGTGGTTTTCTGCATCCAGAACCCGACCCGAGGTGGAATCAACCTCGCCCTCCCAGACACGCTAATTAGTTTACTTGCAAGGAGGCGTTCTGCTACTGTAATATTTCCGTAAACGCGAGTTGTCACGTATGTAGGTTGCAATTCGCTAGATATGATTGCAGCACGTATCATATATCATAGGTTTGTGTGTAATACACCGCAACTCTCACATACAGCTTACACAAACATCCATGGGTGGAACTTGCAACCGGTAATCCCCATTTATTCAGGAAATTGGAAGCAGGATATTTTATGACCATTTTCTAAAAGCAAAAATATTAAATTGAAAGATATTTCTGGAAATAGAATGATATTTATCGTCGTCCATCTTTTATTGAACTTTCAACATATGGTTTATCATGCACCTCTAGCCTATTTTTACAGTGCACCTTAAAAACCCGTTTATGCACCGTAGCACATCAAAACTTGTTATGGTCGAGTGAAGATAGATAACACTTTATTATGGTGGTGCAACAATCAATTAGGCTAGTTATTGATTAGTTGATTCATATCATAATCCAAGATATTTCCTTTGTGTTTGAAAATATCACTGGTGAAACAGGTGGGGAATAGTGAGAACAGGTGCGTGAAACTGGTGGGAATAGTGAGAACAGGTGTGTGACACTGGTGGGGAATCAGGTGTGTGACACTGGTGGGAATAGTGAGAACAGGTGCGTGGCACTGGTGGGAATAGGTGTGTGACAGTGAGAACAGGTGCGACACTGGTGGGAGTAAATAAATAAATAAATAAATAAATATTGACAATTATAAAGGACTTCTTTTTAAACAAGCTTTTACAGAAGTGCTAGAAACAACTCGGTCAAAAAATAATTTAATTAAAAAGTTTAACTTTCCTAAAACACAAAAAGAGGTTATGAAAGACAAATATCTACTTATCTAACACAACAGGTGCGAATAGTGAGAACAGGTGACACTGGTGGAATAGCGAGAACAGGTGTGTGACACTGGTGGGAATAGTGATACTGTGATGTTTTGGTGACACTGATGGAAAACCACTGCAGGCGGGAAACAGGTGCGTGACAAATAGCGATACTGTGATAACAGGTACATGACACTGATGGAAATGGTGAGAACAGGTTTGTGACACTGGTGGGAATAACTTGAGAACAGGTGTGTGACACTGGTGGGAATATAGATGTGACACTGGTGGAATAGTGAGAACAGGTGATTGACTCTATAATCTATATCTATGAGGAAAAATAGTTGACACCTAATATCGTGTTTGCAACAGTCATTATGAGCAAAATAATGAACAAAATCACGAGAGACAGAACGCCTTAATTAATTGAAGAATTAATCAACACGGTTATCACAGAATTTTGTTTCATTGTTCTATTTTGATTCAAAATGACATCACTTTGTGACGTGGTATAGGTATTAATGTTGGAACAGAACTTTCAGTGAAGAATTGATAGTTTTGACAAAATTGTCTTGAAAAACGTCGACCACAATTATACTCCTACCTATGCACATAGTTTATTATCATAACTTATGTCATATTATTATTGAGTATCTAACTATGGGTCCCTTACACTCTACAGTCAACTTTGTACCTAAAGCAAGTTTAGAGTTTCACAGAACGTTATCCAGTGTAGGTACACTGTGCTGGACCTACTACATTGTTTATCTAATTGATGTACACATTTTTGGTAATTCCCCCTTACACATTTACACATCTATCATCAAGCAAATTAGAAGGCTTGGAAGGGAGGTAATTAATAAAAACGGAATTGCGCATTCGCCGAGAAGCAGTCTGCAGATCTGTTCGTAAACTAATTATTGTGTCTAGATAGGGCGAGGTTGTTTCCACCTCGGGTCGGGATCTCGATGCAGGCAAAAAGGTCGGATTTAGCAGGGTTAATAGTTTTTTTCAAATTTTACAGCATTTTCCGTCTTATGCACCTAGAATTTTGCATCGTTCAAAAATGCAAGTCAGCAGTTCGAGAACTAATTCCAATGCAGCTCTGGGAGTTTTACGGTGTACACTAAAACATCTCCTGTGCACAGTCCCGCCAGAAGTTTTGGCATACAAATAATATGAGGAACGAAGGCATGTCTCACAAACTAACGTGTTTCTCACCCTTGCAAACTCCATCAGTTTGTCACTTTCTCCATAGTAGAATGATCGTGTGAAGTTCCTCTCCTTACTTCTGCATGTTATCTCGAGTGGGGCAGGCTCGTTCTTTCCTGAGTACAGAACCTGATTACATTTGACGTGATTTGATTAGAATTATGTATGAAAAATGCAGAAGTTCTAGTTGCTAGTTCAAATACGTAATCATCCATGCTTGAGCATAGGAACAGATTATTGATCTAAGTATTTTGTTACCTTGTTACTTTGTAAAAGCAACCATAACCTCACTGTTTTCATCTCGACGAAATACTTCATGTATGGGGAGCTTTTGAAAGTGAAGCTGTGTTCACAACAACATGGTAGTTTCCACATTGTTGATGGCGTCCAACAACACTTTTCGGGCGTCATGAAACTCACGATTTGGTTGCTGAGGAAGGCTGCCGTTGCTGCTCCTACTGGCCTCGTAGCCGGACATGCTGCCTCTAGTGCTGCCTCCCGAACTGACACATTCCGTGGAACTTCCCAGCAACTTAATCTCCTGCACCCGTTCCATAATCCTATTGAGGTTCTTACGTTAATCCGCCTTGCAATCTGCCGTGTATGAATTGAATTTGAATTTGAATATAAGCAAGTCATGGTGTAATGATCTAACACCCTCTAACATCAACAGCGAATGCAGTCGTTCGACTCATGTTCATGAAGTTAATAGTCACTTGTAAAACTTATGATATAGCTTTCTATAACCTTGAAGTACAGCCAACAAAGAACTCATGGTGAAGCAATGAAACAACAACTGTGAATACATAAAAACTCCAAGATTTTCAAATTAGGCTTGAGCAGCTTGGGCCTTCCTCTGGGCTTGCAGACAGGCGATCATTTCTTCCCTCTTCTTCTTGCCTCTCTTGTGAGTTCCCAGTCGCTTTTTGCAGAACTTGAGGGCACGTTTGTCTCGGTTCACTTTGAGAAGTTCCATAACTCTCCTCTCGTAAGGACTGAATCCTGACACCTGAAAACAGAACGGTGTGTATAATAGTTTGAAAATCAACGAAATGATAATGAGCTATCATATCTGTTAGACCCCAGCATATCGGTGCATACTGCAGTATGTACTGATTAGTTAGAGCATGTTCTGATAGAGCATTATGTGCCAGTGTGCCACATATCACGTTCAAAACCTGTTAAATTGAAACGAAGGAGATTGAAAATTAGAGAATTGATAATAGCAAGTGGACTATTTACCTCTCTGACGACATCTCTGATCAGTTTCACTCGCTTGCTCCTTTTGCCTTTTCTCTGGGAGGGTTTCTCGCGTTTCGGGAGTTTGGTTACCTTGTGGCCCTTGTCAAGCCCAACACATAGCTCCATGGCGGGAGGAGTCATCCTCAGCGGGGAATTGTAAGCAATAAAACCACCAAATTCAAACTTAAAATCAAAGATAGCTTCAAGGAGTAAAATCCCAGAATTTTTCAAGACCAAATTCTGCATCAAGTTGCTGAGAAAGGATGTAATCACACATTGAACAGTAGGGCCCAGTTATGCACGCCATTCAATACTGTGATGTTTATATCTAGCCAGTAATCACTCGATATAACAATCTTTGCTTTAGATGTTGACGTAGTGCAACAAAGGTCCAGCGAACAAAGATAGGTCGAGTATACGATTCATATCAAATTAATTCATATTTGATTAATCAAGTTTAATTCATATCAAATCAACACCAAAGTTTCAACAGATCCACCATTGTTGTCGTGCACAATTTTACTATTTTACTAAATATATTAGCAATCAAAAGGAATGAAGAAGAGCAGGGGTCTGGGGGCGGCAGCCCCCAGGAGCCAGAGGACTGGAACTAAACCTCAATAGAGTTTTTGCATTGTTTTCATCATTGTTGTCGTACACAATTTCACTAAATATATTAACTGTAATCAAAAGGCATAACGAACAGCAGGGGTCTGGGGGCGGCAGCCCCCAGAAGCCAGAGGTATGGAGTTTAAAGAAATGTCACCTCAATAGAGTTTTTGAAATGTTTTATCTCAACAGCTCCATAGTTTTTTTGTCGCACATAGTTTCACTAAATATATTAAAAGTCAAGAGAAAGAACAGCAGGGGTCTGGGGGCGGCAGCCCCCAGATGCCAGCGCTCTGGACCTAAAAGAAATGTCAACTCAATAGAGTTTTTGCATTGTTTTCATGTCAACACCTCCATCATTGTTGTCGAACACAATTTCACTTAATACTTTAATATATCATCAATCAAAAGGAATAAAGAACAGCAGGGGTCTGGGGGCGGTAGCCCCCAGAAGCCAGAGGCCTGGAGTAAGACATGTCACCTCAATAGCTCAATAGGTTTTTTGCATTGTTTTCATCTCAACAGCTCCATCGATAATGTCGTACACAATTTCAATGAATATATTGCAAGTCAAAAGAGTAGCAGGGGTCTGGGGGCGGCAGCCCCCAGAAGCCAGAATTTTGGAAGAAAGAAATGACAACAATAGCGCTTCCTCATTCAAGTTACACTCTTATATTTTGCCTCCATAACATTGATTCAGTTCATGTAAAGCTTGTCTGTGAAGATAATTACTGCAGCATCTGATGTTCTCAGTGGTATCGATCATTGAAGCATCCTTCAGGCCTAAATTGAGTAGAAGCCCATCGATATCTGAGGATTGCTATTGATACTTGGCAAATAAGTCTATTCATAGAATTTATAAACTTGTTTATAAAAATTAATTAATTTTATAAATTTCCCAGTCCTTTTTGGGCTTCATTTTCAATTCTAAAGTTGATTTCTATTTAAAATTTTGAATTGCACGCCCAGAGCACGCCCCCTAATTTTTGTTTGGGGGCGTGCGCACGCCCCCCGCACGCCCCCGTGGATCCATGCCTGTAAACATCCTTGAAAATGAAATTGGTCTGAAAGGGACAGTGCTGAAGTGGTTTAGGAGTTTTCTTACTGGAACATCTCAGAGAGTCAGAGAGTTCGTCTTGATAACACTGTATCTGATGAAATACTGATCAAGTTTGGAGTGCCTCAGGGTTCAGTGCTGGGTCCTGTGTTGTTCAATATATATGTTAGATCCATCTATAAATACATCAGGAGTCTGGGCTTTTCAATTCATGGATATGCTGATGATCATCAGATATATATGTCTTTTGAGCCATCTGAACAATATATTGTATTGGTGTACGAAATCCAAAAATGCTTTGACAAAATAAGACAGTGGATGAATCAATACTATTTGCAGCTAAATGAATCAAAGACTGAATTTATTTTGTTTGGCCCAAGTAAAATCTTGAATATGATAAAGATTGGCGGGATCAACATTCCTATGGGCATTTCCATCAGATTTGTGCCAAATGTTAAAAATCTAGGTATTTACATGGACTCAACACTGACATTAAATAAGCAGATTGTTGAGCTGAAGAAGAGATCATTTAGGACAATTCGAAACATCAACAAAATTCGATTCCTGCTTAGAGAAGATCAATTGAAAACTGTTGTCAATGCTTTGGTGGTTTCATGTTTAGACTACTGTAATGCTTTGTACTTCGGTGTTTCAGAGAAGCTACTCTATCAGCTCCAACTGATACAGAATGCATGCTCCAAAACAGTTACTGGAAAATATAAGCATGATCACTTGCAAAATGACTTACATGAACTACATTGGCTTGATGTTAGAAAGCGTGTTATATTTAAACTAGGCCTTTTGTCTTACAAATCAGTTATTGGTCTTGCTCCTAACTATCTTCAAGAACTTTTTACTTATGAACATCATGGTCATCATCTTAAACTTATTGTTCCTTTTCATAACTCAATGCATGGTAAACATTCATTTAGTGTTATTGGTCCTAAGTTGATGAATCGATTGCCTATTGAAATAAGTACAGCTAATGATGTTGACTCATTTAAAAGAATGTTAAAAACTTATTTATTTAACTTATCAACTGTTGACGTGAAGAAATTAATTGCATGATTTTCCTTATGTGTTTTGATATCACTTTATTTAATTTAATTTATTTTTTTTCATTTATAGTAGTATTTTAGGGCATTTGTGTTCATAGTTTTTGCTTGTTGCATTTGGGATCTTTTCGGTCTGTTATCTTTTAGCTTAGCATTTTAGCTTTCATTCTAGCTCAGCACTACTGAGTATAAGCTTGCTTTATAGTAGTGCTTCATAATAGCAAAATTTATTTATTTATTTATTAGTAATGAAAATTCTAAAAATACTGAACAAACAAAATCACACCAGATTTCTAAATTTATACAGATAAGACAAATTTACCAGAGACCCTGGTTTATTTCAAAAATCAGGGTTAATAAAGTAGATAAAAAGGGTATAATCAATAATTTTACATAGTGCAAAAAGTAAGGTTTAAAATAGAGAACAAAATGAAGAGGTAAATATATAACTAAAATTAGGGGAAAGTCTGGATTTCAAATGACTATGAATGAAGAGTTGGATAAAATATAAACTGGTAACATTTAATAGATGTCATTAAGTTTTGAATTTCATCTAAGCCATAAAGCGTATAACAAATTGTTAACATTTATTTATTGATTTATTTATATCAATTATAGCTTAGGATTATAACTTGAATTGATTGTGAAAGGCAGTTTTACATGATGAATAGGGAATAGCCTTAGTGCTTGCTGGTAAGCAATTCCATAGTTTTACACAGTTTTTCTTAAAGCTAGTGTTTGTTGAATCAAATTTGTTTTGGTAGTTGTACATTTGGTCTAAAGAAATTCTTGTTATTCTTCTCTGCAATTGGTCAATGTTAAACTCAGGCATTAAATTGTTACAAAAACTCTCAGGTAGTAATCCAGCATATTCTCCCATTGTCCTATATATAGGACAGGTACAGCAAAGTTTATTCATTACTACATTATAAATATGTTCAATTGAGCCTAATTTTGCTTCATTGTGCTGCAATGCATCATCAGTTCTTTTGCAGTCATATAATACCCTAAAAATCTTATGCTGCAGTTTTATAAGGATATCCTGCTGAGATTGAATACTGTGCCCCCAAACCTCAATTGCATATATAAGAAGTAAGGTTGAATAAAAGTTTTATACATTTTGATCAAGCTGTGCTCATCCATAAAGTCTCTGCACTTGTATTAGTCAGGTCACTTAAGTCCCGAATTGGCTCACCCTAATCAATATCATTGAGAGCGGAAGACCATATGGGGACGACCAAAAAAGGTCAAATTTTGAAACGGACTAAAATTATTCAACAGTTTTCGTTCCATTTTCTAATTTTTGTAGCTAAATATAGCGGGCAGACAATCTCTCCACGTTGATTCCTGCGTTAGCTTATTATTCTCTAACTCTGATTGTGAAAGTGCACAGGAAAAATAGGCAGTTTAAATATCGTCATCATCATAGTTAAATGTTGTCATTTGAACCGCCTGTTTTCTGCGGCGTTTACAATTACACAATGGCATAATAATATGTTATCATGTCATAATATAGGACGTAAAAGTATGCAAGTACAGGAGAGCACCTACAGGCTGTGAAAGTGATACTTTGGGGAGCGGTGGGGAGCATTGGCAATGGGTTTTCCGATCCCCCTCGAGAGCGAAAATCATAGATTAACGTTGGATAATTCACTTTGTAATTAGATTTGGTTTTCTGTAATTTTGGTTTTCGAGCCCGCACAGAGCAGGAAAACAAATCGAATTTTCGGAGATCGTAATGCTCGATCTCAAGCGTTAAGAAGGAGAAGCAGTGATGATCTACCTGAGTATATTTTTATCGCTATGCTGTCACTGTACTCATCAAGCTGTTTCAAGCAGTCGTTTCGTTTTGCAAGTTGCAGGTGTCGGTCGTCGGAAAAGTCAATTTTTTGCCGTATTTTTGAAAAATAAACAATCTTGATCAAAGTGGAACACTTAAAGAAGGATAATTTGAGCAAATAAAATGTTTAATTTCGTCAAATATCGCAAAGTATATATTTTTGCCATTTTGGGGATAGGCTTGCTGAAAGAAGGAGAACCAAATATTTTCTTGGGGACGACCAATCGAATACGATATTGATATGGGTTGGCTCATTATCTGCAAATATGGGTAGAAGTCTGAAAATTTGTACAGAGCTTCCCAAAGGTATAAATAATCGAAAAAAGCAAGGAGCCCAAAAAATTTGATGGGGAACATGCCTAAAGCCACGCCCTTTTGACGCGGATCGCATGCGCATGGTGAAAATTCGTATCTCGGCTTGTGAATGAGCTAGAGACTTCGTTTTGGGCTTAAAAGAAGCGCAATGGCCATGTTTATATACGACTTGTTAATAAACATATGCCCTAAAATGCTCAGAAACAGAGTTATTCACGAAAAACTGCTTTTTCGTGCACCCGCGAGCCACCACAGAGGTGAATTTTGTATCTCAGCTTAGAAAAGTCGTAGAGACTTTGTTTTGGGCTTAAAAGAAGCGCAATGGCCATGTTTATGTACAACTTGTGATAAACATATGTCCTAAAATGCTCAGAAACAGAGTTATTCACGAAAAACTGCTTTTTCGTGCACCTGCAAGCCACCACAGAGGTGAATTTTGTATCTCAGCTTAGAAAACTCGTAGAGACTTCGTTTTGGGCTTAAAAGAAGCACAATGGCCATGTTTATGTACAACTTGTAATAAACATATGCCCTTAAATGCTCAGAAACCGAGTTATTCACAAAAAACTGTCTTTTAATGCACCCACTAAGCCACTAGCCAGTAGCCACCACAGAGACGAATTTCGTATATTCCGGTTCAGAAAGGTGGTAGAAACTTCGATTTGGGCTTGAATGAATCGCAGTGTTCATAACTTGTTAACAACCATATGCCCTAAATTGCTAACAAACAGAGTTTTTCACAAAAAACTGTTTTTTCGTGCACCTGTGAGCCATCACAGAGGCGAATTTTGTATCTCAGCTTTAAAAGGTCATAGAGACTTCCTTTTTGGATGAAACGAATCGCAATAGACGTGTTTGTATATTTTATACCTAATGTGTAAGATGTTCTGGAAGGAGTGGCATATCTGCTCATCTGGTGATCATATAGCAATCCTTAAATTAGCAGACTGTAGTTGGCAAACCAATAATGCAGGAAAGTGGAAGAGTTCAAATGCCAATCCTTTAATGCTAAAAAAGAAAAAGATAGTTAATTTATTTTTTGCAGGTTCCTTGGCAGTGTTACAAAACTTCACACAATTCAATCCATTTTTGCCACAGTTACATTGGACACTGTCTTTCTTACATTTGCATACTTTTATAGTTTTATCAGGTCCATTAGAGGACGTTCTTGGTTGGGGAATCGAGTCCTTAATGTACCACTGAATCACCAGTAGATTTGTATGATCCATTTACCAGCCCCACTCAGTGAGAGCAGGGATTTGTTTATTACTGACAGTATTGCCCCATTTCCACCCACTTTGGAAAGCACTGCGCAAAACATAGAGCTTCAGTGATATGGAACATGGATGATGGAGGCAACTCGTTCATGTTCTTTGATACTGAAGTACTGAAACTGAATATTCTAAAACGAGCAGAGTTGACCATTGACCAATTGGATGCCACTAAATCATAGCAGTAGTTCAAAAATCGTTCAATTACAGACATAAATGTTTCAACAACGTCAAGTGAAGCTTGCCAACTAAGTTGTTGAAGTGAAGTTGATAATTCAGCCTGCTTCAGATTTGCCGCCCATTTCTGGAACATGAAATAACTTGTCTTTCTATAAAATGATGTCGTGGCAGCACTGCCCAAAAGGCATAAAAGAATGGCAGACAGATTCTCTAAAGTCATAGGAGGCTTCCTTGACTGATATGAACCTTAAGTGTGATCCATGTCCAAACTCAATTCATATCTCTGGCTGAGCAAAGTATTCCTGAAATTGCATATAATATGACAGGAATACTATGATAACATCAGTTCTAGCTTGTTTACATTTCCTATCTCACCATGGTGAACGACAATGATTGAATTTTCTTTCAACTTTTGGTGCATGGTCACTCAATAAGTCACTCAGTGTGTATATTATGTATAGCTCTATAGCATGGTTAACAGAATTGCTCGAATTCATCCATAAAAGCAATGATCTCTGTTTCTTATTTCATTTTTAATTAAGTTTGAGTTGTCCTATATATTGTGCTGACACGAATTTGTTTGGTAGTAGTCTTGACAATGCATTCAGCTACGTCTAAAGATTTTAAACCCACCAATTTGTTGGCAACAGGTTTGAGTTTGATGAATTGCAAACAAAAGCCAGTCCACCTCCTCTTCCTTTCCTTGGAACATTTATAATTGTAACCTCAACGCCAGCCTAATGAACTTCAGCGAATCTAGTACATTCCTTAGCTTTGAATCAGGTTTCAGCTATACAAAAGATATCAATTTTGTGGTCATTCAGCATGTCTAGGTCTCCTTGAACTTTGTTGAACATTGACAGAGCATTGAAGCACCCAATATTGATTCCCCTTTTGATTCTGCACTACTTATCACATTACGTTCTTGAAAGCGGTTCAGTGTTATCTTTAAGCTTTTAAGCCGATTCACTTCTCTTATTTCATATCATGACAGGACACTTAACATCACCAGCATTGTCGGATTTATAGTTCTCAGCATCATTTGACTGGGATGATGCCAAGCATCTGGCACAGCTATGACTTGCTTGATTGCCCCTGAAGTTACAAGTTGAAGATCTATGCTTGCCCATGCAATACATGCAGGTTGCATCTCCATTCTTATTGGGACACTTACTAGAAATATATGTCCAATCATTTGACAATGATAGCAGTGTTTCATATTATGATATCTATCTTTCATGATTCATCTCATATCAACTGTTGCCAAGGTAGATATTCCCATCTTGCTGATTGAGCAAGGCAAGTCTTTTTGCGGGAGATACTTTCAGGCCAATTGAAGTATGTCTATTTGATGCATTTTGGTTCACATAAACAACCTCTAAGTCTAAGGTATGCCAACAGTTGTGTAGCTGAGTCACACATGGATTTTAAGCCAGAAATTTCTCAACTATAACTTTCTTGTCATTCATTCTTGCTTTCTTGTAACATTATGATCACCAGATCTGTTCACTCCTTCCAGAACATCTAACACATTAGGTATTATATATAAACACGTCTATTGCGATTCGTTTCAGCCAAAAGCGAAGTCTCTACGACCTTTCTGAGCTGTGATTCAACTCTGTGGTGGCTCGTGGGTGCACGAAAAAAACAGTTTTTCATGAATAACTCGGTTTCTGAGCATTTTAGGGCATATGTTTATCACAAGTTGTACATAAACATGGCCATTGCGCTTCTTTTAAGCCCAAAACGAAGTCTCTACGAGATTTCTAAGCTGAGATACAAAATTCACCTCTGTGGTGGCTTGCGGGTGCACGAAAAAGCAGTTTTTCGTGAATAACTCTATTTCTGAGCATTTTAGGGCATATGTTTATCACAAGTTTTAAATACCTAAACATGGCCATTGCGCTTCTTTTAAAAGCCCAAAACGAAGTCTCTACGACTTTTCTAAGCTGAGATACAAAATTCACCTCTGTGGTGGCTCGCGGGTGCACGAAAAAGCAGTTTTTCGTGAATAACTCTGCTTCTGAGCATTTTAGGGCATATGTTTATTAACAAGTCGTATATAAACATGGCCATTGCGCTTCTTTTAAGCCCAAAACGAAGTCTCTAGCTCATTCACAAGCCGAGATACGAATTTTCACCATGCGCATGCGATCCGCGTCAAAAGGGCGTGGCTTTAGGCATGTTCCCCATCAAATTTTTTTGGGCTCCTTGCTTTTTTCGATTATTTATACCTTTGGGAAGCTCTGTACAAATTTTCAGACTTCTACCCATATTTGCAGGTTCTAAGACCTAAGTGACCAGACTATATAGGAGGCCTAGCGTCTTACAAATTTTAGCATGTATTTCTCGTTTATGCTCATCCCATGTCAGTTTATCATTAATTATAACACCAAGAAATTTTATAGTATGGACTTGTTCTAGTTTAGTATTTTCCATATGGATGTCAGTATTTGTTGAATCGAAAAGCATCTTCTTATGTCTATTCCCTCTGCAGTTTGGTTTGTATACCATATATTTTGACTTAGATGGGTTGACAGATAGTTTGTTGAGGGTAAAGTAATGATAGAATCTGGTGAGTATGTCATTACAGTGTTGCTTTGCTTCTATCAGACTCCTTCCTGTTACAAGTACAGTTGTGTCATCTGCATAAACTATAATTTTATTTTCGTTAGTTATCTTGGTCATGTCATGGATATACATAATAAAGAGGAGTGGTCCTAGAATTGAACCTTGTGGAACTCCATGTGTTAAACTGTATTGGTAACTATCATTGTTCATATGGAATTTTCGATCTGTCATGTAACTATTGATTAGGTTTGTGCTCATATCAGATAGTCCTAATGATTTTAGTTTCTGCTTAAGTATGTTTCTGTCAACAGTGTCAAATGCTTTTGACAAGCCCATAAATATAGCAATAGTTATCAATTTACTATTTTGTGCTTTCTGAATGTAATCAGTGAAATCCAATATAGCTTGACTTGTGTTATGTTTTTTTCTGAAGCCATACTGGAATTGAGGAAGTAGTTTATGCTTCTCAAGGTATTCTGTGAGTTGATAATGTAAGATACCTTCAAATACTTTGTTCAGAGCATTCAGGATTGATATAGGTCGGTAGCTAATAGGTAGAGTTGGATCTAACATTGACCCTTTAAAGACTGGTATACATTTGGCTAACTTGAAACTTTGTGGATATATACCTTCTTAAAGTGATTTGTTAAAGAGTTCTGTCAGGTGAGGTGATATGATATGTGCAATTGATCTCAATGATTTGACATCAAGATTGTCATGGCCTGGAGCCTTAGAGGAATCAAGTTTTAGTATTTTTTCGTATACTTCTCGTTCTGTGATAATGTTAAATTGGAATTGCTGTTTAGTGGGTAAGTTATCTGCTTTGATGTTGGATGAGCATGGGATATCACTTTGCTCTAGATTTGGTAGCTCATCTGCTAGCTTCTTAGCAACAGAGGCATAGTGATTCCCAATAATGTTGTTTGGAATAGGACATTCATTGCCTGATACCTTTTTCCTATTTATTATGAGCCTTATGGCATCCCACTTCTGCCTCATGCTATTGTTAGTGTTCTGCATTACTGTTTTGTAGTAGGTACTTATCTTTCTCTTTCTTTATACGTTTATAGTTTCCTCCATTTTAAGTTTAGCATTTTTGTATTTTGTCTTGTTAGCTGGAGAGTTTTCCTTTTTCTTCTTACTGAAGCACTTATTTTTCTTGTCAATAAGGTTTTGGACTTCTGGTGTAATCCAGGGTTTACTTAATGTTTTGGCATGTACTTTTTTAGTTATGACAGGAAAGCATTCATCATAGATTTTAGTGAGATGAAAGAAGTAGTCTTCATATTTACTTTCTAATGAGGTTTGTAGACTGTTTTTGACATGGAATGATAGAGCATCTTTAATGTCTGACACTTTTGTCATAAAGTGTTCTCTGTTTTGATCATTAGTCACTCTCTTTGTTATTGTCTTGTAACCTTTGATAAATATATCAGGACTTGTTACAACTGTTAAGCAAGGAAGGTGATCTGTAATGTCTGTGATGATAATGTGAGATTGGTGTAATGAGGTAATTCTCAGGTCATTAGCCCAAATATGGTCAATGAGAGTTCTACTGTTATTCTTGTGGGCTTAGTTATCAAAGGTTTGTATGATGAGGATGTAAGTAGGTTATAATAATTTCTTGTTTCTTCATGCTTTTCTAGATTTATGAGATTATAGTTACTGTCACCAAGAATGTAACAGTTCTTGGACTTAGCATTTTCAAGCACTGATTCAAATTTGTCAATAAACCCATCATTGCAGCTGTTAGGTGACCTGTAGATGTTTAAGAATGTTGTCGTCTTATTATTAATTTTAATTTCTGTGGCAAGACAATAGTTGTATTCGTCTACAAATGATAGACTTTCAACCAGTTTTTGGGAGGTAATGTCCTTATGAACATATGTTATGACACCACCTCCATGCATAGCTCCAGTTCTGTTTTGATAGAGGGGTGGGTGATACTCATCAAGTTCAAAGTCTTTCGTGTTGTCAAGTGGTCCAAGCCATGTTTCAGTCAAGCAAATAACATGTACCTTGCTTTTCAGTTTTGAGAGGAGGATGGTGAAGTTTTCAAAGTTTTTTCTTATGCTTCTTATGTTAAATGTTATCATATTTAATTCTTTAGATGACTTGCTGACAATTAAGTTTGTATCAATAACATAGTAACATAGTTACAGGAATCATAGTTTTGAAAGTTCTGGTCTGGGTCAATTCCATTCATATATTTTTCATTTTCCATGAGAGTTTTTTCATCACTGTTGAAGAAGTCAACATCTTTCAGTTTAGTATATATCTGCTGAAAGTTTTCTTTGTTCAGATATGTTGGCTCACAGTACATATCTAATAGAAGCATGTAGAATTCTTCATTTTCAAGTTCTATAAATGGTAAGATTTCTGCAGTACATGCTGGGCAATCCCATTCCCTTACTCCCTTAAAGAGTAGTATTTCAAGAAGTTCTGGTATTCTGTTCTATTGCTAAAATTTCCTATACAGTTCTTGTGTACCCAATGTTTGCATGATGAGCATGATAGTGTTTCACTTCCAGTTACATTCTTCCTACATAAACTACAGTCGTTGTGAGTAATGAAGTCATTTTGGTAGTCATCAGTACTTGTAGACTGAGGAGCTAGATCAAGCACATTATTGGGGAAAATTTCAAAATTACAGCGTTTACAGTACCAGTTTTCAGAGTCTTGATCAAGAATTTTTAATTCTTGCTTTGAAATGCCATTGCAATATGGGTGCACCCAGTGCTGACATAGGTTACAGAAAATAGATTCATATTTAACTTGATTCTCACAGATGGGACAATCTAGGAACTCAATACAGCTTTTATCTCTAACAGGAATATCCCTATTAAGCTGACTGCAGCATTTGCAAATACTTCTCTTCACATTGTTATACATCAAAAACTTGTTACAGTATTTTTCTTTAGGGACAAAGTTGCTGCATGTAAAGCATTGTTTAAGTTTATTTTTACGGGCAACCTTGTCTTTAGTTGGAATATGATTTTCAATAAAACTTGGGAAGGTATCTTTTTTACAAGGTGGGCACATAAAAAAGTTCAATATATTTTCTATGTCATTTATATCATTTTTACTTACAACACAACACATATTAAATTAACTAACTGAGGATGCTTATGATTACAGCACGGAGATCCTGAAGACGAATTTTGACTTATGGTTTCTTTAAGTCATTTTCGAAACTATTAGTAGATAATGTGGTGTTGTTGTCATAGGCTTGAATCAATGTTGGTTATTTTGACTTTTACAAAATGAGCAGTATTATTGAATATATATATTTTTACTTATATTTAGGCATCTACCATGAAAAAAGTGATTACATATTGAACAGGAAATGCAGTTTTTAGGTATAGGTACAAAACAGGTTTTTTGCAAATTTTGCATTGAGTATCATGGCCTTCATATATTGCTTCAAGTGGCTTATGTTTTTTCTTAGTACAGAATTTGCAAAGTGGCCTTGTTTTGTTTTTGAATTTTACTGTGTCATCAGACTTATTTGATTTTTGTATTTCATACTTGCAAAAAAAGCAATGTGTTTTGGTTTTTCTGAAATTTTTACTCATTTATCAATTTTAAAACGCTTGTAATTACTATAACTAAATGGTAAACGCTAAGGGTATGCAAAGGAAACAGAAAACTTGTTGAAAATCTGCCAGAAAAGTTGAAGAAAATTATTGAGTCACTAAAGTTTTGATAACAAAAGCTATTAAACTGATTTGCCCATGAAACACATAAAGCTGAAAACTGTAAACTCAGGGAGTCACAGACTAAAAATTTCTGTTTGCAGTACAAAATATGAGTCCTGTCATCTCTGCTAAACTGATATTTCCTCATAACACATATGTCATATAATGACAATAGAGAGAGTTTCTGAGCATGATTCACAGATCAATTCATGGTGCAAAAGAACTGATACTTCTTCTAGAATGTAAGCAACCAAAATTTCCACCTGCAAGATTTCATTTGTCAAATCAAACATTGGGCAAAAGACTTGACTGTTGCAGAGATTTCTCTTCTCATAAAAATTCTCTCTCTTTGATGATACAACATGACCACAAGCATTTGCACAAGGATAACTAGGAGTCATGTGATAGTTCAATACTGTCATGTAGAAACAAGTACAAAATAAGACACAGAGAATACTGTGGACCCTGTTATAGTTCAATATTACCATGTAGGAACTTGGAGTCTGTATTTCAGGCATTTCTAGAATCTACTCTTGGCAATGGCATATACCAGCTTGGAATAGAGTAAATTCAAATTCAAAAAACTAGTACTTGTGTCAGAGAGGCTAAAGGTTTTGAAGTAAGTATTCTTTGTTTCTGGATCCTCATACTTGAGATTGTCAAGTTTTTCTGTTAGTGCTGCTACTTCTGATTTGAGTTTGATACATTCATCTTTCAAAACTGAACAATTAGAACAACTTGCTGATGAGTTCATTTTAGAGGATATTTTGGTAGTTTATGATCAAAGATATCAAATACAAATACAAATACCACAGATTTTCAGAGGGGGTGATGAGATGAGGGGATTATAGATGAGGGAGTTCTCCTTTACTCTTCAACATAGCATGTCATTGCTCAAACCTAGATTAAGATTTATTTCACACCCATGTTCAGATATATCAAATACAGCCCTTACTATAAATGTAAGGTTAATTAGAATATGTATCTTGAAGTATGCCATTGAACTGTATGTATTATCATTAAATTCAATCACCAAAAACAATAGATCTGATAGATTAAAAAGTGATGCAAACACATGTTTTGGGTCAGCACAGTGATTCAGGGCATTGAATTTCATGCAACAAACATCATGCCCAAAACAATTATCGATTGACAGACATATGCAAGAAGTGCAGCAAGCATATGCCTCATGGTGGAATTAATCAATGAGCACCATGAGTCATGATATGGTCAGATTGATTTGTATCTTAAGTGTGGCGACCCAACCATCACATTTTACTACAGAAATAAATTATGCATGGCTTTTTGTGCCACATGTTGACACACCAGTCTGTGCGACAAATTTAATTAAGTTAACATCCTTTAGGCTACCTTTCTACCAGTTCCTGAACAACTGCTATAAAGAACCCTCTCAGCTTCATGTTGCCAATTCCAATGAAATCATATACTCCAAGGAAGGTACCACACAAGGTGATCCAGATGCCATGCCTATGTATTCCATTGCCACACGGCCAATCATAGAAAGTCTGGCTAGGACATGCTCTAGTGAAAGTGTCAAGCAATGCTGGTATGCAGATGATGCCTCAAGTGCAGGGATGTTGACAGGTATCCATGCATGGTTTGATAAGCTTTGCAAAATTGGCCCAGGCTATGGCTACTTCCCCAAGGAAAAGAAGTGTGTGCTAATTGTCAAAAGTCAACAGCTAGCAGATGCAGCAAGGGTGATATTCAAAGATTATCCAAAACTAAATATCACAACTCAGGGAGAGAGACACCTTGGAGCTGTAATTGGCTCAGATGAATTTAGACATGCTTATGTTGAAGATAAGGTGAAATCCTGGATTGATGATGTAAGACAGTTGTCTCAAATAGCAGAAGATGAACCTCAAGCAGCCCTTAGTGCTTTCACAAAAGGACTCTGTCTGTAAGTTGACACTCTCTGTTGGTGAGGGCATGCTACTTTTCAAGGATCAATGTGTTCTTTCGATAATTTTCATATTAACTGATAAAAAGGGTCTACTCTGCTGCTGCCGGTGTGTGCTGTCGTCTCTCCGTCCGTCCCCCCACCCCTATGCATCAACCCCTATGCATCAACCCCTAAATTATAAAAACGTCAGTTAACAACAAGTAGTTAAAGTTAAGTTTAAGCTCTTTCCACGCCCACTAGAATTTCAAATACTAAAAATCAAAAAATTACACGTTAATTTACGAAACGAATGGCAACAAGCACAAGCTCACAAGCACAAAAATGACAGCTAGTCGACTAAGGCAGCAATATAATTCTGAGTCTTATGCTTCTCCTGATGGCCCGTGGGGGCTCGATTCCGTCAGTATCGCAGGTGGTCCCCCTGGGTACCCGGTGGTCGTTGAAGCTGCGCAGGCAAACGATCCCCCTTCATCAGCCATCTTGCGATAGGGGCGGAAAGTCGTTTCTTCCCGCGGGCTATCACGGAGTGGAGGAGAGTCCAAATCAAATTAAATTTAATTCCAATCTTAGAATTTAATTTTTGAAAGGGTAAAATAAATATTACATAGGCTGAGAAAGCACCAGGTGTCCATGACAAGTGGTGTATCATACATTCAATAAATATAAATAAATAAATAAATTAAAGTTTTTCTTACACGCTTAGACATTGTCAAATAGATATCAGAGAGGGAAATATTCTAGCCATTTAAGCGTGACAACCTTCGAAAGCTAAAAACACAGATCACAAGAGTGTCACAGTTCCCACATATGTGCAAATTAACTCTGAAAAACTAAAACAAAACAAAATCTAACTTTTATGAGCAAACTCCATTGAATGCAATTTCAAAATAAAAAGTTTTCAGACACTTTTTAAATTCTGAAATCTCAGGGATGCTTCTAATTGAATATGGTAAACTATTCCAAATTCTTGGGCCATTATATTTAAATGCAGCTTCAGTTCTAGAAAAATTAGGCTTAGGAGGAATTTTCAGAAGGAAAAAGTCATTATCTAATCTAACACTGACTCTTTTTGTGTCCCGTACTGATATAAGATCACTCAAATATTTAGGAGCAAGATTGTTAACACATTTAAATACTAAAAGAGCTGTCTTAAATTTAACTCTATAAAGAACAGGCAGGAAATGAAGTTCTTTCAAGTAAGGGCTAATTGATGTCCATTTTCTTTTACCAGTTAGCTTGCATATGACTGCGTTATTCTGGATCTTTTGAAGCTTTTGGAGATTTTTCTCAGTGATGATTGCATAAGAGGAATTACAATAGTCAATCATGGAAAGAATATGAGCATGAACTAACTGAACCTTTAGGTCATGTGTAAGTCTTGCTCCTATACGCTTGATATTCCTTAAGTTCAGGTAACAAATCTGCGAAATATGGTTGATTTGATCTTCCATACTCAGCCTGTGGTCAAAATAAAATCCAAGGTTCTTAGTAGCTAACACAGGGGAAACAGATACCTTTGAAGCAGATTCAATCAAATCAAGGGATTCAATTGGACTAACATAATACCCAATATCTATGAATTCTGTCTTATCATCATTGAGCTTCAGAAAATTCCTAGTCATCCAGGCTTTGACCTCACCAAAACATTGCTTAATACCAGTGAGGTCAGGTGAGGGACTGTTTACATCAAAAGAAAAATAAATCTGAGTGTCATCTGCATAGAGATGAACTGATAGACCATATTTAGAGATAATTTCTTCTAGGTCTTTTGTATACAAAATGAACAGTAAGGGTCCTAGAATGGACCCTTGTGGCACCCCTATTTCAAGAGGACATTCAGTTGAGAATATTCCATTGATCATAACCTTGAACTTTCTATTTGACAAATATGATCTAATCCAATTATAAACGATTCCAGAAATACCATACTTGAGTTGCAGCTTACCAAGGAGAAGTTTGTGATTGATCGTATCAAATGCTGCACTCAAATCTAGAAGTAAAAGGACAACATTTTCTTTTTTGTCCAACATAAGAAGTATATCATTCTGAATCTTGAGCACAGCAGTTTCACAGCTATGGAATCTTCTGTAAGCAGATTGGAAATTACTAAAGAGCATGTTATCCTCGATGTGTTTCACAAGCTGGTTGTGCACAACTTTTTCCAGAAGTTTTGAGATGTAAGGCAAGTTGCTGATGGGCCTATAATTGTTCAAAACATCATGATCTAGATTGGCTTTTTTAAGACTTGGTCTTACTACAGCTGTTTTGAAGGATTCAGGGAAATATCCAGTCTTGAGGGATTCATTCACAATATAGTGTAGAACTCTGATCAGCTCTGGTAGGCA
Source organism: Beroe forskalii (assembly GCA_011033025.1). Taxonomy (NCBI): domain Eukaryota; kingdom Metazoa; phylum Ctenophora; class Nuda; order Beroida; family Beroidae; genus Beroe; species Beroe forskalii. The sequence goes on from WFMF01000014.1 coordinate 483,656, forward strand.
TTGCTTAAAGAGCCACACAGGGATGGCATCTAGTGTACAAAACTTTTCAGGAAGATTTTTGGCTAATTCAAGAACTTCTTCAGCTGAGACTTCCTGGAATGCAGAAAAGCGAACTGATGCAGCACACACTCCAGAGTCAGTGGTATTTTGAGCAGAGTTGAGTCCATCAATATTTTCTTCAATGTTTGAGTAGATTGACTTAACCTTGTTATCAAAGAAAGAACTAAAGTTTTCAGCAATTGTTATATCATCCTTTGCATTAGGCAATTTTCCAGTACCAACTTCACGATCAAGGAGCTGATTTATGACCTTATATGTACCTTTGGTATCACCCTTTACAACAGATAGTCTTTTATCAAAATATGTATTCCTTCTCTGATCAATGATAATAGCCTTGTCAATACACTTTTCATTGTAGATTTCTTTGAGCTCAGGATTATCAGGATATTTCTTGGCTTTCCGCTGAGCTTTCCTGGCTTCAGTTCTAGCATTTTGACATCTCTCATCCCACCATGGTGAACGACTATGGTTGAATTTTCTCTCAACCCTTGGTGCATGTTCATTCAATAAGTCATTTAATGTGTCCATGTATAGTTCTACAGCATGGTCAACAGATTTGAAGTCTGCAAAATTAACTGGTGAGAAAAAGAGATCCTCTCTGAAACTACCAACTTTTATCTTGCTGAATTCCCTAACCTCTTTAAACTTTATATCTTGATCTTTTCTGACTTTTGAAACATCAACAGGCAAACTGAATTTGATGAGATAGTGATCTGAAGTTGTACCAGTATCTATGCTTACTTCGAGACCATTAATTGGAATGTGGTCAACAGAAGAACAGAGGAATTCAATGAAAATACAAGATCAAGGGTGCTACCTGACACATGAGTTGGACCAACAACATGCTGTGTGAAACCTTTGACTTTGAACTAGAGAAATAAAACGCTTTGCATTAAGATCATCAGCTTGTTGAACATGAAAGTTGAAGTCTCCACACAGTATTGGATATCCTGATTTTGAAAGAAGGTCATCTAGGTATTGTTCAAATTCCTCCATAAAAAGCAGTGATTTTTGTTTCTTGGTATTTTTGTTTTGATTTCGTTTGAGTTGTTCTGTAGATTGTACTAAGACGAATCATATTAGAATTGGTCTTGATAATGCACTCAGTCACCTCAAAAGATTTGAACCCACTAACCTTATTAGAAACTGGATTTAGCTTTGAAGAATTGTAAACAAAGGCCAAGCCTCCACCTCTCCCTTTTCTAGGAGCATTAATAACTTCATAGCCTGCCTCATGAACTTCAGCAAATCTAGCAGATTCATTTGATTTGAACCATGATTCAGTTACACAGCAAATATCCACTTGGTGATCATTCAGCATCTCTAGGACACCACGCACTTTGTTACACATTGACTGAGCATTGAAACAACCAACTGTGATCTCTCCCCTTGATTCTGCACTACTTGTCACATTACGTTTTTTGAAATCAGATCAGTGTTTTCTTTGAGACGATCAATTTCTCTTATCATGACTGGACATTTTGCATCACCAGCATTGTGGGATTTGTAGTTTTCAGCATCATTTGGTTGAGGAGATGCTAAGCATCTGGCACAACAATGTCTTGACTGGTTTTCCTTAGAGTTACATGTAGATGATCTATGATTACCCATGCAGTACATACAGGTTGCATCCCTATTCTTATTAGGGCACTCATGGGAAATGTGTCCAATCATCTGGCAATGGTAACAGTATTTAACATGATATCTGTCTTTAATTTGGTATCTGCTATTACAAAGGTAGAGATTTCCATCTTGTTGGCTATGAAGGGCAAGTCTTATAGCAGGAGAAACTTTTAATCCAATTGAGATATGCCTAGTTGATATAGTACTTAGAGATCAAATGTCGTACCCTGAGATCAAATGTCGTATCTTGGGATCAAACGTCGCAGCCTGGAATCAATTTCTATACTTAGAGATCAAATGTCGTACCTTGAGATCAAATGTCGTACTCTGAGATCAAATGTCGTACCTTGGGATCAAACGTCGCAGCCTGGAATCAATTTCTATACTTAGAGACCAAATGTCGTACCGCAGAGATCAAATGTCGTACCTTGAGATCAAATGTCGTACCTTGAGATCAAATGTCGTACCTTGAGATCAAATTTCGTACCCTGATATCAAATGTCGTACCTTGGGATCAAACGTCGCAGCCTGGAATCAATTTCTATACTTAGAGATCAAATGTCGTACCCTGAGATCAAATGTCGTACCCTGAGATTAAATATCGTACCTTGGGATCAAACGTCGCAGCCTGGAATCAATTTGTATACTTAGAGATCAAATGTCGTACCTTGAGATCAAATGTCGTACCCTGAGATCAATTGTCGTACCTTGGGATCAAACGTCGCAACCTGGAATCAATTTCTATACTTAGAGATCAAATGTCGTACCCTGAGATCAAATGTCGTACCCTGAGATTAAATATCGTACCTTGGGATCAAACGTCGCAGCCTGGAATCAATTTGTATACTTAGAGATCAAATGTCGTACCTTGAGATCAAATGTCGTACCCTGAGATCAATTGTCGTACCTTGGGATCAAACGTTGCAGCATGGAATCAATTTCTATACTTAGAGATCAAATGTCGTACCCTGAGATCAAATGTCGTACCCTCAGATCAAATGTCGTACCTTGGGATCAAACGTTGCAGCCTGGAATCAATTTCTATACTTAGAGATCAAATGTCGTACCCTGAGATCAAATGTCGTACCTTGGGATCAAATGTCGTACCCTGAGATCAAACGTCGTACCTTGGGATCAAACGTCGCAGCCTGGAATCAATTTCTATACTTAGAGATCAAATGTCGTACCTTGAGATGAAATGTCGTACCTTGAGATCAAATGTCGTACCCTGAGATCAAATGTCGTACCTTGGGATAAAACGTCGCAGCCTGGAATCAATTTATATACTTAGAGATCATCAAATGTCGTACCCTGAGATCAAATGTCGTACCTTAGGATCAAACGTCGCAGCCTGGAATCGGTTGTTATACTTAGAGATCAAATGTCGTAACTTGAGATCAAACGTCGTACCCTCTGAGATCAAACGTCGTACTCTAGAGATGAAAAGTCGCACCGTGGAGATCAATTGTCGTACTTTTTGTTACTATCATTTTACAGTATGGGATGAAATGTCGCCCCCAGGGAGATGAAATGTCGCGATTGGGAGATCAAATGTCGTACTCTAGGCCACTATCAATTTACAGTAGCCTAAATTTAGAGATGAAATGTCGTATGTTGAGATGAAGTGTCGCAGATGGACTGTCTAGAGATCAAATGTCGTGAGATCAAATGTCGTGAGATCAAATGTCCGGCTCCCCTTTTATGCAGGATACCCCCTACCCAACCCGTTTCATGAACTGACAGCTCGACATAGTAAACTTTAGAGAACATGAAAGTGTTAAGCAAATACGCATTAAACTATTCAATGGAACATGTATTTCCTGACAGATACAGTTATGCATTTTCATTACAGATCGCAATGCCTTTTTAACCGATAGGTCATGAGCCACAATATAGGCCAAACTCCTCCATTTAAATGTAAAAAGCTTTTAATCATATCGCAGTTAATTTGTATAGCATGGTGCACAAAACATAATTGGGATTATTTTATCAAGACATTTAATCAATTAGTCGAGTTTACCAATTCCATGAATTCCCCTCCCGATTTTAAGTTTCAATGTATTAGCCCTATCCAACACTCTTCTCGCAATTATTGTCTAAAGTCGTTACCTATTCCATACACTCTTTATTTAACGCAATTAAAAGACTTAGAAATTGATTGTAATTTAGCCCCCGCACCTGTTTAACTCTACTCAATGAATCTTATAAGACATAAATCATGTGACTGATGAATGTCCGCCAAGATCCAGCAAGCAGCACTAATTCCCACTATCCTTTTGGTTACGCAATCAACAAATGGTCCTACGTGCGACCTGTGCCTAATGAAAAAAAGTACTGGATTGCTTATCATTTACTTAACAATACTATATAAACAATTCTTAAAAAATAAATCAATCAATTCATATTACTAAATTATTTAATACTCCCTTACCCCTCGTAAAGCACGCTTTTGAGCAGACATATGGTTGTATACTGTATTATGGTATCATCAATTATTGACATACATAGCTTTGAAAATCAAAGTATCGAAGAAATCGCTGTAAATCCAGTACCCATCCCCCAACCATGGTATATATTATGATTCATCTAATGATAAACAATCCAGCACTGACAGCGCAGGCGCGACGCAATGAGGCTTCTCGTCACGGCGTGTAGGGAATCGCGCTGCGCAAAAACTGAAAATGTAATCAAAGAAATAATTGTACAATCAATAATCATCCAACACAAATGTCACCACCAGAACCTACGTATGGGACTCGAAATGCGGTTTGTTATTAGCAGGGATCGCCGTGTTCTATCCAAAGCTTTATCAATAAAGTGATACCGATATTTAATTCAGGGTTTTTGACTCATAAAACATGAGTGAAATTATGGATAATCTATAGATGTAATTGTACATTATTCATCATTTAATTAGAAAATGCATTCTATACCATGCTTCAAGGTGACGATTTTCTTTGTTAATTCAAGAAACGATCTTCTGCTCGACTCATAATATCTTTATTATAGTCTCAACGTAGATTTGGACATCTTGGAACCACGAACAGTATAACAAAATGACATATAAACATAGAGATAGACAGTTGTAAGCGGTCATCCGCAGATGCCTTTGGTTTCATACAGAACAGGACTGAGATTCCAAAATACCAACCCTGGTGGTGACACCGAAATGGTACCCAAAATATACGACAAAATATTCCACAGCAACACTTGATCAATACAAATACTAAATTACAAATGCTAAATGTGGGTAATGTGCTGGCCAGCACGACTGCTTCATTTTTCACACTTTATATTACATAAGTACATATCTAAAAGGGGGAGGGGAAGGGGGGGGGGGTGTCGAAAGTGCTCACAGGAGAGTGATACCACTTTCTTGACGCGTTACATAGTTCGAAAATAATATCAAATTCCTAAACCCCCTTCCTCCTTTCTCTTCTCCCTTCTCGTTACTCCAATCAAAATATCATGCGATAACTGAATTCTAATCCTTTCACTGTAACCATTTGCTAGATGCTACCAACCTTCCTTCCAGTAACTGATTATATTGCATTCAAAGTACTCCTATCAACGATCAATTATCATTATGCAGTGCAATGCAACCGTCCTTACACCTGTCTCCTATCCGGCCCTAATATTCATTAACGCTCAATCAGTATCTGTATCAACTAATTAACTGATAATTTAAAATCTTGAAGCTGTACATCATCAGCCTCAGCCTAAACTATTACGTTCAACGTTTGTGCCATCTAACTACATTACTTATCAAACTATCAAGAACGCTACTTACATTAGACATCGGCCCATCCTATGATGTCTGCCATTATAAGTCAATTTTGAATTAGGCGCAGTAATCATTGGACTGTTACAATGCATTGATTATGTGTGACCTTAAAGTAATTATCAGTGACCATAACTACGTACATTAGACATCGGCCCAAGCTATGATGTCTGCCATCTATAATCATTACTTCACAATTCTACACTATATATAATACTTAAGACATCGGCCCAAGCTATGATGTCTGCCATGATAAGTCAATGTTCTAGGCACCTATATACGTCATCACGCTTATGATACATCATTACGTGCCAATTACTCTGAAAATGTAATCCCATCCTAACCATGGTCATAATTTTCAGAGTAAATCATGCCTCAGCCAATGAGTACAGCTATCAATTTGAATAATATTAACATAATTAACTCCGATTAGCCTAATACTAACACACATCATAACCATTTATGAGAAATACTGTTATTGTCAATGAAAGCCTAATGGTAAATTAAGATCAATAGATAATCTGCTCTTTATGCTGCGAATCAAAAAGCGAAAATTTGCTATTCACGAAACCCAGGACAAAATACCAAAATGAAAACGTGATTTATGCATCAAAAAGCTCAATATCCGAAGCAAAACTTTAACATTTACATATTATTTCAATCTTTAAAACACGTGAATATTCCACATCACAACAATTGTAAGCGGTTGGGTACCATTTCTTAATACAAACCAACCCATCTGACCGGGATAAAACCGAACATGTAATAGCAAAGAATCCATGGAATTAGTCAGATGAGTTGATTTGTATTGAATTAATCACTTCACGATACAACTACTCACTTCAGGAACAGGCGGAGTCCTGGTTCGTCCTCGTTCTCCTCGTCCTCCTCGTTGTCCTCCTCGTCTTATAGCTACTGTCTCCTCGTGTCTCTCCTCGCTGTGCGTTCCTCGTCTCTCTCCTCGTCTCTCTCCTCGTCTCTCTCCTCGTCTCTTTCCTCGTCTCTCTCCTCGTCTCTTGAACCGCATCCCCTGAAAGCAGAAATCAAACAGCAAATATATCATGATAAAATTATAATAAATCATGTTATATAAACGCAGAGAGATTTAATATTTCAATACCAATAGATACACGATTGATTCATAGATTCATTACTCACCTCTTTATGCTTTCGCCTCGTATCACGCCCATCCTGCATCACACCCTGCACAATTACTGTACGTCTCCTCTGGACACGTAACACGACATGAACTGAGCTATTCCGTGCGTTCACGGAGAAGGTATTTGTTAGTAAGTGAAATAAAAATAATTACACACAAAACAGAAACAAACAGCGTAATATTGTATTGATATACACACTAAGATTCATTAAAATTCAAAACATTATAAGCAAACACCGAACTGAAAAGCAAATACACAAAATAACACACACTGAGCAGAGAGCCTCGAATTCAACGCACAACTGAAACACCGATCAACGAAATGACTCTCACACACATTCCATTCCTCCTAGGACAGTGGAGGGAATAACTCTCTCACGCACATTCCTTTCTCTCCTAGGACTCTGCTGATAACAGATAACTATTGCATATTTACATTCCATTCTCTGGGAGCGGTGCTGTGTAGCTAATTGATCTGTGGGAAACATCCGAGTACCACTATATACGTCACATCCGAGTACCACTATATACGTCACTAATGTGCAGTGTAGCGCGGTGAATTGATGACGTAATTTAAGTAACTGTCTGCGCTGCGCGCGGCTATAATAAGTCATGTTGTGTACGCGTGATCTATAACTGGTACATAATGTACTTAATGTACGCATTGCGTACATTATAATGTGTAATGTAAAAAGGCATCGGTTATAGGTTATATACTTTTGATTGTACGGAAACATAGCTCACTCGGCGCCGCTTCGCGGCACCTCGTTCGCATAAAGCACTGATGCTGGTAATTAGAAGCATTTACACTTAAATGGAACGTTTTTACCCATTTCCGGTAAATCCGATTGAGATGGGTCAAAAATTCCAACGGCATCCGACTCAGCGTTCAAAAATACATAAGAAACATCAAACATCTTGGTTTTGGGCAAAATTCGGCAAAAAAATTTTTACCCCTTTTAGCCAGCGCCGATACTTTGTTTTTGGCGGCCTATGGTTCCAAGATGCAAAATCACCAGCACCCAAATGTCACATACACCTACTTACCAACTTAGATACTCGAGATCTGGCCACTTTCCAGGGTCCACATAACCCCATACCCGCCAGGGGACCACGCCCAAAACGCCATATTGGCGTTTGTTTTCCAGCTCCGATACTTTGTTTTTGGCGGCCTATGGCTCCGAGATGAGGTCCCCGGAACATCCAAATTTACCCTAGACCCACTAACCACCTTGGATACTCGCAATCGAGCCACTTTCCATAACCCACCCACCCTCACTCCTCTCAGGGGACCACGCCCAAATTGCAGTATCCACGTTTGTGCACTACCTATTCTGGTTAACATAAACAACTTCTAGAGTATGCCCAGAATTATGTAATGTAGCCACACATGGATTTTTAGCTAGTACTTTCTCTACTATGACCTTCTTCTCATCAAGTCTAGTTTTATCATGATCTCCAGTCCTATCTACACCCTCCAAAACATCTTCTAGCACATTTGAGAGATATATCTTTGGTAGCATTTTACTTCCAGATTTTGTATGATAATGGAAAGCATCCAGAATTTTTGCAGAATCTATTTTATCTTTTCCAGCATCCCTTAGTGCTTTTGTCTTAAATCCAATAACAATTTTCATACTCTTGGGATTTGTCCTGATGAATTCAATCTGTGTGTCTTTCAACTTATTTTCAAGGACTCTTTTTACCTTTTGTGCATTCTCAGCTGTTTTGGACTCATTGGAACTTGGTACCACTAGTAGTATTTCACTGCTATTGGACTTTGGAGGAGTTGAAGTAGGATTGGACAATGAAGAAACAGAAGCCTGAGGAGAGAGATCTACCTGAAGAACAGGAGGGCTACAGGCTGGTGTTGGCTTAGCAGCTTCAGCGTAAGATGGTTTAGATCTAGAAGGTGGTGTCTTGGGACTAGAAATTGGTTTAGGTACCTCAACAACAGATACAGAGGGGGATGTATGAGGACTCATGAATTTATTCAACATCAGTTTTATTTCAAGCATGGATTTAGACAGATCATCAACACGTTTGTCAATCTTGTTGAATTTATCATCTGAAGTCAAACTCTTACCATTGTCTTTAACACTCTCATCATGCTCATCTTCACTACTCTCAGTATCACTATCTTCTTCCTCACTACTATCGTCTGAACTCGATTCATTTTCCAAAAGTGGTGCAACATCATCTTTCTCAATCACACTTTCATCAAAACAAAGATCTGGGGAAGTAGCATTATGAGTCATGATGCATGAGCACCCATCTTTATTACCATCAGTCGTGGTTAGAGGTAGGGAAAGGTCCTTATTGAGCTGATCACAACTTTTGATAAAGTAGATAAGTGCTTTAACAAGGGAGTCTTTATTAACATACTTGAAAGAGTCATACTCAATTAAATCAGGATCAGTTTCAATGATATCATCAGTTGATACATGCTTAGAAAATTTGAAACTATTAAAACTTATCTCTTTGTCTGTGGCAGCATCATTGGAGTCAGGTCTAAGGATAGTTGAGCTTGACTTTTTCAGCACTACTTTGGCAGCCTTTGATACAATAGCAGTGGCATCATTACTGACACTGTCCATTTTGCCATTGTATTCATCACTACATGTGTCATTCACCTGTAATGGTAGGCTAACCGAGGTCCCTCAGAAGTCTCACTCTGCAACATTACACACCCGGTATGCCACGGGCAAACACAGCAATGTCACTGAGAGAGGGGCTACTTCGGATATGGATTTCAGGGTCCTCAAATTTGATTGTATAAAGTAGTGTTGTAAAGTTTAAAGTAGTGTTGTAAAGTTTAAATTAAATATATCAATCAATAAATAAACATATCAATCAATCAAAGTTCCCCTTTTCGATAATTGTCCCCAAAATGATGAAAAAATTAGATAAAACCATTATACAATTAATAATGATTAATAGATTAGGACAAAAACTGGGGACGTCTTGCTCATACTATTTTATACATTTAAAAAAAATTTAGAATTCAGTTCCATTCAATTCAAAGATTCAATATATATTATGAAGTTTGTCAGTTAAACATCATAGTTAATAAGATGTTGCGGAATGAGGTTAAATGCAGCTGTGCCTAGAGTCTTTTCTTTGTACAGAGAACCTCTAACACCTCTGATGGCAATTGGCAATGAGAACACTCCTGAGGATTGAAAACCGGAGTCTTGTTCTGATATGGTTAATTTTTTTTTTTTTTTTAAACAAATAATTTACATTTTGTAGCACATTACACCATGATTTCAACACAAATTCCTTTGATCATTTAACAATTGTGATTTAAATTAGTTGAGTACTTTGTTGATGCGAGACATAGCATTTAATTATCAATTAATAATGTAATAATTATAATAAAAAGGCCACCAAAGACTGCACCAATCATGAGGCAAACAGTGTTTCATGTCCAGTGTACCTTGAAAATCTTGAAAAAGTAAAAAGAACTATCCCTTTTTACCAAGGAAAGTAATTGGCACTAATCACCAGTATGAGAAAGAAGCTTCATTAAATTTCATGCTATTCAACCCCAGATCACTGAATAACAAAGTTAATGACGTCATGGGTCTCATTGATGATAAAGGCATTACAATTGCTTCTATTTGTGAGACATGGCTTGATGATGACTCCAATGCTACATCAAGCACTATCAAATCTCATGGCTACTCAATTCTACATGAATATAGGGCAGAGAGGCAAGGTGGTGGGGTTGCTGTAATATTCAAAAGTGGATTACCTGTTGTACAATACAAGCTGACAAAATCTTTCCAAAGTTTTGAGGTCATTGCTGTCTTGATTAAAACTGAAACAACCAAGATTATCTTAGTTACCTTATATAGGACAGGGGCTTTAACATCTGTTTTCCCTAATGAACTAGATATTCTTCTGTCTGAAGTATCAGCAAAATCAGATAACTTCATTGTTGCTGGAGACCTAAATGTTCATTTTGACCATAGGAAAGGTATTGAGAAGCAATGTCTTGACATTTTTACTTCATATGGCATGAAGAAAATAGTGAATCAACCAACTCACATAGGTGGGGGATCACTTGATCAAGTTTTTCTTTTCTCTCTTAACAAGACAGTCAATTACTCAGCATCTGTAGAACCTCTTAATTCCTTAGGGTCTGATCATTTCCCTGTCTTTTGTGAACTTAATCTTCAGTTGAAGGGCAAATATTTCAAGGAGATCCAAGTTAGGAATCTTGCTAAGATCAATGCAAACCAGTTCTCTTCTGATCTTCAAAAGGTGCTTGACTCAACTGCCACTAACAACGATTTTAGATCTGCTGTTCATGACTTATCATCAGCACTTAGCAATATTCTTGACCATCATGCTCCCATGAACAAAAAGTACATATCAGTAGTTGACAAAGCTCCTTGGTTTGATAAAGAGTACAGGGAAATGAGAAAATTAAGGCGTCAAGCAGAAAGGACAAAGCATATCTCTGATGATGCCTACTTGTTTTACAAAGAATTATGTTGGGAAACCACAATGTTGGCAAAGAAGAAGAAAAAAGCATATCTTGGTAATATAATTCAACATGCAGAAGGAAACAAACGGACTCTTTACAGTGTTGTCAATAAGGTGCTTGACAAACAACAAGTATATTCTCTGCCTGAAACAGACAACATTGAGAAACTGGCTAGTGATTTTAATCAGTTTTACATTGATAAAATTGACAAAATCCGTGAAAACTTTAAGCCTGGGCTCACACCAGAATCTACTTTTCATTCTAGTGGGTCTCCACCTGAGCTCTTTGAATTTATGCCTGCAACAGCTGATGAGATAAAAGAAATCATTAGTGAGAGTGGAATTAAATGTTCTCCTGCTGACATGCTACCTCAGCAATTGCTAGAAAGCAATATTGATTCACTACTACCAACCGTTGTGGACTTAGTGAATTTATCTCTCAGCTCAGGATCTATGGATGGGGTTAAACTTGCTGATATAACACCCCTTTTGAAAGATAAAAAGCTTGATGGTAACAGTCTTAACAGCTATCGCCCAGTGTCAAATTTAACTTTCTTGGGAAAACTGGTGGAACGTGTTGTTCTGAAGAGGCTCAATCAACATATGCAACAGAACAACCTTCATTGCCCTGATCAGTTTGCCTACAAGAAAAACCATAGCACTGAAACAATCCTTGTCAAAATTGTAAATGACTTGCTTGTGGCTGCTGATGAACATACAGCAACCATAGTAATGCTCTTGGACCTCAGTGCTGCTTTTGACACTGTTGATCACACACTGCTATTGAACATCCTTAGAAATGAATTAGGCATCAGAGGAACTGCATTAGCATGGTTCTCAAGTTTCCTAAAAGGTCGCTCTCAGAGGATCCGACTCGGTTCTGTAACATCAGAGACCATCACAATAAAATTTGGTGTGCCTCAGGGATCAGTCTTGGGCCCAGTTCTCTTCAATATTTATATCAGATCAATTTACTTGTGTGTACAAAGACTTGGTTTCACAATTTTTGGATATGCAGATGATCACCAGATAACTAAACAATTTCCTCCATCTGAACAGGTTGAGGCCTTAACTACTCAAATAAATGATTGCTTTGATTTGATAAGAAAATGGATGTCCATGTACTACCTTCAACTGAATGAGCCTAAGACTCAAATCATAATATTTGGTTCAAGCAGAATCCTCCAACAGATTGAGATTAATGGTGTCAATCTCTTTAGTGGAACAACGATCAGGTTCTTGTCAGTGGTTAAAAATCTTGGTGTCCAAATGGACCAACGACTTACATTTGAGAAGCAGATAACTACTCTAAAGAAGAACTCATTCCATACCATCCGGAACCTCTGCAAAGTCCGTTTTCTGCTCACTAAGGATCAAATGAAATCAGTGGTCAATAGTATGGTCATTTCTTGTTTGGACTACTGCAATTGTTTGTACTATGGTATTGCTGAAAGGCTTCTCAATCAGTTACAAATCATTCAAAACTCTGCTGCCAAATTGGTAACTGGAAAATATAAGTATGATCATGTTGACAATGACCTTCATGAACTTCATTGGCTTCAGATCAAAAAGCGTATTGTTTTCAAAATTGCACTCTTATCATACAAAGCAATTAATGGTCAAGCACCAGAGTACATCCAGGACATGTTCACTTACTCCTATCAAGGCTATGTTCCAAGATTGTTAACTCCAGTCAGGAACACTAGCCTTGGTCAACGAAGCCTATCTTTCATTGGTCCTAAAGTTTTCAACCACCTTCCTAATCACATAACCACTGCATCCAACACAGATTCCTTCAAAAAGCTTTTGAAAACATATCTTTTCAACCTTACTATTGAAGAAACTATGAACTTGACCAAGTAACACTCTTTGCCATTTGTGCTTTCATAGTACATTCTACCACTCAAAGTTAAATTATTAATTTATCAGTCACTTAGATACACACTTTTCACTCTCACTTTTTTGCCTTGTGAAAGGCACAAGTTTTTGGATATTGTGAATTATTTGGCTCTTATTTTTGGTTTCAGCGCCGATCGGTGGTACCGCCGATCGGCGCTGATCGGCGCCGATCGGCGCCGATGGGAAATCGGCATCTTTTCATCGGCGGTCGTAGGCGCCGATCGGCGCCGATCAGCGCCGGCCAGCCCCCGATCGGCGCCGACGGCGCCGATCTGCCCCCGATCGGCGCCGATCAGCGCCGATAAAAACACCTGTATAAGGGAAGCTGTCTGCTGCATTTTATTCCAGATTTCCCCGTGATTTTCCCATCGGCGCCGATCGGCGCTGATCGGCGCCGATCGGCGCCGATGGGGAATTTTTTTTAAATTTCAAGCTTGGACAGGAAAATGAGATATCCGCGGATTTTATCGCATTTGACCGACTCTAACAATCAGGATTATGTTATGGTTTGTAATTATATATGTTTTATATGCTTGGACGTCATTTTCATACTCATAGATAATGAAGGCTCCCGTTTACATGGGAGGCCGACCTTATTAACTTAAAATGTAAGAATACCTGATGATAATATTAATACGTCGATGATTTCAAATAAAAAGACATACAATGGACGCAGAACGGAAACACTGTAGTGATGAATGATTTTTGCACGTGTTGCTTTGCACGTGTAACCATAGTAACGGCGGGTAGTACAAGTAATAGTATTGTTTAGATGGAGCCGATTTTAGCGTTCGCACTTTTACAGAAAAAACTTTAGGTTAGATGGACTTTTAAACAAGCGCTATCCCCGGGCACCTCTTGGACACCGCACGGACTTCGGCGGACTTCAGCGGTCTCCGCCAAAATTTTTGGTATCTGTCCCATATAACTCCGGCCGAGTGACGCCACAGATCAACACCTCAATCTTTATGAGTTTATGTATCCTAAACCTTATTTTTGCCCTAACCATAACCATAACCTCAATCCTGGCCCTAAACCTAACAAATGCTGACCCTAATCCTGATCCTTTAGCCCCAACACTTTTGGGTTAGGGTAAATTTGGGGTTAGGGTTTGTGTTTGGGTTTGGGTTTGGGTTAGGGTGAGGGTTTGGGTTCCGGTTAGGGGTTGAGTTTGGGTCAGGGTTTTGGTTAGGGTTTGGGTTCGGGTTTGGGTTTGGGTTAGCTTTTGGGTTAGGGTTTGGTTTGGGTTTAGTTTGGGTTGGATTTGGGTTAGAGTTTGGGTTAGGGTTTGGTTTAGGATTTGGTTTAGGGTTTGGGTGATTGGGTGACGGTTTGGGAGTTTGGGTTACGGTTTCAGGGGTTGAGTTAACCCTTATCAAACCCTAACCCAAAATCTATCCCGAACCCTAACCCAAACCTTAACCCAAAAACTAACCAAAACCCTAACCCTAACCCAAACCCAAGCCCAAACCCGAACCCAAACCCTAACCAAAACCCTAACCCAAACTCAACCCCTAACCGGAACCCTAACCAAAACCCAAACCCAAACCCAAGCCCAAACCCAAACCCAAGCCCAAACCCAAACCCAAACCCTAACCCAAACCCTAGCCCAAACCCTAACCCTAACCCAAAAAGTGTTGGGGCTAAAGGATTAGGATGAGGGTCAGCATTTGTTAGGTTTAGGGCCAGGATTGAGGTTATGGTTATGGTTAGGGCAAAAATAAGGTTTAGGATACATAAACTCATAAAGATTGAGGTGTTGATCTGTGGCGTCACTCGGCCGGAGTTATATGGGACAGATACCAAAAATTTTGGCGGAGACCGCTGAAGTCCGCCGAAGTCCGTGCGGTGTCCAAGAGGTGCCCGGGGATAGCGCTTGTTTAAAAGTCCATCCAACCAAAAGTTTTTTCTGTAAAAGTGCGAACGCTAAAATCGGCTCCATCTAAACAATACTAAATATTACTTGTACTACCCGCCGTTACTATGGTTACACGTGCAAAGCAACACGTGCAAAAATCATTCATCACTACAGTGTTTCCGTTCTGCGTCCATTGCATGTCTTTTTATTTGAAATCATCGACGTATTAATATTATCATCAGGTATTCTTACATTTTAAGTTAATAAGGTCGGCCTCCCATGTAAACGGGAGCCTTCCTTATCTATGAGTATGACAATGACGTCCAAGCATATAAAACATATATAATTACAAACCATAACATAATCCTGATTGTTAGAGTCGGTCAAATGCGATAAAATCCGCGGATATCTCATTTTCCTGTCCAAGCTTGAAATTTTTAAAATTTCCCATCGGCGCCGATCGGCGCCGATCAGCGCCGATCGGCGCCGATGGGAAAATCACGGGGAAATCTGGAATAAAATGCAGCAGACAGCTTCCCTTATACAGGTGTTTTATCGGCGCTGATCGGCGCCGATCAGGCAGATCGGCGCCGTCGGCGCCGATCGGGGGCTGGTTGGCGCTGATCGGCGCCGATCGGCGCTGATCGGCGCCGATCAGCGCCTACGACCGCCGATGAAAAGATGCCGATTTCCCATCGGCGCCGATCGGCGCCGATCAGCGCCGATCGGCGGTACCACCGATCGGCGCCTAGCCGGCGCTGATCGGCGCCGACCAGCGCCGATCAGCGCCGATCGGCGCCGATCAGCGCTGATCGGCGCCGGACGGGCGCCGATCGGCGCCGAGTCGGCGATTTTAACAGTTTTCCCAGGAAAAATTAACCTACTTGCTACAACAAAAACAATTAAAAAACAATAAGCTAGTGTAGTGAAATACAAAGGCAGCAAAAATTGCTGTGATATCACCTCAAACTCTAATATGGTAATATATAATTTAACTGAATCCTAAAATTAAACTGATTAATGATAGTTGACATCACCATTGTTAAAAACACAATTCAGTTCTTGTTCTGTTAACCTGTGTTCACCTTAGTTGGAGTACAAGTCCCTTCCATATATATATACAAATACAGGTAATCATAACATGCAGCAATATTCAACTAATGATCTGAAATACATGAAATTATGCAATTGGTAATCATAGTAGTCCTTTAGTGAGAACTGCTGTAGGTAAATAAACCACTAAAAAAATATTGAAACATCATACTTCAAAACTAATATTTTGGCATTCCCAGTGCTCAGGATGTCCTGATGACTGAATATTGAGAAGGAATTTTTTAATTACATGACTGTACTTCTCTGATCTTTTGTAGGCTACCATTTCAGCTAAACGTTTCAATACCAAGGTTGCTTCAGGTCCTGTGCCTCCTGTGGTGGCATAATCCACGATTTTTGCAAGTTCACCTGAATGCGCCGCGAATTCGCCGCGAATTCAGGTGAATTCAGGTGAATTCAGGTGAATTCGCAGCGGAGTTCGCCAAAAAAAATTTTTGGCGGACTCCGCCGGACTCCGCCGGAGTCCGCCGCGGACTCTGGCGAATTCACTTGAATTCACCTGAATTCGCCGCGAATACATGCGTATTCGGTGTACTAGTTCGCCAATTTTTCAGTTCACCCAGGTGAACTGCCAGTTCGCGGCGAATTCGCGGCGAACTAGTTCGCCTGAATTCAGATGGCGGAGTCCGCCGCAGTCCGCCGGAGTCCGCCGCAGTCCGCCAGAGTTCACCGGAGGGAAACATGCCCAAAAGCCCAAATCAGTACGAATTTAACAAATTAGAGAATTAGCGATCGGCGATGAAGGAAAACTGCGTTATTGCAATTGCAAAGGCTCTTCTTATACGAGGGAGTTTGGAGTGCCACCAATGGTTCCATTGGCAACAATGTTGATGCTGATTGTCACGACTCGTGACAATCAGCATCAACATTGTTGCCAAATGCCAATGGAACCATTTGCTTCGGCTTATGACTCCCATAGCGACCGTACGACTTCCCATAGCAACCAGCCTAAAAACTGAGGAGTTTTCAGCGAAGCTTCGGCTTATGACTCCCATAGCAACCATACGACTACCCATAGCAACCAGCCTTAAAACTGAGGAGTTTTCGGCGAAGCTTCGGCTTATGACTCCCATAGCAACCGTACGACTACCCATAGCAACCAGCCTAAAAACTGAGGAGTTTTCAGCGAAGCTTCGGCTTATGACTCCCATAGCAACCGTACGACTTCCCATAGCAACCAGCCTTAAAACTGAGGAGTTTTCGACGAAGCTTCGGCTTATGACTCCCATAGCAACCGTACGACTACCCATAGCAACCAGCCTAAAAACTGAGGAGTTTTCAGCGAAGCCTCGGCTTATGACTCCCATAGCAACCGTACGACTACCCATAGCAACCAGCCTTAAAACTGAGGAGTTTTCGGCGAAGCTTCGGCTTATGACTCCCATAGCAACCGTACGACTACCCATAGCAACCAGCCTAAAAACTGAGGAGTTTTCAGCGAAGCTTCGGCTTATGACTCCCATAGCAACCGTACAACTACCCATAGCAACCAGCCTTAAAACTGAGGAGTTTTCGGCGAAGCTTCGGCTTATGACTCCCATAGCAACCGTACGACTACCCATAGCAACCAGCTTTAAAACTGAGGAGTTTTCGGCGAAGCTTCGGCTTATGACTCCCATAGCAACCGTACGACTACCCATAGCAACCAGCCTAAAAACTGAGGAGTTTTCAGCGAAGCTTCGGCTTATGACTCCCATAGCAACCGTACAACTACCCATAGCATTAGCAACCAGCCTTAAAACTGAGGAGTTTTCGGCGAAGCTTCGGCTTATGACTCCCATAGCAACCATACGACTACCCATAGCAACCAGCCTAAAAACTGAGGAGTTTTCAGCGAAGCTACGGCTTATGACTCCCATAGCAACCGTACGAATACCCATAGAACCCAGTCTAAAAGCATTGGAATTAGTCGATTTTAGCCGGAAATAGGTCAAAAAGTGCCTCTAAATCCAGGACATAAGTCATAAGTCAAAATGAAAACTTTAGTCAAAATAAAAACTTTAGTCACGAGGGTCTGTCATCGGCCGACAACATTGAACTATTGAACTGTGCTGTAAGTGTAACGGTGATACTGTGTCGTAACAGTGGTACTGTGTCGTGGGTTACTGTATGAGTATCGTCACGGTTCTACTGTGTCGTAACGGTGTTACTGTGTCGTAACGGTGTTACTGTGTCGTAACGGTGTTACTGCATCGTAACGGTGTTACTGCATCGTAATACAGTTCTACTGTGTTGCTGAGTCGTAACAGTGTCATGTTACTGTGTCGTAACGGTGTTACTGTGTCGTAACGGTGTTACTGTGTTGTAACGGTGTAACTGTGCCGTTACGGTGTTACTGCATCGTAATACAGTTCTACTGTGTCGTAACGCCAACGGTGTTGCTGAGTCGTAACAGTGTCATGTTACTGTGTCGTAACGGTGTGACTGTGTCGTAGCCTAACTGTAAGTGTATCGTAAAACTGCTAAAGTGCTAAGTGTTAATGTTACATACCTGTACTCTACTCATGTACGCGAGGAATTACCATAAAACGTCCAGTAGGGTAAGGATTTGTTAGGTTTTAAGGGTAAGGATTAAGGTTAGGTTTTTGGTTTAGGATACAAAAAATGACCTTCAGATCTGTGACGTCACTCAGAGCCGTTTACAAGGGAGACATACCTGTAAACGGCTCCTAATGACGTCATTGTCTGACGTCGTCAGGGGGCCAGGCAACACCTGACAATGACGTCAGATCTTGATGTCAATTTTTTTCTCGTGTCCTAGCCAAAACTCTAACCCTAACCCTAAGGTTCTTTGGATCCATGACGTCACGCATATGGTAGACATTGTGAATCGCATCTTAGTCTCACATAAGCGTGCCAGACGTGACTAAGTTCCTTCAAAGTTCAGGTGAATTCGCCGCGAACTGAGCTCACCTGAGTTCACCCAAGTTCGCCCAAGTTCGCTCAAGTTCACCTGAGTTCGCCGCGAGTTCGCGGCGGACATCAGTTCACCGCGAATTCGCGGCGAACTTGTTCGCCTGGGTGAACTGAAAAATTGGCGAACTAGTACACCGAATACGCGTGTATTCGCGGCGAATTCAGGTGAATTCAGGTGAATTTGCCAGAGTCCGCGGCGGACTCCGGCGGAGTCCGGCGGAGTCCGCCAAAAATTTTTTTGGCGAACTCCGCCGCGAATTCACCTGAATTCACCTGAATTCACCTGAATTCGCGGCGAATTCGCGGCGAATTCAGGTGAACTTGCAAAAATCGTGGATTATGCCCCTGTGGTTAGGAACACCATTGGTGAAAATGAATTTCTTAGAATTTAATTGAATCTAAAAATAAAGCACGAGCAAAGAAAAACTTTCCATATGCTTCACCGTCACGAACACAAGTGGTATGTATTGGTAAAAACAAATAAAATTTATTAAATATAAGATCTATTAAATAAAATTTGATAAATTATTTGAAATTCATGTTATAACAACAATTAAAGAATAAATCCATGTTAATTAATTAATTAATAAATCTACTTAGTTATACACACAGTATAACCTGCTCCTTATCGTGAGCTCAAAGAACAAAATTTAAAAGTGCTACACTTACTTGGCCATTAAAATCCTAACATAAATTTATAAAATGTAATTGAAAGTTTAAAAAGTTTTAAAACATTTGTTAAAAATTAAAAGTTAACACTAATTACCACTTAGGTATAAAAAGACCATAATATACAGAAACAATAGCATTGTCCATTATATACATTATATATCAAAGTTTGATGTATCATTGTTCATTGCAATAAGGTAATCGTCATTGAATGCAGATTCCTTCTACAACACTCCAATCGTCTGCATCAGATGAGACTGCGTAGTGGTACGGTCAAGTCTACTGATGTTCCCCGTGATTCTGATAATCCTACTCATCCTGCTCCTGATTCAGCAAGTAATATCAGAGATGCTGATCCAGAGAGCACTACTAATGTATCTTTAGACACTGTGAGTCCAATATCTGCATGTGGTAATTGTGTGACCTGCAGGAAAGGCTTTCTGAGCACTGATCCAGTTTACTTTAATCAAGTAACAGGAGAAGAGTTTAGAGTATCTGAAAACCTTAACTGTAAGTCCACAGGTATATTGTATCTAATACGGTGTGCCCATGAGAATTGCCCATTCCAGTATGTTGGACAAACAATCAATTCAGTAAATACGAGATGTATTCAACATAGGTCTGGTATTAGGAATGGTAATGAACCTACTTTCGTCTTACATCACTTCACCAAAGTCCACGAGCCTTCAGAACTCAGGATTACACCCTTATGTATGATCAAGAGTGAGGACGTTAACCCTGACACAAAGCGGAAGAGTCTTATTACTGCTCTGAAGGAACGAGAGGACAATCTCATTCTCAATCTGAACACATTGTTTCCGTATGGGCTCAATGATAGACTTGAAAAACCATATTATTTAACGAGCATTGAAAAGGAGTTTATGGAAGGTTCTTGTATTTACAAACTCTTTCCTAAACGTATATCACTAAGAACGAAACGTGGGTCAAAAGTTCGTAATACCGGGGATAATAGAGTTCAGAATGATGATATTTCTCGTGTTTTTGAATCTATAATACATAAATTCAAAATAGGTAATTTAAGAGATATTAGATCCATAGTTTGTAGTCTGAATAATAAGCAGCTTATCACCCTAGGTAACTTCACGTTTGATAAATTGTCTCAATCATGTACGTACACTAAAACTTGTTGCCAGATAGTCATAGACCTCTGTAATCACTATAAATCTCGTTCAGTGAGATTCACTGATTATAGATTAGATAATTACAGAGTAAATGACAAACCTGACAACAAGCCTTCAGATTTTATTCCCATTAAGTTTGTATCTAAGGAATTAGAAGATCTAGATATTAATTCTCTTCTAAATGATGTTGATTGTATGCATTATTTTCCATCAAAACACCTTAGTAAGAAGTACAGTAACCCTGAATTTAAGTTTAATATATGTTATAGGATTTTTGCAAGTACACCTGAATTCGCCGCGAATTCGCCGCGAATTCAAGTGAATTCAGGTGAATTCAGGTGAATTCGCGGCGGAGTTCGCCAAAAAAATTTTGGCGGACTCCGCCGGAGTCCGCCGGAGTTCGCCGCGGACTCTGGCGAATTCACCTGAATTCACCTGAATTCGCCGCGAATACACGCGTATTCGGTGTACTAGTTCGCCAATTTTCAAGTTCACCCAGGCGAACAAGTTCGCCGCGAATTCGCGGCGAACTGATGTCCGCCGCGAATTCGCGGCGAACTCAGGTGAACTTGGGCGAACTTGGGCGAACTCAGGTGAACTCAGTTCGCGGCGAATTCACCTGAACTTTGAAGGAACTTTGTCACGTCTGGCACGCTTATGTGAGACTAAGATGCAATTCACAATGTCTACCATATGCGTGTCGACATGGATCCAAAGAACCTTAGGGGAGCCGTCACATATTACGTCATCACTCGACGGGAGGGAGGGGGTTTTCAAATGCTGACAGGTGATGACAGGGGGGAGGGAGGGGGTTTAAGGTTTGCCGACGTCAGCGAAAATATTGAATTTTCTAAATTCGAAAATACGATATCCAAACTTTTTCGTTCATAATATTTTGTTTTGATGTACCGATTTCATTTCTTTGATATGATATATATATTTCCAAACTAACTGGATGTTCGTCTATGACAATTAGAACCATTTTTTTTAAACGAATTTAACGATATGAATCACACCACACGTACATAGTTGATATTTCATGTCGGTTGTTTTGATTCAAAATAGTCAAAATTTGTTTTGAAAAAGGAGGGGGGTTTGGTCAATGCTGACGTCATCATGGGGGAGGGGGTCAGCCAATGATGACAAGTGATGACAGACAGGGGGGAGGGGGTTGAAAATGGGCAAAAAAGTGATGACATAATATGTGACGGCTCCCTTAGGGTTAGGGTTTTGATTAGGACACTAGAAAAAATTGACATCAAGATCTGTGACGTCATTGTCAGGTGTTGCCTGACCCCCTGACGACTTAGGACATCGCTGATTCGCTGAGGACAAAAACCAGTATCGGCGCATATAGGCGTAAATGGCTAAGTCCTTGTGGGTGAGGAGAATGCAGACCGTGGGGAGGCACCAGGATCTGTCTTCTGTGAGGGATGAGAGCTCCGCATGGATGACAAGGATCTGGGGTTAGGACTTGAAGTTTCCATCGAGGAAACAGCAAGAGCTTTCTGCTAGGATCGTGAGTTTGTCACTGGTAGCCCGGATGATCACCCGAGGCGTTGTCGTAGAGGAGCATATCAGCTTGTCTGAGGGTCCGGCAGTCTGCAGGGAGGGTGTCTGCAGAGTGGGTATGAGGTTCAGGACACTAGCAGCTGCCAGCTCCGCTTGATCCACCTCCAAGCTTGTCTCCCATCTGTCGTGTCAAGGGTTTGTAGACTTCATGAGACCTCGTTACCTAAGTGGGACGATATCCTGACGAATTAGCATGGGGTTGTGCTCGCATGAACGTCCCGTATCACGTATCCCCTCCGATGACATGAGCCAACAAGCGGTATGGGATAGTGTAAATTGTGATGTGGCGGATCACATGCTGACACCGTGTATCGTGAGTCCCCAGTGTCTCCACAATGATACATCGGATCGCATGATTGTACCCTCCATACGGGCTCTGTCATCTGGATTAACCGAGAGATTCTCGGTATAAATCGATCCAGGCTTTAGGTAGTTTATATAAAGTGAAGAGGCTCCCGACCTAGAGTCCACCCTGTGGGGATCTCCCGACCCAGAGTCCACCCTGGTGTGCCACCGCCGACCCAGAGTCCCCCGACCTAGAGTCCCCGACCTAGAATCCGTTCCCCATGTTGACTCTGCAATCGGGATCTGGTTAGAGCAAAGCGCCGACCAAAACACCTGTAGGTATAAGAAGAGCCTTTGCAATTGCGATAACGCAATTTTCCTTCATCGCCGATCGCTAATTTGTTAAATTCGTACTGATTTGGGCTTTTGGGCAAGTTTCCTCCGGCGAACTCAGGCGGACTCCGGCGAACTCAGGCGGACTCCGGCATCTGAATTCAGGCGAACTAGTTCGCCGCGAATTCGCTGCGAACTGGCAGTTCACCTGGGTGAACTGGAAAATTGGCGAACTAGTACACCGAATACGCGTGTATTCGCGGCGAATTCAGGTGAATTCAAGTGAATTCGCCGGAGTTCGCGGCGGACTCCGGCGGAGTCCGGCGGAGTCCGCCAAAAAATTTTTTGGCGAACTCCGCCGCGAATTCACCTGAATTCACCTGAATTCACTTGAATTCGCGGCGAATTCGCGGCGAATTCAGGTGTACTTGCAAAAATCGTGAAATTCCATAAACCCAGGATAGATTATCGTTATATAGCAGCAGGTATTAAGTCTTCATTGAAAGTCTTAGCCAAAATATTAACTGGTGTTTTCAAGCTAGCTGATAGGACTCTTAGATTTATGGATAGTTTTAAATTTCATTTTAAGAACACTTCAGGTTACTGGGTAGCTAAGAATAAAGATACTACTTTATCTCATCTTAATTATCTCAATAATTCTGACTCAGCAAGGTCGGTGTATTCCTTTGATTTCAAAAAGCTATACACCAATCTTCCTCATGGTAAAGTTATTGAGAAAATTAATGATCTGTTAGATCGATGTTTCATGGATAAGAAAGCAGAGTTTGTTTCCATTAACAAGTCTTACCATGCTTCATGGACTTCGGTAAAGAAGAAAAATTGTTGGACTTTTAAGCTTGAAGAAGTGAAAGAGCTCTTTAGTTTTCTCCTAGATAATATCTACGTCAAATTCAGAGGAAGAATATACAAGCAAGTTGTTGGCATCCCTATGGGATGTGATTGTGCCCCACTAGTGGCGGACCTATTCCTCCACTGGTATGAGCATGATTTCATTTCAAAGGGTGTCATCAATAAAGAGTCGTATATTCATGTTCTGAAGTTTGCTAGTAGATATATTGATGATTTAAACACACCCAATATTCCAAGTAATGTAGTCGATATAATATGTAATAATATTTACCCAAATGATTTAGAAATAGTAATGACCAATGAGAGTAACAAAACCACAACCTTTTTGGACTTAGACATAAGTGTTAACAATGGACACTTTGACACTAAACTGTATGATAAAAGGCGTGATTTCAAGTTCAATGTACCTAGTAAGTTTACCTAACCTTAGGTCGAACATACCTAATAAACAAGCATATGGTATATTTAAAGGTGAATTGTTTAGAATATGCAAATCATCGTCTAATAGTAATGTATTTATCAATGATGTCAAGCTGTTAATTAATAAACTTACTAATCAGAAATTTGAGAAGAACAAATTGTACAATACACTCAAGAGTTTCATACAATGTAAGCCTGCGTGTTTGCTTAGGCACTGGCACAACTACAATGTTAATGAGTTTATGTGATCAACTGGGTGGTGGCTAGTGTTTCTAGTTCCTATTTCGTTGTTCGCCGGAACTTCTGGTTGTTTTGTCCTTGCCTGATCTAACACATTAGACTTTGCTGTATGTTACAATTGTATGTCTGCACTTTTAATTGTTTGTTGTACTGTATTGTTTATACTTTTATTCAGGATTGTCATGAATTACGTGGATACGTCATTTAGCTTTATATGTTATCATTATTGTAATCAATATCTGTTACAGTAACCATGTAATACAGAGTCATTATAACTTAATGTTGCGAGAGGGTGGCAAGCCCCTCTACATGGTGATTGGTGCGTTTTCTTGCTTCTTAATATCAGTGAAACAAGGTCCAAGAATGCTTTTCTGATATCCATATCATCTGTGAATATCACTCTGAGATGAAAATTAACTTCTATTTCTTGCAAATGGGATAACTGGTTTCTAAGTGTGATAACCTCAGCACTGTAGACTTGACATTCGAAAAGTTTGTGATAAGCTGAATCAGGAAGCTGGCAGCATTCTAAGCAAATAGGAGCGAAAGATTGTTTATCATATTTCAAAACAGAATACACAAAGTTCTGGAAGCGAAGGCATCTCCCATGTAAGAAGTCCATTATGATGGTACTATGATATCGAGAAAATGATCTTAGAACAATAGGATAGCTCACAACATTTTCTGTCCTTATTAATGTTCCCAGTTCCTCTGAACTGAGGAGTGGCTCAATACTATAAAGCTATAAGGATCATCATTGATAAGACCATTCATTTCCCCTTCAACAAGGTATTCCATTCTTCACATTGATATAGTCGCATCACTTTTTCATCATACAAGAATTGATTAGATTGTAGCTGTGCAAAGACCATGTTTCTGATAGTTGGTTGAGGAATTGAGTTAGGTGACAGATTGTTTTGTTTGAATTTCCACAATAAGAACAATTTGGTAGCATAAATGTGTGGAAAGAAGTCGTGATCAGCTGTTTCTTCAATTTGCATGATCATAGAGGTCAATGCATCTTGTTGACTGAGAGCTTTGAGGACAAATTTTATTGTGATTACTTTTAAGATTATTTCAATTGGTGGAAGACCTGTAAGAACACCTCCAAGCTGTTTAGGTGGGTAAAATTGTGATCCAAGTATCTTTAAAATAGCTTTTGCAAGAAGGTCTTTAAATGAGTCTTTTCTTTTGTGTAACCATGTAGGTGCAGCATACATCAGCTTTGTAAGAACTACAGTTTTGAAGAGCAATGCTAGTGTGGCTGTATTGAGTCCTCGCTTTCTGGTAGTGTTAGCTGTCAGTCTGTACCATGCATGCCAACAGTTTCTGAGAGTTAAATTTGCATGATGGTCAAAGTTCAAGTTTTCATCAATGGTCAGTCCAAGAACTTTGCTTTTAGATACATAGCAGAGTTTCTTAGATCCAATAAATATTGGAGCAGCATGAGTCAGGTCTAATGATCGGTTTTTAGGCCGTATTATGATGATTTCTGTTTTTCCCTCATCACAATTGATGACTAGCCTCCAAAGTTTACACCAACTGTGGATGTAATCACAAACACCCTGCATTGATGATGCACATTCTGCAGCACTATTTCCAATCACTGAAACACTCCCATCATCTGCATACTTGTACGATTCTGTAGATTGAGATAGAGCAGGTGGTAGGTTTTTGTACCCAGCAAATCAGAAATGTAGATAATGAAGAGCAGTGGTGACAGCACTGCTCCTTGGGGCAGTCCTATCAACCCACATCTCCGGTTTGGTCCAATGCAGCCATTGACTTTCAGTCTAACACACCTAGTTGACAGGAAAGAGTGTATCAATCTCAATATTTTACCTTTTATGCCATGGCGAAAGAGCTTTATGATAAGACACGGGATTGGTATACTATCAAATGCTTTTTCAAAGTCAATTAGCAGTAAAAATGTAGTAATTTTACGTCTTTTAGCTTCATGAAGAGATGCCAGCATTTTAAACAAGTATCGGGATGTATTTTTACCAGGTAGAAATCCTTCCTGAGCATCATCAATGATGTTGTTCAATTTGCAGTGAGCTTTTATGCGAGATTCAAGTACTCTTTCAAGAATTTTCCCAATGTAAGGACTAATCGTAATAGGTCGATATGAACCAGGATGCAGATATGACTTTTTATCAGATTTCTTGATAAATGTTACATTGGATGTTGTCCAGGGCCAAGTACCAGTTTTTAGACAGGAATTAAATAGTAGCACAAGAAATTTGCATGAATTGACACTGAGGCATTTGAGCATTTTTGGGTGGATGTTGTCACCATCCTTAGATTTGCCAGTAATTTTTTGTGCTTTAATAGCAGCAATAACATCACTCACAGTTATTTCTGCATTGAGATCATCAAAGTCAGACTCTAGGTCAGCATAGAAATCCTCCCGTTGAATGCCTTCCAGCTCATTATGAATGGTTTCATGATGTTGCTCATCAAACTGTTCATTTTCCAGATGTTTGCCAGTATGAAAGGTGTCAAACAGCAATTTTTCTTTGTCTTTGTTATTAGAGAGTATTCTAGCATTCTTACAGTCACTATTTTCATCTTCAAGCAAGTTTCCAATGAAATTTTCATCAACAGACAAGAAAAGACGTTTATATTGTTTCCAAAACAACATAGGGGAGACGTGGGTCAAATGATCCTATCGGGTCAAATGAGAAATTGCCTTTTATCAATTCCTGTAAATTGTATGTGCATTTAATAAATATGATACGCAAACACAAACGAATGATACATGTATTTTATTTTTATAGAACAATGCATATTTTCAATAATTGCGAGTTAACAATTAAATATTTAAATAAGGCTGATACATAGGTTTAACAATAACAAAATGGCACGATAAACGTATTCATATTTATAAATTGATACACCACGTGTATTTTATTAAATAATGCGTCTACGGATAATAGATGAGTATACGCATTTAAATATGAAAATATAATATACATGTTAAATTATTAAAATTTCTATAACCTTGTTTCATCTACTACCAGTATATACTTTATTATCTTACTACTTATAATTCTTCCTCATATATATATATATATATATATATATATATATATATATATATATATATATATAAAGTTTTAAACTTTACAACACTACTTTATACAATCAAATTTGAGAGTTTATGATACAATGCTTTTAAAGATTACGAGACGTTAGCAACATTCATTTCGTATCATTGTGTTAAAGAAAGTTAAGAAAATATATATATATATATAGGTGTGACTCAGTTGGGAACTGTGTGTACCGGACTATATTAACCGGTCGCCGTGGAGGTCCGATATAGGGTTGAATTACAGTTAAGTAATTGTACTGGACTGCGATCACTGTTCACAAATCGACGGACAAGTGAAACTCAAGTTTGTAAAATTTCGTGAGAATATATTTCAAGGCGTCTTAGGGCGGCCTTTTTTCAACTAAATAATACAAACTGATGAAAGAACTGATCCTGGTTCGTGTGTAGAGTACATAACACGTGCTGATGCGCTGTGATTACCGTCGTTGCTATGGTAACGCGTCACTAAACGTTATACAATGTTAAACGTTCACCAGGATTGGCGATGCGAGAGTTTTTGGGCGCCGATTCTTGAGCTGTTCTTCCCAAGTAAGGGACGTGAGGAGAGTACAATTTTTGAGTTCATCGTCCCGTTTCTTCCTGTGGAGGAATTGTTCGTGGCGTACCCAAGTCTGTTGTGACACTTTCTCTTCGTGTAGTGTGTCATGACGCCAGTCTGTCAGCAACTTATCTCTGACTTTGGGGTTGCTGGAAGTTTCATGGATCAGCTTTTGGACCGCCTCGTCAACATCTTGGGCTTTGGTGAGGTGGTTGGCAGCGTAAATTTGCATGAGTTCCGTGTCGTGATGATAACGGAGTTTTGCTTCCTCCAATCTTCTCGTGGTACACGGTGCAATCCTCGCCTCAGGATCATCTTAGGTCTGTATTTAAGGGGATGAAGTAAGGGAGTTTGTCTGCCAGTTTGAATATAATTCCGCTTTTTGTTTATTTTTTAGGAAGTTCCAGAAATGTTTTTTCCTGGAATTCAAACGGCTTGACCACTGCAGGGCCATCTCACTCTTTGCACTCTGACATTGGTCGAGTAGTGCGTCATCTTCCTTCAAATTTGAGTTGGAAGTAGTGAGGGTTTCTACTTTGGCCGTAATGGTTGCAGTGGTGGCTAAGAGTTCCGAAACTAACTGTGTGGTACTCTCGGTGGATTTAGCGTGAGTTCCTTGGGATGCCTTTATCTCTGAGAGTTCCTCTCTAACTGTCTGGAGCGATTCTATAATTTTCTGTTGCGTTTCAAGGATTATAGGAGATAACGCAGCAGCTCTACGACGTCTGACTGGTGGGTGTCTTGACGGGCACATTGTACCAAGTGCTGCCGTCTGAGGTAGTAACGACATCTTCACGGGGGTCTGTGGTCGTTAGGGAATAAGGGAGGGTGGCTGGTCCGGTCCTTAGATTGCGAGGCGTGATCTCCAGTCTCCTGGGCGGTGAAATATAGGTGTGACTCAGTTGGGAACTGTGTGTACCGGACTATATTAACCGGTCGCCGTGGAGGTCCGATATAGGGTTGAATTACAGTTAAGTAATTGTACTGGACTGCGATCACTGTTCACAAATCGACGGACAAGTGAAACTCAAGTTTGTAAAATTTCGTGAGAATATATTTCAAGGCGTCTTAGGGCGGCCTTTTTTCAACTAAATAATACAAACTGATGAAAGAACTGATCCTGGTTCGTGTGTAGAGTACATAACACGTGCTGATGCGCTGTGATTACCGTCGTTATGGTAACGCGTCACTAAACGTTATACAATGTTAAACGTTCACCAGGATTGGCGATGCGAGAGTTTTTGGGCGCCGATTCTTGAGCTGTTCTTCCCAAGTAAGGGACGTGAGGAGAGTAGGTTTGAGTTCATCGTCCCGTTTCTTCCTGTGGAGGAAGTCTTCGAATGCCCTAAGAGTGTTCATCGTCCTGTTTCTTCCCAAATGGAGGAATTGTTCTCTTCGTTGTAGTGTGTCATGACGCCAGTCTGTCAGCAACTTATCTCTGACTTTGGGGTTGCTGGAAGTTTCGGATCAGCTTTTGACCGCCTCGTCAACATCTTGGGCTTTGGTGAGGTGGTTGGCAGCGTAAATTTGCATGAGTTCCGTGTCGTGATGATAACGGAGTTTTGCTTCCTCCAATCTTCTCGTGGTACACGGTGCAATCTCGCCAGGGATCATCTTAGGTCTGTATTTAAGGGGGATGAAGTAAGGGAGTTTGTCTGCCAGTTTGAATATAATTCCGCTTTTTGTTTATTTTTTAGAAGTTCCAGAAATGTTTTTTCCTGGAATTAAACGGCTTGACCACTGTGAGATATCTCACTCTTTTGCACTCTGACATTGGTCGAGTAGTGCGTCATCTTCCTTCAAATTTGAGTTTTAGGTAGTGAGGGTTTCTACTTTGGCCGTAATGGTTGCAGTGGTGGCTTTAGCGTGAGTTCCGGGAACTAACTCTGTGGTCCTCGGTGGATTTAGAGAGTTCCTTTGGGATGCCTTTTATCTCTGAGAGTTCCTCTCAAGGAACTGTCTGGAGCGATTCTATAATTTTCTGTTGCGTTTCAAGGATTATAGGGAGATAACGTAGCAGCCTCTACGACGTCTGACTGGGTGGGTGTCTTGACGGGCACATTGTACCAAGTGTCCGTCTGACGTGCAAAGAGGTAGTAACGACATCTTCACGGGGGTCTGTGGTCGTTAGGGAATAAAAATTTGGCTGGTCCGGTCCTTAGATTGCGAGGCGTGATCTCAGTCTCCTGGGCGGTGAAATATAGGTGTGACTCAGTTGGAACTGTGTGTACCGGACTATATTAACCGGTCGCCGTGGAGGTCCGATATAGGGTTGAATTACAGTTAAGTAATTGTACTGGACTGCGATCACTGTTCACAAATCGACGGACAAGTGAAACTCAAGTTTGTAAAATTTCGTGAGAATATATTTCAAGCTGGTCCAAAAGCTGGTCCAAAAGCTGATCCATGAAACTTCCAGCAACCCCAAAGTCAGAGATAAGTTGCTGACAGACTGGCGTCATGACACACTACACGAAGAGAAAGTGTCACAACAGACTTGGGTACGCAACGAACAATTCCTCCACAGGAAGAAACGGGACGATGAACTCAAAATTGTACTCTCCTCACGTCCCTTACTTGGGAAGAACAGCTCAAGAATCGGCGCCCAAAAACTCTCGCATCGCCAATCCTGGTGAACGTTTAACATTGTATAACGT
This sequence comes from Beroe forskalii, assembly GCA_011033025.1. Classification (NCBI taxonomy): domain Eukaryota; kingdom Metazoa; phylum Ctenophora; class Nuda; order Beroida; family Beroidae; genus Beroe; species Beroe forskalii. Next base: position 514,400 of record WFMF01000014.1, read on the forward strand.
TTAGTGACGCGTTACCATAGCAACGACGGTAATCACAGCGCATCAGCACGTGTTATGTACTCTACACACGAACCAGGATCAGTTCTTTCATCAGTTTGTATTATTTAGTTGAAAAAGGCCGCCCTAAGACGCCTTGAAATATATTCTCACGAAATTTTACAAACTTGAGTTTCACTTGTCCGTCGATTTGTGAACAGTGATCGCAGTCCAGTACAATTACTTAACTGTAATTCAACCCTATATCGGACCTCCACGGCGACCGGTTAATATAGTCCGGTACACACAGTTCCCAACTGAGTCACACCTATATTTCACCGCCCAGGAGACTGGAGATCACGCCTCGCAATCTAAGGACCGGACCAGCCACCCTCCCTTATTCCCTAACGACCACAGACCCCCGTGAAGATGTCGTTACTACCTCCCTACACGTCAGACGGCAGCACTTCGTACAATGTGCCCGTCAAGACACCCACCCAGTCAGACGTCGTAGAGCTGCTGCGTTATCTCCCTATAATCCTTGAAACGCAGCAGAAAATTATAGAATCGCTCCAGACAGTTAGAGAGGAACTCTCAGAGATAAAGGCATCCCAAGGAACTCACGCTAAATCCACCGAGAGTACCACACAGTTAGTTTCGGAACTCTTAGCCACCACTGCAACCATTACGGCCAAAGTAGAAACCCTCACTACTTCCAACTCAAATTTGAAGGAAGATGACGCACTACTCGACCAATGTCAGAGTGCAAAGAGTGAGATGGCCCTGCAGTGGTCAAGCCGTTTGAATTCCAGGAAAAAACATTTCTGGAACTTCCTAAAAAATAAACAAAAAGCGGAATTATATTCAAACTGGCAGACAAACTCCCCTTACTTCATCCCCCTTAAATACAGACCTAAGATGATCCCTGGCGAGATTGCACCGTGTACCACGAGAAGATTGGAGGAAGCAAAACTCCGTTATCATCACGACACGGAACTCATGCAAATTTACGCTGCCAACCACCTCACCAAAGCCCAAGATGTTGACGAGGCGGTCCAAAAGCTGATCCATGAAACTTCCAGCAACCCCAAAGTCAGAGATAAGTTGCTGACAGACTGGCGTCATGACACACTACACGAAGAGAAAGTGTCACAACAGACTTGGGTACGCAACGAACAATTCCTCCACAGGAAGAAACGGGACGATGAACTCAAAAATTGTACTCTCCTCACGTCCCTTACTTGGGAAGAACAGCTCAAGAATCGGCGCCCAAAAACTCTCGCATCGCCAATCCTGGTGAACGTTTAACATTGTATAACGTTTAGTGACGCGTTACCATAGCAACGACGGTAATCACAGCGCATCAGCACGTGTTATGTACTCTACACACGAACCAGGATCAGTTCTTTCATCAGTTTGTATTATTTAGTTGAAAAAGGCCGCCCTAAGACGCCTTGAAATATATTCTCACGAAATTTTACAAACTTGAGTTTCACTTGTCCGTCGATTTGTGAACAGTGATCGCAGTCCAGTACAATTACTTAACTGTAATTCAACCCTATATCGGACCTCCACGGCGACCGGTTAATATAGTCCGGTACACACAGTTCCCAACTGAGTCACACCTATATATATATATATATATATATATATATCTGTCTGTCCGGTTTATAATTTCTGTCTGTCCGGTGGCTTATATATAGCCACAGAATTTTCTGACACCACTCAGTACCCAATCAAGCATGCGATGATCGGAATGTTCATACCAGAGTACCAGTGACGTTTGACACCACTAGACGTTAGACATCACATAGAGGAGTAGGCACACCCGAATAAAATATGACGTCATCACTGATAAGAACTACATGGTACTGTACGAATTGCTGAAGGGGAAAAATGGTGAACGGTGGCCGGAGGCCACGGGTTTTGCTAGTATTATGAATTCAACTACCTACTTACTCTAGAAAATATTTAAATACTATATTTAAAACAGTATTTATTAAATTTAAATATAAGTTTTACGCATGAATATTTAAATTTAATATTAGGCATAGTTTCAATGGTGTGAACAGTGAACGTGCAGTGTGCATTATATTAATATACTGGACATGGACGCGCACCGACGCACCATCGCACATGAAACGCAAGTCACCTAATAATAAGTGTGCATGTGACGACGTGTGTGTCCATGACAGTATTTTTATTTTGATTGAAGTACAGTTCGACCACCCGGAACCTGTCATACGTCGCCGGCTGGCCTTAGGTTCTCGTGCTTCGACCCGCGAACATACAAGCAGCCTAGCCCGGCGGCGTTTGTCGGGTAAGGCTGCCTGAGGAATAGGTTTTCACCCTATGCCCCTTTTGATCGGTTGTGCGCGTCGGCTGGTTTGCGATTGCTGCACTCCCTGCGCGTGGGGTGGGTGCTGGGCCGGGCGTGCGTGCGGTCCTGGTCGCCGGCGCGCGCGGCTTGTGTCGTGCCCGTTGGGCAGGGGCATGTAGGACGCTCACCGTCCACGCCGCTCCCGGCGGGTGCGGTACTGGCTGCGCGTGTCGGTGGGCTTGGCCGGTGTGGCCCTTGCTTTTGTGCGCGCAGTGAGGCGGTTGGCTGACGCGCGCGGCTGGGCTGATGGTATGGGTGGCACTTAAAATTAGACAGTACAATACGTAATACGGCTAATTAATAATTGCAATCGTGCTACCCTAGATTACCTTAAGCTGTTATCGAGTTGACATGCAAGAAGCACCAACAAAATAAATTTCTTCTCCTAATTAATAATAATACATGAACGATATCATTTTAAAGAAGATTAAATTTGTGAGCATCGAACATTGAAAATGAAAACATGAAGTAGTGTACTGTTTAAAGCATTTTTGGGTTATTTTAAGGGTCACGGCGAGGAATTTTTATGTTACTCATTTTCATTGTATTGTAAATTGATGATGAAAAATAAATTTCTTTTCCTTAAAAAAATTTCTTTTCCTTGTAGACGGTGGACCTATGTACAGAGAACCATAGCAGACATAGGACAACTCTTCAAGCCATTGGAGGAAGTCATTGCAAATGAATTCATCCCTTCGGTTGTGGCTAAAAAATGGGTGGACTTAACTCCGCGGCGGACCCGCTGCGGACCCGGTGGACCCGCTGCGGGTCCGCCGCGGACTCCACTAAAGTCCACCATAAAATTTTTTTGGTGGACTTTGGTGGACCCGCAGCGGACTTTTTAAAACTCCGCCGCGGAGTGGTGGATCCGCTGCGGGTCCGCTCGGGCTCCGCCGCGCACTGGTGGACAGTCCGCCAGAAAAGTCCAACAAAAAAGTCCACCAGGGAAAAAAGTCCGCCGCGGATTGGAGTCCAACGCGGAGTTTTTGTCCACAGGTGGACTCCGCAGGTGGACTCCACCAGCGGACTTTGGTCCACCTGCGGAGTCCACAAGTGGAGTCCACCTGCGGAGTCCACAGGTGGAGTCCACCGGCGGAGTCCAACGGCGGAGTCCAACTCCATCGGCGGTGGACTCTTGTCAGACGTTGTCTGACCATTATTTCAGTGAAATAAGGTCCGCCTTTTGCGGACGCGCGCGCTTCGCGCGCGCGCCTGCCGAAGGCGAAGGGGTCAGACAACGTCTGACAAGTGGACTCCGCTGGCGGAGTCCACCCGCGGAACTCACTGGCGCATGAGCCAGTATGTATGTTAATGTATGTTTTGGAAATAATGAGGTACTGATGAGGTTGTATGTATGTAGGTTTGCAAAATGATGAGCTCATCACTACGGTGGCCGAGGAGGCTCACTTTTTTTTACATAAAAAATTTTACATAAAAAATTTTTTTTATACAAAATTTTTTGATCCTCCTTGTCCAACACTGTGGCCGAGGAGGATCAAAAAAATTTTATATAAAATTTTTTTAGCCTTTTCGTCCACTGTGGTGGCCGAGAAGGATCACTTTTTTCACATTAAAATTTTTTGATCCTCTTTTGTTCTAGCTTCCATAGATCCAATTTCGGCATAATGGCCATCCATTGGTCACGCCGTGTGCGCCTGCTGTGGCCGCGCGGTAGACGTCCGATCTGGCGCGCGCGGCGCGGTGGCGCGCAGATGAAATTCTAATGAATTATTTGAGTCGATTTTTTCTTGTATTTTGGCCTTGAGAAGTTATTGTTCAAATGAATTCTATTTTTTAAAAAAAAGGCCGCGGATTTATTTTTCCTATGAACCATGGGCACTTATTTTGCAATAAATGTTTCTGTTGAATCAATGATCATGTCAGTATTGAATCAAAATATTCTATAAGCACTTTAATTATTTATTTTTATGAATAGAGGTACTCTGCAATGGAAATAGCTTCATGAATATTTTGGCTAATTGAGCTATCCATGTGAATGCTTTTGATGTTATAAATCAAATTATTTCATGCTATTTATTGATTCATGAATTATAAATTATGTTTTATAAAAGAACTGGGGCTTTATTTGTGGAAAATGTAAACTGTTTCTATGCTTGTAGATTGATGTTTTAAAGAAATTCTTTATTATATGGATTTTTCTCTACTAAATTGGTAACTACTGCTTCTCCAACATAGCCCTTTAACCATAAAAGTCATGCCACAATAGTGCAATGTCCCAGAAAATATATAGACCATTTTAAGACTGTTTTCATTTTAGAGATTATTGCATCCACTCCATCCACATGACATAGTGAAACTAGGTTTGTTGCATATAACAACAATTAGGTAAAGAATAAATCCTTTAAAACACATCGATCTGCAAGACTTTTCTCCAACTTTGGACTTGAACTTTGACACGATTTCTTGAGAAATACCATGTAAGAACAGCCAAATCCAAATGAGTCACACCTAGATGATTGGTGTGCAGGCATCTTCAGTCCAATACCTACCTCAGCTTTCGGGGTGTTTAAATTGCGAGAGCATTTTATGAGGTAGGCCCCCCAGCAGTCACCCCCTGGTACCAGGGTAAAGCACCGTCAAGTGCAGTGACCACCTGCCTGATTGAAATTGATTAGAGGTCTTTAACACAAACATATTCTAGATTCTGAACACGAATGATACAACCAGTTAGAAGTGAACCATAGCTTTAATCATCTGGAAATACGTTAAATGTCAATGATATAGAATATTGGGATAATAAGGATAACAATGATAAAAACATCATATATTCATAATATCACAATCTCCCCACGAAATAATTGCAATAATGGATTCTCATTTCAATATGAATGAATAGATATAAAAATCAATTTCACTGAAATCCCCAATTCAAGTTCTAACTTAAAAACAATCTGAAATAGAAACTTTAGAATCTCCCCATGAATAAATCAAGTCAATAAATTAAAAATTTTCAACATATCTTTCAACTGGACGGCTGACACGTCCATAACGTGAAACATAATGGGGCTCTCCATTATCCATATCAGCTTTACTACCATGTTTCATATCAACTTCCTGATGCACATCCTTCATTTCTTTAACAACATTTTCTCCTGGCTGGATTTGTTTCCTTTCAATTGCTAACACAGGTGTTTTACTGATCAAGGTTGGTTGTGGGGTAGCAATTTGTTGAATAACAGGGGTCTGACCACAATCGAGCAACATAGGATCACTTGAGGTTTGGTGCACATCCTCAGGAGTTGTAAGGTTGCTTGAACCACTTGGTGCAAGGTCCCGAAGTGAAACAGATTTCTCTGTCCCATTCTGTAGTCTTATTCTTCCATAATTGGGGTTTGCCTCAATCAGTTCCACCTCTTCAACTAATGGGTCATATTTTGACCTGCGTAGATGCTTGCGGAGGAGAATTGGACCAGGAGTTGTGAGCCAACTTGGAAGGGTGGTACCATTGCAAGTCTTGCGGTTAAAACTGAAGAATCGTTCATGAGGGGTACAATTAGTTGCAGTGCACAGCAGAGAACGTATTGAGTGTAAAGCATCAGGCAGGAATTGCTCCCAATGCCCATCAGGCAATGCTCTCTCCTCCAGTTGTAGCTTAACTGCCTTCCAAATCACACCATTATACCTTTCAATTTGTCCATTACCACGGGGATTGTAAGCACTGGAATAGCTTGTGGATACCTGGTGTGAAGCAAAGAATTCCTTTAGGTCCTTGCAGAAGAAACTTGGCCCCCGGTCACTATGAACATTTTGAGGTGTTCTGAACAAAGCAAACAATTGTAAGAAACAAGATTTCACAGTTGTCCATTTCATATCTGGACATGCAAAGGAAAATGGGAAGCGAGAGTATTCATCCACAATATTCAAAAGGTATTTGTTAGAAGAACAAATTGAGTCAGGCAGGGGACCCTTATAATCAACACTGAGACGTTCATAAGCAGCAGTTGCTTTTATCAGATGCCTATCCTTTTGGTCTTTGAAAAAGCGAGGTTTTACCTTACAACATGCCTGACATTGATTCACTACTGCCTTTACATCATCAACTGAGTAAAGCAAATTTTTAGATCTTACATAATGTACAAGACGTGTTATCCCAGGGTGAGCCAATGCTGAGTGCAAACTTCTCAGTTTCTGTAGGTCATTAGAGTGCACTGACGCAGCCCGGGACATGGTATCAGCTGCAACATTCGTGATACCAGGCTTGTGGATGATATCGAAATCATAGCATGATAATTCGATTCGCCAGCGATTCATTTTGTCATTTTTGATTTTGGTTAGTTTGATATTCTTCCTATTGAAGATGTAGCTCACTGCTTCCTGATCAGTATAAAGCTTGAAGTGCCTCCCATACAAATAGTGGCTCCACTTCCTCGGAGCTTCTACAACAGAGCAAGCTTCCTTCTCCACAGAAGGCTGGGAGAGTTCATTCTTTCTCAGTGACCTGCTGAAAAATGCCACTGGACGCCCTTCCTGGCTGAGTATTGCAGCTATTGCAAACCCTGAGGCATCAGTTTCCACTGTGAAGGGTAACTGCTCATTGACAGGTTGCAGGGTTACCTTTCCAAGTTCCCTCTTTAGCTCTTCAAGGGAAAACTGGGCTTCTTGAGAAATTGGAAATGTTTTTGTGTCCAATAATGGTCTGATTTTATCAGAATAGTTGGGGATCCAACAGGAATAGTAAGCAAATAATCCAATGACCCTTTTTAGACTCTTGGGGTCATCAGGTTCTGGAAGGTCCATTAGTGGTTTCATTCTGGCAGGGTCTGGTTGCAAAGAGTTGTGAGAAATACGATAACCCAAGATATCAATGCTCTCTTGACAGATGACACTCTTGTCCTCATTGAATGTGAAGTTGTTCTCATTTGCAACCTCCAGGAACCTTTTAAAATTCCTGTCATGATCCTCCTTCGTCAGTCCAGCTATTGTGATGTTGTCAATGTAAGCAAAGGTTGCTTTTAAATCATTCTCACGGATACAATTGTCAATCTCTCTCTGGAAGATTGGTGGTCCATTTGTCACTCCAAATGGTACCCTTGTAAATTCATACAAATTTCCTTGAGCTTCAAATGCAGTGAAAATCTGTTCTGACTCATGAAGTGGCAACTGGTGATATGCACTAGTAAGGTCCAGATGGCTATAATACTTGTATTGAGATATAGCTGTCACCTGGTCATGCATGGTTGGTAGTGGATATGCATTCTGCTGAGTGTACTTGTTTATTGTCTGGGAATAATCCACACACATACGCTTCTTGCCAGTATTTTCATCTTTGTCGATTATATGAAGCTGAGCTCTCCATGGCGATGAGCTTGGGACAATGACTCCCTCTTCCAGAAGTCGGCTTATTTCCCTTGATATGAATTTGTTATCATCATGAGAGTACTTGCGGCTTGGACATCTGACTGGTTTACAGGTACTGTCCAAATGCTCAAACAACTTCTGTGGCTCTCTTTTCACTGTTGCAAGCCCACAGTGTGCTGCTGATCCTTTTATGATAAGGTCATCATTATAACCTCCCATCTCGAATTGGACTGTCTTGTGTTGCTTCATCAAGTCAATCCCCAGAATCATGTCTGAACATAAGGTATTCAATACCTTAAACTCCACATCATCATACTGGTAACCAGCCAATTCGAAACTTATTTTACAGTTTCCTTTTACATCAACCTCTTTCTCACCAGCTGCCAGCGCAACTGGTCTATCTTGACTTGGCCAGATCTTCATATGATTTTTCTACAAAGCTCTCACTGATAAAGCTGTCACTGCTGCCTGTATCCACAAGACAGCTTGCCTTGAACTTTCCATTGACTAGTACCCCCATTACAGTTGGTGATAGTGAGTTTGGGGCACTAGCCAGCATTGAGTTAAACAATAATTTTGAGTTAAACAATAATTTTTATTTACTCCATAATATCACAATAAAAAAATACATCACATAAAAATAAATGAATAACTTTCATTTTCCATTGACTAGAGTGTATTCAATGAATTCATGTGAGGTTGCAATGATTATGATGCTCTCGTTCTAAGTTTTTGCGTTGTCAATTGGTGAGTATCAAGAGTCGAACTGTGAAGCACTTCAAAAACAGAAAATATCATTACCTGTACTATCGGTGGAACAGGAGAATATCCATTTTATCCAAGTACAAATGTAACTTCAAATCTGAAAATACTGAGTTATAGGTCATGATTAACTATCTGGACGAATCTTAAGCCAAATTATTTGCGTTGGTGTAAGATAATCTTTCCAAAAGTCGACAAATAACTCCCAAACAAAATTCCTTCATTAATATATCTCAATATCAATCTGGAGAGCTACTTGTCAACGAAAGTGTGTGAGTGTGTAAAAAAGTGGGTACGTATGTGTGTAAAAAGTTATAAGTGTTAAAAAGGAGTGTAAAAAGAATAAAAAACAAGCTAAAAATGTGTACATGTGTGAAAAAGTATGTACGTGCGTAAAAAAGTGTGCAAAGGGGGATGTCAGTGTCTGTGTCTGTTTTAACTTTTTTAACTTATTTTTGGGACAAAACAGACCTGTCCGTTATGTAGTAGATAAAATTTATAAATCCCATCCAATGTCTTATCTATAAAGGTGTATGGGTATACTACAAACCTGTCCGTTATGGGCCACGCAAGACTCCGGAATCCTGTGTATCTCAGTTTAGGTATTGGAGCATTGAAGCATTGATAGACAAAAATTTGGACCCCTTTAGGCTTTATGTGAGTGAGAAAACGCACAAAACGGCATGTTCGTCTTGTCCTTTTTGCATCAGAGGCTGGGCAGAGGGAGAAGAATTTGGTAGTGTTTGGACTGACTGAATCAACAGATGAAGACGTAAAGGGCTGGGTCAATGAAATGCTGGATGCTATGGGCGAAAAGCCATCATTTGAAGCATAAACAAGAATTGCGCCCGTTACCCATTTGCGGGCGCTTAATTTCCCTCCCCCGAGCTTGAAGAAAATATTAATAGAAACGCGCAATTCTAAATGCATGTGGGACATGGGCAGCTTCGATCCACGTTGATGAGCTTTTTAACAACGCAATTGAATTACTTCACGAAGTTATTTATTTCATAAACTCCGTAGTTTGCCATGGTTTTCACGCAAGCAACTATTACTATTGCATTGATGATTCAATATTTCATGTCGACGGACGTTGCCTGTCTATTTCTTCTGACTGGATGGCTATCAAAAGTGACGTCCAAATGTGGAACGTTGCGCCGCGCGCGTGGGTAGGGTAACATCCTACGAATTTCATGATATACAATTTCATGATACAGTAATTTGTTTTTCCACCATAAATTGTTCAAAATTGCTAGAATTTCAAACATTGGTAAAGTGTTGACTCGGCGCTTAAATTTTCGCTAAAATTTGATAGGCTAACTAAAGCTTAACTTGAGCGCGCCACGCATGATGTTGAGCCGCAGCGCCGCGCACAAAACTGGTCGATATATACATTCATCTTGATCTTGCGGAGTGAATTGCGCGCAACTGCGCGCGCAATAAAGGTTGCTACGCGACTCCACCTGATAGTACCATTGTTGACGAAATCTCCTCAAATATGTGGACATCTCCCTCAAATTTGTGGACATCTCCCTCAAATTTTGTGGACATATCTCCTCGGACTTTCCGGGGCACTTTCCAGAAATTACAGTAGTTGTATTGCAAATCTGGACCTGATATGCACATATCCTATTTCTCACCTTCCCAAACACGATCTCTGCTAACCCTCTCATTTGCCTTTTTGTATTCACAAAAAGGCCAATGGGGAGGGAAAAAATTGGGAGAGTGAGGGAGGGTGCATCGAGACCCATGCTCGTGAAGCTTAAAAGCACTGGGACAGTGGCTGCTGGTATGAGGAGGAAGATAGATTTGCTGAAGAAGACAGAGTTGTTCAAGTAATTGTTTATCTGCCTGTTAATCGCTGGGGTAATGGCCGGTTTTGGGATCAATGGACGTGCGAGGGGGTTTTGGATAAAGGAGTAAAGAGCAACAGGGAAGTTCCTACTACAAATCCGTAAAGGGGAAGTTAGGTAAGTTTTCTTACTTACTACGTAACAGAATGTAACATTTTGTTTAGTGCAGATGTGGGCACAAGGCTCCAGTCACATTTGGTTATGGAAATAATATAAAACTTATACTTTCGTAGGTTTACGGATTCATAGGCCTTGGTTAGTTATGCTCAGTTAAGAGCAGGGAAAGGGTATCGAGCCAAGTTTTCTAGCATTGAATAACAGTTGCCACCCAGACCATGAATTTGCCCTCTGCCCAATTTGAATCAAGATAAGAGTGAGATAAGCAACGACACTTTAAATGGCTGGAAAATAAATAACTGAATAAATAAATACTTCAACAAGCCTATAAAAACTATATCATATCTTAATCCAAGAGAACATGACGTTTTGATAAATGAACTTTGGTTTTAATAGGAAACACTGTAACGTTCTAAAGTTCATAGATATACTAGATAATTAGATAGTCTCAAAGATGGAAGATTCTAGGTTCCTAATCTTGGGTCTTCAAGGGAGGATTAAATGCCCAAAAGTGGTGATGGAAGTAGTGAGGAAAGCTGAGTAGCGCCTATAGCTTTGAGACTGAGTTTGAGGATAGTGTGAGGAAAAGCTAAGGTGGTCTGGTTTCGGTTGATGGGAACATGAGTTGCGTAGGATCAGAAAGTAGAAAATAGGTTCAGCAACCACCTATATGACCAGGATGGCCAGCCCAGTGTGTCAGTGACTCCTTAGAGAACACAGGTAGCCACGACTGAGTTCGTCTCTCGGCCTCAGGAGTATCAGCGTCGTGCGCGGCTCTGATAGTGACGTCACGCCGCCTCTCACGGTCTCTCCCTTTGCGGGGCTGTCCTCGCGGTGTCAAGTTACGGAGAGCTCCTCAGCTGCTGTAATTAGGCTGCGAGAGATTCGGTTACCCCCGGAGGGGGAGGGCATAACACTGCCCTGGTCGGACTTTGATGCAGAGGAGGGAGCACAAGGACTGTATGGTGGAACTTCGAAGACACTGTGCTGAGCAACCTGACAGAGCTCACGTAATAGAGCGTTTACATTCGTATTTTTGCGTGTGAGTGTGATTGTATTGATTGAATATGGAGATTAATAAAACAATTCTTTTACTTAACAACAATTCTTTTACTTAAATAAGGGAGGGGGTTGTTGATACTGTGGACAAGGACAGAAGGGGACATTGAGGATAGGAGATATGCGTAATTGGGCATGTCTAATTTTTGACAAAGGGGGGACAGTCATCAATTTCTACCTTTGTGTGGACTGTGGAGTTGCAGTTATAACTGTATTTTATCTATATCATTATCTTATATGTTGATATTACATTTTGGTAATTGCTAGCCCCCAGTTGTGAGTACACAGGGCTGTATAGTCATCACAATCATTTGGAATCTACAGACTGTTTTAGCTGAGTTTCACTTTCAGCCATCCTTTTATCTTTTCATTGGTGTGCTGTGTCCTATGAAAGGACCTTTTTATTATACCTTAGGAGGTCTATTTATATGGGTCGAAATTGCGGTGTTTGAAATTTTGGTAGGTTGAAAATATAGGGATTTTTTCAAAATCCCCAAATTTCACCCACCAAATAAAATTGGGTGATTTTTCTAACTTTTTGCTGACAAATGAAAGATTTTTGGGGAAAACAATGGAAAAATAGATTAATTCTAATATTACAAATCGAATTCTTGATCGTCTTCCTGAGCCTCTGCTTCATTAATTACTGTTCTAAATTTTGAATTTCAATTGTTTTTTAACCATTTGACTTTGACTAAATTATTTGTAACTATCTGAAAACTCATCTCTGAAACGAAATTGTACTGTTTTAGTACAGATAGTTCAAGAAATTTCGAAAGCGGGTTGAATTAAATCGGGGAGTAAAATTGTGGCGGGCAAAATTTTGGTAGGTTGAAAATATGGGGATTTTTTCGCAAAATCCCCAAATTACACCCTTTATAAATAGACCTCCTAAGGTATACGGTAAATACACACTTGGGTGTGTAATTACCACATTAATTCCACGAGCTTGCGAGTGGAATTCATGCAATAGATGCACGAGCTTGCTAGTGCATTTATTGGAGTAATTGCACGAGCTTGCGAGTGCAATTACGATGGTAATTTACACACCCAAGTGTGTATTTACTGTATTATTACCCTGCCATCTACGCAACAATCAAAGTAGACGGTTTGAAACTTCGAACTCAGTGTTGTATGAATAATGGCTACACTATATCATAATTGAAACAAGCGAGAATTTTGGACAAATTTGCCAGTGATTTGTAAAAGTCAGAATCACATCATCATCGTATCGGGGTCGATTCAGCGAATAAGTTCAAAAGTTCAAATGATAGAACCAGCGCCCAGCATTGATACATACTGTTAGTGTATGGCGTAGTGTATGTATATGTACTTTACAAAAAATTTGTTTTGATCTTTCATTGCCATGCCATAAAAAATGAACCATGAAAGTTAAGTACTCAATCGAAAACAAAACAATTCACACCACAAACATTAATAACAACTGACTCGAGAGAGCTACAATCTTATGCGGATCTCATGTAGTATCTGCCCTTAAAGAAAAACATGATCACATGTGAATGTAGTCAACTAAATCTTTAGAGTGCATCAAAATGTATGTATTTACTCCTCAGTTGAACAATAAGTTTTGTGCCATAATCATTATCTTCATCCCAATCTAAAATAAGTAACAAACACTGAGAGATAGAAATGACGGCGCACAGAAATAATGCAATTGAAAGTGATAAAACGGAGCAATACAACCTATATATGGCACCACAAGTCTGCGTCATTATAAGACTAGATAAATAAACATTGAAACACGGATGGAGTTATCAAGCCCGTCTGGGTGGCGCCATTTAGGTGTATACAATAGTGTTCCTTCTATCTATTTTATCTTTATCTTGTGTTGCCCTATAATATCGTTTAGATATATCGTATTCTATACATTGTGCTCACATTTACTTTATCTTGTGCTACCGAATGTGCCATGAAGTCTGAAGAATATAACATATATCATACCGAACATTTTGTGCTCCTTATCGCTATTTTATCTTGTTTTACAGTATATATACGGTTAAGAATAGATTATATCGAGTCGTTTCTAATATGAAAAGTGCGATAACAGATATCATGGGAGCTTATAATTCTCCAATTTACATCCGCACAGAGATAGCAAATAGGTTAGAATCGTGCGAATTAGGGTTTGCAACCGATATTATCGCCGATAAATTATCGCCGATAAAACGTGAAAAATAATTATCGGTTATCGGCGATAAAATCAGACCGATAATACCGATAATTTAATAAGCAAAATTTACCATATTTCCACTAAAGACACCACCTAAGACACCACTCAAGCACTTAACCCTAACATCACATTAACTGACTTCACTTTTCCCTGGCACCACTTTAAACTATGGCACCAACCACTTAACCCTGACACCAATCAACTCTGACACGATTTTACCTAGAAACCACTAAGCCCTAACAGAAGTTTCCCTGACACCACTAGTTTACCCTGACACCACATTACCCTAAAAACCACTTTGCCCTGACACCACTTTATCCGAAAACCACTTTATTATGGTACCACTTAACCCTGGTCCCTGACACCCCTCAACCATGACAACACTACACCCTGAAACCACCGAGCCCTGATAGCAGTTTTCCCTGTCGCCAATTTTTCCTGACACCCATTAACCCTGACACCACTATATCTCTACACCACTTAACCCTGACAGCAGTCTACCATACCATCACTTCACCTGCAACCAGTTTTCTCTTGCAATGCTTAATACCATGACAAGAGTATACGCTCACACCACGTGAGTACTTTACCATGAAAACATTTTACTCTGACACAACTTTACACTGAAACCGCTTCACAGTTACTCTGACACCACCTATCTACCTATCTAAACCCCGACAACTCATTACCTCGACACCACATTACACATACACCATTTTACCCTGACTTCACTAGACCCTGGTATGACCATATCCTGACACAATTTTGCCCTAACACTACTTTACATCGACACCACTTTACACTGACACCGATTTGCCCTGACAACACTTCACTGGGTAAAGTGGTTTCAGGGTAAATATAATACCAACACGTAACTTGGTAGTTTAGACGCACACATCACTATTACTGATCAATTCAACGAATAATGTGTAGTTGATAAAGGCCAATTCTAAACCTATCACATCGAGAAAAGAGATTAAAATTTTATCGGCGATAATTATCGGTATCGGCGATAATTATGAAAAATTATCGATTATCGCCGATAAAAAATTTTGGACCGATAATGCAAACCCTAGTGCGAATGGCCGTTTCAAAAAATTGGTAGTAATTCAACAGTAGTAATTCAACAGCTGGGAATAGTAATTCAACACTTGAAAAGTAATTCAACAGTTGAGGTTTAGTAATTACACACTTGACAGTAATTCAACTGCTGGTACGGTGATATTACGTTTATATTGCCAAAATTGAAAAGTAATTCACTGCAGGGTAATATATATATTACCCTGCAGTGTAATTACTTTTCGAATTTTGAGCAATATTAATCATGTAATACCACCGTACCCAGCAGTTGAATTACTGTCAAGTGTGTAATTACTATACCTCAACTGTTGAATTACTATTCAAGTGTTGAATTACTATTCCCAACTGTTGAATTACTACTGTTGAATTACTACAAATTTTCTGAAACAGCCATATTCGCATTCGATTCTATTTACTTTCCTGGGAGGATGTAAATAGGTGCATAATAAGTTCCCATGATATCTGTTATCGCACTTTGATATAAAACGATTCGATATAATTTATTCTTAACCGTATATATACAGCTGTAAAACAGGATAAAATAGCGATAAGGAGCACAATATGTATGGTACGTGTATGTTATATTCTCAATGGTACATTCGGTAGCACAAGATAAAGTAAATTAGGAGCACAATGTATAAAATACGATGTATCTAAAAGATATTATAGGGCAACACAAGATTAAAGATAAAATAGATAAATGGAACACTATCGTATATACCTAAATGGCGCCACCCAGACGCGCTTGATAACTCCATCCTTGTCTCAATGTTTATTTATCTAGTGTTAGAGATATAACGCAGACTTGTGGCGCCGTATGTATGGTGTATTGCTCCGTTTTATCAATTTCATTTTCATTATTTCTGTGCGCCGTCATTTCTATCAGTCAGTGTTCGTTTCTTAATTTAGATCGGGATGAAGATAATGATTATGGCGCAAAACTGATTGTTCAATTGAGGAGTGAATACATACATTTTGATACATTCTAAAGATTTAGCTGACTATATTCACATACGAGATCCGCAACTAGAGTCAGTTGTTAATGGTTGTGATGTGAATTGTTTTGTTTTCGATTGAGTACGTAACTTTAATGATTCATGTTTTTATGGCAATGAAAGATCATGCCAAAATCTTTGTGAAGTACATAATATACATACACTACGTCTTACACTAACAGTATGCATCAATGCTGGGCGCTGGTTCTATCATTTGGACTTTTGGATACATTCGCTGAATTGACCCCGAAACGATGATGATTTATCACTGGCAAATTTGTCCAAAATCTGCTTTTGAATAGCAGACAAGTGTGCAAGTGTTCAACAAAGTATGAAAGTGCATGAAAAAGTGTGTGTGCAAAATGACATATAGGTACTATTGTCTAATGTTTATTTGATACTGAAAGATTGTGCCACAATCTATTTAATCTGATAAACAAATGTTTACCTAATGCATCTCATGGAATGCAGACATTCACAATCCAAATGAGCTGCACTTGTATAAACATACAAGCTGCACCTTGTATAAAGACTTCGCCAATGAAGCTCTGATAGAAAACACTCTGTCTTGGGCTCCAATCATTCTTCTTTCCTAATATGGGTTGTTTTAATAATAAAATTCCTCAAATGAATGAAAATTGATTCATATTTGCCACTTGGATTTACTGCCAAACCCCAACCTTAATCCAGCTGGACAAAGGTAGCCCCAACCCAGTTAACTCTCACTATAGTGCAAGACTTCCAGTCATTTTAAAAACAAATCTCAAATATTTTATATGAATCTCAAAAAAATTATGTGAATAAAATTTCAGCATGGAAATCAACTAAATTTTCCCGAATAGGTTATTGAACTTGAAGCATAAGAATAGTGTTGACTTTGTCATGTGACCAAAGACTTTGAACTGACCTGGAGCAGAAAAAGACCAACAGACTTGAAATATTCAGTAACAATATTCAGTAACTGAATCAAAATTGTGGGTCACATGACCAAGCAAGCATTATTTAATGTGTCAAGTATATATGTCTGTTCAGGTTTTCATTAATGCAACAGCTATTGACAATGAAATTTTAAAAAATGATCCATTGCTAGATTATAGCCTATTATTTCATTGAGACTGAATGACCAAGAAAATCACCTATTACCAAATATAAAATTATGATGGGATATATCCAATTTGTAAATGGGAATAAAGCCCTGAAGAATATGGTATATAAATTTCTAAACCAATTGATCGAAATGATGTTGCATAAAATTAAATTTCAAATGAACATAATAAAAAATCTATCTTCGGAATATTTTAAAAACTTAAATGTGTCTACAAAAATAAAAATCCTTAACAATAAAAATAAAAACCGTTGCAATTTTGTTCATTTATAAAATCTTTAACAAAAACAAAATCCATCTTATATTTTAAAAACTGAATAAATCAGATAAAAAATCCCGTCTTCCCCGACATAAAAAACGTTTTACAACCGCAAAAAAAACTAAGAAAAAACAACTGGCCATAATTAAAGTGCGCGGCACAACAAAATGACGAAGATTTGCCCTAACCATCACCCTTTTCTGCGTGCGTGTGAGCTGTTGTAGGCCCCGGCCATGCACCACTGTATAGATTGCTGTTTAGGGCGAGATTCTCGTCAGTTAGTCGCGCCGCGCGAAATTTTTTCGTTTATGGCCAGGTTGTTTTAACCAGATTCCGAAATTTACGCGCGCGCGGCACGTATAGTTTTTTGCAACACTTTTGGTTAGGAAAACGTTTTGGGGCGATCAAATTGCAACAGTTTTTATGTCGCGGATGTTTTCAAGATTTTTATCTGATTTATTCAGTTTTTAAAATATCCAAGATGGAGTTTGTTATTTGTAATTGGAGATTTTATGCAATATCATTTCAAATCTTTTTGCGAATTTGAAATTTATTGTTTTCAGTTTTCTCTAATTAATACATTGGGCTGTAGACACAGCTAAATTTTCATATGATTCACCAATGATAACTTTTTTTTCTTGATCATATGTTCATTTGAATCTGACCTTTTTAAACCTTCTTTCGATCAATTGGTTCAGAAATTTAAATACCATATTCTTCAGGAATATTGTTTAGGACTTTAGGTCCCATCATAATTTTATATTTGGTTATAGTTGATTTTCTTGGTCATTCAGTCTCACTGAAATAATAGGCTATAATCTAGCTATGGATCATTGTTTTAAATTTCATTGTCAATACTCAATAGCTGTTGCATTAATGAAAACCTGAACATTTTTATGTTATTAAATTTATGCAATTTTTTTACTTGGGCAACGTTATGCAGCCTGAATTTTTTCAGTTACTAAAATTGCAACCTTATTTTTGTAAATAGTTTCATTTCATACAAATAATTTAAATGGCTATTTTAAAGAGTACACTTTAGTTACATTTATTCAAATTTATTTCAATTGTTTTAAATTTTCATTGTGGGTGACTCTAATTTTTTGTTTTCAATTGACATGATGTCTTCCCTCAGCACATGGAATTTGCCTCTTTATATGGGAAGAAACATTTTTAGAATGATTTTGTAAAAAATTGATTATTATTATTATAATGCTTGCTTGGTCATTTTTTGATTCAGTTACCCACTGAATATTTCAAGTCTGTTGGTCTTTTTCTGCTCCAGGTCAGTTCAAAGTCTTTGGTCACATGACAAAGTCAACAATATTCTATAATCTTTGGTTCATTGAAGGGAGCATTTAGTAAAAAACCAATAAATATGTCACAATTGAAGTTTGCTTGGTCATGTGACCCACAATTTTGATTCAGTTTCATTTGAATGTTACTGAATATTTCTTTTGTTATATTTTTTCTGTCTTCAGGTCAAGTCTTTGGTCACATGACAAAGTCAACACTATTCTTATGCTTCAAGTTCAATAAGTTTGGGAAAATTTAGTTGATTTCCATGCTTAAATTTTATTCACATAATTTTTTTGAGATTCATATAAAATATTTGAGATTTGTTTTTAAAATGACTGGAAGTCTTGCACTATAGTGAGAGTTAACTGGGTTGGGGCTACCTTTGTCCAGCTGGATTGAAGTTGGGGTTTGGCAGTAAATTCAAGTGGCAAATATGAATCAATTTTCATTCATTTGAGGAATTTTATTATTAAAACAACCATACCATATTAGGAAAGAAGAATGATTGGAGCCCAAGACAGAGTGTTTTCTATCAGAGCTTCATTGGCGAAGTCTTTATACAAGGTGCAGCTCGTATGTTTATACAAGTGCAGCTCATTTGGATTGTGAATGTCTGCATTCCATGAGATGCATTAGGTAAACATTTGTTTATCAGATTAAATAGATTGTGGCACAATCTTTCAGTATCAAATAAACATTAGACAATAGTACCTATATGTCATTTTGCACACACACTTTTTCATGCACTTTCACACTTTGTTGAACACTTGCACACTTGTCTGCTATTCAAAAGCAGACAAAACGGATTTTGATTGATTGCAAATCTGCTTACTGCACCACTAAGGGCTTTTCAAATGTATATGAAACAATATATATAATAAAAAGGTCCTTTCATAGGACACAGCACACCAATGAAAAGATAAAAGGATGGCTGAAAGTGAAACTCAGCTAAAACAGTCTGTAGATTCCAAATGATTGTGATGACTATACAGCCCTGTGTACTCACAACTGGGGGCTAGCAATTACCAAAATGTAATATCAACATATAAGATAATGATATAAATAAAATACAGTTATAACTGCAACTCCACAGTCCACACAAAGGTAGAAATTGATGACTGTCCCCCTTTGTCAAAAATTAGACATACCCAATTACGCATATCTCCTATCCTCAATGTCCCCTTCTGTCCTTGTCCACAGTATCAACAACCCCCTCCCTTATGACGTGAGCTCTGTCAGGTTGCTCAGCACAGTGTCTTCGAAGTTCCACCATACAATCCTTGTGCTCCCTCCTCTGCATCAAAGTCCGACCAGGGCAGATAAACAATTACTTGAACAACTCTGTCTTCTTCAGCAAATCTATCTTCCTCCTCATACCAGCAGCCACTGTCCCAGTGCTTTTAAGCTTCACGAGCATGGGTCTCGATGCACCCTCCCTCACTCTCCCAATTTTTTATGCTTCAAATGATGGCTTTTCGCCCATAGCATCCAGCATTTCATTGACCCAGCCCTATACGTCTTCATCTGTTGATTCAGTCAGTCCAAACACTACCAAATTCTTCTCCCTCTGCCCAGCCTCTGATGCAAAAAAAGGACAAGACGAACATGCCGTTTTGTGCGTTTTTCTCACTCACATAAAGCCTAAAGGGGTCCAAATTTTTGTCTATCAATGCTTCAATGCTCCAATACCTAAACTGTGATACTCAGGATTCCGGAGTCTTGCGTGGCCCATAACGGACAGGTTTGTAGTATACCCATACACCTTTATAGATAAGACATTGGATGGGATTTATAAATTTTATCTACTACATAACGGACAGGTCTGTTTTGTCCCAAAAATAAGTTAAAAAAGTTAAAACAGACACAGACACTGACATCCCCTTTGCACGCACATACTTTTTCACACATATGTATTTTTTTTCTCCCATTGACCTTTTTGTGAATACAAAAAAATCAAATTGAGAGGGTTAGCAGAGATTTTGGTGGTTTGGGAAGGTGAGAAATAGATATTGTATATCAGGTTTTAGTTTTGCAATTTAATTGATATTGTAATTTCTGAAAGTGCCCGATTGCTCCTTTAAAATATCAGATTTTGAAATGTCCTCCCTCCCACCGTCCCTCAAATCCCCATATCACATAAATCTTCAAAATAACGAATTTCTTAATTCATGGAGCTGTCAGTTGTCAAAAATCATAAATTGAAGTAGGTTGATCTGGCCCATCCAAAGTCATATTTCAACTCCGCCCCCAAATTGTGAAAATTTCTAAATTTGATTAGGCTGTTGAAGAATTCGTAAATTTAAAAAGTTAAAATCTTAGGTGTGAGTTGGGCGGTAGATTTTTGAGAAAAGGCTTTCGGTTTTGTTCTAGAATATCAGTACCAAAATGCACAACCTTTAGAGTTTCTGCTGGATTCGACTAAGTTTGAGAAATACTTTTCGCTGTGAAAGACAAATATTGCTTTTTGGAACAAGAGACAGCATTGAAACAGAAAAACACAAGCGAAATTTGAGCAATTGTCAGATAAAAGTGATATCAACTTATAAAACATTCAAGAAAATACATTGCGTGAATTCGACTCCTGACAAAATTTGATGGTAAATAAACCAATTCAACAAAATGGCGCAAAATCTACAACGAACTGAGTGCAACAACGAACGCGCGCGCAAGAATTTTAGAAGAAATGGCACGTGCCAATTGTGTTCTCCATCGCTTAACAACTGGATGGGATCTTCAGGAACAAATCTTACACTTTACAGGTCTGCGTGTCCCATTATGATGCTAAGGTTACATCAAGCATCATTTTTGGAAATTAAGCGCCTGCATACGGCCTGCCTGGGTCAACAATTGTGTCGGTGCAGGCGCAATTCTTGTTAGCTTGTTTTTTATTCTTTTTACACTCCTTTTTAACACTTATAACTTTTTACACACATACGTACCCACTTTTTTACACACTCACACACTTTCGTTGACAAGTAGCTCTCCAGATTGATATTGAGATATATTAATGAAGGAATTTTGTTTGGGAGTTATTTGTCGACTTTTGGAAAGATTATCTTACACCAACGCAAATAATTTGGCTTAAGATTCGTCCAGATAGTTAATCATGACCTATAACTCAGTATTTTTCAGATTTGAAGTTACATTTGTACTTGGATATTCTCCTGTTCCACCGATAGTACAGGTAATGATATTTTTCTGTTTTGAAGTGCTTCACAGTTCGACTCTTGATACTCATAATTGACAACAAAAAAAACTTAGAACGAGAGCATCATAATCAGCAACCTCACATGAATTCATTGAATACAAAAGTCTGATTTTTATGTCAATTCAGTCCCAACTTCCCGACCATGCTCCATAACTTAAAACTATAAATCTACAGTTGATTTATTGGATGCAAACACTATCATGAGTTGGTGATTTAAGAGCATCGCTTTGATTGAGAGATGTATTTTTGGCCTACCGACAAGTGCGCACATAAGAATCTATTTCGAAGGCTCTCATTTGGGCTTTAAGACGAAGGTTATTTCATCAACGCAGATTCATTTGGTGCGCACTTGTCGTTTCAGATAATTAAATTTTCCCTTATAATTTCAACAGTATTTTCCTAAAGCAGTTGTCCGGCAGCCATTTTATTTTTGATATTCTCCTGTTTACCGATTAAAAGCTTATTTTCTAACTTATAATGATGAGCCGCGTTATATGAGAGGAAGGGTCACGTCTCAATGCTACCAGGGATATTCTTTTTTAGGCATGTTTCTAATGTGTCTATCCTCACACGAGCAACATGGTCGAAGCTCATTTGGGCCGGTAAGACGAAGGTTAACAGATCACAGAGCAGATTCATGGAATGTGCGCACTTGTCGTTTCAGATGCAGAGGATTCACTGATTGGGCTACTCCCCAAATTTTCCCATACTACCCTGAATTATTGAGCCTCGCAGTTGTTCAGCCGTATTTTTCCATTTCTTAGATTGATTAATAAACTAATTGGTCTTTTTCAGGTTGAGACAGGAGAACCAATTTAAAGTGGCTAATTGCTTCGGATGATATCACACGACAGTTACTCCTGTTAAATGGTATGTAGTTCGGCCCTATGGCATACTGTAAAATTTCAACATTTATTTTAATTAACAGTTGAAAAAGCAATCTGATAAGACATTGGACTGAGTTATAAGCTAGTATAGCACTTTACTCCGATCGTTCGAAATCGACCGGTGTATGTACATGAACGTCAGCGGCGGGGGGGGGAGGGGGAAACGAATGATCGATTTTTTTGATATCTCAATCCTTGACATGGTCCAATCGTGATCTTAAAGTTGTTTTTGAATCCTATGCACCGTTTCTTGAAACCTCATTAACGTTTTTTACATAGAGTGTAACCGCACTAAAACTCATTAGAAAAATTATAGTATATCATGAAACGAACGAAATAATTTAAAGACTTGATATTTGCGGACCGTGAGAGATCCAACATGTACTCAATTTTACATTGGTAAGACATACTGTCTCCACTGTCTCCAATGTGCTTTGCCAGAGTGAGTGATCAGGTGATGTCCCATGGTCTCCATTGTTTAACGGGTGTCTTTCTGTCTGATACCATCGTCCCTTTTCCGAAAAAGATTAGAAGATCTTTCCAAAAATAATCCAGATCATTTCGTGAGGGGCAAGTCCGCGGTACCAAACGACCGGTTACCCTTTCCCATAAATTCCAGTTACGATTTTGGTTTCGGTTTGCTAAAGATGCCCGGTCAACCGGTATTTCGGTTTCGGTTCGGTTTACCGACCAATTTCCTAAACGGTCAATTGCGAAATCAAAATATTAGGTTAAGATTTCGGTTTCGGTTGGCCGAAAACGCCCGGTTAACCGATATTCGGTTTTGGTTCGATTCGGTCGTTTCTAGCGTGAGGAGTCCTCCACTGGACAATAGTAGGACCGGTAGGACTGTAGGTAAGAACGATCGTCGAACGATAGTGCTGAGGTACAGATTTCTGTGAAGTTTCTCTAAATATAACACCATGCCATGCCATTACTCACTTTTTCGAGCTAGTGGGGGCCGAGGCCCCTAGATTTTTCTCTAGGGGATGGGGCTCTTGAAAACTAAGGGGGCCTAAATTCACATGAGCAAAATTTTCATTTTTTTCATAGCCCTGGTTTTCACTATTTTGCATAAATATAAAACTAAAATCATGTATTATTGATTGATTTAACTTTAAAAAGGTGAATTTCAAGAAACATTTCTGGGCAGACTGGTCTTCTAGTGTCCTCCAGTGGTCCTCTAGTGTCCTCTAGTGGTCCTCTGGGAGAAGTCGCCGAACCTCCAGTCTGCCCATTTCTGTCTAACTGATTCTCCTTTTGAGGCTAAATTTTTTGAGAAAAACCTTTGAGAATATGTCTTACACGATGAGGTGTTCTCCCGCTACATTAGTTCATATTGTCTATTTTCAGATGTTGCCAGTGAGCAGACGGGTATTCCGGTATTGTTGAAGTTGAGCTAACGATACACTGATCCAGACAACCATGAGTATTTTTCTCCTATTGAAACCTTGAGCCATGGTTTGGAATGCAGATCCTTGAAAGTTGCGGTTGTATCGATTCTACTCGGAAATTACGGACACTGACACTCCCTTATAATTTGGTAGATTTTTAATCAAGTACACGGGTAGTGTGGTTCCGAACAATTTTTAAACAGAACTAATGCAGTTAAACATGGTGATTGGTGAGCATGTCATTTCTCTTTTTTATATAAATTCTAGCAGCCCCAGTGGGCCTGCTTATTGTTAAAATATAGCTCACCGTGGCAGTATGGGCCGCCTCGTCCGCAAATTTCTACCAATGCGATATAAATCAAGTTAATACTTTTTACCGCATCAAAAACAAATAAAAAATTCAACCACGGCTCTAGTTATGCAATTCAGGGATCAGAGGAGCAAGAAATTGGAATAAACCACTTTACATGTTACCAACGGGAATGCTTTTCATAATCTGCACATCCATTTCTACAAAATTCCCTGGAGCTCCTCCTCTCACACAGCACTGAGCGTTGCAAAGCTCAGCATTTTGCAATCCACTCATTTTGCGTAGAATGCACGAGCAGTGAACTAGTTAATCCATAGCAACGACACCAATTATAAGCAACTTTAGCCTTAGTTTCTCTTGATAATTTCTTAGCAAGGTTGTTTGTATACGGCGGCACAAACAGACATAATTATAATTATCGTGCAGTTTCACTTCGCTTTATATCAAAGTTTTAAGATGTTTATAGATCCTTATTCTCTGATTAACTTAGAATAAGTCTTTCAATTTAAATGTTCAATTTCTACACCTTAGTGGCCTTTGTTTAGCCGGCCAATTTTAACCGGCCCAATGGACAAACATCGAAATATTTTTGAATCATCTGACCGGCCCCTTGGACAAAAACTTTTCAAGCAGTTGCCAAAGCAGTTGAGCAAGGAATTTTTGCTCAAAATAGCCACGGAAACCAATTTAAAGTCAATGAATAAAAACAAAATTCCCAGTCTTTCATCACGATTTAGATCGTTATCTACGTGTTTTATAACTACGTTATCTAAACCAAGTGATAAAAGATTTATTTAACGTAAATTAACTGGCGTTTTAACCTCCCTTTGGACAAAAATTACGGCCAATTAGGTATTTAAAAACCTAGGCATCGGGATTTTCAAATATGTCAAATTGTTATGTTCATGAATAACATCATATTTCCAACTAAAATACGGCGTTTAATTTCATTTCTCTGTTCTTGTTACACCATTCATGAATTCTATAATTAGCAATTCCTCCTGGAACAACAGTCCTTCATCCCTCAAAAAATTGATTCTCTTTTTACTAAATCTAGTCTCGTATACAGACTTTTATGAATTTTAACGATACTGTTTCAGCACGCTCCTCGCCTTGCTGTCATTTTCACTGGGAAATGCGGTTTGTGCCGGGCGCTCAATCGGTCGCAATTTTGGTGAAAAATGGGTCAAAATCGAAAAACTGTAATGCGCGAAGTTATATTGTTGGAAAATACCGCGCTAAGCCGCGCGCAGCATTTTGGCCCTTTTAGAACACGAATATGTTCCAAAAGTGCCAATTTGGCCCTTTTGGAACACGAAGCTATTCCAAAAGGGCCATCTTTTGGCCCTTTTGGAACACGAAGCTATTCCAAAAGAGGCCAATTTGGCCCTTTTGGAACACGGATACTGTTCCAAAAGGGCCAAACGAAAAAATAGGTATCAAATAGGTATCGAATAGGTATCAAATAGTAAATATTCCATATGACTATTTTCAATTTGGCCCTTTTAGAACACCGTACCTAACCAGGACACTGGTTACGCGCACGGAGTGCGCGGCGCGGCAAGCGCAGTCGTTTCGCGACGCCCCTGGTTAGGGAAACTAATTATTGCTCTAGCCAAAACCCTAACCTCGAAGGCGCAAAGTGACGTCCAAATGTGGAACGTTGCGCCGCGCGCGCGGGGGTAGGGTAACATCCTACGATTGATGATAGACCCTTCCGAGGGACGGATTCCTAAGCCCGCATAGGTGTGTGTACGTGCAAACAGGGATATACGTGTTTAGCAAAGGGACCGAAGGATCTATTGATCTAAAATTCGGTACGTCTCCCATGTAAACGGGAGCATTCATTATCTATGACAATGACGTCACTCAGAAAAATATAATTAAGCGCACCTAGCGCTTTAAGCATTAGGGTTAGGGTTCTGATTAGGGTCAGGATTTGTTAGGTTCAGGGTTAGGATTAAGGTTAGGGTTTTGGTTAGGGCAATGGTACAGAAAAATTGACGTTTAGATCTGTGACGTCACTCAGAGCCGTTTATATGGGAGAGATACCTAAAATTCCGATTCCCTTTTATTTTTTCTCGATTCCAGTCCTTGCAATTCCTTGATCTGATGCTTTTAATTGGCTCTGGTCTAAATTGAAAAATTACAAGTCCTGGTCAATCCTTTTGTGAGCTAATGACATAATCAGTTGCATTTCAATGGATTTATGTTGTCAAGCAACAAGCACACATTCATACAGTTGAATTTGAACTTTTTTGGAACTTTGTCATTATTATCAGATCACCATGAAACCTCCACAAAATTGGAACACTGAAGTTAGAGAAACCCAGTTAATTAGGTTTCTAAAAATTCAATCCACGGAATTATTATTGAAACAATTTATTAAGACCTGTGTGTATGTGGGATCATATTGTAATGTTTTCAGCTGAAGATTGCTTACAGACTTTAGTCAAGGATATCTTTTTGACCCTGTTTTATATCCTTTTTTACCCCCTTTTCATCACGTTTTTAATATTTAATGATGTTTATGCTAAAATTGTTGTATAAGTACTTCAATTTTCGTCACCAAATTCTAGATTGATCTTATTATTGATTTGATACCAACTTGATTAATTCATATTTGACGATTTGGGGTTTCACTGAAATGACCTATCACTTCAAACATCCTGTATAACAAATAAAATGTATATGTTTTTTCTCCTAATAATGCAACCCATGAAAAGGTAAGACAAATCTAACAGCTTAACAGCATGGGGAAGAAGCAACATCAGAAAGATAAAATGTACATAACTGCCACTGAGTGGCGAGAGCAGGTTTGTTGATTGTATTTTGATAGAAATTTTTGAATTGACATCCTTGTGACTTGAACTTAGAAGCATGGAGTCAAATGGAATTGGTAAATCAATGAACTCCATTGGATTGGCTGTGTTTCACTAGTCCCAAATGACTAATTCATGTTTACAATATTAAAATATTGTTTTTCCCTACACAACAAGCCCAAAGATTTTTGGGGTCAAAAACACATGAACTTGATTGATCAAGCAATTCCATATGATCAACCAATGTGTTATAAATGCCCCTTAGTGATGATTAAGGGTCCTTGGCTGGTTAAATTGAATTAAGTACCCATTTTTATAAGTAGTATATAAAACCTTGCAAAGATCATGGATCATGGATAGAAACAACCACTACCTCAGGACTTTAAAAAAAAGAAAATATATTTTACTACGAAGATGACTGTATTTGTTCTACAAAGAAGATCTATTTGAGTATTTGTTAAATAATGGATTAAGTCTTCAGTTATTCTGCTGTTGATCTATCATTCTTTTTAGTGGCTATGCTAATTTGTCATCCATCCTTGTCACAAATTGAATGATATTGTTTAAATGTTAATTGCATGATATATCCACTGCTTTCAGTATGGAGGTAAGAGGAAGAAGCAGGAAACAACCTTCAAACGGCTTCCTTTTCACTGTTGTGCTTTGTCACTCCAGACATTTACTCATCCCTATTGTACTAAAGATGGTCATGTTTTTGACCTCTCTGCCATTGTGCCATTTATCAGAAAGGTACTTAATATAGTAACATAATAGTAACATCATTATCGGGGGGGGGTGTCACTGTCCCAATTGTCCCAAACTCAAGAAAAAGTGGATTGGGACAGGGACAATTGGGACAAATGGGACATTTGGGACAAATGGGACAGAGAAAATGGAACAAATGGGACTCATAAAAGTGAATTCGGACTGGGACAATTGGGACATTTGGGACAAATGGGACAATTGGGACAGAGGAAATGGAACAAATGGGACTCAAAAAAGTGAATACGGACTGGGACAAATGGGACATTTGGGACAATTGGGACAAAAGTGACAGAGACAACTGGGGCTCAAATGATTGTGTTTTTGAGTGGGAGTTTAGTGTTTTGTCTTACAGCTTGTTACATAGCAGCACACAACCAAAACTTGTACTTATTAGCATAGTAGTATGATAGAAAAACATTGATCAATGTAAAAATGAAAGATGACTGATTTGTCCAACTTTTGTTTGTCCCAAATGTCCCAGTTGTCCCAAAAACCAGTCCCAAACTCAAAAAAAGTAAATTGGGACAGGGACAATTGGGACAGTGAAACTACCCCCCATTATAATTTCTCTCTGAAAGTATAAGCTTTGAACAATGAAATGCTATCACTTGTATAAACTAAGTTGTGTTACTGATCTACAAATAGTTATGCATACAGTATTCATTGTGTAACACCCATCAAAACAGAATTATTCCACATCTTAACTTTAAATCAATTTTCATACCTATAGGGCACATTTTGGCCTTCTCAAAATATCTAGTAGTTTACATTTTTATTTGTGATGTTTTTCAGTATGGGATCAATCCTATAACAGGGGAGAAAATGGACAGCAAGTCTCTTTTTAAATTGAATTTTCACAAGAACTCTGAAGGAAAGTTTCACTGCCCTGTTTTATACAGAGTGTTTACAGATAACTCAGCCATTGTTGCTATTAAGGTCAGATAATTTTTTAAACTTAGGTATTACTGAATTTGATGTTTTGGTTATTAATTCAATCAAAAGTTTTACCTATGATTCTATGAATTAAGTGACAAGTAATTGACTAACTTTGTAATTTCCAGACTTCAGGAAATGTTTACTCTCTTGAAGCTATCACAGAATTAAATCTAAAACCTAAAAACTACAAAGATTTGATATCGAGTGAACCTTTCAAGAAATCGGACATTATAACAATTCAGGTGATTAAATATCTATCTATATACATAAATTTGTGATACAATTTCATTTCTGTCGATGTCTTTTTCTGATACTGTCGGACCCACTTGGGTCTTTCTTATTCTTTGATTGATATATTATTCGCTCTAAGTATATTCTTTTGATGATTCTCTTGATCATTGATTTGAATTATTCTAGTAACTTCATTATTGCTTATAAAATAATCAACTTTATATTTTATAACTGAAATATTTTCTTTGGGGTGGAAATATACCTAGCTGCATCAATCTGATAAAAGGCCTTTCAGAATTCCTAATTTAAATCTTAACATTATAGTATATTTCAGGACCCTCAGAAGTTGGAAAAATATGACATGTCAACGTTCCACCACATAAAAGAGAAGATTAAACTTGTTGATGAGGAAGATGAGGAAGCCAGGAAATCTTCTACATACACCCTCAAATCAACTAGGTAGTAGGTTAATACATTGATATTTGATACCCACTATATATGGCCTGCAAATGCTTCTTTGAAAATTTGTGTCAGAAGGTCACTGTGTGAATGTGTTACCTTATCTGAACTTCTTGATCTAAGTGCAGTAACTAAGCTGACTTCTACAGTGCTGAAGCAAGTGCGACCCTGTCTGAATTAGCAGAAACCTACGTTGCCCCTTCGACGAAAGACGAGAAGAAGAAGGAGGAGGGCGAGGAAGACCTGCCCAAGTACTACCACTCCTCCACAACAGGGGAAGTGTCACGAGGCTTCACGAGCACTGCTGCACCTCGTGCTACTCGCAACCTCCTCCAACAGAGGGACATGGACGAGGTTAGTATATATAGCTCTCTGCTGCAACCTTAGGGCATCGTTTTTCGGGGACGGTTTGGGGCATCAGATTTAGAATTAAATAGGATGTTCCATCATTATCTTTAATCATGATACCCAGTACAAAATTCAGCGTCCTCTTGGGAAGTTGGGTACAAATGTTATTAACGATAGCTATACCTTATTACATGAAATTAAGGAATCACTTAATTAAGGTGATCGAGTCGAATTTCACCTTAATTAAGTGCTCCTAAATTTTTACCAACCCTATTTTAAATACACCTACCTTTTAAGTAACCTTAATTTTAAAAACAATGTGACGTCAAACTGGGAAAAAATACCTGAATGATTTGATTGTGTACACTTATACTTATCCCAGTTGTAGGTTATCCCATCTGTTACTGTGCACGGAAAACGAATTATAGTTGAAATTGTTAATTAATGAATGGAAGGGTTTTGCAGTTTCAGAATACCACACCTATAACTCCAGGAAAGCTTACTTGACAAATTTTCGTGAAATTGTGGCAATTACGAAAAGTCGAACCAAAATTTAACCAACAAAAATTTTCATCGAACACTTTCACTTTATCATAAGAGCACAAATGTAAGGTTACACAAAATTAAGGTGATGGCCATTAATTTCACCTTAATTAAGTGCCCGTAAATAATGTGTAACCTTAGTTACTTGACAACCTTAATTTCATGTAATAAGGTATTTGGATCTTCTTGATTACTTATGTTGCAATATTTTCAGCATAATGAAAGCGATTTACCAGTCTTTAATTAAAATCATTTAACTTGGTAGGTGGTGTATGAGGAAGTAAAGCAGAAGAGCTACGTGAGACTGGTAACCTCTCTTGGGGATATCAACCTAGAGCTGCACTCCGATCAGGTCATATAAAGGCATGGATTTTATCCATAACTGAATAACTGTATGTGGGGTACATACTAGTGCATTTCATAATGATTTGCATGTAAGCAATAAATGCCTGTCAGAATAACGAAACTGAAAAACGACTATCGCAACTTGTAATAGGAACCAATCCGGTATTTGTTGCCGCTCGGCAGGGTTCTAGGAGCTTCAGAGGTTCTTAAACAGATAAATAAAGTACTGAAGCATGTTATGCCGCTTTGCATCACCTAGAATCCCCCTAGAGTGATAGAAATCACTCTATATCTTTTTGTGCTGACTAGTTAGACTCATGAGGACTTCACCATGTTGTAGAGCGTAAAATTTTGATCTAAGAGAAGTATTTTCAAAAGAATATACCAGAACCAAAGAGGAATCACAAAAATCCCAAGCTCGCTGTTAGAAAATTGAGGCCAGGAAATTTCGTAGCTTCATAACCCAAAATGCATAAAAATGTTCATAACTTGTTCCACTATGGTTGCATATACGTCTCGTTTCAAACATATTATGTTGAACATATCAAGCACCACAAATGCTGTAAAAATGAGTAACCTAACCCTTAAAATGCGCCAGATACGAATTTTTAAAGTCCGCCTTCTTCAAAATTTATGAACTTTCTAAATGGTATCGATTAAAAATTCATAACTTTGCCGTTTTATATCGAATTTGAATATAACTTTGCGAGGTCATTCGTGTTATTTATACCTTGAATTGGTATAAAAATTTTGAAGACTACCACAATTTGAGTTATGTTCGTTCATGCACATGGGAAAATTATTTTGTTAACAGTGACACAAAGCGTTGATGTAATCAGAAATCGAAAGATACTTCAATCGGCTGTTTATTCTACGATAAAATTATGACGAATGACTGTTTCTAACGTAAAATTGTCTGAAAATTATCGCTCAAGCATTATTTTTTAATTTACTCTTACAGGTCTTGATCTAAGATCCAAGTGCAAATCATTATGAAATACCCTTAGTATTACGTATAATGAAAAGGACTTTGCCGCATTCTGATGACTTTTAGTTTATGCATATATCATTATATGCATTTGTAAATACATGCACGAAAAAATGGATAGCTTTCATTGCGAAAGAACCCTCCTTAGTTTGACAAATAGTAGCATTATTAGGTGTCACATTAAATACTAATTTGGCGTGTTCCTGCAGGTCCCAAAGACCTGTCACAACTTTCTGCTCCTGTGTAAACGAGGCTACTATAACGACACTATCTTCCACCGTTCCATCAGGAACTTCATGGTGCAGGGAGGCGACCCAACGGGTGAGATAAAGACACTCAGGCAGACGATCATTCACTCACTCAGTTACCCGATCACTCCGTTACCAAATCACTCAATCACTCAGTTACTCACTCAATCACTCACTCACTGACTTACTCATTCACTCACTCAGTTACTCACTCACTCAGTTACTCACTCTCTCAGTCGCTCACTCGCTAATTTACTCGCTCACTCACTGACCTAATCACTCACTCCCTAACTCGTGACTCGTTTGATAAATCACTCCCTTACCATAGCTTTCTAATGTACAAATCAGTGTTATTTTGCGAATGTCCAGTGCACATGACGTGTTCATGATGATGTTATCATTGTACCTTTTAAATCGTTTAATAATGACGTAATGTTCGTGGTATTTCATGAAAATATAACGTGGCTGCTGAAGTCATTAGCAATGTAAACCATCTGTTTTATGTTATACACGCCATGATGTATCGCATGTTGTGTAATGTATACATTGTACACAGATTTGTGTACATATAATGCACCTACAAGTCTGCTACCGTGTACAATGTATAGTTTTACATGCATCCTGCCGTTTGTTGCACAGCATCACACATATACTCCTCATGTGGCAATAGCTATTTGTTATCATTGAAGGCACATATCGGAGGTAAGCGTCATGACTCGTGTATTGTTGGTGTATACTGTAAAGTGTAAAGTTTTAAACTTTTACAGTTGGGAACTTGAATATTACTTGTCAGGTAACACTTTCATTTCACCTGTGTACTAGAAACAATAAACAATTACCTATGTTCAATTCAAAGTTCAATTCATTATTCAATATCGTCTTAAAATGTCACTTCGAAATTCGAATGCTGGCGTAATGTCGTAATGATTATATTTTGCCACAATTCTGGCTAAGTTGCGGATGAAGTTTCGTCCAGCAAATCAGAGTATCTTCTTTATTTTCTACAGTTCTACCACCTTCCTGTACCCAGGTAGTGGTCAAGGAGGCGAGTCAGCGTTTGGGGGCACGTTTGCTGACCACTTCAAGCCGAACCTGACCCACACTGGTCGCGGGGTCCTGAGCATGGCTAACAGAGGTCCCAACACCAACACCTGCCAATTCTTCATCACCTACCGGTCCTGTAATCACCTCGACAACAAACATACGGTCTTCGGGAGACTAGTCGGAGGCCTCAAGGTACAATCATGCCTTATATGGTATAATGACATCTCGGAAAGTGCTGTAAATGTAATTCTTTGCCCCGGCACGTATACTGCTTTAATATCATCCTTGATAAGCTTAACAGTAATAAAGAGAAATACGTCATTTTATTATCTCTCTGAAAAGCTGAATGTTGGAGCTTTAATAGGTCCATTTGAAATGTTTTATCACTGACCATCAAATAACTTCGCATTTAATAGGATCTTAAAGATTCACTAAAATATTAAGTGAATTCATACGTAAGAGGCTGATAGAAGTATTTTGAGAATTAGAATGCGAGCTCGTCTCCACGAATTGCTCATTGTCGCACTGCAGGTGTTGGATGAGATGGAGAACATTGCAACGGATTCGAAGGACCGACCTACCAGCGAAATTAAGCTGAAATCGGCACATATCTTTGTGGACGCCATTTCTGATAAACGAGAGGAGCTAATCAACGCTGAAAAAGATCGGAAAAAAGCACTGAAAGATGCGGAAACTGCAAAGGTCAGCCTTTGAAACTTTGGAAAAGTGCAAGTTTCAACATTGCTCAATAAGTTTCAACTTAAATTCTTATTATACATACATAGTTAAATTTGCTGAATTGATATTTGATAATTTATCTAAAAATTTGCGATAATATTACACTTTATGGCTTGATAACAGTTTCTAATAGTTTCCTTAATCGTTGATAATGAATGCGATGGTCTCAAAATGGTTCCCTCTGCATCGTCTTTTTTAATTTGTTATTTTCATAAGTCTATGATTCGTACTAATCTTATCATTTCTAGGCATATAGATTGACGGGTTAAGCCCACCATCAAATCTGGCAATTTCACTGAACTTGTGAATAGAATTTGTATCCCGACTTATAGCATTAAATCTTTCAAACATATGCGTTTCCAAGAAAGAGCTATCTTCGATGAGAGCCATCCGACAACCATTCGAAAATTCCATGATAAAAAGCTCAATCGCACAAAAATATTGCAAAATTTCCAGTTGTTTGGGCGCTTATTTCGGAATTAGCTTAACTTGTTAATAATGCCGATGGATTGTTGACTTTATAATTAGTACTGGCTATGGAACACAATACACAATTCATCCCGGGGTTTTACTTATCAGCTAGCCTGTGATATGTACTTGTGTAGGGTGATAGTTCACTGATTGTGACAAGCTGTGAACTACCACCGTTACTGACAAACTGATGGTCAAAATATATTAACAGGAGTTGGAAGGGATCACGCTGGAAAGCGAAGCTAAGACCGTATCAGAGGGAGTTGGTAAGTACATCGGAAAGAAGAAACTGAAGCACATCGAGACCTTACAGCCGGAGGGTGCAAAGAGGACCAAAGTCCTAAAGTCTTCCGTTACTGGTCTCAGAGATTTCAGTGCTTGGTGAAATTGTGATTTTTTGCATTTTCTGAACATAATGGCAAGAGACTTGGAAATTTTAATGGTGTGTTTTTAAATTTAATGTTTTTTTTACATTTTTATGTTAACGAAATCATCGTCCGAAGTTTGAATTAAATTTTTCATAATTTGAGGAATTTAATGGAACTAATGATATGGGTGTGTACTATGATAGAATAATATGACGAAGGCCCTTAATGGGTGTCATGATGGAATGCTATTTAACTTTCAACATCTACCTATAATCGAATATTCTTAAAATACTTTAGTTAATAGTCTTCAAGTTATTTCATGAAAAGCTATTCAATTATACCTTTTCAAGATTTGTAAAGGTTAAGAATAACTGCATCTAGTGATTGAATTACCTCATGTTTTTCATTCTAATTAACTCGATACGAATATATTGCAAGTTTAGTAATTTGGCGAGTACTACTTGAGGCAATTTGGTTTTGAAGTCTTAGATATTTACGATTTATCATTTAATGAATTATATTGCCATTTTGAACCTGCTTAGTACAACATGACCTTATGACCCTATGATAGGGATGTAAGGAGAGGTGTAGATGCCGTGCAGATCGTATGAGAATGGGTGTGAGGACCCTGTATCTCTTGGAGGAGGAGTAGGAGGAGAGGATCACGCCAATACAGACGAGGACACGTGGAGTGAGGATGAGACTTATCAGACAGGGTTATACGTGCAGCTGGGTGAACAAAACGATGAGGAACAGATACTCTCTGAAATTCTGAGGATTCATTTTGGATTAAAATCGTTATTCATGAAATGTGGAACGAGCTAGATGATTAATTTGAAACTAACTAGGAAATATTCTATTATTTGAAAATTTGAAGTTTTATTCAGTATCTAATGTTTTCAGATGATACGGGTGTGTTTAGCAGTGATGAAGAAGAAGACGATGACTTTGAAGAAGAAGGCCCCTCACATCCCCCTCCACACGCCTCACATACCCCTGCACACTCAGACTCTCCTAGTCCATCTACCTCCATAACACCCTCCTCTACTGCTGACACTGACATAGACAGGCAGATAGAGCAAGCACTGGCACTCCCAGACTTGGATGTCAGGACAGGACCAGGGTTCCCTGACCCACCTCCCCTCAACATAGACCCCAACCCCTCCCCTGCACTGGCAGCAGAACGTCACTTCCGGCTGAGTCCTGCTGATGAGAGCTTCATCAGGAACAGTATGAGCGAACTGAACATCAAACCTCCGCCTTGGGCAGCCTCCATCAGTGAGGGCAACTGGAAGGATGAGCTGAGGAAACACCTAGATAAGGACTGAATAGATTGCTACACGCATGTCACTTTTTTTTATTAAATTGTTTAAAGTTGTGAGAGCTGTGCTCTAAAATTTCGAAATTGCTGTGTATTTTATAACATTTCGTTTTGAAAATATGATATTCATTTAGATTGGTGTCGTGACTTTGATGTCGATGATTTTCATCTTATATACTTTCATGATAGAAGTCCTCGATTATCAAGTGACAAAATTGTAAAATCAGTGTGTCAGAACCCATTACATGGTTTCACTGCCGATGGTGCAGATTATAATAGGTTATTAGGTAGGTAGCTATTTTTAAAAGTGTAAGTAATGCACCATTGTACTTCTCAAATATTTCCAGTTTTGCTATACTTTATTTTGCGGAATTTAACAAAATTCAAATTTGAGTTATAGGTATGTATATCGGTTGATTGGAGGATGCCTAAAGCCAACACTGAAAAAGAATGGAAGTTCTCGATGCTTCCCCAAGCGAACGTATTCCACCCAACGCTCGAGGAGTTCTCCAATCCTCTCAAATACATTTCCAGTATCAGAGAAGTTGCTAAAACCACGGGTCAGTACTGATTTGGTGTGGGACTGAGGGGTGTCAAGAGGGAAGTGGGAGAATGATCCTTGTTAATTTAACGAGGGAGGGGTATGGTATGGCTAATGAATCTATAAAAGCAGGATTATCAGTACCTTCTTCATTTTGAAAGGAATTTAAAAGTTCGGAAGGTAGAACAAGTAGTTAACGCTAGGTATAAAGTTCTGGCAGGTAGAACTAACAATAGAAGTAGAATCTCTGACAGGTAGAAATATTACATTGTAACTCCCTGTCATAGTGAGATAGAACTACTTAACTTGTAACTTTCTGACAAGTAGAACTGACCTTGTAACACCCTGACAGATAGAACTGACCTTGTTACACCCTGACGGGCATAATAAAAGTAGTGCCCCCGGAAGGGTGGGCGCCTCCCTTTGCTGTTGACATTGATAAGTTCCTCTTCACACCCCGAGTACAGAAGCTCAATGAGCTGGAAGCAAAGTCACGGTGCCACTTTCAGTTCATGGAGGGACTGGCCAAGTTCTGGCACCTCCAGGTTAGTCATTATAAACTTTCAGTTTTTAGAGATGCAGAATTGTTCTACATGATAAGAAATTTTAGTGAATTATGACAGTATTCAATTTCCCATCCGAATGAAATACCTACCAAATCACTGCCATAAGTTTTTAATTTCTTCCGTGGGTAACTATAAATAAATTCTTCTATTTTAGTATTACAATAATATTATGATGATTTCACATCGAGTATTGAAACACACTTCAAGCACGTTTTAAAAATTCATCTATTCTTCAGAAATGAAATTTAATAATACCGTTTCTTTGTTCACATTCTGTTCACATGAAATGTGTGGGCTGAAATCCAGCATATTTTGCAAATATTCTGGAAGTTTTTATTATATGTAGAATAGGAAATATTATATTATTGTGTATCATGGTAAATATTAAGTATTTTCTCTGTTGGTCGGTATACCATTGAATATTTCATAGCCCATATATCAAGTTTCATTAACAACTGCTATTAACTAATTAAGCTGCTATTAGCTCATTAAATTATGTAAAAATATCAAGTTTACGCGTCACGTACTTTCCTAACGGCCCAATTTTCGGAGAATTTGGCTCATTAAATTTCTCATTATCAATTTTAATATGGTGCTCACACGGAAAATTCCCGATATTTGTTTTCTTGAACCTGAATTCTGAGACAACTGCAAAACTATAAGAACTATTGCAAAACCTCGGCCTCGCTAAAATACTGGATTCTCGCCTGTAATTTCTCCTCTTCGTTGTTACCTTGAAAGCTGATTACGGTTGTCTCTCAGGGAGTGGATGTCAAGATTCCACATGTGGAGTACAAGCCACTCGACCTGTACGCTCTGCACAAGGTATACCCTCTATACACCCTAACTATACATAATACATTCTACAAGTACACACTACACATAGTGTACGATGTATACGCCTCACTCCATGTTGTTCAGTGCGCACTGTGCTGCTGTTGAGTCTATTTCTTTAGATTTATAGTTATGCCTAAAATACATAGTGCTCACTGCACAAACTACATAATATCATGATAATATTATTATGCTATTGAATGAGTATATGGCAGTTAGCCTTGATCCAGTATTATCGTTGGGTTTAGGTTAAGGCTCAATATTCAAAATGCTCATAATAATGTTAATAAACTCCATGCAATTTACGTGTTTTTGGACCACCATTCTATCTGACAGGCAGTGTTAGATTTCGGTGGATATGAGAAGTGTTGCAGTGGTAAGAAGAGAGTCTAACACACCATTCTACCTGACAGGCAGTGTTAGATTTCGGTGGATATGAGAAGTGTTGCAGTGGTAAGAAGAGGGTCTAACACACCATTCTATCTGACAGGCAGTGTTAGATTTCGGTGGATATGAGAAGTGTTGCAGTGGTAAGAAGAGAGTCTAACACATCATTCTTCCTGTCAGGCAGTGTTAGATTTCGGTGGATATGAGAAGTGTTGCAGTGTAATGAAGAGGGTCTAACACACCATTCTACCTCAACAGGCAGTGTTAGATTTCGGTGGATATGAGAAGTGTTGCAGTGGTAAGAAGTGGGTTAGTGTGTGTAAAAAGCTGAAGTACAAGGACAAATCTCCTGCCAACACGATCAGACAGTATTACGAGAAGGTCGTCTACCCCTACATAGTCTTCAGACATGTTCACTGCGGCGAGAAACTGGCCTCAGACGACAAGAATGTGAGTAGAAGTCTGTACTGTAGTAACTTGTTGATAATCAAATAAATTGACGTTGTGAGTTGTCGATCGATGCAGAAATTTTGGCAGATGTATGTAGCCAAAATTGCTTCCATCTTTAAAAGTTTAAAAACTTAGGGTTCAATTCGAGGTCAATTTCTTACTTCGCATAATATTCTTGAGTTACTAAAGCTCTAATCTCCTTCTTGAGCGATTAATTGTAATGATACATCCAGCTGCAATATGTACACAGTACATATGTATAGGAGTTACACACAGCCTCCAAATCCAATTAGATATATTGAGTAATGAGTCTGCGGCCTGTAAAGTACATTGCTATTGTACACCGTTTACACAGCCCTCTAAGCTTTAACATCCCCATGTTAATGAATACACCATGTCCGTTAGTATGTCGCGGGACGTTGTAGGTCTTTTCAGGACCATTAGAGAGATTGCAACTTGTTGCTACAACATTAGTACATATTATATTGACTAATATTGAGCTGCCGATTCCGTCAAACCCTATGTGATATATGATTTTCTGGGAATGATGTTCGTGGTGCTTTGATTTCTTCACCGCTGTAATTACGAATTGCCATATGAGGGCTAGGTGATGGATGGCATTAAAGCAACAAAGACTTTTCTTTTCTTTGGATATAAGGGCCTTCCCTTATTGAGTTTTCATGAAATACACAAAATAGCTGCTTACGTATCCTAGGAACAAAGAAATGTGCGCATGACTGACTGATCGAAAATCCGCCACATTTGTCGTATGCGGCGAGTCTTTTGTAAAGGGTACGCGCATTGATTGCGCGCGTTCGTCCACCAAAATAAATAATTGTGGCTGCCATCTGGCTTTATGACGTCAGAAGGTATAAACACCCAGCGGCCGGCACCGGGCTCAACAGGAAATCGTTTCAGATAACAGTGGAGCTAATTAAAGAGAAGATGGAGAAAACAGAGTACAAATCCCCGAGCAACACAGGTAGCCTGGGGAATCATTGGAGGAAGGGCGTACTCGAAATGTACACGAATGTACATTTAGAGATATGCGGATATTATGTATACATTTTGTAACCAATGTATTGTCCAATGGCCGGACTCTAAATGAAGATAACCGAATTTATGCCATGACATAATATTATCCATGTAACCATGTTACAACTATACTTTTACTAGTCATCATCCCTCACCCAGGGTTGTTTTAGCGACCATGTTGTGGTATGTGGTCACAACTCACTCCGAAATTGTGGGGAAACTTGCTCAAAATCAAATTTCGATT
This sequence comes from Beroe forskalii, assembly GCA_011033025.1. Taxonomy (NCBI): domain Eukaryota; kingdom Metazoa; phylum Ctenophora; class Nuda; order Beroida; family Beroidae; genus Beroe; species Beroe forskalii. Next base: position 554,278 of record WFMF01000014.1, read on the forward strand.
TTATGAAGATCTATATTTATGAGCGCTGTATCCATACGAGCTTACGAGGGTCGTTAGCCTCCAGGGGTAAGAAATACTGTCGTAGGTGGTTTCATTGTCCGGTAAATCAAAAAATGTTTTACCGGACTCAAAATGGAGAAAATGTAAAGGAAATTCACATTCGGTACAAAAACCATCCCAGAATTTGATTTTAAAAAGCAAAAATGGACACCGAAAAAGCGGCCTGACACTCCCCCTTTCTTTCGGAGTTCCTATATGCATAGTTGGTTCTTGATATTTCTGGTCGGGTATTATTCGGTTCCATAGTCTCCGCTGTGACCATAAACCTTCAATAATGAACTTTGCATGCCTGGTCCATTATGCAATTTAAAAAGTCTCGGCTTCTCTTCGCCATGTTGCGTAATATAGTCACCTCTTCGCCACGTAGCCGCTTATTTCTCGACCGCTTTCCCACTTTAGATCTATTATCGGCCATGAGCTAATACAATGTAAGAATGTATTGTCACTCTCAAACAATCCGCGGTTGAAGGTGTCATCATTAAGATGTGTTAGCATGACGAATTACTGACATCAAACTGTCTAATAATCTTGTGTATTGTAACCAATAATTACACACACTTATGACTTATGTGTATATTTGTCTCAGAAGATAAGAAGGAGTTGTTGTACGAGAACTTGTTCTGTAAGGTGTGTAAAAAGGGGGACAGGGATGACGCCATGTTGTTGTGTGACGAGTGTGATGAACCCTACCACATCTACTGCCTTAACCCGCCCCTCGAGAAAATACCCAACGGCGAGTGGAGATGCCCTGTGTGCCTGGCAAAGGTGAGTGGGGACTGTGGTTTCCTGGTTTAGAGGTTAAAGCTTCTTGATCAAATTAGGGAGATTTATCTCAATTAATCTTTCGTTATTGATAGATTACAGAGGACAGTTTTAATCACTGGTTTAGGATGAATATTTTCATTACAAGAGCAGTAGTGACGTTACATTCCCCTCAATACCCTCTATCAAACCAGGAGATAATAAACAGACACCTGGTTTCGAGCAAGCTTGGCAAGGGAGTACACGTTGTCGCAGTTCGGCCAGATGGCAGATAACTTCAAGTCGCGGTACAAGATGTCAGCAGCGGACGTGCCTATTGACAGGGTCGAGGGAGAGTTCTGGAGACTCGTGCTGTGGACGAGGACGTGAGTTTCCGGGCATCACTCTTAATTCTGCTTTTAATCGTCCTTATTTCCTGATTTAACGTGGAATTGCTTTTAATTTAGGTTGAATCTGCGGGTACATTCAGTAATCAATTGAACCCTATTTTAGAATCAGTACCTGCAATCTAGCTTTATAATTATAACAATATCTCTATCCAATGCCCAGGTAGCAGTTGAGTACGGTGCTGATCTGCTCTCCCCGAGCTGGACAGCGGATTTCCCACGGCAGAGAACGCCAAGACAGACATTGAGAAGGAGTACGCTGACGATCCCTGGAACCTGACCAAGTTCGCAGACCTCAAGGAATCCATACCAAGTACATCTACGAGCCTATCTCCGGAGTCAAGATCCCCTGGGTCTATGTGGGCATGTGCTTCAGTAGCTTCTGTTGGCACGTGGAGGATCATTGGACCTACTCCATTAACTACCAGCACTGGTGAGTAACTAGTTGGTTGATTGGTGAATGTGGAGTTTTTAGAATTACGGTTGGCAATGGACTATCACTAATTTCACAACCGCCTTCATACTTTTATCCTCTAATTTTCATGAATTACCCTTTACATTTGTAACGGTTAGCAATCACCCTATATCTCAGGGGTGAACCGAAGGTCTGGTACGGTGTCCCTGATTCAGGGGCCCAGGATTTCGAGGATCTGATAAAGACGGAGGCCCCGGAGCTTTTCACGAGGGAGCCGAGTCTCATGCATCAGCTGGTCACTACTCTCTCCCCCAAACTACTCTACGAGAAGGGAGTTCCGGTGGGTCTTGTGGTGCAGTGTTTCATTATTAAAATTATTTAAAAACACAGCGACTTGAGTTGATCGAATCACTGCAACTTGGAACTGTGTTTTGTAGATTGAAACACGTCAGTATTCAGTACATCCTATCTTTCCTGAAGTGTATCATTTCATACCACAGGAAATGTTTGAAATAACCTAAGGGCTTAATAACTAAATAACATGCAAACATTACGTCAGCTCTATTACACGAGACTGACTGTTTCCTGCCGTTACATCAGGTGTACACATTGCGTCAGCAGCCCGGCGATTTCATCATTACTTTCCCCCGAGCCTACCACGCGGGGTTTAACTCAGGATTCAACTTCAACGAGGCGTGCAACTTCGCAACATCAGACTGGGTGGGTCTAAGATAAATAAGCTAAAAGATGTCAGCATGCAATACAACTGGGATGTTGGGATGACGTCATGTTGAAGTAGTGTCGATTTTATGGATTTTGGAGTATTTTCATAGGTCAATAGTTAGTCTCCCGATACAACCATTTCATCATAACCTCTTAACCAGACGATTGTAATTAAATAAGTATATTGGCATCAGTAAACTCGTTACAGATAGCACTTCTCTCACTCATTGAATCGCCCTCCGGTTACAGATAGCACTAGGCCGTTACAGATAGCACTTTATCTCACTCATTGAAAAGCCCTCTGGTTACAGAGATAGCACTTTATCTCACTCATTGAAAAGCCCTCTGGTTACAGATAGCACTTTGTCTCACTCATTTAATCACCCCCCTGTTACAGATAGCACTAGGTCGTTACAGATAGCACTTTTTCTCACTCCGGTTACAGATAGTACTCACTGATTTAATCACCCCTTGTTACAGATAGCACTAGGTCGGCAGTGTGTAGATCAGTACAAGGAGTTCGGAAGATACAACGTGTTTTCCCACGAGGAGCTGCTCATGCGGATGGTTGGTAAAGCAGAGGGTCTCCTTCTGGATGCAGCAGAGGCGCTAGCTATCGACCTCAAGGTGAGATGAACCTTTCTAAGATAAATTACTACAGTTTATCAACTCCGAGAACTTGACAAACTTACTACTCCTCATCAATAACCTCTTAGGGCACCATCACCTTCTAAATTTCCCGTCAAACCCAATGTGGAATTATTTTCTGGGAATATGTTCGGGGTGTTTTAATTTTTCACGCTGTAATTACGAATTGCCAAGAGGGCTGGGGTGATGGAGGATTGAAAAAAGTTTTTTTTTTTGGATATGGGGCCTTTCCCTTTTATTGAGTTTTCATGAAATATACAAAATAGCTGCTTACGTATCCTAGAACAAAGAAATGCATGACCGACTGATCGAAAATCCACATTTGTCGTATGCGGCGAGTCTGTAAAGGGCAAGTATTGATTGCGCGCGTTCGCGTCCACCAAAATAAATAATTGTGGCTGCCATCTGGCTTATGACGTCAGCGTATAAACACCAGCGGCCGGCAAATTGCCCAAATTTCAGGAAAATCGTTTCAGATAACAGTGGAGCTAATTAAAGAGAAGAGGAAAAAACAGAGTACAAATCCCCGAGCAACACAGGTAGCCTGGGGAATCATTGAGGAAGGGTACTGAAATGTACACGAATGTACATTTAGAGATATGGGGATATTATGTATACATTTTGAAAACTTGTTTGTCCTTTCCAAGGGCCCGGGACTCTAAATGAAGATAACCGAATTTATGCCAGACATAATATTATCCATGTAACCATGTTGAACTATACTTTTACTAGTCATCATCCTCACCCGGGGTTTTTTTTTTGAAGGACCATGTTTTTAGGTCACAACTCACCTGAAATTGTGGGAAACCTTGTCAAAATCAAATTTGGTTTTTTGGAAGACTATATTTAGGGGTGATCCATACAGTTTACGGGGGTCGTTAGCCCCCGGGGGTAAAAAATATTTAAGCATTGCCCGGTAAATAAAAAAATTTTTTAGGGACTAAAAATGGAGAAATGTAAAGGAAATTCATTCGGCCAAAAACCCATCCCAGAATTTGTTTTAAAAAAGAAAAAATGGACACTAAAAAGGGGCCCGACACCCCCTTTCTTTCGGAGTTCCTATATAAAGTTGGTTTTTGATATTTCTGGTGGGGATTATTGGGTTCCATAGCCCGGGCCAGACCATAAACTTTCATAATGAACTCGGCATGCCTCGTCCATTATGCAATTTAAAAGTCTCGGCTTCCCCGCCATGTTGCGTAAAATAGTCACCTCTTCGCCACGTAGCCGCTAATTTCTCGACCGCTTTCCCACTTTTGATCTATTATGGGCCCAGAGCTAAAAATGTAAGAATGTATTGTCACCCCAAACAACCGGGTTGAAGGTGTCATCATTAAGATGTGTTAGCATGACGAATTACTGACATCAAACTGTCTAATAATCTTTTGTATTGAAATAAAAAAAACCTTAGACTTTTGTATATTTGTCTCAGAAGATAAGAAGGAGTTGTTGTACGAGAACTTGTTTGTAAGGTGTGGGGGGGGATACGCCTGTTGTTGTGTGACGAGTGTGATGAACCCTACCCATCTACTGCCTTAAACCCGCCCTCGAGAAAATACCCAAGGGGGTGGAGATGCCCTGTGCCTGGAAAGGTGAGTGGGGACTGTTTTCTTTTTGAGGTTAAAGCTTTGATCAAATTAGGGGGATTTATCTCAATTTAAACTTGTTATTGATAGATTACAGAGGACAGTTTTAATCACTGGTTTAGGATGAAATTTTTATTACAAGAGCAGTAGTGACGTTAACCCTCAATACCCTATCAAACCAGGGATAAAACAGACATGGTTTCGAGAAGCCAAGGGAGTCATTGTGCAGTTCGGCCAGATGGCAGATAACTTTAAGTCGCACCAAGATGTCAGCAGCGGACGTGCCTATTGACAGGGTCAGGGGAGTTCTGGAGACTCGTTGTGGAGAGGACGAGTTTCCGGGCATCACTCTTAATTTGCTTTTAAACGTCCTTTTTTCCTGATTTAATGGGAATTGAATTTTGGGGTTTAATCTGCGGGGACATTCAGAATCAATTGAACCCCATTTTGAATCAGCCTAATCTAGTTTTAATTATAACAATATCTCTATCCAATGCCCAGGTAGCAGTTGAGTACGGTGCTGATCTGCTCTCCGAGCTGGACAGCGGATTTCCCCCGGCAAAAACGCCAAGACAGACATTGAGAAGGAGCGCTGAGATCCCCGAACCGACCAAGTTCAGACCTCAAGGAATCCATACCAAAACATCTACGAGCCTATCTCCGGGGTCAAGATCCCCCGGGTCAGTGGGCATGTGTTTCAGTAGCTTTTGTGGCACGTGGAGGGTATTGACCTATCCATTAACTACCAGCACTGGTGAGTAACTAGTTTTGGGGTTGGTGAATTTGGGGTTTTAGAATTTTTGGCAATGGACTATCACTAATTTCAAAACGCCCTTTTAAATTTTATCCTCTAATTTTCATGAATTACCCTTTTATTTGTAACGGTTAGCAATCACCCTTTTCCTTCCAAAGGGGGGTGTATCAGCCAAATTGTACTATACAACAACATTGCACCCATGTTTGGTGAGTGACGAGTGTCCTGCTAACGATCAAATATCAAGTTGGTCGCATGATTTGACTTTGCAAATCTTACGTGACCAGTTCCCAGTCACGTGGTAGTCATTAGTCACATTTTTGATTAATGAGTAATTTTGAGTAACTTTACAAATTTTGTAGAATTATTCATATTCATGTTGATGATTTTGAATAGATTTTGGATTTTCTACAAGAATTTCTATATTCATTTTGATGATTTTGAGGTCCTCAAAAATGTCCCGATTACTCATATTCAAAATTATTCAAAATTACTCATGTCACCCCCCCCTGTTAGCATGACGAATTACTGACATCAAGCTGTCTAATAATCTTGTGTATTGTAACCAATAATTACACACACTTATGACTTATGTGTCTATTTGTCTCAGAAGATAAGAAGGAGTTGTTGTACGAGAACTTGTTCTGTAAGGTGTGTAAAAGGGGACAGGGATGACGCCATGTTGTTGTGTGACGAGTGATGAACCCTACCATTTCACTGCCTTAACCTGCCCCTCGAGAAAATACCCAACGGCGAGTGGAGATGCCCTGTGTGCCTGGCAAAGGTGAGTGGGACTGTGGTTTCCTGGTTTAGAGGTTAAAGCTTCTTGATCAAATTAGGGAGATTTATCTCAATTAATCTTTCGTTATTGATAGATTACAGAGGACAGTTTTAATCACTGGTTTAGGATGAATATTTTCATTACAAGAGCAGTAGTGACGTTACATTCCGCTCAATACCCTCTATCAAACCAGGAGATAGACAACAGACAATTCGGTTTCGAGCAAGCCAAGAAGGAGTACACGTTGTCGCAGTTCGGCCAGATGGCAGATAACTTCAAGTCGCGGTACTTCAAGATGTCAGCAGCGGACGTGCCTATTGACAGGGTCGAGGAGGAGTTCTGGAGACTCGTGTGCTGTGTGGACGAGGACGTGAGTTTCCGGGCATCACTCTTAATTCTGCTTTAATCGTCCTTATTTCCTGATTTAACGTGGAATTGCTTTAATTTAGGTTGAATCTGCGGTACATTCAGTAATCAATTGAACCTAATTTTAGAATCAGTACCTGCAATCTAGCTTTATAATTATAACAATATCTCTATTCAATGCCCAGGTAGCAGTTGAGTACGGTGCTGATCTGCTCTCCTCCGAGCTGGACAGCGGATTTCCCACGGCAGAGAACGCCAAGACAGACATTGAGAAGGAGTACGCTGACGATCCCTGGAACCTGACCAAGTTCGCAGACCTCAAGGAATCCATACTCAAGTACATCTACGAGCCTATCTCCGGAGTCAAGATCCCCTGGGTCTATGTGGGCATGTGCTTCAGTAGCTTCTGTTGGCATGTGGAGGATCATTGGACCTACTCCATTAACTACCAGCACTGGTGAGTAACAAGTTGGTTGATTGGTGAATGTGGAAGTTTTTAGAATTTAGGTTGGCAATGGACTATCACTAATTTCACAACCGCCTTCATACTTTTATCCTCTAATTTTCATGATATACCCTCTAATAAGTCATTACATTTGTAACGGTTAGCCATCACCTTATATCGCAGGGGTGAACCGAAGGTCTGGTACGGTGTCCCTGATTCAGGGGCCCAGGATTTCGAGGATCTGATAAAGACGGAGGCCCCAGAGCTTTTCACGAGGGAGCCGAGTCTCATGCATCAGCTGGTCACTACTCTCTCCCCCAAACTACTCTACGAGAAGGGAGTTCCGGTGGGTTTTGTGGTGCAGTTCCATTATCTAAATTATTTAAAAACACAGACTTGAGTTGATCGAATCACTGCGGCAAATGTAAAGTTCTGCGCAAGGCTTAACTGAGCGCAAATTTGCGCTCATTTGCGCTCGTAAGCGCTCGTTAGCGCTCAAATTAGGGAAATTTTGCGCTCGTTAGCGCTCGTTAGCGCTCATTTGCGCTCCGGAGCCTCGAAAATGACTGAGCGCTAATGAGCGCAAAATTTTGCGCTCATACGTGCTCGTCATCGCTCATATGTGCTCATTAACGCTCGTTAGCGTCCATTTTGCGCCCACTTTGCGCCCATTTTGCGCTCAGAGCGCTAACGAGCGCAAATGATCCCTGGAAAATGTCTTTTTTGCGCTCAGATGCGCTCATTTGCGCTCAGCCATACTGAGAGCAATTTTGCGCTCATTAGCGCTCATTAGCGCCCATAAGCCCGTTAGCGCTCAGTTGCGCTCAGTTGCGCTTATTGCCGATTTGCGCCCAGATGCGCTCAATTGCGCTCAGTTTCACCACACCTCAGCAATTTTGCGCCCATTTTGCGCCCATTTTGCGCTCAGCCTTTCTGAGCGCAAATGAGCGCTAACGAGCGCAAAAATTTTGCGCCCATTTGCGCTCGTATGTGCTCTTAAGTGCTCATTTGCGCTCATTTGCGCTCGAAAGCGCTCATTTGCGCTCGGAAGCGCTCATTTGCGCTCGGAAGCGCTCATTTGCGTTCGAAAGCGCTCATTTGCGCTCGAAAGCGTTCATTTGCGCTCATTTGCGCCCAGTTATTAGAGGCTTACGTTTCTGAGCCGACATAGGTGTCTTGTACTAGCACATTGCGTGAAGGGCGCAGCTCACAAGCCACGAACCGTCGAAACATAGGTCTTGCTTGTTGTTTCACGTGCGAACAGAGAACTGCACACGTCACAGATGTTTGCAAGCATGGGCATATAAATATGAAAGCCGAGGATTGTTATTGAGGAAGGCTGAAGGCAATCTGAATCAGTGTCACAATAAAAAGTCGCGGCTCACAGTGCAGACTACCCTTCTCTGCCGTGGTTGCTAGGCAACATGAACAATGTCATGTCACGTGACTATATACTAATCCAGTGCCGACCACAGGTTCGAAGTAGACCACAGGTTCGAAGTAGTTTCCTACGAGTCGTGTTGCAAAAAATGTGCGTGCGGTGGAGGGTAGCCCTGACCCCTTATCTTCAAAACGCTAGATGCGATGCGCTTAATCATATTTTCTGGGTGACGTCATAGATTATGAAGCCTTCCGTTTTCTCTAACCAGGGGCGTCGCGCCGCGCATTCTTTGCACAAAACCAGGGTTATGGTATTGGTTGCCTGGTGATAGGATTTTGGTACGTCTCCCATATAAACGGGAGCCTTCATTATCTATGACAATGACGTCACTCAGAAAAATATAATTAAGCGCACCTAGCGCTTTAAGGACTAGGGTTAGGGTCGGGATTAGGTCAGGATTTGTTAGGGTTAGGGTTAGGATTCAGGTTAGGGTTTTGGTTAGGGCAATGGTTAGGTTTAGGATACAGAAAAATTGACGTTTAGATCTGTGACGTCACTCAGAGCCGTTTATATGGGAGAGATACCAGGATTTTACCCTACCCTCCGCCGCGCGCCATTTTTTTCTGCAACACGACCCTCCAAATTTCCGAGTGTTGCGCGCTAGGGATGGGTGAAATCCATCTAGGTGATACCAGACGTGCAGACCCGCTGATGCAGCCGCTGACTGAGCGGTGCGCGGCGCGTCGCTCAGAAGGGTCTTTCATCGATACTGATAGATAGAGACAAGGTCATGGTTAGGGCAAATGCAAGCGCCTCGACGGACGTTGCCCGTCCATTTCTTCTGACTGGATGGCTCCCGTTTATATGGGAGACTAGACCAAACTGAATATGGGCTAGTCTCCATAAAATTATAAACGGGAGCTTGCCCTAACCATGACCCTGGTTTTGTGCAAAGAGTGCGCGGCGTGACGCCCCTGGTTTTGGGGAAACAGAAGCCTTCATTATCTAATTCCATGAGTAACACGTGTCAATGTCATGTCACCCGGAAAATAAAATTAAAATTAAGCGCATCGCATCTTAATCTTATACCCGCAACGTTCCACATTTGACTATTTGAGTTTGACCGATGGTCACATTTGCGCTTTCGCCATTTGACCAGTTGGCAACCCAGTCAGAATAAATAGATGGACAACGACCTTGTCCGATAACGTCCCGTTTATATGGGAGACTCGCCGGAAAAATATAGTTATTAATTAAGCGCATCTGCCATCCAACGCTTTAAAGGCCAGGGAGCCCTAACCAAAACCAGGACTCTGGTTTTGGGTTTTGCGCACAGCGTGCGTGGCAAGCGACTTAGCGACGCCCCTGGTTACTGGTTTGGGGAAGGCCAGGGTTAGGATCATGATTAGGGCCATGATTTGTTAGGTTTAGGATAAGGGTGATATGAGAATCAGCGACCGACGCTGAATTCTCGTGATGCCGAGGGTCTGTCTACGGCCGACAAGGGGACTGGCAACGCTTTGCCCTAACCTGCTAACCAGGACCCTGGTTTTGCGATGCCCCTGGTTAGGGGAAGGCAACGCCAGACATTCAGACAAATTGGGGTATTTGAAGTTAGTGCCGCGCATTAAAAATAATAAATATGAATCTATACCCAACTGCCGTTATCGGCACTGGATAGTCACGTGTCATGCATCAATCGACATTGTAAAAATTTCATACTCATAGCAACCACTGCAGAAAACGAATAGCCTGCACTTGGCACTGCGAGCCGCAATTCGTTATGTGATTGCCTAACTCTGCTTTCTAAACCTCTTGCAATTGCATAAGTTCTTTGACGTTTCGAGGAAGCAAAGAATGTTAATGTATAATTTAAACCCCTGAATCCCTGATTCGATGCTTCGTGGCATGTGAGCTCCGCAAGCCAGCTGCCAGCACCTGACACCTATTCCGGCTCAGGAAGTGGAACGTAAGTCTCTAATAACTGGGCGCAAATGAGCGCAATTGAGCGCTAATGAGCGCAATTGAGCGCTAATGAGCGCAATTGAGCGCTAATGAGCGCAATTAAGCGCTAATGAGCGTAATTGAGCGCAATTGAGCGCTAATGAGCGCAATTAAGCGCAATTGAGCGCTAATGAGCGCACTTAAGCGCAACTGAGCGCAAATGAGTATAAGAAAGTTTTATTTTTTGTAAAATAGCTACAACTGAGCGCAGCTGAGCGGAATTGAGCGCAACTGAGCGCAAAATTGAAATTATTTGCGCTCAGCACAACTGAGCGCAAAATTGAAAATTTGCGCTCAGTTGTTCTGAGCGCATATGAGCGCAAATGAGCGCAAAATAATTTGCGCTCAGTAAAACTGAGCGCAAAAAATTTGCGCTCGTTAGCGCTCGTTAGCGCTCATTTTCAAATTCTGTAAATTTTGCGCTCGTTAGCGCTCTGAGCGCAAAATGGGCGCAAAGTGGGCGCAAAATGGGCGCTAACGAGCGTTAATGAGCACATATGAGCGATGACGAGCATATATGAGCGCATAATTTTGCGCTCATTTGCGCTCAGTTATTTTCGAGGCTCTAGAGCGCTAATGGGCGCTAACGAGTAATGAGCGCTAACGAGCGCAAATTTTGCGCTCGTTAGCGCTCGTTAGCAATCATATGTGCTCAATTGTGCTCATTTGCGCTCAGTTAAGCCTTGCGCTATACTTTACATTTGCCATCACTGCAACTTGGAACTGTGTTTTGTAGATTGAAACACGTCAGTATTCAGTACATCCTATCTTTCGCGAAGTGTATCATTTCATACCAAGGCATGCAACTTCGCAACATCAGACTGGGTGGGTCTAAGATAAATAAGCTAAAAGATGTCAGCATGCAATACAACTGGGATGTTGGGATGACGTCATGTTGTAGTAGTGTCGATTTCATGAATTTTGGAGTATTTTCATAGGTCAATAGTTAGTGTTCCGATACACTTATTTCATCATAACCTCTTAACCAGACGATTGTAATTAAATAAGTATATTGGCATCAGTAAACTCGTTACAGATAGCACTTCTCTCACTCATTGAATCGCCCTCCGGTTACAGATAGCACTAGGCCGTTACAGATAGCACTTTATCTCACTCATTGAAAAGCCCTCTGGTTACAGATAGCACTTTATCTCACTCATTGAAAAGCCCTCTGGTTACAGATAGCACTTTGTCTCACTCATTTAATCACCCCCCTGTTACAGATAGCACTAGGTCGTTACAGATAGCACTAGATCGTTACAGATAGCACTTTTTCTCACTCCGGTTACAGATAGTACTCACTCATTGAATCACCCCCCTTACAGATAGCACTAGGTCGGCAGTGTGTAGATCAGTACAAGGAGTTTGGAAGATACAACGTGTTTTCCCACGAGGAGCTGCTCATGCGGATGGTGGGTAAAGCAGAGGGTCTCCTTCTGGATGCAGCAGAGGCGCTAGCTATAGACCTCAAGGTGGGTTACCCTGACTATTTAATGTGCTTGATAAGGAGGGATTTGAACTTTTAAAGAAATAACCACACTTTACTGTTCCGAGAACTTGACAAAGTCTTACTACTCCTCATCAATAACCTCTTAGCACCATCACCTTCTAACCCCATCATCCCTAACCCCATCACGTTTGACCAAATCACCCTTATCCCCTTCACCCCATCACCCTCTGGCCTCTAATACAATCCCCCTTCGCTTCATGACCTCATTCCCCTATAACCTCTAAACCCCATCCTCGCATCCCAGATCATGGTAGATCGAGAGGCAGCGCAGAGGAAGGGACTGAGTAAGCTGCCTACGGAGTACCTGGAGTTTGAGTTGGTACCTGATGAGAAGCGGGTATGCAGGGTCTGCAACTCCACCATGTATCTGAGTGCCGTTGTCTGCTCCTGTCACCCAGGTAACATCCTGTCACACAGGTAACATCCTGTCACCCAGGCAACATGGTCACCCCAGGTAACATCCTGTCACCCAGGTAACACGAGGTGTCGTTAACTCACCATTCTAGATTGTGATAATGACGTCATGAGTTCATGTATGAACAGATCAAGTACCTGCTGTGTGCTTTTTAAGTGCCTTTCAACTCTTAGCAGCTGATCACGCATCTTTGCCTCCATAGTTCATTCAAATGATTTCTCGAAACATTGGGTGCCTGAAAACTGTGCCTGGTCCAATCGAATAATTGACAAGGTAGCGTGGGATATTCAGGAAACGGAACTTATCGTGGTTATTAATCGTGGCATGATCAATGTTTATGATATATTACCGTCATCCTCCTTCCCCCACAGAGTTCATGTACTGCTTGCTGCACGCCAAGAACACATGTCCTGACAGGATGCTGACCCTCAAGTACCGCTACACCCCGGAGGAACTCCAGAACATTCCGCTAGCTGTCAACCAGCGGCTACCTGCCCTCAGAAGATGGACAAAGGATGTCCGGCACAAAAAGGAGGCCAAGGAGAAACCTTGTGAGTGAGGGAGTGATTTGCAGGATGAAGCTACTTTTGGGGCTATTTTTCACGCAACACATTCTAATCACGTGACACATTCTAATCACGTGACACATTCTAATCACGTGACCACCAACCAGGTGTTGAAGAGTTAGAGACGCTGGCTGAGGAGGCAGTGAGCAACAACTACACGGAGTCTGACGACTATATCGAGCTTAGGAGCGTCATTGACAAGGCGCACCAGTGCATCAAGGTTAGTGAGACCTCGTGAGACCTCATGAGACGTTATATAATATGTCGACAGCATAATAAACGAGGCGAAGTCGAGTTTATTATGTACAATTAACATCGAAATGTGGGCCAAAATTGTTACATCAATCAGGTGAGCAAAAAATTATGTGGAAACTGAGGGAACCTATATTATAAGACTGAAATATTCCAACACATGTGATGTGCAGGTTACCAATCAGCTGGTGGCAATAAAGCGGCGGAGTAACCGGGCCCACAACACCTCGCCCGCCCTCAAGATCACCCCCGAAGAGCTGGACAACTTCCTCAAGCAGGTACTCTTTCCTTGGCCAAAAGTCAAACCGTTCGAAACCACTGACCACTGTGCTCCCAGCGCAGTTCTTACAGATTTGTTCATCCGTTTTAGTTTCCCAAATCCTTCCCTGAGTAGGTCCCCATAGGTCTACTAAAGCGAGTCCGCCTTAGGTCCGCCTAATGCCCTAAGGGCTCGCGGCCTCCGGCTTTCGCACTGTTAGGTGCGCGGTGCGCCGTCCAATGCTCGCCGTCAGACTAGCAAACCGCTGCGGGCTGGGGGGCTGGGCTTGCCAGCCCCTGATATAATAGTAACTCTTTTTAACAAGAACAATGAACACCCTCCTCCCTCGATTTTGGCAGTTTACACGTTGTGATAACTGATCCATCTATCGACTTGAAATTTGTATCCTACAACTCTACAAAATATTTTTGTAACTACTTGCTTTTATGCGTGGACAGATCAGAGAGATGGGTGTAATTCGTTTATATTCAGTTATGTACATCACTTCCTTATGGTATCTCATTGTTTATATTGATTCTAACATTCATATTCACTCGTGAACCGATGTATATTATATTACGCATAATTGGTGTTGTCTTTCTTATGGGACAGTGGAGACTGGTTTGTTTGGTGTTGCTTTGTTCGGGCATCTTTTTGATTTCTTTCTATTCTCTTAATTATTTTTGTTCTATTTTAATATCCGGAAAGATGGCTTTCGTTTGTCACTCGGCATACATTCATGAAATATGGGAGTGGCTTTAGTCCGCTCAATAATATGCAATGCATATTGGTGAGAGTGTGAGACCACGTTATATGCAACTATCCATTGCGCAGCTAATACAATCCGTAAAAAATACTGCTTCGTTACACTATGTAAAAGCAGTAAAAGGCTTTGATGATCTGTAGTCCTGTATCTTGAGAAATAGCATTGGTATCACGGGCCCTTCTCTCGCCCTTCCTACAGATTAACCTAAATATATTAAATCTTCGGATGTTTTGATTATTTTTCACAATTGTCCGATGAGCTGATATCACTATCAGTCTCCAATCTCCATTGGTTAGGTATAGTAATCCCTCGATCCGAGTTTTGGGAACAGGAATTTGAAGCATGCGGCTACCTGCCGGTACCTTCCGAAGAGCACAATGCCTCATCAGTACTTACACCCTTCTTTGTATCATTCTATTCACAGTCTTCTGGAGCAGAGAAGGTGATATTTCTATTGTCTCAGCTCCGAACACTCTGTTTCAATTCATCGAGGAAACACACGAATTCCGGATTCAGTTTTCGTCAGAAGGAACGTGTATTGGGGCTGATGAGAGGGGTTTAGGGCTGCAGGTGGTCTATTGTGACCCCACTGATCGCCAGGTTTTCAGGTTTCAGGATAACGGATCAGTGATCCATCGTGGATTCGGAAAGTGTATAACCGCTGGTGGTAGTTCGGACTCACATGCTCAGTTGAAGTTAGGCGACTGCAATGAACGTGCAATGCAACTGATAGTAAACGAGAAGACTGCTATTCAAGTGGTGGGGGAAGACAGTTTGACGGAACTCGGCTCGCCGTTATGTGTGTCTCTCGTCAACGTGTCAAGCTCAGCAGGGCTCGTTGGTAGTGAGTTGGGTTTACATCCCTGTGAGGAGGAGTTACCCAAAGTGCGTCTTATCGAGGAGAATGAGTTCCGGAGTATGAGGAAAGCTCTGCTGGTACCCCGGCCTGCTAACCTCACCATTCCAAACTGTGATTTTGTGTCGTGTCCGCTCAACTTACGAGCTCCCTCCCCCAAACTCCTGCCAAAGTCAGAAATTGAGAGGTGTACCTACTTACCTTCCTGTATGACCATCGTCGTTAAAACAGGTCGGAGACCCCATCTTGTTATCAGAATGGCTCAATCATTCAGGGATACAAAAGGCTATGATCTACCCATTGTGGTATACGACGACGGAGGGGACCCCTATCCTGAGAATATAACGAAACAGTTCGAAAACTTCCCACTGCTCACTTACGTAGTCGATCCAAGACCCGATTTGGGTATTTCGTTAGGGAGGAACCTGGCACTTGCTCGAGTTAAAACTAAGTATATCTTACTGGTTGATGATGATTCTGTGTTCCAAGTGGATTTGGTGAATGATTTATTACTTATGACTGAGATCTTGGACACCACTGACTTATCACTGGTCGGTGGAAGGTTCTCTAACAGCGGTGGACTGAAAGGGATGATGTACTTTCAAAATATACAAGGAAGTAACAAACGTATCCTTTATGGCAAGAAACATTGCCATGAAAAGGTCATCAACTATCCTGACTGTGTCCGGTGCGACCTGACTTCCAATATATTTGTGGCTAAAGTGACTGATATTCGGGAAGTGGGTGGATGGACGGAAGAGTTGAAAGTCCGTGAACACAAGGATTTTTTCCTGAAATTAAAAGCCGCCGGAAAGAAGGTTGCGTATTGCCCTGAGGTTCTTCAAGTTCTCAATCAGCAGGAAACGTCAGAGGAGTATGATATTATTCGGAACAGCAGATCAGATCAAATGTATGAGTATTTCTTGAAAATGTGGAATGTGGATGAGTACATGAGCTTGAAGTCAGACAGTTTTCGGCATTATCTCAAAACGAAGAGATTAGTCTTACCACCTGGGGACACAGGGGCTTAGAATAAACCTCAGATCAGCTCCAACTTGATAAAATTGGGTTTAAAGAAAATTTGATAGTCATTAATTATTGAATACCGAAATCCAGAAGCTCTTGGATATGAGTTAGCAATTTCGTGTAACATTTTTAATAACTGCCTCTCCTTCTGATAGCTCGCACCATTTCATCCCAGCTGAAGTGCAGTGAAATTGTGTAATGCCGCTTAATTATGGTACTTTCATCCCTGATGGGAATGAAATTGGCTTCAGAAGTAGTGAATTTTTAGATTAGAATTTCAAATCAGAGCTGTCATTCAAAACTCAAATTTGGTGTGATTATTCTTAATGAGTAATTAGATTGTATTTTTTCCTTGTTCGATTTATAACTTCTGTTTCAATGAAGACGAAGCAAGTAACATGTCGTTAATATAACTTGTACAATATCCTGGTAAAAAGTCACGCCACATGTTTGTATACTTATAGTACGCGAAATAAATGTATCAAAATTTCCTTGTCTATTAACTTTGGGGTTCATCAATTTGAAGTGAGTGATGGGTGACGGATACAATAATTCTACTTCTTATCTTAATTATCATTCACTATTGATTATTCACAGGTCAAGGAATTGCCGTGTAGAATCCCTGACTCTGAAAATCTACAAGAACACTACAGCAAAATCCTGGAATTTACTGAACGGTAATTGCAACTCTGACGATTTTCTACACTTTCACGATTGATAATCTCATATTCGAAATTGTATCACTCCAATTCAACTGTTCCTGCAATTGGGACTCCAATTCTTGTTTATCATCTGTCACCTCTGTGCAGGTGTGACAGAGCCCTCCAGAAGAACCTATCACGTGGTCAGTACGAGGATCTACTGAAGGAAAGCAGGAAGTTGGAAATAGACCTGCCCCAGATACCTCTTCTTAGACAGGTATCATGCAGACTGCTCATGCCCTCGGTTATCAATCCAAATATCATTTGGGTCAATAGATTGAGCCTTGAGGCTAAGCTCAACGTCAGAGTTAACAGATAATGAGATGAGGACAGGGAAAAGCTGTGACTGCTTTTTTAGATAAATGTGTACTATGCTTACGCCAGGTAGCTATCAATTCAGTTAGCTAACTGACTACAAAGTCCAATCTCCATCTACCTGTTCCTCCTCAGGAAGTAAAGAAAGTGCAGTGGGTGGAGGAGGTGGTGGAGCTGCTAAAGCGCCCCACCCTGACCTTCTCAGAGCTGCAGCAGGGCCTGTGTAGTGGGGCCAGCTTCCCAAACACCAAACAGGTGGAGGACCTCAGGGACAAGCTGGAGGACAAGCTGATGACGGGCCAGCGATGGGAGGAGAAGGCGCAGGGACTCCTAAATTCTAGGTAAATACTAGTGTGCTATGTACTGCTACAAGGGACTCTTTCATTCTAGGTGAATAGTGTGCAGCTACAAGGGTGAGTAATGGAAGTCCGTTTTTTTTGTTTATGTCGATGAAAATAACGGTGAATTTTCTTTGAATATACTGGATATGATATTCTCTGGTTGTTCCCAACGTACATCATATAAATTGCTAACCATTTGCTATGAACTCAGACCGCGGCCTACGCTACCGAAGTTACAAAAGCTGCTAAAAGAAGCGGACAAGTCAGGACTCTCTCTTCCCAGTGCCCCTGCCGTAAAGAACACCATGGTAAAAGCCGTGGAGTGGGTCCGGGCTCTTTCGGACATGAAGCTAGAGCAGAGCAAGGGTCATTACACCAGTGTCAAGCAACTAGAGGCTGTTCTAGTCAAAGGTGAGCAGAGCAAGGTTCACTAGTCACTACGCTAGTGTCAAGCAGTTAGAGGCTGTTCTAGTCAAAGGTAAGCAGAGCAAGGGTCACTACACCAAAGGTAAGGAGAGCAAGGTTAACTAGTCACTACGCTAGTGTCAAGCAACTATAGGCTGTTCTAGTCAAAGGTAAGGAGAGCAAGTTTCACTAGTCACTACACCAGTGTCAAGCAGTTAGAGCCTGTTCTAGTCAAAGGTAAGGAGACAAAAATTTACTAAACTAGTGTCAAGCAACTAGAGGCTGTTCTAGTCAAAGGTAAGGAGACAAAAATTTACTAAACTTGTGTCAAGCAGTTAGAGGCTGTTCTAGTCAAAGGTAAGGACTCCATTAAAATTTTAGCTGATCAGTGATCATGTACAATATCATTGCGTTGTATGACAGTGTATCTGTATGCTCCGCTCCGTACGTCTGACACAAGTTTCTTCTGAGAATGATACTGAAATTTCCTCCCTCCATAAGTCTTGTATAAGTCTGAGAATGATCCTGCTGTTTCCAGGTCAGATGCTGCCCGTCTCACTTCCTGATGTGGACAGGCTGGTGGTGAAAGTGGCAGCCGCTAAATCATGGCATGACAAGGCCTCCAAGGTCTTCGTCAGGAAAGGATTCTCTAAGCTGCTAGAGGTCAGAAAATACATAGTTCCTTACCATGATCATTATACAGTGCTTTATGACCTAGTAGGCATAATAACCTTGGTTTATTACTTTTTAAATCATTGATAGTTTTATCAATCTGATCATTGCCTATTCAATATTCATTCTAACTTTAAAAAGTTTAAATGCTTGAATGGAAATCATTTTGCTTTCGTATTTACATTACGATATTCAATATCAACAAGTAACGTCACGACAGGTACTCTCGCCTCGTGGCTCGTTAGCGACCGACAACTCACGGCCCTTGGAGGAATGCTTACGGGAGAGCACAGCCAAGGAGTTCACGGAAATGAAGAAGCGAAGGGGCGCAAACATGCTCCGGACTGAACAGGAGGAACGGGGGGTCATTAGTGAGGACGACAACGTCTACTGCATCTGCAGGAGAGGTGAGATCCCGAGAGGGGGTGAGAGGCACTGCATGTGTACTGTGCAGGAGATGTGAGACATGGAGAGGTGGTGAGATACCGAGAGGTGGTGAGATACCGAGAGGGGGTGAGATACCGAGATGGGGTAGATACCGAGAGGGGTGAGATACCGAGAGGAGGATGAGATACCGAGAGGGGGTGAGATACCGAGAGGGGTGATATCCGAGGGGGGTGAGATACCGAGAGGGGGTGAGATACCGAGGAGGGTGAGATACCGAGAGGGGGTGAGATACCGAGAGGGGTGAGATACCGAGAGGAGGATGAGATACCGAGAGGGGGTGAGATACCGAGAGGGGGTGAAATACCGAGAGGGGGAGATACCGAGAGGGGGTGAGATACCGAGAGGGGTGAGATACCGAGAGGAGGATGAGATACCGAGAGGGGGTGAGATACCGAGAGGGGGTGAAATACCGAGAGGGGGTGAGATACCGAGAGGGGGAGATACCTATACCGAGAGGGGGTGAGATACCGAGAGGGGGTGAGATACCGAGAGGAGGTGAGATACCGAGAGGGGTGAGATACCGAGATGGGGTGAGATACCGAGAGGGGTGAGATACCGAGAGGAGGATGAGATACCGAGAGGGGGTGAGATACCGAGAGGGGGTGAAATACCGAGAGGGGGTGAGATACCGAGAGGGGGAGATACCGAGAGGGGGTGAGATACCGAGAGGGGGTGAGATACCGAGAGTGGGTGAGATACCGAGAGGGGGGTGAGATACCGAGAGGGGTGAGATACCGAGAGGGGGTGAGATACCGAGAGGGGTGATATCCGAGGGGGGTGAGATACCGAGAGGGGGTGAGATACCGAGAGGGGGTGAGATACCGAGAGGGGTGAGATACCGAGGGGGGTGAGATACCGAGAGGGGGTGAGATACCGAGGAGGGTGAGATACCGAGGGGGGCACTATCTCCTGTCTCTTGAGAGGGGGTGAGGGGTACTGCATCTGTAGGAGAGGCGAGACTCCGATAGGGTGTATTGGGAGGCACTCTCTCCTGAGTGGGGAATGAGACAAGATTATCCAGTGTTAGGGGAGATGGCGAGTTAGAAATTCGTACAGCTTGGGAAAGAATGAGTGGTGAGAAATTTGGGAAAGTATATGTTTGGGAATTGAGAGAGTTGGGAGACTATAGACAACACTTGGAATGGGCTTGAGGATTCATGGAGGGCCCTTCTTACTTTTCCCAGACGCTTTCTGATTCTCAACCTCAGTTGTCAACTCTCAGCACACCCATTCACTGTAGTACATGATCTATCCGATTCATTGATAAGGTTTGTCTTTGATAGAATCCTATTTGACGTTTTGATATTAAGCTGATAGTACTAGTAGTTGCACCACTCAAAGAACTGTTTTTGCAGGGTGGAGAACTAATAAAGGTAGGATTTGCTGGCCTCGTGTTACCGCTGCCATATTCTCTAATCTCTAATCTACACGTTTATTGTTGCTTAACAACCCACGTGTTAGTTGTGAGCAACTCGTATGTTAGGTGTTAGCAACGCACATGTTAGTTGTGAGCAACTCATTTGTTAGTTTTTTTTGCAACACGTATAGTTCTTGTTAGCAACATATGTTAGATGTTAGCAATAAACATGTTGTTGTTAGCAACAAGCGTGGTAGTTGTTAACAGCACACATTTTCATTGTGAGCAACACTCATATTGTGTTACTTGTTAGCAATGCACATGTGTTAGTTTTTAACAACACGATCGTTGTCGGTATCAAGACACATGTTGGTTGTTAGTAACACACATTTTAGTTGTTAGCAACACACATATTGTGTTACTTGTTAGCAAGGCGCATGTTGTTAGCAACACGCACGTTGTTGTTAGCAACACACGTGCAAGTTGTTAGCAAAACACATGTTAGTTGTTAGCAACAAACGTGGTAGTTGTCAGGAAAACACATTTTAGTTGTTAGCAACACACATTTTAGTTGTTAGCAACACACATATTGTGTTACTTGTTAGCAAGGCGCATGTTGTTAGCAACACGCACGTTGTTGTTAGCAACACACGTGCAAGTTGTTAGCAAAACACATGTTAGTTGTTAGCAACACACATGTTGGTTGTTAGCAAAACACGTGCTAGTTGTTAGCAACAAGCGATGTAAACGTATTATGCTATCCAGCTCCGGTCACATTGTACCTGCATGCTCTGTGTTATGTTATGTCGGGTATACTCAAACAGATCTTTGTGATTACGCTTTATGACAATGATGACTTGTCCATCTCTCTTCTTTTCCGAATGAGTTTTTCTTGAATCTTGGTGCGAGCATTATTTCCTTTCCTGGTTGGTATTTTGTAAGCTCTTTTGAATTCTCTTTCATTGCTCTTCTGTGCTCAATCGCCTGCCGTTTTATGATTCCAAGTTGCAACACGTGTTAATTAATGATTTTATTAACGTCACTTGATTCGCCCACAAGCTGGTACCAGATGTAAAGCAGTTCAATCCATCAAGTGAGCGTTTCGACTCACTTCCCGTGTTCGTTTTTTATAAGTGTTGCTGAACATTGAACAATTTTAACGATTGATACACTGTAATTACAGTGCAGTCTGTGAGTATGAGGAAGCTACGATAATGAGATTTACAGTCAACGTGCTGCCAATCCTACACTTCAATTTAAGTGAACTGTCTTCACACAGAACTAAGAAGTTAAAATATTAAATTTTACATCACTTACCATCATTGATCAAGTCATGATCTGAAGTGAGAAGTCCGTGCTCGCCCAATTCATGGTACTGTCAATCATTACCATGGCAACGTGCACTGTTCGCTTCATGGCATCTACTGTTCACTTGATTATTGGCCTATTGAATGTTTTATCTCGTTCTTCATAAGGATGCAGTTTATCACAATTTATTTTCTAAATGGGCACTTTCTTACCAGGTATTTAGTAACATTTACTAAGCAGGTACTTTAAAGCCAGGTCTGCTATAACCAGACACCTCATTATAAGGTTATTTGGAACAAAATTGGGGTATTTCACAATTTTGCACCCCATCATATAATTTCAATACGATGGCATCAATATCACGGGTAATATTGAAAAAATCCCCATATTCTCAAACTCCCAAAATTTCATATCTGGATTCCCTATCAGGCGTGGACGGTGCCATGACGCAGTGTGACCTGTGTTACGACTGGTTCCACAACAAATGTGTTTCCATTGCCAAGCATAAGGACCTAAAGAATAGTGAAGTTATGAAGGATGTAAAGGTACCCCATACAACACATTACTTTGATATCATATTATGATACATTAATTAGTCATAATATTTTAGTACTGAAGTTTTCATCTTTCACTTGCCATTCAGCACAGAGAATCATTTTGAGTCCCTTTTTACCCCCTTGACGATATTTGAACAGTCCCTTACAATAATTGCTGTTACTTAGTTTGTCCTCTCCAAGTCTCTTAATCAAAGTTTTCTACCGTTTCATGAAAATACCGTTATTTCTGCACTCATTCACTGTTTCAGTACCTGTGTCCGGTGTGTCAGCGAACCAAGAGACCCTCAGTGGACCAGGCCCTGGGCCTGCTTATCAGCCTCCGACAATCAGGTACACTGGAATACATGATTATGACAATACTCTTCCCTCTCCCTCTAGCATCATTAACCTTCCCTCTCCCTCTAGCATCATTAACCTTCCCTTTCTCCCCTAGCATCATTAACCTTCCCTCTCCCTCTAGCATCATTAACCTTCTCTCTCCCTCTAGCATCATTAACCTTCCCTCTCTCCTCTAGCATCATTGCCTTCCCTCCCCTAGCATCATTAACCTTCCCTCCCTCTAGCATCATTAACCTTCCCTCTCCCTCTAGCATCATTAACCTTCCCTCTCTCCTCTAGCATCATTAACCTTCCCTCTCCTCCAGCATCATTAACCTTCCTCTCCTCTAGCATCATTAACCTTCCCTCTCCTCTAGCATCATTAACCTTCCCTCTCCCTCTAGCATCATTAACCTTCCCTCTCCCTCTAGCATCATTAACCTTCCCTCTCCTCTAGCATCATTAACCTTCCCTCTCTCCTCTAGCATCATTAACCT
Source organism: Beroe forskalii (assembly GCA_011033025.1). Lineage (NCBI taxonomy): Eukaryota > Metazoa > Ctenophora > Nuda > Beroida > Beroidae > Beroe > Beroe forskalii. Next base: position 577,157 of record WFMF01000014.1, read on the forward strand.
TCCCTCCCTAGCATCATTAACCTTCCCTCTCTCCTCTAGCATCATTAACCTTCCCTCTCCCCTAGCATCATTAACCTTCCCTCTCTACATCATTAACCTCTCTCTCCCTCTAGCATCATTAACCTTCCCTCCCTCTAGCATCATTAACCTTCCTCTCCCTCTAGCATCATTCCCCTCCTCTAGCATCATTAACCTTCCCTCTACCTCTAGCATCATTAACCTTCCCTCTCTCTCCTCTAGCATCATTAACCTTCCCTCTCTCCTCTAGCATCATTAACCTTCCCTCTCCCTCTAGCATCATTAACCTTCCCTCTCCCTCTAGCATCATTAACCTTCCCTCTCTCCTCTAGCATCATTAACCTTCCCTCTCCTCTAGCATCATTAACCTTCCCTCTCCCTCTAGCATCATTAACCTTCCCTCTCTCCTCTAGCATCATTAACCTTCCCTCTCTCCTCTAGCATCATTAACCTTCCCTCTCTCCTCTAGCATCATTAACCTTCCCTCTCCTCTAGCATCATTAACCTTCCCTCTCCTCTAGCATCATTAACCTTCCCTCTCCCTCTAGCATCATTAACCTTCCCTCTCTCCTCTAGCATCATTAACCTTCCCTCTCCCCTGCAGGTCTGGCCTTGCCGGAGGGAGTAGCACTAAGTTACTTGATAGAAAGGGCAATGGAGTGGCAGGAGAAAGTGAGGGGCTTGCTTACCAAACACCGCACCTTCGCCACTCACACCGACAAACAAGGTAAATGTACAATGGGTAAATGTACACTGATTAAATGAACATTATGCAATATGACGTGCGACCTGACGTGTTAGCAAGGTTACATTTTCACGACACACTTTTCACGACACACTTTTCACGACACACATTTCATTCCCTTTCAAACTAACTAAAACCCGTTCATTTTCATAGCGTACATAGACCAGCACGTGACAGTAAAGGATCGGAACCAGATAGAAGAGCTCATGATAAAGGGCGACCTCATTGAGCTGAACCTGGAGGAAACTACAGAGCTCTGGAACTTACTAAGTTAGTGAAAGCATCAGTGTACTATCATGTGGAGTTCTAATTCTATTTAAGTGTGATTCCTTGTGAGATCTGTTCTTAACTTACATCTCTGAATTTCACAGTAACCAAGTGGTACTCAAGTAATTTAATGGTTTGTTACTTCCACCAGACACGATAGACGAGTATGTTGTCCATGAGAAGAAGCGACCCAGTTCCAAGCGCTCCTCCCCTCACTCTAAGGCGTCCTCCAAGCCACCAAGCCCCATGGCGGCCGTGGTGGTGGCCGCGGCGGCGTTGCCGACGAAGCGGAAGAAGACGCCGTCGGACGACCGGAGCACGGGAAGCGGGAGCTCCACTTCCACTGCCCGCAAGCGGCGGAAGGACAAGCAGAATACCGGCAGTGACGAACTGTGCAGTGCTGCGGTGAGTTGCGGCGGTTGCAGTGGTGTTGCAACTTCTTAAGTATTACGGTGGAAATGGGTGTGTTTAGCCGCGTGTGACAAAAAAAATTGTGCACGGCGAGTCAGACAACACTTGAGGTGTGACTCTCCCTGGCGTCCAATTCGTCACAAATTTTGGCATTTCAATTGCATATCAATAACTATTTTACTACTTAATATGCGTGTACATCAACTTGCTTACTTGTATTGTGCTTACTGACGTAATATTGTAATTATTTGTTAGCTTCAACAGTCGCTCCACGCAGGACTGCGTGAGACCGGAGGGAGCTAAGGTCGGGTGGATCCAGTGCGACACCTGTGAGAAGTGGTACCACCTGGACTGCGTGGCGGTCTCTGACAAGGAGGCGGAGTCCATAGAGGACTACACCTGCCCCGTGTGCACAGGCGGCTCCTGAGCCTGATACACTGCCCCAGCATATATACATACCCCCCGTTATTGCAGATCTAGATCTACCACCCCGCGAAGCGCGTGAGCACGTGATATGTCACGCGAGACAATTCACGCGTGATATAATATCACGCGGTACAATCTGCAGTCCTCGCGTGATGCATCACGCGTGAATTAGGAGAATCTGATATCTCTCTCCTTTCGTATGACTATAAGAACAGTGGCCGTTCAGTATCTCAAAGTCAACCCGTGTACACACGTTTGCACTGTTTAATGGGGAGACGTGTCTATACTGACACTAGCGCTAAAAGTAACTGTGACGTTAAATATGATATAATGTGACTCTTATTTGATTCCTATTCATTCATTTAATCATAGCAGTATTCAGCTTTACTTAATGTGAAACAAATATATTCATTTAAATATCCGTCAGTAGTTATGACTTAACCTCAGTACCACGTTTAAATAGAGATGGTGATAAGTTCCATAATACTTAGCTGCTATTGTATTGTGATTTTTGTAAAAACAAGTACAAGTATTAGTGCTATAATTTTACTGGTTTACCATTCGAGTGTTGTGCTCTGTATGTATAGTGTAAACATTCCAATTACCAATTTAAGTATGTGCTTGACATTTTCTGTCCCGGCAGTATGCGCGTGTCTCAACAGACGATGTCCGGCACAGGCAATGAATTTATTGATCATGTTGTTACAACCATATCAGTATCACTTATCACTTTGAGCATTTCCAGTTCAACTCATTTGTACAGTTTTAGAATTTTAGATTAAGATGCAGCTAAAAGGGTATGTTCGCTCGGCATCAATATGTCGAATTGGCCGCACGGTCAACGTCAAGATTAAAATTTTCTGGCTCTGATGTTGAGTTCTAAGATAATTTTAACTTTAAGTTTAGATTTAGAATTAATCCGCTTCTTTAGGTTGAAAATTGAATGCCATTAGTATCCGTATCCGTATAAGCTTATTTTATGATATGCAGGTTGAAATTACAGCAATTGATTGAAATGAAACTTTGGTCCTTCACTAAGAATCGATCAAATTCAATTTGCACAATGCACTTGCAGCGGCTTGCTGTAGCAATAGCATATTTTCACGGGATCGGGATTAAATTTTACTGCATCGATGTGAACCGATCCCGACCTCGTTTAAAAACTACTGTTCCACATCAATTAAAAAATCTTAATTATATTTATAATGACCTTATTCATTTTTCAATTAAATCATAGTCATACTCAATCTCATCGCACAGCAGCTGTTAACATAGCTCTGTTAGTATTTATATAATCACTATTTATGAGTACCTTATAAATATAAATCTGTAACAGTGACACTGACAGTTCGAACTGCAGTTTGCGCGTCTTTAACTGCAGTTTGCGCGTCTTTGGCTTTGCGCAAAAGATCTTTCGTGTGCGCGGCGTACAGACAGACAAATGCAAATATAATGACAATGACATGGCATATGTCATGTTGTCTATACGCCGCGCAAACTTTCTGTGCACAACATGAATCAGTTTCGACCGAAAGTGCTTCATCCGAAAATGAACAAGATATTGCAGAATTAAAATAGCGTCAGTTTCGGCCGAAACTGACAATAAAATTCTGTTATAGCTTGGTCATTTTTGAATGAAAATGCTTGAAATTTTCACAGACGCTGTCTCATGCCATAAACTGTGTCCATGCAAATTTGGGTATCGATTGGACTTTCACAAATGATTTTATGAGTGAAATGGTAAAAATTTGCGCGCAGCACTTTCGGTCCAAAACTGATTCATGGTGTGCACAGTTCCGCCGCGGACAGTGTGCAGTTCGACTGCCCCTGTAACCAAGACATAAGTTACACGAATACGGTTTATCACACGGATTTACTTTTAGTGTACTTGTATTGGTGGTAGTACTGGTGTTGCTTCAATTAATTGAAAATATCCTTCTCGTGGTAATGTTTCTCTAATACTTATGTGATTGTGACGGGTATAAACAATTGAAGTCCGAGAAAGCAACGCTTTTCATTTTGTCTTTGATTTTGACCTGAAATATCAATTCATAGTAACGCTTGTGTGCTGCCTCTGCTAGTGCTAGTGCTTAGATGAAGCGGAAGGCTCAACAGTAGATTCAAATATAACTGCGAGCAGAAATTTGCGATCAGTCACATCAGAACGTGAATACTCGTCCAGTCGAAATTATGATCGGTCAGGGAACTAACTCAGAACTTAGGGTGCTTTTCTGGCCAATTCTTGACCTTCGTATTATGAGGTCAGAGCTAAAACAGACCCAAGCAAACGAAACACTACAAAAATACGGGTGACAGTACAGTGCTTGTTTAAACACAAGGAAATATTTCAATAGTTCAATATATGTGTGACCTCGTTAAAGGGGATTTTTTTGAGAGGGTGAGCATTTTTTTCAAGCTCTTTTTACACTTAATTCGCCAGTTTTCCTTTGTTTTCCTGTAAAATCGAAAAAACCCTATTTGTACCTCTCAAAACAGTGATCCAGGATGTTCTTCATTTCTGAGGCAACCAAGATCCGAAATCGAAAAACTTTGGCCGATTGAGCTGAAAATTTGCACGCCATCCATGGACGACCTAAGAAAGACATACCATACTTCAGAATCCCGAAATCAGCTATTTTCTGTCTGTTATGGGGGGTTGAAATCGCGTTTTTAGCTTAAAACTGCCTTTTCGCCCCTTATTGGGCGTAGATGTCTCATGGGTGGTCAAATAAAGTGTATCTGGTCATAAATTATGCGCCAAAGAAACCACTGAACCAATGATATTCGCCAGTTTTCTTTGTTTTCTGTAAAATCGAAAAACCTATTTGTACCTCTCAAAACAGTGATCCAGGATATTTCTTCATTTCTAGGGCAACCAAGATCCGAAATCGAAAAACTTTGAGGAGGGTGAGCATTTTTTCAAGCTCTTTTATAATTCATGAGTTTTCCTTTGTTTTCCTGTAAATCGAAAACCCTATTTGTACCCTCTCAAAACAGTGATCCAGGATGTTCTTCATTTCTGAGGCAACCAAGATCCGAAATCGAAAAACTTTGGCCGATTGAGCTGAAAATTTGCACGCCATCCATGGACGACCTAAGAAAGACATACCATACTTCAGAATCGAAATCAGCTATTTTCTGTCTGTTATGGGGGTTGAAATCGCGTTTTTGGCTTAAAAACCTTTTTCGCCTTATTGGGCGTAGATGTCTCATGGGTGGTCAAATAGAAGTGTATCTGGTCATAAATTATGAAGGGTAACGCCACAAGAAGGGGTTACGCCACAAGAAGGGGTTACGCCACAAGAAGGGTTGCGCCACAGAAGAGGTTACACGCCACAGCAAAGGGTTACGCCGCGGAAGGGGTTACACGCCACAGAAGGGTTACGCCACTTGAAGAAGGGGTTACGCCACTTTACGCCACAGAAGGGTTACGCCACTTGAAGAAGGGGTTAAGCCACAGAGGGGTAACACAACAAGAAGGTAACACAAAGAGGGGTTACGCCACAAAGTTACGCCATTTAGAAGAAATTTTAGCCGATAAAGCCACAGAATTTGAAAACAGGCCGAATTGAAAACGATTTCATGAACCCATCAATATGAAGAATCTATATTTCCTTACCTTGCCCGCCCCTCTGACCCCCTCTATCTCCCCCTCGGCTGCTATACCCGCCCCTATCGCTGTATCCGCCGCCGCGAAAATTTGCCTCCGCGGCGCGCAGAGGTTGTCTCGGGGCCCGCCTCGGTCTCCACCGCGCCGCGCGAGCATCCCGCTACCACGCTGGTAACTGCCTCCGCTGCCTCCTCGGGAATTATACCTGCGAGGAAGGTGGTATCATTACACCGTATTAGTTTACCACAGGTCCGCTTGTCCATTGACCAATCAGCTCGCGAGTTGACAGGAAAATCACCTTATTGCTTAATACTATATGTCAATAGCCAGGTTTCACAACACGAGACACACGAGCTGATTGAGCTCAGCTCATTGTTTAATACCAAAGTACTTTCAGAACATCTTCAGTGCTACAATCATATTGGAGGCACCCATTACCTCAGTAAGTTAATATGACGTGTTGTAATTGCTTAATTACAAGATAAGTATGGGATCTAACATGTAAGCTAATACCGGTGTGAAAAGGTCACTAACAATTCACAGGCTAAAAATCAAAATCTTCGCGATGACGATATCCATAGTTTAAAATGAATGACTGAGCACAAATGGCGGTGAAGTTCCTTGTGACATCTACATGAGTAGGGAATTATACCTGTTGTTAGGTCCGCCCCTGGAGTTCCTGTAAGATCCCCTCTCCCCGGGGGCGCCACCGCGCTGGTAGCCCCTCCCCCTGCCACCACGCCGCCTTTCAGCCACCTCTGTGAAGCCGTCATCATCCACCTTTTGCTGGGGCGAGGGGATGTTTCATATTCTTGTAATGAAAATGATGATCACATTAAAATTGAAACCAGCTTGAAAATCAATTGACCTATAAATAGATCATAGGCCTGTTAGTGGCCATTCAAGATCATTGTCCCAGTCAAAACCACATCAGCAATGTTTTGTGACAAAAAAAGGTGTTCTGAAAGGAAATCTCAGAAATTTACCATCGATACTCAAAGCAGGAACCACCCGTACCCACCGAAATCGACCAAACCCACCTGATTTGGCCTCAAAACCCTGAAACAACCCAAAACCCACCTGAAACTTTCCGAACCCAAAACAACCAAAACCCACCTGAATCCCCGAACCCACTTGAAACGAGCACAAACTTTCTTCAAATGTGAAACACGCCAATTTAAGTATTTGGTTGGCCCCCTTCCCCAACCCTAACCCAGTTAGAGTTATGGTTATGGTAAGTTGGTTAGGGTGGGTTCGGTTGGAGCCTACCGAAACCACCTAAAAACACACGAAACAAGCGGATTCAGGCGGAGTCCGAACCCACTCAAAGTATGAGTTTTGGGTGGTTTCTGGGTTAGTTTGGTGGTTTTAGGTGGGTTCGAGTGGTTTCGAGGCGAAATCTGATGGGTTCGGGTACTCGGGTAGGTTTGGGGTAGGTCAGATTGGTACGTACGGGTGGAATACAGTGGTTCTTTTAGTATCAACGTGTAATCTACTCAGTTTGAGATGCTAGCAATGACAACATTGTCAGTTCATGAGTCCTGTCCTTTTGCGTGGTCTGGTCCCGCATCTCGACCTGGACAGGGGGCGGCTCCTCACTGCTCACTTCACTGTGAGGGAAGGGTACCTCACTCGGTTCACTGGCTGCTGCAGGGGGTGCGCCCCACTGCGGCTCCTCCACAGGGAGCGAGCTGTTGCCCCAGTCAATCGTGCTTTTCTTTGACCACGGGTTCACTGGTTCCTGGGGAGGGACTTCTCATAGACATTGTCAAACATTAAAACGGCATTATCACCCTCCCATCACAGCCCGAGCAGTAAAGTAGCAAAACCAAGTCTCAGCGGGAAACAATCATCCCGAAATCACATGGATGCAGAAAAACTAAAAACTAAATTTATTATTTCCAATGCATTATCACACATTTAAACGGTATAATCACACATTCAAACGGCATTATCACACATTCGAATGGATATCGGATAAATATCGATTTAGAAACTACTGAAATCAAACAATTGCGAAAAAGAGGCGTTCAATTCGGACGAGGGTCTCAGAACTGTCACGGCCGAGTTTGGGGGGTTGAAAAGATAACACCCACTGATTCCTACCTCCTGTATGGGAGGGGTGGGGGACCTACCTCCAGTTTGTTCGGGCTGTAGTATCTCCAGCTGGATGTGCTGGATGTCCTGTATGGGGGGGGTGGGGGACCTACCTCAGTTTGTTCGGGCTGTATCTCCAGCTGGATGTGCTGCTCCTGTATGGGAGGGGTGGGGGACCTACCTCAGTTTGTTCGGGCTGTATCTCCAGCTGGATGTGCTGCTCCTGTATGGGAGGGGTGGGGGGACCTACCTCAGTTTGTTGGGCTGTATCTCCAGCTGGATGTTTTGCTGCTCCTGTATGGGGAGGGGTGGGGGACCTACCTCAGTTTGTTCGGGCTGTATCTCCAGCTGGATGTGCTGCTCCTGTATGGGAGGGGTGGGGGGACCTACCTCAGTTTGTTCGGGCTGTATCTCCAGCTGGATGTGCTGCTCCTGTATTGGAGGGGTGGGGGGACCTACCTCAGTTTGTTCGGGCTGTATCTCCAGCTGGATGTGCTGCTCCTGTATTGGAGGGGTGGGGGGACCTACCTCAGCTGGGCTGTATCTCCAGCTGGATGTGCTGCTCCTGTATGGGAGGGGTGGGGGGACCTACCTCAGTTTGTTCGGGCTGTATCTCCAGCTGGATGTGCTGCTCCTGTATTGGAGGGGGTGGGGGGACCTACCTCAGTTTGTTCGGGCTGTATCTCCAGCTGGATGTGCTGCTCCTGTATGGGAGGGTGGGGGGACCTACCTCAGTTTGTTCGGGCTGTATCTCCAGCTGGATGTGCTGCTCCTGTACTGGAGGGGTGGGGGACCTACCTCAGTTTGTTCGGGCTGTATCTCCAGCTGGATGTGCTGCTCCTGTATGGGAGGGTGGGGGGACCTACCTCAGTTTGTTCAGGCTGTATCTCCAGCTGGATGTGCTGCTCCTGTATGGAGGGTGGGGGACCTACCTCAGTTTGTTCGGGCTGTATCTCCAGCTGGATGTGCTGCTCCTGTATGGGAGGGGGGGGGACCTACCTCAGTTTGTTCGGGCTGTATCTCCAGCTGGATGTGCTGCTCCTGTATGGGAGGGGTGGGGGGGACCTACCTCAGTTTGTTCGGGCTGTATCTCCAGCTGGATGTGCTGCTCCTGTATGGGAGGGGTGGGGGACCTACCTCAGTTTGTTCGGGCTGTATCTCCAGCTGGATGTGCTGCTCCTGTATGGGAGGGGTGAGGGACCTACCTCAGTTTGTTCGGGCTGTATCTCCAGCTGGATGTGCTGCTCCTGTAGCTGGGTGGGGCTGTATCTCCAGCTGGATGTGCTGCTCCTGTATGGGAGGGGTGGGGGACCTACCTCAGTTTGTTCGGGCTGTATCTCCAGCTGGATGTGCTGCTCCTGTATGGGAGGGGGGGGGGACCTACCTCAGTTTGTTCGGGCTGTATCTCCAGCTGGATGTGCTGCTCCTGTATGGGGGGGGGGGGGGACCTACCTCAGTTTGTTCGGGCTGTATCTCCAGCTGGATGTGCTGCTCCTGTATGGGAGGGTGGGGGGACCTACCTCAGTTTGTTTGGGCTGTATCTCCAGCTGGATGTGCTGCTCCTGTATGGGAGGAGGTTAAAGGTCATACATATCTTAGTGAAATTCATTCCGTCACAAATGATGAAATGAAACGTCTATTTCCGAAAATCGATATTAGCAGAAGCCTAGCCTGGTGAATTCAGTGAAGGTCCTTGCTGAACGGCATATTAAACAAGGAACTGAAGCTGAGAGGTTCCGTTCAGTCCCAACAGCTTCTGTGTCAAATGTTGGTTTCTACAAAGTGTGTTTCTCAACACATCCAGATATCATTGTGGGGAGGCCGTTATTTTAGGCACTTTCCACATTGGGTCGAGGAATATGACCTCTAGTAGTGTTCCCAATTAATTCAAATTGAGTCTTTGTCTAAAAAGCTGATACCCTCAGTACGACAAAGCAAAGAAGAAAGCAACACGAAGGGAGGAGGCTAAGCGAAACGACTCCGAGCACAAGAGGAGCAAAGGAGTTCTCTCCACTCTGCACTACCTTTCTCTCCTCACTCTAGAGTTGAAGGAGAAACTACTGACTGGAATCAACGGACTGGTAAGAGCTCATCCCAAAATTATCTCTTCAATCCTTCCAAGTTTTAGTAGAAACATTTTGGTGGCAATCACTTTCGTTCCTTATTATCAACAACAAACATCATACCAAGGTCAATACGTTCTAATTATGTATACGCAATTAGAAGCATTTGTTAGTTGGCAGTATGTTGGAGTATACTAATGGGATGTGGTGTTATGGTATACACTATACATGATTACATTCTAATTATGTATACGCGATTAGAAGCATTTGTTAGTTGGCAGTATGTTGGAGTATACTAATGGGATGTGGTGTTATGGTATACACTATACATGATTACATTCTAATTATGTATACACCATAAAATGGTGTGAGGACATTGGATAAGAATGTGTTGAAGAGTTTCAATAGCGAGATTACACTTCAGGCAGTTTGAGCTATTAGTAACAATAATCATTTCAAATATACTATACCTACAAGTTGAGATTCTCAATAGAAGTTTGTACTGAAACTGGATGAGCTTGTAATTGTTGGTTAATGTATACAGATTATCAAAAACTGACACCCAGTTTATAGAACTCGTATTGAGATCTCTACACCATTCCTGGAGGGGCGCCAAGGTCTCGGGGTCAATGTACGGCATCATTAATCTTCTCAGCTCCCTTGCTTTGATTGGTGAACCTGAGTTTTCTGCTTAAATAGTTGAAATATTGACCCGTTCATCGATCTAGCAATACTGGTTACCGACGCCTATGCCCTCACAATAGTGTTTGATTGCAATACGAATCATAGAAAATTCAGTTTCCGACATTTCCCGCACATCAATGTCCCATCTAGTACAGAATTGACTATGGGACAGTAAGGAATCAGAATCACTGAAGAGGAATTTATGCGAAATATATAAAATACCCTTGCTAATGAGGCTGTCCTCCCAGAGTTTCCTACCCCATAACCTTGTTATGTCTGTGCTGCCCCACACGCACTTATCAACAAAACCAGCATACCTCATTGCTGCCCTATTTACCATTCCGCGTAGCAGTCTAGCAGGTCACATCCCTTCACACCCGCGATCTATGGAGAATATTATTGGGGTAGTTAAGCTGTTGTAAGAGAATATCTTTCCAAGAGTGATGATAGTTGGCATAGAAGATCTTGCGGAGAAGGGTTAACTTGAGACCAATTATGAAATCTGTAGGATAAATCATATCTAGACCTCCTTCTTCCTTGGACCTCGTAACTATGTCCCTTTTAATTTTGTCTCTCTTACAGCCCCAAAGGAAGTGGAAAACAGGAGTGTTAAGACGCTGGATAACCAGATAGCTAGGTATAGCTATATAAGTAAATTGCGAAAGAATTAACGTCTTAATAATATTTACTTTCCCGAGTAATGTGAAGTCCCGCTTGCTCCAAATATCGTTGATATTCTTTGCCTTTTCCAGCTTAGACTCATAGTTAAGGCGACTTATGTCAGTCAAAGACATGTTGTTATTAAACTCCACGCCCAGGGCAGTGAAGGAATGCTTAACAAAATCAGAGCCATACTTATTAGTAATACATTCAAGCAGCTCCTGGTTATGTCTAGCCCTACCAAGTGGGGTACACCGTGTCTTAGTAACGTTAGCCCTACACCCCGAGTGCACCCCGAACTCCGTGAGTTCCTGTAATATCGCGTCAATACACTGAATGCTAGCCTGGGTAAAAATATCCGTATCATCTGCAAACAGGCTGAGGAAGATATCAGCACCATGGATGTTTATGCCCATTATGTCGGGCTTAAAGATAACTTGGAGGAGCACATTTGAGCCACCAAAAGAAATAGGATTGGGGATAGAGGACTGCCCTGATGCAGCCCACGAAAGATATAAATAGGAGCACTTAAATAGCCATTCACATTTGCGAAACTCATACAACCAAAGAACGCTACTTTAACCAACTTAATTATATAACTGCCAAAACCTAAGTTTTCCATTGTTTTAATCAAGAATCTGTGCTCCACAGAATCGAAAGCCTTTTCCAGATCCACTTGCAGGAGAAAACTCTCATCCTCCGGGTTTTTGTTGAAGTACTCAAGCGTAAGAGTCATGAGAATAAGGTTATCACATGTATTCTTACCAGCCTGAAACCCAGTTTGAACCTTGCTGATATTAGAGGGTAGAGCTTTGATAATTCTATTTTTGATGATATGAGTAAACATTTTATAATCAACGTTTAATAGCGTAATCGGCCTCCAATTCTTTATATAAGAAAGCTCCATTGGATTCTTGGGTTTAGGGAGAAGAAGAATAATACCAATACGCTGGGAAGGTGACATACAGTTCGTCTGTATTGCTTCTAAGAATGTATTGAACAATATCGGACGAACCTCTTCCCAGAATTCTTTGTAAAACTCCGCAGATAACCCGTCCCATCCTGGGGACTTGTTGTTCTTCAGTTTAGTCACTACTGCATCCATCTCAGAGATAGAAATCTCCTCGTCAAGCTCATCTGATAGGGCGCTATCTAGTCTATTAGAACAACAGTTAATCAAATAGTTATCAATGCCTTCATTAGTAGGGTTGGTCGAACGGTAAAGAGTTTGATAAAACTCAACTATACGTGGTTAGAAATCTCGTTCTGATCATGCAGAATCTAGCTGTTATCATTAATTATTGGTAGCTTTCTTCTTACCATTAAACTTCTCTAAACCATAGAAATAGTGGAGCGCTGGAGAAAGATAGAACTTGCCAAGTGACCTTACGTCATGCTAATGACGTCAGTAATTCACTATAAACCCTATGATAATGACGTCATAAATTCACTAAATACCCTATGATAATGACGTCATCAATTCACTAAATACCCTAAAATAATGACGTCATCAATTCACTAAATACCCTATGATAATGACGTCATCAATTTACTAAATACCCTATGATAATGACGTCATCAATTCACTAAATACCCTATGATAATGAAGTCATCAATTTACTAAATACCCTATGATAATGACGTCATCGATTCACTAAAATACCCTATGATAATGACGTCATCAATTTACTAAATACCCTATGATAATGACGTCATCAATTCACTAAATACCCTATGATAATGACGTCATCAATTTACTAAATACCCTATGATAATGACGTCATCAATTCACTAAATACCCTATGATAATGATGTCATCAATTCACTAAATACCCTATGATAATGATGTCATCAATTCACTAAATACCCTATAATAATGACGTCACTTCAGACTCTCACCGAGGAAGAACTGAAGACTCTGGATGGTTTCTACGCCCTCACAGACACCTCTACCGCGAGGTTTAGTGAGTTGGAGGAACAGTTAGAGTCAGCCACAAACCACGTTACAGGTTAGTTTACTCTAACTTACTGTTACTGATTTAGAGTCAGCCACAAACCACGTTACAGGTTAGTTAACTCCAACTTACTGTTACTGATTTAGAGTTAGCCACAAACCACGTTACAGGTTAGTTTACTCTAACTTACTGTTACTGATTTAGAGTTAGCCACAAACCACGTTACAGGTTAGTTAACTCCAACTTACTGTTACTGATTTAGAGTTAGCCACAAACCACGTTACAGGTTAGTTAACTCTAACTTACTGTTACTGATTTGGAGTCAGCCACAAACCACGTTACAGGTTAGTTTACTCTAACTTACTGTTACTGATTTAGAGTTAGCCACAAACCACGTTACAGGTTAGTTAACTCTAACTTACTGTTACTGATTTAGAGTTAGCCACAAACCACGTTACAGGTTAGTTAACTCTAACTTACTGTTACTGATTTAGAGTCAGCCACAAACCACGTTACAGGTTAGTTAACTCTAACTTGCTGTTACTGATTTGGAGTCAGCCACAAACCACGTTACAGGTTAGTTAACTCTAACTTAATGTTACTGATTTAGAGACAGCCACAAACCACGTTACAGGTTAGTTAACTCTAACTTAATGTTACTGATTTAGAGACAGCCACAAACCACGTTACAGGTTAGTTTACTCTAACTTACTGTTACTGATTTAGAGTCAGCCACAAACCACGTTACAGGTTAGTTAACTCTAACTTACTGTTACTGATTTAGTGTCAGCCACAAACCACGTTACAGGTTAGTTAACTCTAACTTACTGTTACTGATTTAGAGACAGCCACAAACCACGTTACAGGTTAGTTTACTCTAACTTACTGTTACTGATTTGGAGCCAGCCACAAACCACATTACAAATTTTAATTATATCCCCGGCAGTGTGGCCCCTACTAATTATATCCCCGGCAGTGTGGCCCCTTCTAATTATATCCCCCGGCAGTGGCCCTTCTAATTATATCCCCGGCAGTGTGGCCCTTCTAATTATATCCCCGGCAGTGTGGCCCCTTCTAATTATATCCCCGGAAGTTTGGCCCCTACTAATTATGTCCCCGGCAGTGTGGCCCCTTCTAATTATATCCCCGGCAGTGTGGCCCCTTCTAATTATATCCCCGGCAGTGTGGCCCCTTCTAATTATATCCCCGGCAGTGTGGCCCCTTCTAATTATTATCCCCGGCAGTGTGGCCCCTTCTAATTATATCCCCGGCAGTGTGGCCCCTTCTAATGATATCCCCGGCAGTGTGGCCCCTACTAATTATATCCCCGGCAGTGTGGCCCCTAATTATATCCCCGGCAGTGTGGCCCCTTCTAATTATATCCCCGGCAGTGTGGCCCTTCTAATTATATCCCCGGCAGTGTGGCCCTTCTAATTATATCCCCGGCAGTGTGGCCCTTCTAATTACATCCCCCGGCAGTGTGGCCCCTACTAATTATATCCCCGGCAGTGTGGCCCTTCTTATTATCCCCGGCAGTTTGGCCCCTTCTAATTATATCCCCCGGCAGTGTGGCCCCTTCTAATTATATCCCCGGCAGTGTGGCCCTTCTAATTATATCCCCGGCATTGTGGCCCCTACTAATTACATGTGTGGCCCCTACTAATTATATCCCCGGCAGTGTGGCCCCTACTAATTATATCCCCGGCAGTGTGGCCCCTACTAATTATATCCCCGGCAGTGTGGCCCCTTCTAATTATATCCCCGGCAGTGTGGCCCCTACTAATTATATCCCCGGCAGTGTGGCCCCTACTAATTATATCCCCGGCAGTGTGGCCCCATCTAATTATATCCCCGGCAGTTTGGCCCCTACTAATTACATCCCCGGCATTTTGGCCCCTACTAATTATATCCCCGGCAGTGTGGCCCCTTCTAATTATATCCCCGGCAGTGTGGCCCTTCTAATTATATCCCCGGCAGTGTATTTCTAATTATATCCCCGGCAGTGTGGCCCCTACTAATTATATCCCCGGCAGTGTGGCCCTTCTAATTATATCCCCGGCAGTGGCCCCTACTAATTATATCCCCGGCAGTGTGGCCTTCTAATTACATCCCCGGCCCTTCTAATTATATCCCCGGTGTGGCTAATTATATCCCCGGCAGTGTGGCCCTTCTAATTATATCCCCGGCAGTGTGGCCCCTTCTAATTATATCCCCGGCAGTGTGGCCCCTTCTAATTACATCCCCGGCAGTGTGGCCCCTTCTAATTATATCCCCGGCAGTGTGGCCCTTCTAATTATATCCCCGGCAGTGTGGCCCCTTCTAATCACATATCCCCGGCAGCCTGGCCCTTGTGCCACTAATTATATCCCCGGCAGTGTGGCCCCTTCTAATCACATCCCCGGCAGTGTATTTCTAATTATATCCCCCCGGTGTGGCCCCTACTAATTATATCCCCGGCAGTGTGGCCCCTTCTAATTCTAATTATATCCCCGGCAGTGTGGCCCTTCTAATTACAATTATATCCCCGGCAGTGTGGCCCCTTCTAATCACATCCCCGGCAGTGTGGCCCTACTAATTATATCCCCGGCAGTGTGGCCCTTCTAATTATATCCCCGGCAGGCAATTATGGCCCTACTAATATATCCCCTAATTATATCCCCGGCAGTGTGGCCCCTTCTAATTATATCCCCGGCAGTGTGGCCCCTTCTAATTATATCCCCGGCAGTGTGGCCCTTCTAATTATATCCCCGGCAGTGTGGCCTTCTAATTATATCCCCGGCAGTGTGGCCCTTCTAATTATATCCCCGGCAGTGTGGCCCTTCTAATTATATCCCCGGCAGTGTGGCCCACTAATTATATCCCTGACGGTGTGGCCCCTACTAATTATGGCCTTCTAATTATATCCCCGGTGGCCCCTTCTAATTATATCCCCCGGCTTCTAATTACATCCCCGGCAGTGTGGCCCCTTCTAATTACATCCCCGGCAGTGTGGCCCCTTCTAATTATATCCCCGGCAGTGTGGCCCCTTCTAATTATATCCCCGGCAGTGTGGCCCCTTCTAATTATATCCCCGGCAGTTTGGCCCCTACTAAGTATATCCCCGGCAGTGTGGCCCCTACTAATTATATCCCCGGCAGTGTGGCCCCTTCTAATTACATCCCCGGCAGTGTGGCCCCTTCTAATTATATCCCCGGCAGTGTGGCCCCTACTAATTATATCCCCGGCAGTGTGGCCCCTTCTAATTATATCCCCGGCAGTGTGGCCCTTCTAATTATATCCCCGGCAGTGTGGCCCCTTCTAATGATATCCCCGGCAGTGTGGCCCTTCTAATTACATCCCCGGCAGTGTGGCCCTTCTAATTATATCCCCGGCAGTGTGGCCCTTCTAATTATATCCCCGGCAGTGTATCCCCGGCAGTGTGGCCCCTTCTAATTATATCCCCGGCAGTGTGGCCCTTCTACTAATTATATCCCCGGCAGTGGCCCCCTTCTAATTATATCCCCGGCAGTGTGGCCCCTTCTAATTATATCCCCGGCAGTGTGGCCCCTTCTAATTATATCCCCGGCAGTGTGGCCCCTTCTAATTATATCCCCGGCAGTGTGGCCCCTTCTAATTATATCCCCGGCAGTGTGGCCCTTACTAATTATATCCCCGGCAGTGTATTTCTAATTATATCCCCGGCAGTGTGGCCTTCTAATTATATTTGGCTTTCTAATTATATCCCCGGCAGTGTGGCCCCTTCTAATTATATCCCCGGCAGTGTGGCCCCTTCTAATTATATCCCCGGCAGTGTGGCCCCTTACTTCTAATTATATCCCCGGCAGTGTGGCCCCTTCTAATTATATCCCCGGCAGTGTGGCCCTTCTAATTATATCCCCGGCAGTGTGGCCCTTCTAATTATATCCCCGGCAGTGTGGCCCCTTCTAATTATATCCCCGGCAGTGTGGCCCTTCTAATTATTAATTATATCCCCGGCAGTGTGGCCCCTACTTCTAATTATATCCCCGGCAGTGTGGCCCTTCTAATTATATCCCCGGCAGTGTGGCCCTTCTAATTATATCCCCGGCAGTGTGGCCCTTCTAATTAATTATATCCCCGGCAGTGTGTGGCCCCTTCTAATTATATCCCCGGCAGTGTGGCCCCTTCTAATTATATCCCCCGGCAGTGTGGCCCCTTCTAATTATATCCCCGGCAGTGTGGCCCTTCCCCGGCAGTGTGGCCTTCTAATTATATCCCCCGGCAGTGTGGCCTTCTAATTATATCCTTCAATTATATCCCCGGGCCTTCTAATTATATCCCCGGCAGTGTGACTACTAATTATATCCCCCGGCAGTGTGGCCCTTCTAATTATATCCCCGGCAGTGTGGCCCTTCTAATTATATCCCCGGCAGTGTGGCCCCCTAATTATATGTCCCCCGGCAGTGGCCCCTTCTAATTATATCCCCGGCAGTGTGGCCTTCTAATTATATCCCCGGCAGTGTGGCCCCTACTAATTATATCCCCGGCAGTGTGGCCCCTACTAATTATATCCCCGGCAGTGTGGCCCTTCTAATTATATCCCCGGCAGTGTGGCCCTTCTAATTATATCCCCGGCGGTCCCCGGCAGTGTGGCCCCCTTCTAATTATATCCCCGGCAGTGTGTGGCCCTTCTAATTATATCCCCCGGCTAATTATATCCCCGGTGTGGCCCCTTCTAATTATATCCCCGGCAGTGTGGCCCCTTCTAATTATATCCCCGGCAGTGTGGCCCTTCTAATTATATCCCCGGCAGTGGCCCCTTCTAATTATATCCCCGGCAGTGTGGCCCCTACTAATTATATCCCCGGCAGTGGCCCTTCTAATTATATCCCCGGCAGTGTGGCCTCTAATTATATCCCCGGCAGTTCTAATTATATCCCCGGCAGTGTGGCCCTTCTAATTATATCCCCGGCAGTGTGGCTAATTATATCCCCCGGCTAGTGGCCCCTTCTAATTATATCCCCGGCAGTGTGGCCCCTTCTAATTATATCCCCGGCAGTGTGGCCTTCTAATTATATCCCCCCCGGCAGTGTGGCCCCTACTAATTATATCCCCGACAATTATGTGGCCCTTCTAATTATATCCCCGGCAGTGTGGCCCCTTCTAATTACATCCCCGGCAGTGTGGCTAATTATATCCCTAATAATTATATCCCCGGCAGTGTGGCCCTTCTAATTATATCCCCGGCAGTGTGGCCCCTACTAATTATATCCCCGGCAGTGTGGCCCTTCTAATTATATCCCCGGCAGTGGCCCTTCTAATTATATCCCCCGGCAGTGTGGCCCCTTCTAATTATATCCCCGGCAGTGTGGCCCTTCTAATTATATCCCCGGCAGTGTGGCCCTTCTAATTATATCCCCGGCAGTGTGGCCCCTTCTAATTACATCCCCGGCAGTGTGGCCCCTACTAATTATAGTATATCCCCGGCAGTGTGGCCCCTTCTAATTATATCCCCGGCAGTGTGGCCCTTCTAATTATATCCCCGGCAGTGTGGCCCTTCTAATTATATCCCCGGCAGTGTGGCCCCTTCTAATTATATCCCCGGCAGTGTGGCCCCTACTAATTATATCCCCGGCAGTGTGGCCCTTCTAATTATATCCCCGGCAGTGTGGCCCCTACTAATTAATTATATCCCCGGCAGTGTGGCCCCTTCTAATTATATCCCCGGCAGTGTCCCCGGCAGTGTGGCCCTACTAATTATATCCCCGGCAGTGTGGCCCCTTCTAATTATATCCCCGGCAGTGTGGCCCTTCTAATTATATCCCCGGCAGTGTGGCCCCTACTAATTATATCCCCGGCAGTGTGGCCCCTTCTAATTATATCCCCGGCAGTGTGGCCCCTTCTAATTATATCCCCGGCAGTGTGGCCCCTTCTAATTATATCCCCGGCAGTGTGGCCCTTCTAATTATATCCCCGGCAGTGTGGCCCTTCTAATTATATCCCCGGCAGTGTGGCTAATTATATCCCCTGGCAGTGGCCCCCTTCTAATTACATCCCCGGCAGTGTGGCCCTTCTAATTATATCCCCGGCAGTGTGGCCCTTCTAATTATATCCCCGGCAGTGTGGCCTTCTAATTATATCCCCGGTGTGGCCCCTAATTATATCCCCGGCAGTGTGGCCCCTTCTAATCACATCCCCGGCAGTGTGGCCCCTTCTAATTATATCCCCGGCAGTGTGGCCCCTACTTATCACATCCTAATCACAGCGTTCCTGGATTGCAAGGACAAGGAGGCCTGGGAAGGCACCAAGTACTCTGATATCTGCGGGATATTCGAGAAGCTTCACGAGCACCACGTCTTCGACCCGGACTACTCGCCCCCTCTTGTGGTGAGGTTACAGCAAATCAGTCTGTTAAACTACTGTCCCAATATTACTGTCCCAAAGTTCATGATATTTGGTATTCTTTCTGAAACTATTTCCGAATAGATGTGCACGGAAATTGTCCTACCCAGATCTTTTAGAACGTAATCTTTGAATTTGGGATTGCGTTGGTGCCTGTATAACACATGTGTCGCCACTTCGAGGAATGAGATTCATTCTGAAATTTCCGATCGCTTGCCTCCATAAACCTACATGGTGGTTTTGTGGAAATTTCAGACACCAATCTCAGATGCGGCGACAATTTAGTGATAACCTCGGCTTAGAGAAAATATTGGCTATTAGGACATCTACATCTCTGCTGAACTGACGGCTGATGAAAGGAAGAAACGGAAGGCGGTTGTTGCTGTTCTCAGGTTGTTGCTGTTCTCAAGGAACAAATACGCATTCTGAAACCTGATGAGGGATTCCCGGGGACACAGTGATTGAGGGTGGGCCATTCATCTGTACCAGAAACAAATCCCAAGCTGAAGTAATACAAGAGGAAGGCAAGGAGGAAGTGGACACTGATGCTGGCTCAGTGGATAGCTTTTTTTCGCAGAAATTAAAGTTTCGAATTTCCCTTCCAAATTCGCACGGTCAAATCACTGTCAAAGAGACATGTGGCCGTTAGCTCATGCGGCTGCCATCATTCGCCGTCCGTAGGACGGGAACCGACTAGTTGTTGTTGTTGTTGTTGTTTTTTTTTTTTTTTTTAACCTCAGTGTCCCAAAATCACTATCAGATCTCAGATGGCCACAAACTGACCGCACAGAAGCACAACCCCTGTCAGCAACTAAGAGTGCTCTAGCATCAGAGGTTATGCTCCCCGCGGAGCAGCGTGGGAATGGCCAGGAGCCACCCATCTCAAAAGTGGTGATTTTTGAATAACGGATTTTTTGCATCGAAATTAAAATCGAAAATAACAAGCTGATTTCACTTGGACGAGTTCCTATTGGTTCCTGAGGTCACAAAAAAAGTTTACTAAAATCTGAGTGGGGCAAATATGATTTTTCAAATTCCCCTCAGGCGGCGTAGGCGCATATGTTCAAAATAGGATATCTCAGCTTCTGAATGAGATACAGACCTCCATGAGCACCTCAAAATGACCGCAATAGTCGAATTATGTTGGGCGGATGAGGTTTCCAGGGTCCCAAAACCTTTAGTTTCTGAGATATTGTCGGAAAAACAAAACGCGGCTAGTGTATTTGAGCGATGCAAGTGAAAATGTGCATTTCAGTCCTAGAGATTGTTACCTTTACTCCCAAGAATAGAAAATAACAAGCTGATTCCACATTTATAAGTAACAATGGCCTCTGAGGCCTTAAAAAGTTAAACAATCAACCAAGTGAGGTAAAATGTGTTTTTACAATTTTCCCTAGAGCACAACCATGCAATGCCACGTAAGTCCAAAGTGTGGAAAACTTGTATTTTAGCTTAGTAAGATCATGCAGAATTCATTATTGCAGCTCAAATTTTTTGCTATGACCATGATTTATTCAAATTGAGAAGCCATCACATCTATTACCTCAGCAGCAGAGGATTTAAGGGGTTTCCAAATACTGACAGTAGCTGACAGGAGGAAGGGGGTCAAGGTTATGTCAGCAAAAATTTTGGGATTTTTGTGGCAGTTGGTACACACTGATTGTGAAATAAAATCAAAGGTAGAAGATATGATAGAGATAGATATTTGCTTTTATGAAGTTGTGATGCTCATTATCCCAATCATAATATATAACTGGGATACCATGCTTCAATTCTGCAACAGAACTGGATCATATTCAATATTCATCATCCATGAATGCATGAATGGTTACAGGTGATTAAACTATTTCAAGAAAATTGCTCACTATCCATGACCCATTTGGGCTGGGAAATCATATATTATAGCATCATCGAAGATCACTGCTCTCATACTCTTATTATTTCATTTGAATGCCAGAGTTGCTTTAATATTAATCAACCTAGCCAGTGGCCTTCACGGCGACTTCCCTAGACAGAAGCAATCAAGTGACTGAGATGCTTGCACAATTCAAGACTTTCACCATTCAAGCCAGCCATGAGCCACACAGATTTCGCAAACCACAAATGAGCATGTGCATCATGATTTCAATCAGACTGTTGAACAAGTGTAGGCTTTTTAGCAGATTAGTCAAAAATGGGCCAAAGATGGCTATGGGCCATCTCCCAAATTGCCAGGCTATTTCACTCAGCAAACTACTGACTCATCCCAGTTAAACGTTATAAACATGTTCATATTGATTGAGGTTCAGCTGGACTTAATGGGCAAAGCCCAGAAAGTATAAGCCGTTATAAGTTGTAAATGATTACTGTGCAGCTAGATCTATACCAGCTTGGATAAGTTTATTCAATGAGTAGGTTACAGATTGGTATCCGTGAGCTCAGCACTTTTCAGTTGCAAGTGTTATGATCAGTTTCATACAGTAATCAGTATTCTGCACTCCTAAAATTCCTATACACCATCAAGAGCCTGAGCAAACTCCAAATGAACTTTAGATGCTTAGATGTCACATTCGCAGAAATGATGCCTACATCAACATGAACACCCCAATCTAAGAGTTTATCAAGGCTGTGACTACCATGAATCTATCTCTTCACTCCTGATTCTCATTAGTATTGATGACCTATTCAAGCTTTCAAGGCTATTATTAAGGTTTTGGTTATTGAAGGGTTGAAGAGTCCTTTCCAAGATAAGAGTACACAACGTGGTTATTCATGTTGTGCAACTGGGCAAGTGCAGCACGTTTTACTAAGAGTGCACAATAAGTTGGATAAAGTTTCATAGTTTCAAAGAGTGCACTACCATAAGATAAGATACCATATCCAGTACAAAAGGGTAGCTCAAATTTTTTGGCTTTATTCTGCATCCAAAAACAGTTTCTGGTTCATGAGTTATAATTCACTAGTTCACTGAATGCTTGCGTTCATATGCTGATTAATCTGGGAGTTGTCATATACTCACATATTGTTCAAGTAATTGTTTACCACCCAATTTTCCTCTGTCAGCATTGGGTTTTGACTAGCCTCCCTCCCCTACCCCCAGACCAAAAATGTACTAGCATTGGGTTTTAACTAGCCTGGTACAGTATAATGCAGTACCTGGCTTACCCCCCCCAGACCAAAAATGTACTACTTGGGTTAGAAATATAGTAGATGAAAAATCTCAAAATTTTTGCTGACATAACCTTGACCCCCTTCCTCCTGTCAGCTACTGTCAGTATTTGGAAACCCCTTAAATCCTCTGCTGCTGAGGTAATAGATGTGATGGCTTCTCAATTTGAATAAATCATGGTCATAGCAAAATATTTGAGCTGCAATAATGAATTCTGCATGATCCCACTAAGCTGAAATACAAGTTTTCCACACTTTGGACTTATGTGGCATTGCATGGTTGTGCTCTAGGGAAAATTGTAAAAACACATTTTACCTCACTTGGTTGATTGTTAAACTTTTTAAGGCCTCAGAGGCCATTGTTACTTATAAATGTGGAATCAGCTTGTTATTTTCTATTCTTGGGAGTAAAGGTAACAATCTCTAGGACTGAAATGCACATTTTCACCTGCATTGCTCAAATACGCTAGCCGCGTTTTGTTTTTTCGACAATATCTCAGAAACGAAAGGTCTAGAGACCCTGGAAACCTCGTCCGCCCAACATAATTCGACTATTGCGGTCATTTTGAGGTGCTCATGGAGGTCTGTATCTCATTCAGAAGCTGAGATATCCTATTTTAAACATATGCGCCTACGCGCCTGAGGGGAATTTGAAAAAAAATCATATTTGCCCCACTCAGATTTTAGTAAACTTTTTTTTGTGACCTCAGGGGACCCAATGGGAACTTATCCAGGTGAAATCAGCTTGTTATTTTCGATTTTAATTTCAGCCCATACCATGTGAGCCTGTGAGTTGACCCCAGCCCGTCTGATACAATCCTACGTGCTTAACTTGGACACTTCGTCTGGAAATGAACTGGTTATGGTTTCTTGACTCAATATACGTGTGACAAGGTTCAAGCTGTTGTGCAATCCCTCAGTACCCTTGTCAATCCATTACATGCTGACCCTTATTATATCTCTATGTGCCTGCACCCTATCAGGTTCCTGAAGAAGAGACCGCCCTGCTAAATGGAGACATCTCCGCTCCCACCGCTACCAGTCCGAACCCTCCCACCCCCCAAGAGGACGCCCTGGTGAACTTCATGCACGACTCCCAGCTGGACAGGTCGGAGAGTCAGCTGTCTCCCCACGCACCAGAGTTCCAGCCTGCATCTAGTCCTGATCTTCTCACTGACAAGGGTATGTGACTCTTCATTTCAAAAGCTTTCTAATACTTAACAATGGCGAGTGAGCAATGGACATGCGAGAGAAAAGCTTTTCAAATAAGTGATATTGTATAGATTTGTATCTATCCCTAGCCAAAGTTGAGTAGGCCTTTCGAGGTTCATAAAATTTCTCATCGGAATTTGTTAGTTCCGGTGATAACAATCAAATTTATTAGGGGGGGGAGGGGGAAGAAAATATGTTCAAATAGTGGTGAACAGCACCCCTTCACAAAAGTTGCAAACTTTTCCCCATAGGGAAGATGGGAGGATAAGGCCCAGAGTGAGGATAAATTTCTTTTTAACAGCAAAAATTTTCAAAAATTTTGAGTAGGTAGTGATGGGATTTTGAATTGTCATCTCTTTTTGAGATGTTCTATGTGACTTGAAAACAAAACTAGGAAATCATTCACTTTTCTGAGATTATCTTCTCTTCTCCAGAAGCAGTTCAAAAGTTTACCGTCGTGTTCTTATCATGGGTAAAGAATGCCTTAAAACCACTGCGGACTATCACACCTTTTTAGTTTTTGGAAAAAGTGAACTATTTTAACATTCACGAATATACACAAATAACCAGTGACAAAATCTGATGCAAAATGTATCAACAAAATGGCGCGAAATCTACAGTGAAGTGAGACCAGCAACTTGGTGCGAAATGGCACGTGCCAATGTGCATTCCCCTTGGTTCTGTGTACAGCATCTAAGCAATATTTATACTCTTACTAGGACCGCGTGATGTACCAGTACGCTAAGGTAACATCAAGCACCGTGGGGGGGGGGGGGGGAGGAGGGTAATTAAGCACCTGCATACGGGAACAACAGATAAACAAGACTTGTGCCGGCATTGTACCTGGCTTGCTGAGGTCGTGCACAAATGGAGGTGTGAATGTGTCAAGCTTCACACTGTAGCGCAGAAGTCACCTGAGAACACCTGAAATTTACACATGACTATCTCGGGTATTTGTGAATGATTTTCATTCCTCGACCTCGAGATATCTGTTTAGTAACCCCTCCCCCTCCTCAGCAACGTTCGGTGAATTCTCACAGGAGGAGGCAGATGACAACGCTTCAGAGGAAGATGCCGAACAGGTTAACAACTGAGCACCACAACTTTAGATAAATTATTATTAGTACAGCTCTCATTTTTGTGCCTTTTGATTTCTCCTCTGGTCATGCTCAAATGGGCGGGGGCGCCAGCTGTTTCTTTTGTTATATAGTAAATGTATTGTGTGCTATTATACTCAGTGTATTAGAAATTGGCGGATTTTCGACAGCCTATTACATATCATGTGATCTCTTCACATGTGATACTAAATGGACCAATCAGATGGTTGCATCTGACATAGGTGATATTTTATACAATCAACTGATTTGTCCATTTGGTATCACACGCTAAGGAGATCACGTTGGAAATCCGCCAATTTCTAATACGCGGAGTATAATATTATATTTCTGCACATTGCCAGCCCCACCATGGGTTTCACAACAACAGCTGCTTTTCAAAAAATTAAAAACATAAAATTAAAAAATGCAACATAAAAATCAGCATAAAAAACCAAAAAATACGAAATAAATGTAAACAAACAAAAGAGGAAATTAAATATAGATATAATTCAACTTTTTTTCTTGAGGTGAGGTGAGTTGCACACTTATTTCCCTGGGCTGTGAAAAAGTCCCAGGTACTTCTTTTGGTTTAAGGGGATCTGAGTGGTTTGTGACCCTCCAAGTGCCCCCTGACGTAACCACACCAGGTCACCGACTCCCAGCATACCATTCCCGACCTGGCCAGGGCAGTAATCCCTTGCGGAATTAAAAAAAATAGAAAGTCAGGATCTATCTAGAGTAGTTCGTCTAGAGTAGTTTTAGATCTAGGTCAACTGTTCTTATTCTCTTAAATTGATACGCATTTACAGAGACATAAGTGGCCTGGTAGGTTGGAAAATTCGACAAATGGCCACATAGGGGCCTGGGGGATGAAGCTCAGAAAAACCAACTTTTCCGATTATTGGGCTAGTTTTTTTTGTTTGTTTTTTTGGGTTACATTTCGGTAATTTCTCTAACACCTTTCCTTTTTAGGTTAAAATTAATTCAAATTCAATTTGAACAAATTAAGACATTTTTGGGCTGCGCAACAGCAGAATGCTGGCCAACAGGTTATCTGATATCGGTATATGCTACCACCGTTCAGCAGTTATTCAGCCTGCATACTTGGAGATAAAAGATTTCTTAAGTTTAGTCTTGAAGGACACCTTCGTTGGACACATTTTTAAGAAATTACTACTTATTATTATATTATGTAGATTGCTAACTTATAGTACACTAGCAGGTCCGTTGGGCCTGCAAATGCACAGCTCACTTGACGCTGCTATGCAACACCTTGCTGGCACATTTCAAACCCAACAATTCAAATTAATTATTTTTTACCGCATCAAAATCCCAATCAGATCAATAGTTATATTGAGCAGCGAAATCAAAACAGCATGAAACAGAAATGAACACACACGCAATTAATCTGCACGTGCATTTTTCCCATGGCGCGCATTGCTCTGGGGCGGGACGTACAAAAACACAATTTGCGACTTTATGAGTACTACTAGAAGGGGGATGGGCCAGCGAGGGCCCAGGCGGCGCCCAGGAGAGGAAGCAACTGGCCGACTTTATGAGTAAGAAACCTTACAAGACAAAATAACTTGGGACAATAATTCCGGGGATCGAAATTTTGGGGGTTCGAAAATATGGGAATTTTTTTTCAAAAATCCCCAAATTTCGCACCCCAAATTAAATTAGGGGACTTTCGCCATTTTACAATTTCGAAAAAATAAGGTTACTTTTGGGAATAAATCAGAACTTCAGAAAGGCCAATATCACTGAGGTGATTGATATAATAGAATTTCCAGTACAGGATCCCTTTTATCGAGTCGAGTGAAGTAGGTTTTATTTGGAATGACTGCATATTAGATATTTTGAACTCTTCTGCACTAATATACTTATTGAAATTTGTCTGGTAATTCCTCGCCTGGTGATGCCTGGCACGTCGCTTGGAAGGGTCTATCATCGATAGACAAGGAATTTCATACGTTATGCCCTGTTAGTCAAACCCGCAATTAACTAATTTGGGGAAATAATTTTGGTGATCGAAATTTTGGGGGTACAAAAATATGGGGATTTTTTTCGAAAGATCCCCTAATTTCGTATCTTTTAAATATGTCTCGTAAGGTACATGTTTTATGAACAGTTTTAAGCCGTAGTAACGGTGCGCACCTTCTGCAAAGTTATAATATTTACTGTCAAGGCTTTGAAGGCATTATTAACAGTAGGTGTGTACCCGTCCTACGGATGGTAACTGATGGAATGCGCATTGGTATGCAAGTGATAATTTTAACGGTTGGATTATGCAGGTCCCTGCTGCTCCCACTGCAGTTGTTGATGAAGGAGTCGAGAAGGATCCTGCCGTCATGGCGTGGTCTGCTGGTCCCCCCACCCCTCCCATACAGGAGCAGCACATCCAGCTGGAGATACAGCCCGAACAAACTGAGGTAGGTCCCCCCTCCCATACAGGAGCAGCACATCCAGCTGGAGATACAGCTTGAACAAACTGATGGGTCCCCCACCCCTCCCATACAGGAGCAGCACATCCAGCTGGAGATACAGCCCGAACAAACTGAGGTAGGTCCCCCCACCCTCCAGTACAGGAGCAGCACATCCAGCTGGAGATACAGCCCGAACAAACTGAGGTAGGTCCCCACCCTCCCATACAGGAACAGCAAATTGAGGTAGGTCCCCCACCTCCCATACAGGAGCAGCACATCCAGCTGGAGATACAGCCCGAACAAACTGAGGTAGGTCCCCCACCCTCCAATACAGGAGCAGCACATCCAGCTGGAGATACAGCCTCGAACAAACTGAGGTAGGTCCCCACCCTCCCATACAGGAGCAGCACATCCAGCTGGAGATACAGCCCGAACAAACTGAGGTAGGTCCCCCACCCTCCAATACAGAGCAGCCTGTGAGCTCCATCATACTACGCTAGGGTCATAATTGCGGGCAATCCCGTGTGTAGGAGGCTCTGCGGTCTGCCTATATAAGCATCTCAATATTTAGTTTTTAGCCCGTGTATCCAAAATAGAAACAATATGTGCTCCCTTAATTTACCTGCCCCAGTGATAGAATGCTACACTAATACCTATCCTTAATCCTACTACTTCAAGGTTTTGGTATTTTGTGCCCAAAAAGTTTTATCAAGCTTACCTACATCAAAAATCACTAACTTGTGTGAAGTTAAGTTTTTCTTGCAATCCAGATAATTTCATATGAAAATG
Source organism: Beroe forskalii (assembly GCA_011033025.1). Lineage (NCBI taxonomy): Eukaryota > Metazoa > Ctenophora > Nuda > Beroida > Beroidae > Beroe > Beroe forskalii. The sequence goes on from WFMF01000014.1 coordinate 605,124, forward strand.
ACACAAGATCATTGGGCAAAGCCACAAACAGAGATATGGCCTCTTTTTATGGGCTAAAATGGTTAGATTACATATCCAATTCACTTGCACGGGGAAATGTTGCATGGTCTATAATGCTATAATGGACTCAAGGCCACCCTCAAATTGTAGTACCTGTTATTGGAGCTCAACAACAATAATAAAATCAATTAAAAAACAATTCTAATTTTATTGAATCCACAGTTCACACTCACTCTTTATAATTGATAATTGGCATAAATTGGGTATAAATCACTGATAATCAGTGATTTATTATCGTTGTTGAACTCCAATTGATAGTTCATGGAGTGGGATATTGCATTTGCAGATCTTTTTTCTTGCAAACATCTTATGTCCATGGAAATACGACTTGAACTTCGGCCATTTTCAGAACTTTGCCTGCGGCCAAAATTTCTGAAGCCTAAATCAATCCCAGTTTATTTCATAGCGCTGTCCTTGTTGACTTAAATTGGTTTGCAGTCGCCAAAATTTCAACCAACTGTCAAGTTAAAAAATTGTTAGAATTCAAAAAAATTAATGAATTATAAATCCTGAAAATTGAAATTTGGCAATTTTCTACCGTTTCTGAAGTTTTTTAGTTATTATTTCAAGAATATGAATTTAATCATGATTTTGAACTATCATTCAGATTTCGGACAATATGTTTTGCAATCAGACTTCGGCCTATCAACTGCCGAAGTTAAATTGCTGAAAATTTGTCCAACTTTCATGATCAAATTCATCATCAAAGCCGAATTTGCCTTTTCATGACCGAAGCCGATGTCAGGACCTAATAAAGTAATAGCTTCGGCTTGATCTTCAAGTGGCCAAAATATTAATTTCGGTCGTTTCATACCTTCAATGTTTTTTTTCCAATATTTTGATTTTTGGATGTAGAAAGATACTGTAGCTTAAATAGAATGATTCCCAAATTTTAAATCCTCTTGTAGGAGACTTAATTAACCAAAATCGTGTTTTTGGACTATAAAAAAACAAAATATTTACACGATATATAACGGGCCTGATTAATTGTTTTTGATGCTGATTATGATTTTATTATTAGTGTATTATTTTGACGAGGATCTTGGCAATGAAAGGATGACTCTTATAAACATTATATAAGAATTATGTTTTTTTGTATTTTTTTGTATTTTTTTGTATTTTTATGTCCAAAGTGTACCCTATTTTTCAAAATTGGACAAAAAATTGTTGGACAAAAAAATACAAAAAAATACAAATAAAACATGATCCCCCCCCTAAATATCCCCGGCAGTGTGGCCCCTACTAATTATATCCCCGGCAGTGTGGCCCCTTCTAATTACATCCCCGGCAGTGTGGCCCCTACTAATTATATCCCCGGCAGTGTGGCCCCTTCTAATTATATCCCCGGCAGTGTGGCCCCTTCTAATTACATCCCCGGCAGTGTGGCCCTTCTAATTACATCCCCGGCAGTGTGGCCCCTTCTAATTATATCCCCGGCAGTGTGGCCCCTACTAATTATATCCCCGGCAGTGTGGCCCCTACTAATTATATCCCCGGCAGTGTGGCCCCTTCTAATTATATCCCCGGCAGTGTGGCCCCTACTAATTATATCCCCGGCAGTGTGGCCCTTCTAATTATATATATCCCCGGCAGTGTGGCCCCTTCTAATTATATCCCCGGCAGTGTGGCCCCTTCTAATTACATCCCCGGCAGTGTGGCCCCTTCTAATTACATCCCCGGCAGTGTGGCCCCTACTAATTACATCCCCGGCAGTGTGGCCCCTACTAATTATATCCCCGGCAGTGTGGCCCCTTCTAATTATATCCCCGGTAGTGTGGCCCCTTCTAATTACATCCCCGGCAGTGTGGCCCTTCTAATTATATCCCCGGCAGTGTGGCCCTTCTAATTATATCCCCGGCAGTGTGGCCCCTGCTAATTATATCCCCGGCAGTGTGGCCCCTTCTAATTATATCCCCGGCAGTGTGGCCCCTTCTAATTAAATCCCCGGCAGTGTGGCCCCTTCTAATTACATCCCCGGCAGTGTGGCCCCTTCTAATTATATCCCCGGCAGTGTGGCCCCTACTAATTATATCCCCGGCAGTGTGGCCCCTTCTAATGATATCCCCCGGCAGTGTGGCCCCTTCAATTATATCCCCGGCAGTGTGGCCCCTACTAATTACATCCCCGGCAGTGTGGCCCTACTAATTATATCCCCGGCAGTGTGGCCCCTACTAATTATATCCCCGGGCAGTGTGGCCCTTCTAATTATATCCCCGGCAGTGTGGCCCCTACTAATTATATCCCCGGCAGTGTGGCCCCTACTAATTATATCCCCGGCAGTGGCCCCTTCTAATTACATCCCCCGGCAGTGTGGCCCCTTCTAATTATATCCCCGGCAGTGTGGCCCCTTCTAATTATATCCCCGGCAGTGTGGCCCCTACTAATTATATCCCCGGCAGTGTGGCCCCTACTAATTATATCCCCGGCAGTGTGGCCCCTTCTAATTATATCCCCGGCAGTGTGGCCCCTTCTAATTACATCCCCGGCAGTGTGGCCCCTTCTAATTATATCCCCGGCAGTGTGGCCCCTTCTAATTATATCCCCGGCAGTGTGGCCCCTACTAATTACATCCCCGGCAGTGTGGCCCCTTCTAATTACATCCCCGGCAGTGTGGCCCCTTCTAATTATATCCCCGGCAGTGTGGCTCCTTCTAATTATATCCCCGGCAGTGTGGCCCCTACTAATTATATCACCGGCAGTGTGGCCCCTACTAATTACATCCCCGGCAGTGTGGCCCCTTCTAATCACATCCTAATCACAGCGTTCCTGGATTGCAAGGACAAGGAGGCATGGGAAGGCACCAAGTACTCTGATATCTGCGGAATATTCGAGAAGCTTCACGAGCACCACGTCTTCGACCCGGACTACTCGCCCCCACTTGTGGTAAGGTTACAGCAAATCAGTCTGTTAAACTACTGTCCCAATACTGCACACACAATCAGTTAATCATCGGTTCATGATAAGTTTATGATATTTGGTATTCTTTCTGAAACTATTTCCGAATATATTATGTGCATGGAAATTGTCCTACCCAGATCTTTTAGAACGTAATCTTTGAATTTGGGATTGCGTTGGTGCCTGTATAACACATGTGTCGCCACTTCGAGGAATGAGATTCATTCTGAAATTTCCGATCGCTTGCCTCCATAAACCTACATGGTGGTTTTGTGGAAATTTCAGACACCAATCTCAGATGCGGCGACAATTTAGTGAAAACCTCGGCTTAGAGAAAATATTGGCTATTAGGACATCTACATCTCTGCTGAACTGACGGCTGATGAAAGGAAGAAACGGAAGGCGGTTGTTGCTGTTCTCAGGTTGTTGCTGTTCTCAAGGAACAAATACGCATTCTGAAACCTGATGAGGGATTCCCGGGGACACAGTGATTGAGGGTGGGCATCTGTACCAGAAACGAGGTTGTGGATAACAAATCCCAAGCTGAAGTAATACAAGGAAGGCAAGGAGGAAGTGGACACTGATGCTGGCTCAGTGGATAACTTTTTTTTCGCAGAAATTAAAGTTTCGAATTTCCCCTCCAAATTCGCACGGTCAAATCACTGTCAAAGAGACATGTGGCCGTTAGCTCATGCGGCTGCCATCATTCGCCGTCCGTAGGACGGGAACCGACTAGTTGTTGTTGTTGTTGTTTTTTTTTTTGTTTTGTTTTTTTTAACCTCAGTGTCCCAAAATCACTATCAGATCTCAGATGGCCACAAACTGACCGCACAGAAGCACAACCCCTGTCAGCAACTAAGAGTGCTCTAGCATCAGAGGTTATGCTCCCCGCGGAGCAGCGTGGGAATGGCCAGGAGCCACCCATCTCAAAAGTGGTGATTTTTGAATAGGACAAAGAGTATTCCATGCTACCACCACACTCGAGGCCCGGGCTGGGGCCATGTCATCAAGACTAAGTCTAGTTAACACGGTGTTAGCGGCACTGCAAGAACAGAGGTGGGCAACCTGCATGGAGATACTCTTGCAACATAAAATATAAGAGAACTCACCCAGAAAAATGGAATCAAAAAGAAAATGAATAATGTATTAATGTACTAGTTGTTTTAATAGGAATTAACAAAACGGCTCAATGTTTTAGGAGGAAGAGCCCGAGGAAGAAGAAGTAGAGGAGGAGGAGGAGGAGGAGGAGGTCCCTGAAACTGCACCGGAGACTGGCATATTGGAGGCTCCCACCAGCGAGAATGAAGTGGACGAACCATGTGAGCCTGTGAGTTGACCCCAGCCCGTCTGATACAATCCTATGTGCTTAACTTGGACACTTCGTCTGGAAATGAACTGGTTATGGTTTCTTGACTCAATATACGTGTGACAAGGTTCAAGCTGTTGTGCAATCCCTCAGTACCCTTGTCAATCCATTACATGCTGACCCTTATTATATCTCTATGTGCCTGCACCCTATCAGGTTCCTGAAGAAGAGACCGCCCTGCTAAATGGAGACATCTCCGCTCCCACCGCTACCAGTCCCAACCCTCCCACCCCCCAAGAGGACGCCCTGGTGAACTTCATGCACGACTCCCAGCTGGACAGGTCGGAGAGTCAGCTGTCTCCCCACGCACCAGAGTTCCAGCCTGCATCTAGTCCTGATCTTCTCACTGACAAGGGTATGTGACTCTTCATTTCAAAAGCTTTCTAATTCTTAACAATGGGGAGTGAGCAATGGACATGCGAGAGAAAAGCTTTTCAAATAAGTGATATTGTATCGATTTGTATCTATCCCTAGCCAAAGTTGAGTAGGCCTTTCGAGGTTCATAAAATTTCTCATCGGAATTTGTTAGTTCCAGTGATAACAATCAAATTTATTAGGGGGGGAGGGGGAAGAAAATATGTTCAAATAGTGGTGAACAGCACCCCTTCACAAAAGTTGCAAACTATTCCCCATAGGGAAGATGGGAGGATAAGGCCCAGAGTGAGAATAAATTTCTTTTTACCAGCAAAAATTTTCAAAAATTTTGAGTAGTGATGGGATTTTGAATTGTCATCTCTTTTTGAGATGTTCTATGTGACTTGAAAACAAAACTAGGAAATCATTCACTTTTCTGAGATTATCTTCTCTTCTCCAGAAGCAGTTCAAAAGTTTACCTAAAGAGCAGTTTTAACCGTCGTGTTCATATCATGGGTCTTACAGTAAAGAATGCCTTAAAACCACTGCGGACCATCACACCTTTTAAGTTTTTGGAAAAAGTGAACTATTTTAACATTCACAACTTAACAACAAAATCAAACGAGTTGATTGCTGAATGATACCAATGCTCCATTACACATTAAGATGTTAGATCCTTCGACGTTCTGTCATATATACATCCTGTATAATGAAATAGAAATATAAAATGTAGGGTGAAAAACTAGAATAGGGTGGTTTCAACTGCTTAATCTCGACGAAAAATCAGTCTTTATACCTATTAAACTGCTACAAATTAACGAAAAATAACTAAAAATGTGTAAAAGTACCCTATCATAAATAATTACTGATTACAAAATTACGAAATATAAATTATCATTAAATTTTAATTTTAACATTCACGAATATATACAAATAACCAGTGACAAAATCTGATGCAAAATGTATCAACAAAATGGCGTGAAATCTACAGTGAAGTGAGACCAGCAACTTGGTGCGAAATGGCACGTGCCAAATGCCAATGTGCATTCCCCTTGGTTCTGTGCACAGCATCTAAGCAATATTTATACTCTTACTAGGACCGCGTGATGTACCAGTATGTAACATCAAGCACCGTGGGGAGGGTAATTAAGCACCTGCATACGGGAACAACAGATAAACAAGAATTGTGCCGGCATTGTACCTGGCTTGCTGAGGTCGTGCACAAATGGAGGTGTGAATGTGTCACTATCAAGCTTCACACTGTAGCGCAGATGTCACCTGAGAACACCTTCTGAAATTTCCACATGACTATCTCGGGTATTTGTGAATGATTTTCATTCCTCGACCTCGAGATATCTGTTTAGTAACCCCTCCCCCTCCTCAGCAACGTTCGGTGAATTCTCGCAGGAGGATGCAGATGACAACGCTTCAGAGGAAGATGCCGATCAGGTTAACAACTGAGCTCCACAACTTCAGATAAATTATTATTAGTACAACTCTCATTTTTGTGTCTTTTGATTACTCCTCTGGTCATGCTCAAATGGGCGGGGGCGCCATCTGTTTCTTTTGTTATATAGTAAATGTATTGTGTGCTATTATACTCAGTGTATTAGAAATTGGTGGATTGCTCGGATTTTCGACAGCCTATTACATATCATGTGATCTCTTCACATGTGATACTAAATGGACCAATCAGATGGTTGCATCTGACATAGGTGATATTTTATACAATCAACTGATTTGTCCATTTGGTATCACACTAAGGAGATCACGTTGGAAATCCGGGCAATCCGCCAATTTCTAATACGCGGAGTATAAAATTATATTTCTGCACATTGCCAGCCCCACCGTGGGTTTCACAACAACAGCTGCTTTTGAAAAAATTAAAAACATAAAATTAAAAAATGCCACATAAAAATCAGCATAAAAAACCAAAAAATACGAAATAAATGTAAACAAACAAAAGAGGAAATTAAATATAGATATAATTCAACTTTCTTTTTCTTGAGGTGAGGTGAGTTGCACACTTATTTCCCTGGGCTGTGAAAAGTCCCTGGGACTTCTTGGAGGTTTAAGGAGGGGATCTGAGTGGTTTGTGACCCTCCAAGTGCCCCCTGACGTGTAACCACACCAGGTCACCGACTCCCAGCATACCATTCCCGACCTGGCCAGGGCAGTAATCCCTTGCGGAATTAAAAAAAATAGAAAGTCAGGATCTATCTAAAGTAGTTCGTCGAAAAATTTTAGGTCTAAGTCAACTGTTCTTATTCTCTTATTGATACGCATTTACAGAGACATGAGTGGCCTGGTAGGTTGTAAAATTCGACAAATGGCCACATAGGGGCCTGGGGGATGAAGCTCAGAAAAACCAACTTTTCCGATTATTGGGCTAGTTTTTTTTGTTTGTTTTTTTGGGTTACATTTCGGTAATTTCTCTAACACCTTTCCTTTTTAGGTTAAAATTAATTCAAATTCAAATTCAAACTGATTTATTTCATAGTTTATAATCAGCATTTGTTCAAATATATCATGTGCCTCATTCCGTAAAGATGCATTTTAAACAACAAAAAGGAACGTTTAGTAATGAGGGGTGGGAGGTGAATGGACGCAATTTGAACAAATTAAGACATTTTTGGGCTGCGCAACAGCAGAATGCTGGCCAACAGGTTACCTGATATCGGTATATGCTACCATCGTTCAGCAGTTATTCAGCCTGCATACTTGGAGATAAAAGATTTCTTAAGTTTAGTCTGGAACGACACCTTCGTTGGACACATTTTTAAGAAATTACTGCTTATGTAGATTGCTAACTTATAGTACACTAGCAGGTCCGTTGGGCCTGCAAATACACAGCTCACTTGACGCTGCTATGCAACACCTTGCTGGCACATTTCAAACCCAACAATTCAAATTAATTATTTTTTACCGCATCAAAAATTCCATTCAGATCAATAGTTATACCGAGCAACGTCATCAAAACAGCATTAAACAGAAATGGACACGCCCGCAATTAATCTGCACGTGCATTTTTCCCATGGCGCGCATTGCTCTGGGGCGGGACGTACAAAAACACAATTTGCGACTTTATGAGTACTACTAGAAGGGGGATGGGCCAGCGAGGGCCCAGGCGGCGCCCAGGAGAGGAAGCAACTGGCCGACTTTATGAGTAAGAAACCTTACAAGACAAAATAACATCGGACAATAATTCCGGGGATCGAAATTTTGGGGGTTCGAAAATAAGGGAATTTTTTTCCCAAATTTTTCCCCCATTAAATTTTCGTATCTTTTAAATATGTTTTAAGCCGTTTAAGGTTCAAAATATTTATTTAAACAGTTTTAAGCCGTAAACCTTCTGCAAAGGAATGCTTTAATAATATTTACATATCTGCTGTCAAGGCTTTGAAGGCATTATTAACAGTAGGTGTGTACCCGTCCTACTAAAAAATATAACTGATGGAATGCGCATTGGTATGCAAGTGATAATTTTAACGGTTGGATTATGCAGGTCCCCCCTGAGGTAGGTTCTATACTGCAGTTGTTGATGAAGGAGTCGAGAAGGATCCTGCCGTCATGGCGTGGTCTGCTGGTCCCCCCACCCCTCCCATACAGGAGCAGCACATCCAGCTGGAGATACAGCCCGAACAAACTGAGGTAGGTCCCCACCCCCCTCCAATACAGGAGCAGCACATCCAGCTGGAGATACAGCCCGAACAAACTGAGGTAGGTCCCCCACCCCTCCCATACAGGAGCAGCACATCCAGCTGGAGATACAGCCCGAACAAACTGAGGTAGGTCCCCCACCCCTCCCATACAGGAGCAGCACATCCAGCTGGAGATACAGCCCGAACAAACTGAGGTAGGTCCCCCACCCCTCCAATACAGGAGCAGCACATCCAGCTGGAGATACAGCCCGAACAAACTGAGGTAGGTCCCCCACCCCTCCCATACAGGAGCAGCACATCCAGCTGGAGATACAGCCCGAACAAACTGAGGTAGGTCCCCCACCCCTCCAATACAGGAGCAGCACATCCAGCTGGAGATACAGCCCGAACAAACTGAGGTAGGTCCCCACCCCAGCTGGAGACATACAGCCCGAACAAACTGAGGTAGGTCCCCCACCCCCTCCCATACAGGAGCAGCACATCCAGCTGGAGATACAGCCCGAACAAACTGAGGTAGGTCCCCCCACCCCTCCCATACAGGAGCAGCACATCCAGCTGGAGATACAGCCCGAACAAACTGAGGTAGGTCCCCCACCCCTCCCATACAGGAGCAGCACATCCAGCTGGAGATACAGCCCGAACAAACTGAGGTAGGTCCCCCCACCCCTCCCATACAGGAGCAGCACATCCAGCTGGAGATACAGCCCGAACAAACTGAGGTAGGTCCCCCACCCCTCCCATACAGGAGCAGCACATCCAGCTGGAGATACAGCCCGAACAAACTGAGGTAGGTCCCCCCACCCCTCCCATACAGGAGCAGCACATCCAGCTGGAGATACAGCCCGAACAAACTGAGGTAGGTCCCCCACCCCTCCCATACAGGAGCAGCACATCCAGCTGGAGATACAGCCCGAACAAACTGAGGTAGGTCCCCCACCCCTCCCATACAGGAGCAGCACATCCAGCTGGAGATACAGCCCGAACAAACTGAGGTAGGTCCCCCACCCCTCCCATACAGGAGCAGCACATCCAGCTGGAGATACAGCCCGAACAAACTGAGGTAGGTCCCCCACCCCTCCCATACAGGAGCAGCACATCCAGCTGGAGATACAGCCCGAACAAACTGAGGTAGGTCCCCCACCCCTCCCATACAGGAGCAGCACATCCAGCTGGAGATACAGCCCGAACAAACTGAGGTAGGTCCCCCACCCCTCCCATACAGGAGCAGCACATCCAGCTGGAGATACAGCCCGAACAAACTGAGGTAGGTCCCCCACCCCCTCCCATACAGGAGCAGCACATCCAGCTGGAGATACAGCCCGAACAAACTGAGGTAGGTCCCCCACCCCTCCCATACAGGAGCAGCACATCCAGCTGGAGATACAGCCCGAACAAACTGAGGTAGGTCCCCCACCCCTCCCCATACAGGAGCAGCACATCCAGCTGGAGATACAGCCCGAACAAACTGAGGTAGGTCCCCCCACCCCTCCCATACAGGAGCAGCACATCCAGCTGGAGATACAGCCCGAACAAACTGAGGTAGGTCCCCCCACCCTCCCATACAGGAGCAGCACATCCAGCTGGAGATACAGCCCGAACAAACTGAGGTAGGTCCCCCCACCCCTCCCATACAGGAGCAGCACATCCAGCTGGAGATACAGCCCGAACAAACTGAGGTAGGTCCCTTCACCCCTCCCATACAGGAGCAGCACATCCAGCTGGAGATACAGCCCGAACAAACTGAGGTAGGTCCCCCACCCCTCCCATACAGGAGCAGCACATCCAGCTGGAGATACAGCCCGAACAAACTGAGGTAGGTCCCCCACCCCTCCCATACAGGAGCAGCACATCCAGCTGGAGATACAGCCCGAACAAACTGAGGTAGGTCCCCCACCCCTCCCATACAGGAGCAGCACATCCAGCTGGAGATACAGCCCGAACAAACTGAGGTAGGTCCCCCACCCCTCCAATACAGGAGCAGCACATCCAGCTGGAGATACAGCCCGAACAAACTGAGGTAGGTCCCCCACCCCTCCCATACAGGAGCAGCACATCCAGCTGGAGATACAGCCCGAACAAACTGAGGTAGGTCCCCCACCCCTCCCATACAGGAGCAGCACATCCAGCTGGAGATACAGCCCGAACAAACTGAGGTAGGTCCCCCACCCCTCCAATACAGGAGCAGCACATCCAGCTGGAGATACACATCCAACTGGAGATACAGCCCGAACAAACTGAGGTAGGTCCCCCACCCCTCCCATACAGGAGCAGCACATCCAGCTGGAGATACAGCCCGAACAAACTGAGGTAGGTCCCCCACCCCTCCCATACAGGAGCAGCACATCCAGCTGGAGATACAGCCCGAATAAACTGAGGTAGGTCCCCCACCCTCCCATACAGGAGCAGCATCCAGCTGGAGATACAGCCCGAACAAACTGAGGTAGGTCCCCCACCCCTCCCATACAGGAGCAGCACATCCAGCTGGAGATACAGCCCGAACAAACTGAGGTAGGTCCCCCCACCCCTCCCATACAGGAGCAGCACATCCAGCTGGAGATACAGCCCGAACAAACTGAGGTAGGTCCCCCACCCCTCCCATACAGGAGCAGCACATCCAGCTGGAGATACAGCCCGAACAAACTGAGGTAGGTCCCCCACCCCTCCCATACAGGAGCAGCACATCCAGCTGGAGATACAGCCCGAACAAACTGAGGTAGGTCCCCCACCCCTCCCATACAGGAGCAGCACATCCAGCTGGAGATACAGCCCGAACAAACTGAGGTAGGTCCCCCACCCCTCCCATACAGGAGCAGCACATCAGCTGGAGATACAGCCCGAACAAACTGAGGTAGGTCCCCCACCCCTCCCATACAGGAGCAGCACATCCAGCTGGAGATACATCCAACAAACTGGAGGTCCCCCACCCTCCCATACAGGAGCAGCACATCCAGCTGGAGATACAGCCCGAACAAACTGAGGTAGGTCCCCCACCCCTCCAATACAGGAGCAGCACATCCAGCTGGAGATACAGCCCGAACAAACTGAGGTAGGTCCCCCACCCCTCCCATACAGGAGCAGCACATCCAGCTGGAGATACAGCCCGAACAAACTGAGGTAGGTCCCCCACCCCTCCCATACAGGAGCAGCACATCCAGCTGGAGATACAGCCCGAACAAACTGAGGTAGGTCCCCCCACCCCTCCAATACAGGAGCAGCACATCCAGCTGGAGATACAGCCCGAACAAACTGAGGTAGGTCCCCCACCCCTCCAATACAGGAGCAGCACATCCAGCTGGAGATACAGCCCGAACAAACTGAGGTAGGTCCCCCACCCCTCCAATACAGGAGCAGCACATCCAGCTGGAGATACAGCCCGAACAAACTGAGGTAGGTCCCCCACCCCTCCCATACAGGAGCAGCACATCCAGCTGGAGATACAGCCCGAACAAACTGAGGTAGGTCCCCCACCCCTCCCATACAGGAGCAGCACATCCAGCTGGAGATACAGCCCGAACAAACTGAGGTAGGTCCCCCACCCCTCCCATACAGGAGCAGCACATCCAGCTGGAGATACAGCCCGAACAAACTGAGGTAGGTCCCCCACCCCTCCAGTACAGGAGCAGCACATCCAGCTGGAGATACAGCCCGAACAAACTGAGTGTAGGTCCCCCACCCCTCCAATACAGGAGCAGCACATCCAGCTGGAGATACAGCCCGAACAAACTGAGGTAGGTCCCCCCACCCCTCCAATACAGGAGCAGCACATCCAGCTGGAGATACAGCCCGAACAAACTGAGGTAGGTCCCCCACCCCTCCCATACAGGAGCAGCACATCCAGCTGGAGATACAGCCCGAACAAACTGAGGTAGGTCCCCCACCCCTCCCATACAGGAGCAGCACATCCAGCTGGAGATACAGCCCGAACAAACTGAGGTAGGTCCCCCACCCCTCCCATACAGGAGCAGCACATCCAGCTGGAGATACAGCCCGAACAAACTGAGGTAGGTCCCCCACCCCTCCCATACAGGAGCAGCACATCCAGCTGGAGATACAGCCCGAACAAACTGAGGTAGGTCCCCCACCCCTCCCATACAGGAGCAGCACATCCAGCTGGAGATACAGCCCGAACAAACTGAGGTAGGTCCCCCACCCCTCCCATACAGGAGCAGCACATCCAGCTGGAGATACAGCCCGAACAAACTGAGGTAGGTCCCCCACCCCTCCCATACAGGAGCAGCACATCCAGCTGGAGATACAGCCCGAACAAACTGAGGTAGGTCCCCACACCCCTCCCATACAGGAGCAGCACATCCAGCTGGAGATACAGCCCGAACAAACTGAGGTAGATCCCCCCTCCAATACAGGAGCAGCACATCCAGCTGGAGATACAGCCCGAACAAACTGAGGTAGGTCCCCCACCCCTCCAGTAGAGAAGCAGCACATCCAGCTGGAGATACAGCCCGAACAAACTGAGGTAGGTCCCCCACCCCTCCAATACAGGAGCAGCACATCCAGCTGGAGATACAGCCCGAACAAACTGAGGTAGGTCCCCCACCCCTCCCATACAGGAGCAGCACATCCAGCTGGAGATACAGCCCGAACAAACTGAGGTAGGTCCCCCACCCCTCCCATACAGGAGCAGCACATCCAGCTGGAGATACAGCCCGAACAAACTGAGGTAGGTCCCCCACCCCTCCCATACAGGAGCAGCACATCCAGCTGGAGATACAGCCCGAACAAACTGAGGTAGGTCCCCCACCCCTCCCATACAGGAGCAGCACATCCAGCTGGAGATACAGCCCGAACAAACTGAGGTAGGTCCCCCACCCTCCCATACAGGAGCAGCACATCCAGCTGGAGATACAGCCCGAACAAACTGAGGTAGGTCCCCCACCCCTCCCATACAGGAGCAGCACATCCAGCTGGAGATACAGCCCGAACAAACTGAGGTAGGTCCCCCCACCCCTCCCATACAGGAGCAGCACATCCAGCTGGAGATACAGCCCGAACAAACTGAGGTAGGTCCCCCACCCCTCCAGTACAGGAGCAGCACATCCAGCTGGAGATACAGCCCGAACAAACTGAGGTAGGTCCCCCCACCCCTCCCATACAGGAGCAGCACATCCAGCTGGAGATACAGCCCGAACAAACTGAGGTAGGTCCCCCACCCCTCCCATACAGGAGCAGCACATCCAGCTGGAGATACAGCCCGAACAAACTGAGGTAGGTCCCCCACCCCTCCCATACAGGAGCAGCACATCCAGCTGGAGATACAGCCCGAACAAACTGAGGTAGGTCCCCCACCCCTCCCATACAGGAGCAGCACATCCAGCTGGAGATACAGCCCGAACAAACTGAGGTAGGTCCCCCACCCCTCCCATACAGGAGCAGCACATCCAGCTGGAGATACAGCCCGAACAAACTGAGGTAGGTCCCCCCACCCCTCCCATACAGGAGCAGCACATCCAGCTGGAGATACAGCCCGAACAAACTGAGGTAGGTCCCCCCACCCCTCCCATACAGGAGCAGCACATCCAGCTGGAGATACAGCCCGAACAAACTGAGGTAGGTCCCCCACCCCTCCCATACAGGAGCAGCACATCCAGCTGGAGATACAGCCCGAACAAACTGAGGTAGGTCCCCCACCCCTCCCATACAGGAGCAGCACATCCAGCTGGAGATACAGCCCGAACAAACTGAGGTAGGTCCCCCACCCCTCCCATACAGGAGCAGCACATCCAGCTGGAGATACAGCCCGAACAAACTGAGGTAGGTCCCCCACCCCTCCAATACAGGAGCAGCACATCCAGCTGGAGATACAGCCCGAACAAACTGAGGTAGGTCCCCCACCCCTCCCATACAGGAGCAGCACATCCAGCTGGAGATACAGCCCGAACAAACTGAGGTAGGTCCCCCACCCCTCCCATACAGGAGCAGCACATCCAGCTGGAGATACAGCCCGAACAAACTGAGGTAGGTCCCCCCACCCCTCCCATACAGGAGCAGCACATCCAGCTGGAGATACAGCCCGAACAAACTGAGGTAGGTCCCCCACCCCTCCCATACAGGAGCAGCACATCCAGCTGGAGATACAGCCCGAACAAACTGAGGTAGGTCCCCCCCTCCCATACAGGAGCAGCACATCCAGCTGGAGATACAGCCCGAACAAACTGAGGTAGGTCCCCCCACCCCTCCAATACAGGAGGTAGGAATGAGTGGGTGTTATCTTCTCAATCCCCCAAACTCGGGTGACAATTCTGACGACCCTCGTCCGAATTGAACGCCTCTTTTTCGCAATTGTTTGATTTCAGTAGTTTCTATATCGATATTTATCCGATATCCATTCGAATGTGTGATAATGCCGTTTGAATGTGTGATTATACCGTTTAAATGTGTGATAATGCATTGGAAATAATAAATTTAGTTTTTAGTTTTTCTGCATCCATGTGATTTCGGGATGATTGTTTCCCGCTGAGACTTGGTTACTTTACTGCTCCGGCTATGATGGGGGGTGATAATGCCGTTTTAATGTTTGACAATGTCTATGAGAAGTCCCCCTCCCGTTTTAATGTTTGACAATGTCTATGAGAAGTCCCCTCCCGTTTTAATGTTTGACAATGTCTATGAGAAGTCCCCTCCCGTTTTAATGTTTGACAATGTCTATGAGAAGTCCCCCTCCCGTTTTAATGTTTGACAATGTCTATGAGAAGTCCCCCTCCCGTTTTAAAGTTTGACAATGTCTATGAGAAGTCCCCCTCCCGTTTTAATGTTTGACAATGTCTATGAGAAGTCCCCCTCCCGTTTTAATGTTTGACAATGTCTATGAGAAGTCCCTCTCCCGTTTTAATGTTTGACAATGTCTATGAGAAGTCCCTCTCCCGTTTTAATGTTTGACAATGTCTATGAGAAGTCCCCCTCCCGTTTTAATGTTTGACAATGTCTATGAGAAGTCCCCCTCCCGTTTTAATGTTTGACAATGTCTATGAGAAGTCCCCTCCCGTTTTAATGTTTGACAATGTCTATGAGAAGTCCCCTCCCGTTTTAATGTTTGACAATGTTTGAAATGTCTATGAGAAGTCCCCTCCCGTTTTAATGTTTGACAATGTCTATGAGAAGTCCCCCTCCCGTTTTAATGTTTGACAATGTCTATGAGAAGTCCCCCTCCCGTTTTAATGTTTGACAATGTCTATGAGAAGTCCCCTCCCGTTTTAATGTTTGACAATGTCTATGAGAAGTCCCCTCCCGTTTTAATGTTTGACAATGTCTATGAGAAGTCCCCTCCCATGAAGTTTGACAATGTCTATGAGAAGTCCCTCTCCCGTTTTAATGTTTGACAATGTCTATGAGAAGTCCCCTCCCGTTTTAATGTTTGACAATGTCTATGAGAAGTCCCCTCCCGTTTTAATGTTTGACAATGTCTATGAGAAGTCCCCCCTCCCGTTTTAATGTTTGACAATGTCTATGAGAAGTCCCCTCCCGTTTTAATGTTTGACAATGTCTATGAGAAGTCCCCCTCCCGTTTTAATGTTTGACAATGTCTATGAGAAGTCCCCTCCCGTTTTAATGTTTGACAATGTCTATGAGAAGTCCCCTCCCGTTTTAATGTTTGACAATGTCTATGAGAAGTCCCCTCCCGTTTTAATGTTTGACAATGTCTATGAGAAGTCCCCTCCCGTTTTAATGTTTGACAATGTCTATGAGAAGTCCCTCTCCCGTTTTAATGTTTGACAATGTCTATGAGAAGTCCCTCCCCTTTTTAATGTTTGACAATGTCTATGAAGTCCCTCCCGTTTTAATGTTTGACAATGTCTATGAGAAGTCCTCTCCCGTTTTAATGTTTGACAATGTCTATGAGAAGTCCCTCTCCCGTTTTAATGTTTTGACAATGTCTATGAGAAGTCCCCCTCCCGTTTTAATGTTTGACAATGTCTATGAGAAGTCCCTCCCGTTTTAATGTTTGACAATGTCTATGAGAAGTTTGACAATGTCTATGAAGTCCCCTCCCGTTTTAATGTTTGACAATGTCTATGAAGTCCCCCTCCCCGTTTTAATGTTTGACAATGTCTATGAGAAGTCCCCTCCGTTTTAATGTTTGACAATGTCTATGAGAAGTCCCTCCCGTTTTAATGTTTGACAATGTCTATGAGAAGTCCCCTCCCGTTTTAATGTTTGACAATGTCTATGAGAAGTCCCCCTCCTGTTTTAATGGTTTGACAATGTCTATGAGAAGTCCCCTCCCGTTTTAATGTTTGACAATGTCTATGAGAAGTCCCCCTCCCGTTTTAATGTTTGACAATGTCTATGAGAAGTCCCTCTGAATGTTTTTAATGTTTGACAATGTCTATGAGAAGTCCCCCTCCCGTTTTAATGTTTGACAATGTCTATGAGAAGTCCCTCTCCCGTTTTAATGTTTGACAATGTCTATGAAGTCCCCTCCCGTTTTAATGTTTGACAATGTCCCCCCTCCCGTTTTAATGTTTGACAATGTCTATGAGAAGTCCCTCTCCCGTTTTAATGTTTGACAATGTCTATGAGAAGTCCCCCTCCCGTTTTAATGTTTGACAATGTCTATGAGAAGTCCCTCTCCCGTTTTAATGTTTGACAATTCATGAACTGACAAGGTTGTCATTGCTATAGCATCTCAAACTGAGTATTTGACACATGATACTAAAAGAACCACTTTTGCATTCCACCTTTAAAATGTTTAATCTGACCTACTCCAAACCCCCTACCCGAGTACCTGAACCATCAGATTTCTGCTCGAAACCACTCGAACCCACCTAAAACCACCAAACTAGCAGAAACCACCCAAAACTCCCGTTTTGAGTGGGTTCGACTCCGCCTGAATCCGCTTGTTTCGTGTGTTTTTGGTTTCGAGACTCCAAACTGAACCCACCTAACCAACTTTAATAACCAAACCCTAACTGTCTTAGGGGTTGGAAGGGCCAACCAAATTTAAATTGGCGTGTTTCACATTTGAAGAAAGTTTTTAATGTTTCAAGTGGGTTCGGGATTCTGTCCCGTTTTGATGTTCAGGTGGGTCTCCCCGTTTCTGTGGTTTTGGGTTGTTTCGGTGGTTTTGAGGCTAAATCAGGTGGGTTTGGTCGATTTCGGTGGTACAGGTGGTTCCTGCTTTGAGTATCGATGGTAAATTTCTGAGATTTCCTTTCAGAACACCTTTTTTTGTCACAAAACATTGCTGATGTGATTTTTTGCTGGGACAATGATCTTGAATGGCCTCACTTATCAGGCCTATGATCTATTTATAGGTCAATTGATTTTCAAGCTGGTTTCAATTTTAATGATCATCATTTTCATTGGCTACAAGAATATGAAACATCCTCCTTGGAGCAAAGGTGGATGATGACGGCTTCACAGAGGTGGCTGAAAGGCGCTTCCCTGTCAGGGGGGGCTACCAGCAGTGTGGCGCCCCCCGGGAGAGGGGATCTTACAGGAACTCCAGGGCGGACCTAAGGACAGGTAACATTCCTGACTCATGTGATGTCATGAACTTCACCGCCATTTGTGCTCAGTCATTCATTTTAAAACTATGGATATCGTCATCGTAGCAGATTTACCTTTAGCTCCAGAATTGTTAGTGACCTTTCACACAGGTATTAGCTTACAAAACCAGATCCCATACTTATCTTGTAATTAAGCAATTACAACACAAAACATATTAACTTTTGAGGTAATGGGTGCCTCCAATATGATTGTAGCACTGAAGATGTTCTGAAAGTACTTTGGTATTAAACAATGAGCTGAGCTCAATCAGCTCGTGTGTCTCGTGTTGTGAAACCTGGCTATTGACAGTGACATAGTATTAAGCAATAAGGTGATTTTCCTGTCAACTCGCGAGCTGATTGGTCAATGACAAGCGGACCTGTGGGTAAACTAATACGGTGTAATGATACCACCTTCCTCGCAGGTATAATTCCCGAGGAGGCAGCGGAGGCAGTTACCAGCGCGGTGGCGGGAAACGCGCGGCGCGGGTGGAGACCGAGGCGGGCCCGAGATGTTCCGCTCGCCGCGGAGGTAAATTCCCGCGGCGGCGGATACAGCGACCTTGTGGGCGGGTATAGCAGCCGAGGGGGAGATAGAGGGGGTCAGAGGGGCGGGCAAGGTAAGGACTAAGGAAATATAACTTAGAAGTGTAGATTCTCTCATATTGATGGGTTCATGAAATCGTTTTCAATTCGGCTCGTTTTTCAAATTCCTCATTTTATCGGCTAAAATTTCCCCTTAAATCTCCTTGTGGCGCAACCCGTTCTTGTGGCGTAACCCCTTGTTGTGGCGTAACCCCTTCTTCAAGTGGCGTAACCCCTTCTTCAAGTGGCGTGCAACCCTCTGTGGCGTACCTTCTTGTGACGTAACCCCTTCTTGTGGCGTAACCCCTTCTTGTGGCGTAACCCCTTCTTGTGGCGTTACCCCTTCTTGTGGCGTAACCCCTTGTTGTGGCGTAACCCGTTCTTGTGGCGTAACCCCTTCTTGTGGCGTTACCCCTTCTTGTGGCGTAACGCCTTGTTGTGGCGTAACCCGTTCTTGTGGCGTAACCCCCTTCTTGTAGTTACCTCTTGTATGTAACCCGTTCTTGTGGCGTAACCCCTTCTCGTGGCGTAACCTCCAATATGTAAACCTTTGAAGATGTTCTGAAATGTTGTGGCGTTACCCTTCTTGTGGCGTAACGCCTTGTTGTGGCGTAACCCCTTCTTGTGGCGTTACCCTTTCTGTATGCAACCCCTTCTTGTGGCGTAACCCCTTCTTGTATGTTACCCTTCTTGTGGTTACCCCTTCTTGTGGCGTAACCCTTCTTCGGCGTAACCCCTTCTTGTGGCGTAACCCCTTCTTGTGGCGTAACCCCTGTGGCGTAAACCCTGTTGTAGTAAACCCCCTTCTTGTGGCGTAACCCCTTCGCTCGCGGCGTAACCCCTTCTTGTGGCGTAACCCCTTCTTGTGCGTAACCCTTCTTGTGGCGTAACCCCTTCTTGTGGCGTAACCCCTTCTTGTGGCGTAACCCCTTCTTGTGGCGTAACCCTTCTTGTGGCGTAACCTCTTCTTGTATGTTAACCTTCTTGTGCGTTACCCCTTCTTGTGGCAAATTCCTTCTTGTGGCGTAACCCCTTCTTTTGGCGTAACCCCTTCTTGTGGCGTAACCCCTTCTTGTGGCGTAACCCCTTCTTGTGGCGTAACCCCTTGTTGTGGCGTAACCCCTTCTTGTGGCGTAACCCCTTCTTGTGGCGTAACCCCTTCTTGTGGCGTAACCCCTTCTTGTGGCGTAACCCCTTGTTGTGGCGTAACCCCTTCTTGTGGCGTAACCCCTTCTTGTGGCGTAACCCCTTCTTGTGGCGTAACCCCTTCTCGTGCAGGTTACCGAGGATCAAGCTACCGAGGCGGAGCTCCCCGGGGTGCTGGCAGCCGGGGGGGCGCAGTCCCTGGGGGTAGGCCGCAGTCTGCAAACCGCCCTGCACCCGTCATCTCCTGAATAAAGATAGGTCTTGTGAGGTGGGTGTCTTCCGGTCTTCAATCGCCCTTTCAGATAATTCAAATATATTTCCGAATTCCTTTGTAACCCGTATGTGAGCTCAATGCTAATCAGTCAAGTGTACCCAGTCAGTTTCCTTCAAGAAGAATCATAATAATTCGGGTGCTGAATTTCTGCAAATTTGGCTCTTTCTATCACCCTTAGGGATCGTTCACATATTACGTAGTCATTTTCCAGGAGATAACCTCCCTGACTACCACACCTCAGGTTTCCAGGAGATAACCTCCCTGACTACCACACCCCAGGTTTCCAGGAGATAACCTCCCTGACTACCACACCCCAGGTTTCCAGGAGATAACCTCCCTGACTACCTCATCCCAGGTTTCCAGGAGATAACCTCCCTGACTACCACAGCTAAGTTTTCCAGGAAAAAACTCCCTTACTACCACACCCCAGGTTTCCAGGAGATAACCTCCCTGACTACCACACCCCAGGTTTCCAGGAGATAACCTCCCTGACTACCACACCTCAGGTTTCCAGGAGATAACCTCCCTGACTACCACACCCCAGGTTTCCAGGAGATAACCTCCCTGACTACCACACCCCAGGTTTCCAGGAGATAACCTCCCTGACTACCTCATCCCAGGTTTCCAGGAGATAACCTCCCTGACTACCACACCCCAGGTTTCCAGGAGATAACCTCCCTGACTACCACACCCCAGGTTTCCAGGAGATAACCTCCCTGACTACCACACCCCAGGTTTCCAGGAGATAACCTCCCTGACTACCACACCCCAGGTTTCGATGCTCTGCCCTTGTTCCAAGCCAGGCCCTCCTCACGGGGGCCCCCTCCCTGGTGACACACTCACGCGTGTGCAGTGATCTCATTGGGCGATCCTGTGATGACGTCACGTGAATCAGGCGATTTGATTGGCTCGTGCTGCGTGATGCCATCACGCGTGTGATATCAGTGTTGTTCCTTCCCCGTGACACAGAAGACTCTTGTGTTTTATACATTTTGTTACATTTCCTTTATTATATAATCAGAGAAGGGCTCTCTTACAAAATTCAAAGGAATTTAAAATGAATGTGCTCTTCCCTTTTTAATGTTGCTTCAAGGAAGTTTTTATTATTTAAAATGAGGACTTTTCTAACAGTAACTTATTTTCCCACCCAACTTCTCGTGTTTAATGCGTACATATCTAATTGGGAGCGTGTGTATGCCAACTGCAAATTTTTGATCACTGACGTTTCAACGTTCTTAAAATGCAACTTAAATTGCCATTGGCATTAGTTGAGTCCATGTTTCCGGTAAGATTGAAACAAAAATGAATTTGAACTTCGTTCAATAGTGAAAATATACCTTAAAACCATGGCATTTCAATTTGAAGTTGTAGGGGGGTCGATTTATTTCTCTTTTTTTGTTTTTTCAGGTAAATGTTTTTTTAAAAAACAAAAGAGTAGCTGCTGTAAAAGCGTTACGCTGCTGTAACAGCGTTACGCTGCTGTAACAGCGTTACGCTGCTGTAACAGTTGCCCTAACCAGGACCCTGGTTACGCGCACAGAGTGCGCGGCGCGGCAAGCGCTAAAAGCGACGCCCCTGGTTAGGGGATCTGTAACAGCGTCACGCTGCTGTAACAGCGTCACGCTGCTGCAGCTGTAACAGCGTCACGCTGCTGCAGCTGTAACAGCGTACCATGTTGTCAGGGTCAGTCTCCCATATAAACGGGAGCCTTCATTATCTATGACAATGACGTCACTCAGAAAAATATAATTAAGCGCACCTAGCGCTTTAAGGACTAGGGTTAGGGTCAGGATTTGTTAGGGTTAGGGTTAGGTTTAAGGTTAGGGTTTTGGTTAGTGCTATGGTTAGGTTTAGGATACAGAAAAATTGACGTTTAGATCTGTGACGTCACTCAGAGCCGTTTATATGGGAGACATACCGTTGTCAGACGCGCGCCCGCCGAAGGCGAAAGGGTCAGACAACGTCTGAGAAGTACCATGGGGGTCAATCGCTTAGTTTCTTGCCATATTTTTTAACCCATTAGTTGCTTAACACGTATGCCTCTGTTTGCGTTGCCAGTTGCGCGGTTGTCAGGCGTTTCCTGACCCCCTCGCGCGCGTGCGCCCCGACTCGCAGATTTAATTTAAATAAATTTAAAAAAATTGACGCGTCAATTTTTCTGTCTCCTAAACCTAAATATAGCCCTTAGCAAAACCCTAACCAAAACCCTAACCTTAATCCTTACCCTAACTCAATTAAAACCTTGCCAGACGTTGCTTGCCCCATATATTTTTTTCTGCGAGTCGGGGCGCGCGTGCTTCGCGCGCGCAGGGGGCTTGCCCCAACCAGGACCCTGGTTACGCGCATGGAGTGCGCGAGACGCCCCTGGTTAGGGGAAGCAGAGGGCCTGGCATCGTCTGGCAATTAAAACATGGCCCTAATCCTGACCCTATTTCCAAACAATGCAAACATCTGTGTCAGTGTGTCAGGGTCAATAAGATATTCAGCAACATCAACAGCTTTATTGCAAATCGACCTTGAATTGAAAATGGCTACATTCAATTGGGGACTTGGTTTCCTTAGGCGTTTTTTGAATACTCTGTACACATTTTGATCCTCTGTATTTCCTTCATTATCAAGGGGCAGTTTTGTGAGGACGAATGATGAGAGTTACATGATGCTTTATGCAAGGGGTTTTTGGACTGAGCACAATTACGACATATATATGACTCAGATATTTTCTTATTAGGACATGTGTGAGTTGTATCTGATGCACTGCAGTACATGCATATAACTGATTCCTTACAACTTGTAGAAATATGGCCTAGTTTTTGGCATTTGAAGCATTGCCTAACATCAAATCTGTCAAAACATTACATTTAGAATTGCCAAGATAGATGCTTCCTTTACATTTGATGGAGTGATGTAGGTTTGGAGAAACCTTAATACCCACAGTTGTATATTCCTTCCCAACATTCACATAAATTATCTCAAAAATACTACCTTCAAATATAGCTTCAGAAATATGTGAATTTTTCTCAAGGATTTTGTCAAATAGATGCCTTTTCAGGTTATCTCTGTATTCTTTTGCAGAACTGCTTTGCTGATGTTGGGAAAGATCATTAGCAATACAGTTTGGAATATTTGTGACTGTTATTTTAGGATACATTTTCTTGGCATCATTTATTACAAATCCATTCCTTTCAATTTCAGGGCATGATGATAAAAGAGTTTTTGCTCTATCCTTGTCTGTTTCAGTAGGAAAACCCACAACAACTCTTTTCTGATAGTGCTTTTCTCTTAGAAAGCTAACAGGAACAGTACTCAGTGCTTCTCCCACTGACTGAACAACCTTAGAAACATTAACATCAGTAGATTCAGTTTCCATTACAATAACATGGTCCATTTCTCTAGTTTCCAAGTGTGCTGGCCTAACTGAATCTGTACCTAGATAATCTTGGTTAGTACTTGTTTTTGTTCTGACTTTGGCAGCATAGGTTTGATTAACATCTTCATGATTATCAATAACTTGATTAGTTTCTAACATCAGTAGATTCAGTTTCCATTACAATAACATGGTCCATTTCTCTAGTTTCCAAGTGTGCTGGCCTAACTGAATCTGTACCTAGATAATCTTGGTTAGTACTTGTTTTTGTTCTGACTTTGGCAGCATAGGTTTGATTAACATCTTCATGATTATCAATAACTTGATTAGTTTCTAGAGAGCACAAGGAGCTAGATGAAAGACTTTCAGAGGACATGCTTCCATGAGAATTGCACTTCAGCCGTTGGTCTAGGATATTAGATACACTTCCAAGAATATCCTCTTTCATATTATTCATGATTGTTTTAATGTCAGACAATGTAAGAGGACTAGTATTTGAAGCTGACTCAGGAGGTTGATCAACTATTGTGTCTGAGGAATTAACAGTACCATTGATTGAGGAAGCCTCAGTAGTAACAGGATCATTGCTGAGTGAACATTGCACCTGTTTGTTCTTGGTGTCACTTTTCTTGAACTCTTTACTAAGTGATTTAAATGTTTTAGAACAATCCTCACAGATATCTTCTTTGTAGAACAAATACAGTCATCTTTGTAGTCAAGCCACAGAACTCTCCAACAACTCCAACCATAGTCTTTGACAGGATCCATAAAAGCCTTCATCAGAGAGCTAGGCAGATCCAAATAAAGCATGAGACACCAAAAATGATATGGTGTACAGAAAGCTAACACTGTGGCACACGGACTTGCGACCGTGTTGTGGGGTTGAATGCATTTGACGGGCACCCAACGCTCCCCCAACCACAAGATGTAGTGTGTTAGTTTTAGAAGCTCCAAGTTCATCAAGGAAATTAAGTTCATCAATGTCTTTATCCAGTGTAGGGAAGATAAAGTTCCATTTGGTCCTAACAAGATCAAAAGATCAAGTCGACTGTGTTTACTTGTAAACAGATAAAAAGAAATTTGCCCCATCTCTCTGCATTGGCACCATAGTGAGCAGCAACTGGTCTGAAGGATTCGTAAAATGTTTTGGTGCATATAGATGTACTGAGTGGAGTACCATTTTTATCCCTACAGACAGCATGAAACATATTGTCACATAGATTACAGACAATTGATTCTTCAATGGCATTTGAACTTCTACATCTAGCACAATCACCATTATTTTTTCCTGTTCCCAATCGCGTTTTTGTTTTACAAAAAGGCATTGAGAAAAGGTTAGCAGAGATCGTGTTTTGTGGGGGTTGTGTGTATACTACCTTTATGCGTACTGTTAAATCTGAAATAGGTGGTGTGCTGTGCGCGACCGAATTTGGTCGTTGGTCGTATGTCATTTTTTTGATCAACTGCTCCTTTATAATATCACTCGCGCCAATATAGCTTGGTGTAGTGGCATACTGTTCAGTGTGCACTGCAGCTGCTAGCTTACAGGAATTCCGATTCAATGCTCTTTCCATCCTAATTCTAAAACTTGGAAATTGATTTTTTTTTCAAAACTTCCTCATTCTTTAATTTCATCACACATTCACACTTGAGTCAATGACAAGAGGTGCATGAATGTTTATCGATTTTCTTGGGAATCCCCATCAAATTTTGATTGGGTTTCAATCAAATTAACATTTTTCTTTAAGCAGTTGACAATTGGCAATCAGCAATATAAGTTCAATCAATGATGATTGACCTTAGCAATTGTGCTGAGGAAAGTAAGGGATGGAATTTTGTCCCGTTACCTGATGAATTGACGATATCTGAATCTTCAATCTTGGTTAGTAATCCTTCTCTTTATCTGCAAGTTGGCACAGTTGATCTCAATAACATCACAAATTTCGACGCCCAAAAATTTCATTGCAATTGGTTGAATATCAATAGTCACCATGAGAAATCCTCGATCAAGTTTCTATTTTGAAGTGAGCTCTGACTGTGATAGCTGACTGCTGAGCAACACAAACTCAAACTGCAGAAACTTGCAAGGACAGAAAATAATGCGATTTCGTATGATGTAATTATTGTCATCAATGGAAACGGTTGATAATGTACAACGCTTGATGTGAGCTCGAGATGTCGCACAAAACTCAAAAGGAAACAACCAAGAATGAATGGGTGCGCGCGCAAACAGAACATGGCAGATGTTGCGCGCAAACAGAACATGATAGGTGTTGCGCGCGCAATAAAATGCACGTGCGAGTTGTGATCACGAACTTAATTGTTTCAGTCTATACTTATGAATGAAATATTTATAAAATTCATTCAATGATGAATTGGTACTTTGCCCTTTGGTATTGCGATGTGACACTTGATAGTAGTGTTTTATAATTTATCGTCAACTCATCATGTCAGTAAATGAGACGGACAATGGTCGACGATCAAATGACGGCGTATTTTTATACCAGCCCCGGGGAACAGGAAATTAAGCGCCTGCATACGGGAACAACGGGCACAAGAAATGCGCCGGCAGGCGCAATTCTTGTTGAATCTTGGGGCTACATCTTTTGCATAACTGAAACTTTTACCTTGGTCCTTATTAGTTGGGAGGTTAGAGCTTGCTTCCTTCTTTTCTTCTTCTTCTTTGCTTTAGCTTTGGCAGTTTTATCCTCTACTGCACTACTCTCTACAATCGAACAAGGGGAGGGGATTTTTGTGAGAACAACACTCACAGGCTTTGCTGTAACAGCCATATCCATGTTGGCTGCTGGATACAAAACAAACCACAGGCTGATTGTTTCCGCAAATATTCGCGGGCAAACGCTAGTTGAATGATAATGAAAGTGAAAATAACATTGACAATTCAGACTTTATAGCCCAATGAGCCTGCTAACTCTTATTTTCTTGTTGAAATATTTAATTGTGCTGTTAAGAAGAATATTTTGTCTGTTGCGTTGTAAAATTTATAATTGAATTGAATTGAATTGAATGATGTGTGAAATAATGGGGATTTTTCCGAAAATCCCCAAATCACAACCTTAGGTAGTTGTTTGGGTATGAGCCTAGCCTGGTAAACTCAGTGGATGTCCTTGCTGAACAGCTTGTTAAACAATGAACTGAAGCTGGGAGGTTCTGTTCAGTCCAAATAGCTATTGTGTCAAGATGTTGGTTTAAACAAAGTGTGTTTCTCAACAAAATTCCATTTTTTATTTGAATTAAAAACAAATCTTTCTTCAAGACATCAATCAAAATTCCAGTTAGATCGATATAATGCTGTAAAATTGAAAATGATAGTAATTTTTGATAAATGACTTCATTATTTTTGAGCAGAATCATCATGGCTCATTTTGTCCCAAAGTATGGGATGAAATATTCAAGAAATCCCTATCCTCGGCTTTGGAAGGTTTTGACTGTTGGAGTTACAACCTTTTGTTCTGGTCTATATTTTTTTGACTCACATTTGGAAGTGGCCAGAGAAAGAATTGAATGGGACACTGGTGATATTCAGTTATATCCTCTGACAAGTCCTCCTGCCATTTTTGATGAACACATCAAGCAAGGACTCCCCATGAGGCAGGCAAGATTAATAGGACAGATGGATGCTGGTACAACTTATGATACAATACGTCCAATTCGTGGAGTAGAAGATGTTGAAGGAGCACCAATTTGGAGTCCTGAAAAGTATAGGGAAATAATACACTATAAGAAACCTACTTCAGCTGAACAATGAAAGTCAATTTAACTGAAATATAGAATAAATACATATACTATAGTCATTGATAAAGAGCCTGTTGCTTATTTATGCACATTACCTCCTTAATTTATCAAAACTTATTTCATCCCTTGTTCAAAGTATGATCCTTGTTAAGTAGTCATGCAGATATATATGTTTTCAATTGAATGTCCAAAACCAGTATAACTTATTTTTGTGATGTTAATATTGGACATTACTTTGGAAGTACAAGTTGCTGAATATAAATAATGCATATTATTTAAATAGATTTGATAAGAAAAAGATTGTTTTCTATAATTATATGGCTTGATGTGTTACTCTTTGAAAGCTTAATAAGTTAATAAGATTCATTGAATAAAGTTTAGTTATGCAGCATTTTTTCCCTCTCCAATGTCCATCGATACTAAAAGGTGAAACAACCCCAAACCACCTGAAACCACCCCTGAAACTACTCAATTAGACTCAGAAATGACCCAAACCAGCTGAAACGACCTGAAATCAGCCAAAACCACCAATTAAGCTGTGAATAATATCTTGGAGTTAAGTTCCAAGATGTACGGATAACACACAATCCATGAGTGAGTTAATTGTATTATCAACCGACCCTACTCAGCTAGGTCTAGCTCTTTCTGACTTCAGCATTATACCCTGCCTATATCAGGATTCTAGCTCTTTTCTTCAGGCTTCAGCCAGGGGCCAGCCATACAACAGTATTTCCTTCCACTCAGGTCTGATGACCCTTTTCCAGATTGAATGCTAGATTCCTGAGTGCTCCTTTATCAATAAATTTCTTTTCGAGTTTTTTTGCACTCCTGCCATTTCATGTGACCACTGTTCACTGCTTAGTCTTAGAAACTTAGAAAGGCCAAGGTCGGTTTAGTCAACCAGGCCGGTGGCAGCCATGCTGAGCATGGAAACTATCCCTAGTCTATTCTATGTATGTATATATGTAAACTGTGCTTCCTAGGATGCGCTGTGCCATACGACAAGGCCCCTCAAAAGAGACCTCTGAGGGGCAACAGTTGGGGTTTGGCTGATATGTTGGCATAACTAATAGTCTATATCGTAGAGGACAGATATTTATTATTATTACTAGTCGGTTCCCGTCCTACGGATGGCGAATGATGGCAGCCACATGAGCTAATGGCCACATGTCCCTTTGACAGTGATTTGACCATGCGAGTTTGGAGGGGAAATTCAAAACTTTAATTTCTGCGAAAAAAGCTTCCCACGCCCCTAACGGTCACCCAATATTGCCGACAATATTCTCAAAACCTTTACTCATAATAAGCAACTCCATAGCAAAGGAATTTGGAAAAAAATCTATTCATAATTCACTAAGCCCCAGTTGGACCTTTCTTTCCTTACTTCCATTCTTAATAACGTTTCTTATTCTGATCCTTTATCAAATTCACTAGATTTCGCTAGCTTTTGTACAAATGGTATGTTACACCTACATTAAGAGGTTGATAATGAGTAATTCTGTTATATATTACACCACCAAAACCGTTGGACGGTTGGTCTAGTAACCCCCCGCTGGTTTGGATGTGATCAGCCCATTTTGTCTCTTCAGGTTCCGTTGTCACATCCAAACCCGCAGGGGGTTACTAGACCAACCGTCCAACGGTTTTGGTGGTGATATCTTGACAGATGTATGTAGTTTGAACCCATGTAACTTGCCCAAAGGCAGTTTGGACCCACGTTACTTGCCCTCACGTA
This sequence comes from Beroe forskalii, assembly GCA_011033025.1. Taxonomy (NCBI): domain Eukaryota; kingdom Metazoa; phylum Ctenophora; class Nuda; order Beroida; family Beroidae; genus Beroe; species Beroe forskalii. The sequence goes on from WFMF01000014.1 coordinate 633,824, forward strand.
GTCTGAACCCACATAACTAGCCCACACGCAAGCCGAACCCACGTTACTTACCCTGACAAAGTCCAAAACTACGTTATTCTAACTTGGAATTACTAGAATTGATATATTTCTTAATTTCTACAAATCGTCCACGCGAACTCACGTGCTTGAATATAGCAACCAGATCTAATTTCACGTACATAATTCGTATTTGAACTTAATTCAACGTAACCAAGTCGAAAATCCCATGTAGATATCAATTTCTTCAAATCCCCTAATTTCTACAAAACGTCCGTGTGCACTCACGTGCTGAATAATAGCAACCCGATCTAATTTCACATGAAATAGTCGTATTTAAACTAATTTCAACGTAATCAAGTCGAAAATCCCGTGTAAATATCAATTTCTTCAAATCCCCTAATTTCTACAAACCGTCCGTGTGAACTCACGTGATTCACGATTTCATCGTATATTTCCCACATTTAGTCACTGCGAGACATGAAGAAACCATTATTAGTTCACCATTGTATCACAGAATAGGGCTACATTACAATTTTTTTGTCATAAACGCAATTTCAACCATTTGCGGCTCAATTTTTAGAGGCTTCACATGACGACATTTTTCGACCGATCACCTTGAAACTATTTTTTTAGCTAAATCTCGAGGTCTAAAAGCAAAATATCGACGTAAAACATTATCCGATGAAAACTCTGTGAGTTAGAGATGTTCAAAGTAGTGCAAAATAGCGTTTTATCGCAAAATACGTTATTTTAGTGGTTTTACGCGATTTTTATGACGTCATCACAGCACCAAAATAGGCTCAAACCAACTTCCCATATAGCCTATCAAGCAATTCCGCCTTAGTAAAACATACTTTGACCGGTCTCATCTCAAGATACGTTGTAAATCTCACTCGTTTAAGTTTTTACCTATAATTTGGAAATCGATTTTTCACCGTACCTTAGAAAGTCGCGTATATCTCGATGAAAAATCGAGATAGCCCGATGATCCGTATGATTTTCTGAAAGCTCTTTAAATTTCCAACGAACGATTTTTCAACATTTTTGAGCTATCTCCATTCCTTCTTGGTGAAAAATGCGCACAAAGATGACCTAAAAAAGAAATAAAATTTCGCTAAGTTGATGACGTCATAGTGACGTGAAAATGACGTCACCAGAACTTCTCTTATAGCCTATAACATTTTCCCATCTTAGATCAACAAAACCTGACCTCGATCATGGCTCTACCATTTCCCGTTCTTGACATCTCGGCTTTCCAAATTTGCTCCCAATTATCATGATATTGGCCCGTATGCACAAATAAAGGGAATCCCTCTTTTTTAAGGGAAAGCCTTAAATATAAGGCTTTCCCTCGAAAAATAACCTTTTCCCTTGAAACTGGTGGCAAACCCTGAAGAATGTAGGTTGTGTTAGCTCATAATTTTGGTTTTCCGGCACTGAGGCACCCATGCTTGTGTGAAAAAGCAATCTGGGGCACAGAAATCTGCTCACGGTTCCAGGGTATAGCTCTTGGTAGAGATGTGGTGAAAAGTGGCTTATTTTTGAGGAAATTGCTTTAAAAATGAGGGAATCCCTTAAAATAAAAAGGGAAACACATAAAATGAGAGGGAAATGCTCACCAAAAGCACGTCTTTTTGAGGGATTCCCTCATGCTTTCCCTTAAGATTTACCATATATTTCAGGTTAAGAGGGTAACTTAGGGGTGTGATAGGCTTACTTAGGAGTGTGATAGGCTTACTTAGGAGTGTGATAGGCATACTTAGGAGTGTGATAGGCTTACTTAGGAGTGTGATAGGCTTACTTAGGAGTGTGATAGGCTTACTTAGGAGTGTGATAGGCATACTTAGGAGTGTGATAGGCTTACTTAGGAGTGTGATAGGCTTACTTAGGAGTGTGATAGGCATACTTAGGAGTGTGATAGGCTTAGGAGTGATAGGCTTAGAGTGTGATAGGCTTACTTAGGAGTGTGATAGGCATACTTAGGAGTGTGATAGGCTTACTTAGGAGTGTGAGAGGCTTACTTAAGAGTGTGATAGGCTTACTTAGGAGTGTGATAGGCTTACTTACCCACCCCTATCCACTCATAACCCACCCCTATCCACTCATAACCCACCCCTATCCACTCATAACCTACCCCTATCCACTCATAACACACCCCTTTCCACTCATAACCCACCCCGTTCCACTCATAACCCACCCCTATCCACTCATAACCCACCACTATCCACTCATAACCCACCCCTATCCACCATAACCCACCCCTATCCACTTATAACCCACCCCTATCCACTCATAACCCACCCCTATCCACTCATAACCCACCCCTATCCACTCATAACCCACCCCTTTCCACTCACAACCCACCCCTATCCTCATAACCCCACCCCTATCCACTCATAACCCACCTCTATCCACTCATAACCCACCCCTTTCCACTCATAACCCACCCCGTTCCACTCATAACCCACCCCTATCCACTCATAACCCACCCTATGCTCCTCAAGCGACCTTTTCCCTATCTTTTTGAGCAATTCCCTTATTTTTAAGCATTATCACAACTTTTGGACCTTTTCCCATTTTTAAGGGAATCCCTCATTTGTGCATACGGCCCATTATATATTATATCCCAAAACCAAAAAGGATTTGGTTGTGATGGTCCGCGGCGGTTTTAAGGCGTTCTTTACTGTAAAACCCATGATATGAGAAAGAACGCGACGGTTAAAACTGCTGCAACGTCACTTCAAAATGTACAGCATTCACGTAACTTTAATGCTTCGAAAAAGTGCCGTTGCGGCAGTTTTAACCGTCGCGTTCTTTCTCATATCATGGGTTTTACAGTAAAGAACGCCTTAAAACCGCCGCGGACCATCACAACCAAATCCTTTTTGGTTTTGGGAAAAAATATCACCCTTTTTCTGTGCCCAGATATTGAAATTTGGCGTCAAATCACGCGTAAAAATTCGTGTTACCTAGCATTATTGATGACGTCACAATTACGTCATAAAATTAGATAAGCTATCTGAGACCCATTCATTGACACAATTGGGACTATGACCGACAACATATCCAAAGATGAAGTTCTGGGGTGGTCCCGTTCTCTCTCCCACTAGCTTCACAAGTTTTGCCAGTTTTTGGAATTTTTTCGTGTCAAAGTGTTTCAAACAATCGCATATATCTCAATGATGCCGGGGAGCCCAGGACTTTTCGACCACATTTTTGAAAAGTACATCAAATTTCCTTTCTACGCTAGGAGGAGCATTTTTTCCTATCTCGAAAGCTTCATACCGAAAAATTGTGTTGAAAAACGCCTATTTTGGGAAAATCGACATTTGAAATTCTTAGTTTTGTGACGTCATTATGACGTCATTATCATGACGTAAAATAGTTTTTAAGGTCACTAACTGCAAGTTCTATCTTTCTTCTTTCCAACACTGGGTCGATGAGCTCTGTATCTTTTATGGTTCCTGAGATATCGCCGGTTAAATAGGATACACTTCTTGCACTAAAGCGTCATCTCTCTATATGTATATACCTCTATATATCTGTATATATATCTGTACATATACATGTGTATATATATGGTCGTAACCCTATTTAACAAGAACACCCTCGATTTTGGCAATATTCAAGTTGTAATATCTCGGCCATTTTTAATCCAATCAATCTGAAATTTTGACAGTTGCACCTTTGACCTCTAAACATGCGATGTTCAAATTATAGTGCGATTTCGGCAACGGGAACTTACTCAAATTTAAACGTGAAATATAGCGAATCCATGAAAACATATAGTTGGGGGCTGGCAAGCAAAGTTAACAAAACTCACTTCCGATGTCCGGAAGCTCGTGTACTGTAAGGATTGCCGTTCAATGCTCGCCCTCGGACCCTTCGGGTCCTCGGGCTCGCGCTCGGGCCTTCGGCCCTCGCACTGTTAGGTCCGTCGTCCAATGCTCGCCCTCGGGCCCTTCGGGCCCTCGGGCTCGCAAACCGCCGCGGGGGGCTTGCCAGCCCCCTGATCTATATTATATCACCCTGTGACACTCAAATCTCTAACTTATACCCCTGGCCAGTTTTCTTTTTACCGCGGGGGGTTACCGCCCTGGCCAGGGCGGGAATCCTGATTATAATAATAATTGCCTTAATAACTGAATAGAATAATTAAATATTTAAATTACTGACTGTAAGTTATATGCCATTATCCTTCATTCAATTGAATCATATGGCATGCCCAGTCACAGCAAGCAACAGTTTTATTTCTATAATGGGCCGTAATATAATTTGCATTTCAAGGTTATGAATAAGCATGAAACTTCCTGGAAATAAAGATGGGCTGCTTTTTCTGGGTTTGAACCAAGATCATAGTTGCTTTGCATGTGGGGATGAGACAGGTATTAGAATTTTCAATAGTGACCCAATAAAGCAGTTACAACACCAGACCTTCAGTAATGGTATTGGACATGTGGAGATGCTATTCAGGTGTTGATATATTATAGAACTATAGGTCGAAGGAGTAACCTAATACCACATATATATATAGTGAGCGTGAAGCGCGAACTATATATAGACGCATTATTGGCCGAAGCGAAGCTGAGGTCAATAATGGTTTGTTTTCGACGAGGCGAAGCCGAGTTCAAAACAATGTGGTATTAGGTACTCCTGAGACTTATGGTGATATTACATGGCGAAATAACATAAATTATGTGGTGGAAACTCATAAGAAATAAGAAACATAGCGTCTCATAGTTGCACTTGTATCAGGAGTCATGGGCAGAAAAAGTTTGAATGATCTCGCCGGTAATTACATTTTTGTCGGGCCTCAAGACATGTACACATGTGTCGGTGGAATGCATATTATTATGCCATGTAGCAATTTATCACAGTGAAGCAAGATAACGGCGTCATTTGAACAGCCTGTTGTTCATTGGAGTTCTCAAATACCACAGAACTCGAATATCTGCGTTCCACCAAAATTATTCAAATTGAATTGGCACTTATAAGGAGGCAGGTAACGTTACTCGTTTTAAGTCTGCGAACAAATGAAGGCAACTCACGTCATAAACTTTCTTATTGAATCCATGACGATGCAATCATTGTAAATACCCTATCAACTCTTGGAAAATCCCATAACATGGGGTTATAGGATCCGAACGACGCTGAAAAATATGTAGGCAACTCACGTCATAAACTTTCATATTGAATCCACGTCGGAGTCATCACTGTAAACACAGCTTATAGGGTCGGAAACGACCACATAACATGGGGTTATAGGATCCATCCCGACCCTATAATATTGAAATAACCCGATGTATATGGTTGCAAATAAGGGCTTATGAGCCATGTAATATGATTTTCATCCCTTATTGAAATCATGTCTATCTTATCAGTTTATCTTTAATATAAAGTAAATTGATAAAACAAATATTGGCGAACCAGGTCTTTGAGTCACACAGGCACACTACCCTTGAGTTGAGCCACCATAAAGTAAATTGACACGTGAATAATATTTTTTGTGCTTCCATACACAATTAAATTTGAGCTTGTCAAGAAAATATCAAGAAAAACGAGGTCCAAGGGGGCAAAGCCCCCCGGAAAATTTTTGCTAAAATCGTTTATTTTTGCTTTTTTGGGCCTTTTTCCTTCATCTGAGCGTGAAAAAATTGCTATTTATCAGTTTTCTCATTGCTATTTATCAGTTTTCTTGTGCGTGTTAATTAAGCAGCTCTCTTATCAGTACATTGCAACTTGAACGCACTCAGCACACACCGTTACCCTGCTGTACACAGCCGTGTACATACAACATGGAAATTCTCCTTGGAAAACCTATACAGAACCAGAAGACGTTGCTCAAGCTCCAAGAAGATCTACTGAAGAGCAAAAGTGATCAAGTTGTGGAAGTGCAGAAAACCGTGAAGGATGAAATTCGGAGTTTCAGCGATGCTGTCAAGAAGGGATGTCCAGAGGCAGGCATGACGACAACACTTGTTAAAGCCGCTGTGAAGACTGCTGTGAAGGCTGCGGTGACGGAAGACGACAGGACAAAATCATTCATGGTGTTTGGACTAGGCAAGGGCCCCGACGAGAACTTGCGGATGAAGGTGGATGATTTACTCTATGTAAGCTGCTCAGGAGAAAAGCCCCCAGTCAATGACTGTTACCGCGTTGGAAAGATTATGCCGGATTCGGAACGTGCAGCGAAAGTGGTGCTCCGCAGCGGAGAAGCAGTGACAAGGGTGCTGAGGAATGCCAAAGTGTTGAGGGCTTCGACACGTTTCAGAAAGGTGTACATCGCCCCCGACAGGAGCCATGAAGAAAGAGAACAGAGGAAGAATCTCGTTGCTCAGATGAAGGAGAAAATAAGCAGCGATCCCCAACAGTACCATTTCATCAGAAACGGTACTGTCTGCAGCAGAGACAAGGATCAGGCAGCCCCCACCTCATCAACGACCAACTCCTCCTCATCAACAGCTCGGTCTACAGCGTCATCACGAACTGTGCCCCCAGCCCAAACTTCAACTTGAATTGCTTTTTGATTTAGCTTTAGCGTGCGGTAGGAAGTGAATAGAAACATCAGACTTTGACTAAAGTGCTTTCAATTATGGTACCTGTCATATGAAACTTTTTATATACCTTTAATAATACATGTTTCCAGATGTTGCTATCTGGCTCTAGTCGGAGGTGGAGGGAGTCCAACCTGGGAAACTAACAAGGTTATTGTGTGGGAGGATCAAATACAACAACCAGGTTAACTGTTAATAAGCCCTTCCTTTCTTAGATGTAATACCTACTTTATTCTGATTATCTAAAGTGATTGCCGCACTATATAGAGACACTGCACTATATAGTGACATGCTTTTTAGTGCCAAATTACCCCAGTCACTATATGGTGCGTAAAAACACTTTATAGTGTCAGCGCACTATATAGTGACATAATAGCCTACGTCGGTGTATCACATTAAACATGCCCTTTACTTATTAAAGCCAAATACCCCATTAGCTCTTGAGTCTACCGTGAGCTGTAATGTGTGCAGACCGCTCGATTGACAGCATGGTACCGTGAGTTATAAAGCCGATTGAAGAGAAGAGCCTGAGCAGAAGTCCACAACCAGGTTAACGCAACCAGGGGGTCCTTTCTTAAACGAACTTAAGTCAAAAACCCGACTTATGGGGCAGGGACCTGGTTCTTTCCAGTTGGGGCCTCACGCACCTCCCCCTCCCGAGTGTGCCAACTGCACTTCCCCATGCAGTTGGTATCATCCACACCTTCCACCTGCTGGGTACTCTCTAGTACCACTCACCAGCTAAGTATCATAACTTCACTATCCAGCCCCTCACGGTATATTAACTTTTGATTTTACATTATAACCGCCCTAGCCCCCTCCTTCTATATCTATACTATTCTTTTATCGTTTTACTTAATTAATTATAATTCAGGTACACTACTTGAAGACTGTCCTCAAAGGGAATGATCAACCCATACATACATATTATATACTGTAACAACATTGGCACAGCCCGGTAGTCATAACCCACTTTGTACACAAAAAACCAATATGGCTTCCTCCCTCAAACTATCAAAGGCCACTCAAGAAGCCCTGATAAAAATTTTCTCCTCATACAACTTGTTCAGATCCCTCCAAGGTTCCTCAGCACCATCATGAAATAAATTTTGTTTCATTCTGGAATCAGCAGTTGCATTGGCGACCCCTGCATTATCAACCCTCTTACTGCTATAAAAATTAGCCCACTGTCCAACTCTCCCATATTATATCCAACAACATTTTATTTCCTTATATCTCCCACTTTCATCACCCTCACCTGCTGGGTACTCCATACTTCAAACCAGCTAAGTCTCATTACCTCACCACTTCTGTCAAGCAACAAATTTCTGTACATCTAGACCCATAGAAATAAATACAATAAACTGCAGCCCATTTCGAAAGGATGTACCCTCCCAATAAATCTGATTTAGCAACATTACTATGATTAATGAACAATAATACAACACCAAAAACATCACCAAAACTAACAATCAGTTCCCTCTCTTCTTTTCCAGGTAGTACCCCATAGCTGGGCTTTGCCCATTGATCCCAGCATAACTCCAATCAATGGGAATATTATTTACACAGTCTGGTTGGGTCAGACCTCCCTGTGGCTCAGTCAGACGAAGGGAGGTGGTACATAGCCACCTCCGGCTGATCTCCGACTTAATCTGCAGGCAAGCATTGACTTGCTTTGCAGTCTGTTTGAAGCCAGGGGCGTTGGTAGCTTACTGGTCCAGTGAGGTCCTGGACGGTGGGCTACTCTCAGCCCAGGATATCTCCGGCAGTCGGGTGGCCTAAAAATCCACCCAGGAGTTCACACCCTTCGCCTTGTGTACTAGGGATAGTCTCCATGCTCAGCATGGCTGCCACTGGCCTAGTTGATTAAACCGACTGTGGCCATTTTACTAAGACTAAGACTAAGAACCCGACTTAAGTCAAAATCAAGTGTAAATTTGCAATTAACTTTTTACTTCTGTCGGTTTTCTGACTTTTGGAAAAGACCCCCAGGTCAACGCACTATACCAAACACTCAGTAGTACACTAGTACGTTATAAAATGCGATTATGCACCTTCCAGGCATGTTTATGCTATGTATTCAAAAACCCTATAGGCACCAGGGTACCGTGCGCAATAAATTATTACGCACTGTAGTGCCGAAATACTTTGTCACTGTCAATTGCCAGGTTTCACAACACTTTAATGAGACACACGAGCTGATTGTAAAATAGCAAAGTACTTTCAGAACATCATCAGTACTACAATCATATTTGAGGCCCCCATTGCCTCAGTTAGTTGTAAGTTTGAAAGTAGTGCCGAAATCCGGATTTATTACGCACTGCAGGTCATAATAATTTATTATGGTTCATAGAACAGTGCGTAATAATTTATTTCGCACAGTTGAGCAAACTGTAGCTTCATATCTTAATTTAAAACATTTCCTTGTGTTCGAAAACATTACCATTTTTTCGAGTAATGTCGGTGCATAATTCAGTTTAATAACTCGTAAAAAGTACTAGACTCAGCATTAAAAACCTCGGCCTTCGGCCTCGGTTTTTAATGCCATATTACACACTCGGGCCTTCGGCCCTCGTGTGTAATATGACGTTTAGTACTCTTTACTCGTTACTAAACCCTTCAGTAGTAACACGGCTCTATGCAAATAGTACTGCCCCTTGTCTCCGGAGGTGTACTCGGAGTCCCAGAGGAGCAGTTCTCAAGTGGAGAAGGAGAGTCAGGTGTCCCTAGTCACCAGTGCTGATGATGCTCTGAAGGTGCTGGAATGTTGCGTTACTTCCAGCACCTTCAGTGGACTGATCAAGTAGGTTTATGCTGTTATGGGAGAACCTCTAATAGCGGACAACGTGTATCTTGTTCCCTATTAAAGGTTCTCCCATAACATCATAACCCTACTTGATCAGTCCACTGAAGGTGCTGGAAGTAACGCAACATTCCAGCACCTTCAGAGCATCATCAGCACTGGTGACAGCACCTGACTCTCCTTCTCCACTTGAGAACACTACTGGTTACAAGGGGCACCTGACGTCCTGACTCTCCTGACTCTCACTTTCAAAGAATGCAATGTGATCCACCGAGATGCTGTGCTGGCAATGAGGCCATGTCACTATATAGTGCGCTTTCCCTTCAAATCTTCAAGGTGATTCGGAACACCCAACAACATAATATTATTATGGTCTACTTAAATTTGTAATTGTCACTAAATAGTGCGTAAAAACACTTCATCGTATCAGCGTACTATACAGTGACATGGTGTCACTATATAGTGCGGTGTCACTATAAAGTGCGATTACCTCTAAAGTCACTAGGATTTTTTGTTGAATGGTAAGTAATTTATGAATGTATTCACGAAAAATACAACATGAATGGTTTTTCAGTATGTGAAATCACAGTGAACAGTGACGTGTTGTGTGTTAAACTGAAGCGAGATAGGATTGTAGTAGTCACGCTGACAGAGGTACAGGTTTATACCCTGGATAGGAGTCCTAAAGTCTTGCTCTGCTATTCTACTTGTGACAATCCAAGAGGGTAATTATCATTATTATAAAAATTTAGGAACTTACCTATAGGAACTTGCTATACTTTACATTTTTATTTCAAAATTCAAATTTTACATGAAATATATTTTACAATGTCATTCAGGTTATTAAAATATTCTGTCTTTCCTACTTAACCAAAATAGCACAGAAAAATATAAATCAAGTGCAAAATCTGGGCTAAACTCCCAACACAGCGTTAACCATTATTACAGGGAGGCCCATCATAAACATGAATCAAAATATAGTCCAATGTCTTATCTATAGAGGTGTATGGGTATACAAAATACTGTACATCGATTTTCTAATTCAAGGATTGACATAAGAGGCGGAAGAGACTAAACTGTGAATCATCAGCGGTTACCCTACAGTTGTAAGGTCTCCCTGCCATCTGCGATGTAGGTGTCCCATCAGCAGGTGACAAAGGGAAACGGAGGGGTTTCGGCCCACGTACCCCTCACAGCTTACAACTGCAAGGCTGGGCCACCCAGGACTTCGGATTCCTGAGCAACACAGTTTAGAGGGAAGGGGGAGGAAAAGGAAAGAGTTCAGTAGAGGCAAAAGATCAATGAGTGTTAAAATCGGGTGAAACATTATAATGTTATGCTATTTAAAACCCCACATTCAGTTCCAGATAATCATACAGTAAGTTGCTCAAGGTCAGCAACAAGCTGTACAACAAACCAGTACAGAATGTGAAGAACCTCGCGCTTCAATACCAGATCAAATTGATCTAAGAATATACTGTTATCTAAAATGGAATATTTTCGGAAAACTAAGCTATTCTTATTTAGGCAACGTTTAATAATGTCTACAAGATTCGAGTTACTATATCCTCTTTCAATCAGTTTTTGGAAAACTTTTTTAAGATTGAAAAGGAAAGTCTCAAATTCAGTACAAATGTTGGCATGCCTGAGGATTTGACTATAAAATACATTATGACCTATTTCTAGAGGGATATAACTCTGTGAAAATGTTAAGGAAACTACAGAGAAATTAAAGTCATCGGTCTTGTTATACACAGACACAATAACCTTGCTTGTGTTATAGAATAAATAATAACAATAATAAGGCGCCCGTAACGTTCGTCGGTCGATCGAATGGAATTGGTCGATCGATCAACTCCATTTGAACGAATGATGTGTTTTAATGCTCCCTGTTGACTTAATTCGTGTTTGAATGAGCAATATTTAGTTGTTTCCCTACTAGCTTAAAGATTTTCTATTGAAAACACATCAATCGATCAAATGAAGTCGATCGATCGACCAACTCCATTCGATCGACCGACGAACGTTACATGCACCTCATAACTTAATAAATAATTATGTCATCTGATGAAATTAAATCACAAACTCACAAATAATATGGTTGTCAATTGTGATCATAGATTGGTATTTAATTTGTAACACTTAAAGTCCTCGGCCACATCATAACATTGTTCAAAAAATTTTATAATTTAAAAGAATAAAAGAATAGGATTCCTAGACATTAGGCATGCAATTATGGAAATGATTATTATTGCACATGTGCAATAAGCACAATAATTGCACTCGCTACGCCGCTACGGCCTACGCCTCGTGCAATTGTTTCCATTATAACCCTGAACCACCCTGAAGTGTAACAACTTTTCATTTTTCAATTTTTGAGCAATTTTAATCATGTTATATCACCATACCCAGCTGTCGAATTACTGTTCATGTGTGTAATTATTATACCTCAACAGTTGGAAATAGTTATTTGAGTATACTCAAATGACTTTTTCTGCCCTTTTTGTGGACGGTGATAAATCTGGGGGGGGGGGGAATAACCCACTTTCTTTTGGTGGATATGAAAAATCGCCAAAAGGGGGTTTCATTTTGGGGGATTTAGGGGGCTTAATTTTGTTCTTGATTTTTCATACTTTCGTGAAATGGTAGCTACCATTTTCGTTCCTGATTTTTCACATTTTTTATGAAATGGTACCTTTTTGTTCGTGATTTTGGCTTTTTTTTTGCAAAAGGTACCTTTTTGATTTATGGTTTTTAGCAATTTTTTTGAAAATGGTACCATTTTTGTTTCCAGTTTTTGACACGTTTTTCAAATGGTACCATTTTTATTCATGATTTTTGGATTTTTTAAAATGGAACCATTTTTTTTCGTGATTTTTGACACATTTTCCAAATGGTGCCATTTTTCTTTCTCGTTTTTTCCACCCTTTCGAAATGGAACCTTTTTTCAGGTTGATTCAGGTTTTCAGCCCTTTTTTTAAATGGTACCAATTTTGTTTTTGATTTTGTATGTACCCTTCTGAAATGGTACCAATTTTGTTTCCGATTTTTGCGCTCTTCAAAATGGTACCTTTTTTGTTTGTAATTTCTGGCAATTTTTTCAAATGGCACCTTTTATGTTGCTTAATTTTGTTGCTCTAAATTTCGAAACATACTATGGATGGCTGAATTTGAGGGGGTTTGAGGTCACTGAATTGACTAAAGTTTTGGTCACTTACGTACAAACCTTAATTTAGAAAAATTGATATCTCGGCCAGGAAGGTCGTTGAGACTTTGCTTCTAGTGCAAAATGTTCGCAAAAGCCCTGTTTATATACGACTTGTTGATAAACATCCCTTAAGAGGTGTATTTATGTGGAGTAAAATTTTGGTGTTCACAAATTTGGTAGGGTGCAATTTAGGAATCTTTCTCAAGTCATTTCTCTAATTAACATAATATCATGATAATGACGTCATTTTGTGTGAAAAAAATGGGGAATTTTCCGAAAAATCCCCAAATTGCAACCTCTATAAATACACCTCCTAAGGTATGCCCTAAAACGCCCCCCATGGGTTTCGAATAGGTACCGCATTCAGAGAGTATGAATAATATCTTGAGTTAAGTTCCGAGATGTACGGATAACACACAATCCATGAGTGAGTTAATTGTATATCAACCGACCCTACTCAGCTAGGTCTAGCTCTTTCTGACTTCAGCATTATACCCTGCCTATATCAGGATTCTAGCTCTTTTCTTCAGGCTTCAGCCAGGGGCCAGCCATACAACAGTATTTCCTTCCACTCAGGTCTGATGACCCTTTTCCAGATTGAATGCCTTTATAGATTCCTGAGTGCTCCTTTATCAATAAATTTCTTTTCGAGTTTTTTTGCACTCCTGCCATTTCATGTGACCACTGTTCACTGCTTAGTCTTAGAAACTTAGAGCCAAGGTCATTTAGTCAACCAGGCCGGTGGCAGCCATGCTGAGCATGGAGACTATCCCTAGTCTATTCTATGTATGTATATATGTAAACTGTGCTTCCTAGGATGCGCTGTGCCATGACAAGGCCCTCAAAGAGAGACGTCTGAGGCAACAGTTGAGTTTATTGATATGTTGGCATAACTAATAGTCTATATAGTAGAGGACAGATATTTATTATTATTACTAGTCGGTTCCCATCCTACGGACGGCGAATGATGGCAGCCACATGAGCTAATGGCCACATGTCCCTTTGACAGTGATTTGACCATGCGAGTTTGGAGGGGAAATTCAAAACTTTAATTTCTGCGAAAAAAGCTTCCCACGCCCCTAACGGTCACCCAATATTGCCGACAATATTCTCAAAACCTTTACTCATAATAAGCAACTCCATAGCGAAGGAATTTGGAAAAAATTCTATTCATAATTCACTAAGCCCCAGTTGGACCTTGCTTTCCTTACTTCCATTCTTAATAACGTTTCTTATTCTGATCCTTTATCAAATTCACTAGATTTCACTAGCTTTTGTACAAATGGTATGTTACACCTACATTAAGAGGTTGATAATGTTTAATTCTGTTATATATTATCCTGATTTAATTATAATAATAATTGCCTTAATAACTGAATAGAATAATTAAATATTTAAATTACTGACTGTAAGTTACATGCCATTATCCTTCATTCAATTGAATCATATGGCATGCCCAGTCACAGCAAGCAACAGTTTTAATTCTATAATGGGCCGTAATATAATTTGCATTTCAAGGTTATGAATAAGCATGAAACTTCCTGGAAATAAAGATGGGCTGCTTTTCTGGGTTTTGAACCAAGATCATAGTTGCTTTGCATGGGGATGAGACAGGTATTAGAATTTTCAATAGTGACCCAATCAAGCAGCTACAACACCAGACCTTCAGTAATGGTATTGGACATGTGGAGATGCTATTCAGGTATAGATATATTATGATTTTCATCCCTTATTGAAATCATGTCTATCTTATCAGTTTATCTTTAATATAAAGTAAATTGATAAAACAAATATTGGCGAACCAGGTCTTTGAGTCACACAGGCACACTACCCTTGAGTTGAGCCACCATAAAGTAAATTGACACGTGAATAATATTTTTTGTGCTTCTGTACACAATTAAATTTGAGCTTGCCAAGAAAATATCAAGAAAAAAGAGGTCCAGGGGGGCGAAGCCCCCCGAAAATTTTTGCTAAAATCGTATATTTTTGCTTTTTTGGGCCTTTTTCCTTCATCTGAGCGTGAAAATATCCGAAATTTGGACTCTGTATTTCTTAAAAAAATGTCTGAAGTTTGTCAATCATGTACGGCCAGAAATTCAATGAAATTGTAAAATTAGTCGAGTCCTCATTAATAATTTATCTAAAAGTCTAAACAAACAAAATTGATACATACAAGGAGATTCAGGATGTCAACTCTATGATTTAGTGCTCTAGATGCTCTAGATTTGACAGCACAGTATTGATGTATTACAGTTAATGATATACTTTATGTTAATGATATACTTTATGTTAAAGTAGAAACTTTATGTTAGTCATAATGATATACTTTATGCTATGTTAATAATGATATATACCTTGTTGTTTGATAATTTGGTGCTTGGTATTACAACGTAATCATTTTGTGTCATTAAATCAATGTTGACCATATTTGATCATATAACAGCAGTCTATCTGGCAGTCGACGATAACGATTCTACTTATTAAATGATATGACACTGGCGTGCTACTGGCGTGCTACTGGCGCGATACTGGCGTGATACTGGCGCGATACTGGCGCGATACTGGTGTGCTACTGGCGCGATACTGGCGTGATACTGGCGTGGTACTGGCGTGGTACTGGCGTGATACTGGCGTGATACTGGCGCGATACTGGCGCGCCACTGGCGTGATACTGGCGCGATACTGGCGTGATACTGGCGCTATACTGGCGTGCTACTGGCGCGATACTTGCGCGATACTGGCGTCCCAAATATTAAGTGTTTCTTACTGGCGTGCTACTGGCGTACTACTGGCGCGATACTGGCGTGATACTGGCGTGATACTGGCGCGCTACTGGCGTGCTACTGGCGTGCTACTGGCGTGCTACTGAGAACTGGCGTGATACTGGCGCGATACTGGCGTGCTACTGGCGCGATAACGGCGTGAGGTAGGCCTGATACTGGCGTGATACTGGTGTGGTACTGGCGCGATACTGGCGTGATACTGGCGTGATACTGGCGCGATACTGGCCTCGACGGATCGCTCAATTTACCGAACCAACAAATGTATCAAATTAGTAATAGAAGTGTGAAAAAATCAATTAAAACCGTAAAAAAGTGCAATGTATTATACTGTGTTTACATAGTGAACTGAGGGTGTAATTTAATATGGGGGACCATTCTGAATCATATTTTGTGCCTTGAATTGCTTTTTGATTTAGCTTTAGCGTGCGGTAGGAAGTGAATAGAAACATCGGACTTTGACTAAAGTGCTTTCAATTATGGTACCTGTCATATGAAACTTTTTATATACCTTTAATAATACATGTTTCCAGATGTTGCTATCTGGCTCTAGTCGGAGGTGGAGGGAGTCCAACCTGGGAAACTAACAAGGTTATTGTGTGGGAGGATCAAATACAACAACCAGGTTAACTGTTAATAAGCCCTTCCTTTCTTAGATGTTATACCTACTTTATTCTGATTATCTAAAGTGATTGCCGCACTATATAGAGACACTGCACTATATAGTGACATGCTTTTAGTGCCATTACCCCAGTCACTATATTGTGCGTAAAAACACTTTATAGTGTCAGCGCACTTTATAGTGACATAATAGCCTACGTCGGTGTATCACATTACATGCCCTTTACTTATTAAAGCCAAATACCCCATTAGCTCTTGAGTCTACCGTGAGCTGTAATGTGTGCAGACCGCTCGATTGACAGCATGGTACCGTGAGTTATAAAGCCGATTGAAGAGAAGAGCCTGAGCAGAAGTCCACAACCAGGTCAACGCAACCAGGGGGCCTTTCTTAAACGAACTTAAGTCAAAAACCCGACTTAAGTCAAAATCAAGTGTAAATTTGCAATTAACTTTTTACTTCTGTCGGTTTTCTGACTTTCGGAAAGGACCCCCAGGTCAACGCACTATACCCAACACTCAGTAGTACACTAGTACGTTATAAAGGCAAAATGGTACCACAGGAACACGACAAAAATTAGCCTCCATTAGCCTCCATTAGCCTCTATGGAGGCTGAGTAGAGGCTGAGTGGAGCCTAAGTGGAGGCTAATTTCAAAAATTAGCCTCCACGGAGGCTAGTGGAGGCATGAGGCTAATTTTTGAAAAATAGCCTCCACTATGGAGGCTATATTAGCCTCCACTAGCCTCCATTAGCCACCACTAGCCTCCACTCAGCCTCCACTCAGCCTCCATGGAGGCTAAATTTTTGGTTTAGCCTCCACTAGCCTCCACTAGCCTCCACTCAAGAATTAGCCTCCATTAGCCTCCACAGAAATTTAAAAAGTCATTTTTGTGGAGGCTAAAGCCTCCATATGGAGGCTAATGGAGGCTGAGTGGAGGCTAAGTGGAGGCTGAGTGGAGCCTAAATCAATAAGCCTACAAAACACAAATTTCTTGCTGAAAATGGTGATTCATGTGTACTAATGTGAAAAACAATATATAGCTTCAAACTTTCAGACAGCTCCAACTGTCCTTCACTCAGCCTCCACTAGGCTCCACTCAGCCTCCACTAGGCTCCACCTAGCCTCCACTAGGCTCCACTCAGCCTCCACTAGGCTCCACTCAGCCTCCACTAGGCTCCACTCAGCCTCCACTAGGCTCCACTCAGCCTCCACTAGGCTCCACTCAGGCCCCACTAGCCTCCACTAGGCTCCACTCAGCCTCCACTAGGCTCCACTGGCCACCACTAGGCTCCACTAGCCTCCACTAGCCTCCACTAGGATCCAATAGGCTCCACTAGCCTCCACTAGGGTCCATTCAGCCTCCACTAGGCTCAACTCAGCCTCCACTAGGCTCCACTCAGCCTCCACTTAGCCTCCACTAGGCTCCACTCAGCCTCCACTAGGCTCCACTCAGGCCCCACTAGCCTCCACTAGGCTCCACTCAGCCTCCCACTAGGCTCCACTGGCCACCACTAGGCTCCACTAGCCTCCACTAGGATCCACAGCCTCCACTAGGCTCCATTCAGCCTCCACTAGGCTCCACTCAGCCTCCACTGGGCTCACCTCACCTCCACTAGGCTTCCACTCAGCCTCCACTGTTCTCCATCTCAGCTCACACCACCTCAGCTCTCACTCCAGCCTCCACTGCCTCCACTTAGCCCACCAGCCTAGCTAGTGGAGCCTAGTGGAGGCTAGTGGAGCCTAGTGGAGGCTGAGTGGTGCCTAGTGGAGGCTGAGTGGAGGCCAATGAGGCTGAGTGGAGGCTTGTGAGGCTGGGAGGCTGAATGGAGCCTAGTGGGCTGAGTGGAGCCTAGTGGGCCTGAGTCGAGCCTAGTGGAGGCTGAGTGAAGCCTAGTGCCTAGTGGAGGCTGAGGGGATTCTAGTGAGGCCTAGTGGTGCCTAATACTAGACTTTGGTCTATGTTAAAAATGCCTTTTTTGTAAAAACGACATAAATTTAATTTTTTAGCAATATTATCTTGTTTTCATGATTTTACTCCATTTGGGGGCTATTAATGTCAAAATTTTCATAGTAAAAAAATGACTTTTTTTCCAAAGGGAAAATTTGAGGGAGGTAGTGGAGAAAAACAAAATTTAGCCTCCATGGAGGTGAGGAGGGGGGTGGAGGGGGGGAAACAGGGGTTTTGGAGGTGGGAAAAACCCCCTGGGGGGTTTTTTAAAAAAAGCCTCATGCCTCCATGCCCCCGTGGGGTAATTTTAAAGCCCCCTTCTCCATTCCATATTTTCCCCAGCCTATGGGGTAATGGAAATTTTACGGGTTTCCTTTGGGCCTTTTCCCTTTTAAAAAGCGATTAAATTTCCTGTTTTTTATTTCCCAAAAAACCCCCAAATGGGTTTGGCAAAATTTTTACGCTTTAGTGCGAAATCCGGGTTTAACCCCTGGGTCATAATAATTTATTTTGGTAGAACAGTCAAAAATTTTTTTTCGCACAGTTGAAAACTGTCTTCATATCTTTTTTAAAAAATTTTTGTTTTGAAAATATTACCATTTTTCAGTAATTTGGATAATTAGTTTTAATTCGTGTATAAATAAATTAAACCTGGGTTGCTGGTTTTTAATGCCAAATTTTCCGGGGCCTTCCCCAAAAAAATTTGACGTTTTACTTTTAATTAAAAACCCTTTAGTATAACACGGCTCTTCAAATATATGCCCCCGGTCTCCGGGTTTGGGGGGTACTAGGGCCCAAAGGGGCAGTTTTTAAGGGGGAAAGAGTCAGGTGTCCCAGTGTGAAGGGTGCGGAAAGTTGCGGCTGCCCCTTGTGGGCGATCAAAACGTTATGATTTAGAACCCAAAGGACCTGTATCTTTTTCCCCTTTGGCCCATTCTCCCCGTCAGTCCGAGGCTGGAAGCCTTAATTAGCATCATCAACACTGGTTGCACCGACTCTCCTTCCCAGAACACTACTGGTCTAAGGGGCACCTGACGTCCTGACTCTCTGACTCCTTTCAAAGAATGCAATGTGATCCCAGATGTGTTTGGGTTTGGGATGTCACATATGCGCCCTTCAAATTTTGGGATTCGGAAAACCCCAAAAAATAATATTATTATGGTCTCTTTTTTTATTTTAAATAGTAAACACTTTATAGTGTCAGCGACTAATACATTGACAATTTGGGGGTCACTATAAAAAATTAAAACTAATTTTTTTTTAATTAAAAATTTTTTGGATTACCCAAAAAAAAACAAAAAATAAGGGGTTTTTGTTGGAAAAAAAGGGGAAATGGTTTTTTT